>CAWUFW010007030.1:0-600000 GCA_963921515.1 Calotriton arnoldi
ACCTACATAGGGTTAAGCAAAGGTTAATTTAGTGACTTTTTGTGGTTCACCCTGCAAGGGATTGTGGCTGGTGCTTGACCAGAACTTACTCAGCACAGGACTTTTTTACTTAAAAAGCACACTTTTCTAAATATATGACAGTTATATCCACGTGAAGAATACTTCCGAGACACACTGCTCAGTGACCCAAAACATTTCATTCAGCGTTTCAATCGTAGGGATGTCATACTATTTCTATAAACTGTGGTCTGAGTTCTGCTAGATCCTCGAACCTGAAATTCTAATCAAAACCGAACCTCTATGAGGGTTTGGTGAGTTAGTAGACGCATTCTTCTATTTTTTGCATGCAACCTGTAGGCCACAGGGTCAAATCATGGTTGCCTGCTTAGTCTTTCATCCTTCAAATGTCAATAAATCTAGCACCGTTGAGTTGGGTAACAATAACCTATTATGAACAGCATTGCTACATGGTTAAAAGTGCAGTATATTTATCCTATAAATATTGAGGTATATCTGTTGGACGTTGTACTTTAAGGAGTGAAACAGATCTCTTCTCATCAATTACATCTTCAAATGAGTGCACAAACATTTATGATTGTGTTTCCACAGGTGTCCAAATCCTCAAGATAGTACCATCAAAGTTTTCCAGAATGGTGGCTTTCCACTGGGAAAATTCTCTGTCCAGTTGTTTAAATTTAATGGGGATTACAGTTACGTTTACATGCACTGTGAAGTGAGTTTCTGCGACTCTGGCAGTGACTGCACCCCAGTAAGTGCCAAAGTAACAACAATACCATGAATTATTGCGGTTAAATGAGAAATGGTTGGGGTGTCTATAACAGAAGTTGTGTTTTTTTTTATTAGGATTGTTCTGGGTCAAGAACTCTTAAGGCTGCTCCTACTTTATCAGGAAATCATACAATAACGTTTGGGCCGATCAAGAACGCAGGTAATATATGTTTTTTTTTACTACCACTCAATGGGTTATTTGTTGTTTTACAGATGCCCAGGATTGCTTCTTCACTTTCCGTCCTTGAGACTTGTAGTTCATCACAACCCATCAAGGCTGGAGACTAGAGGAAAGCAGTTTTTGATCTCTGGATAAGATGGTGTTAACCGCTTTGCTGCGGCCGGAATTCCGCCCAGGTGCTGGACATTCCGATCACGGGCGTGGCTCGGATGGCCCCCGCGCGTCGTGAGCACACGCCCACCGTGACTCATGACGGCCGGGGGCCGTCATGAGCACGGAAGAGGTTAAAGTGAAGGGCTTAATTCACAAACATTTCGCTGTGAGTAGGTATGACCTACGTAAGGTATACTCCTGACTTACTAGTCATTTTCAGGACTAAGTTAGAGTACTCCAGACTTATCAGTAGTAGGTCAGGAGTACTCCAAGAGAAGTCCATTGGAAACTCTTTGTGAATTTGGCCCTCAGTCTGAAAATATATTATATAAAGCTAATGCTGGCCATTGTGGCCTTCCAGAAAATGTGATCACATTCTACAAACTATAGAAACATTGTATTAAAATGATTGTGCAACTTAATTCAGGTGTCAGGTTTGAGACTCACTGACTGAAAAATATACGTAATATCAAATAGTACACTACCAGTGCCTAAAACTCAGAACAGGGCTTGGTTATATCAAATGCAGTTACCGCTTACATAGTCCTGACACAGTTTCACTGACCTATTTCTAATGTACTAAACAAACAAAGGTGACAGTGGTACTGCTTGCACCTCACAGTATTTCTAATGTACATTACCTCTACATCCAGGGCCGTTCCTAGGATTTGTTGAGGCCCGGGCAGAACAGGAACATGCGAGGCCCCTCTAATTTGAATAAGATGTAATATCACAGGAAGTGATTTCAATGCACCATTCATTTTCTGACATTGTTGAAACAGCTTTGTAAAAAGCTACTTATCTAGTGTGAATAACTGTAAATTGGCTAACAATACAAAAAACCCCTAATAAAATAAGTACAGATATTTTAAAGCTCTGTTATGTGGAAATACAATACATTAATCTAATTGGATGGAAAAGCTAAGCATAGGACTCTCTAAAACGTATATTTTTACTCTGATGCACTAATTAGTTCCAGATTAGTCCATGATTAAATTCCAAGACAGAGTAATGACGTCCAGGCCTGGCACTCCACCGTCAGCCCTATTGCGCAGTCTCAACTCCTGTGTCCAGATGAGATTGACAGTGACGGAGCAGGCCTCCACCAGAGTCTCGACTCTTCATGCTCTCAGCCTCACCGCAGGGCAGGTAGCCAGGTCAGAATAAGGCGCCTCAAGCAGCATTGGATGATGTAGTGACAGTCCTAGAAAACTTGAAAGGATCCAGACACTGTTAATACCACAATATCGGAGCTGAGGCATCTGACTCCTTTCCATACAATCCCTCCCATGCACTCAGATCTTCTCACCCACAGGCTTTACTATCTTACTGCACTATACCGTGAGGCAGTATGCTTTGTCAGGTCAGGCTTACGTTTCCCCAGTGGACCTGTGGTATCCCCCACCACTGTTTTCTGGGGCCAGGCAGCAGGCCAGGAGCTAGATGTTCAGTCAGAACATAGGCAAAAAAGGGCCCCACTTGGAGCTAGATTTTTTTTAAAGTTCAAAAGGAATACAATTGCAAACAGAGCAGGCTGAATTTTTGCAGGCACATCAAGGATGGTTCAACATCAAAAACCTTTGGAAAAGAAGACGCACATCCCAAAGCTAAGCACATTTTTTAACATTGAAAATAAACAGACAAGGAATTGCAATTGGTTGGTGGCAGAAGTCTCAATGTATGCAGCAGCACACTAGTTCAAAGGCGTTTTTACCTCTCCTCCACCCTCTTACTTTTTTTAACTGATTCTGCCTACTTAAATCTACCTTTACCTTCTATGCTGTACTTCCACCTCACCTCTTGCTCAGTCTATTACCCTCGCTTGCTGGTTTGGCCCCTCTTACATCCACCTCAACCTATATGCTCATCTCTCAACGTCTCATTGATCCTCTTGCCTCATACATTCTCTCTCTGGTTCTGTCACTCTTAAATCCATCATTACCCTCCATGTTCTAGCCTTTATCTCTCATCATTCCACCCAGCCACTCGCCTTCTTTTTCTGGTCCTGCCCCTCTTACATCCACATCTCCGTTCCCTGCCCTACTCTTCACCTCTCTTTTCTCAACACCGCTCCACTTCATACTGAACTCATAAAGTACTGTACTTATCACCTCTTCCTCAGCCTCTAACCATATCATGTGGATTCTGCCCCTCTTACGTCCGGCTCTCTCCTCCATGCTCTACTCTTTGTTACATCTCTCTCTCACCTTTACCCTCCTTTTGCTGGTTCTGCCCTTCTAACATCGACACATCCCATGCATGTGCTGCTATTCATTACAGTTCCCTCCACGCCTCTTACCTTGTTTCACCTTTTGTGCAGGGGCATAACACAGGCCCCTGTAGCCCCTGCGGAGCTGATGGCCGCTAACACTTTAGGGGAACCCCAGTCTACTAGGGGGTTCCCATTCAGCACAGGGCAAATGAAAATCTGTGAGATATGGGTAAGTCAGGCAACTTTCAACATTCTGCTCAGGCATCATTTTGTGTTACACCACTGCTCCTGCATTCCTTTACATCAGTCTCTTCCTTTTCAGTCTCCACAAGCCTCTCACATTACTGTGTGAATTCTTCCTCTCTCATATTCCTCTCTTTTACATGCTATGTTTTTTACCTCAGCACTCTTCCAGACTCTTCTCTCACCAATTCTGCCCTTGCATGGCTATCTATCCTTCCCGATCTCCCTTTCTTCTATCATCTTGCTCTTTCTTGCTGTTCTGCTCCTTATGTCAGTTTCCTCTCTCTGCTGTACTCTTCACCTATCATCTCCCCCACCTCATACCTTCTTTTGCTTGTCCTACACCTTTATATTCGGCCCTCCCTCAATACTATTATCAAAAGCAAAAGGGGGCACCAGACGTCCTTAGTTATATCCGGGAACATGGGATGTCGGGCATTATATGTGAACATGCATGATGCTGCGAACTAGTGCTGTCTTTTTGGATGTGCAGAGCAAGGAATGATGTGTGCCTTGATGGGTTATAGGTGTTGGGTGTGTCCTTGAGGATTCGTTGTGCTGCTGGTGGTAACGATGGATGGGGGGCCAGTCCCGTTTTCATGCCTTAAACTCCATCTCTTCTTGCTCTGTTGCTGCCCCAATCACTTATTATTCCTTCGTTTCTCGTAACTTATAGAAAAGAAAAAAGACACTGGTCGCTTATGCTCAGCTAGAGCTAATGTTTTTTTTATTCTGCGTAACCTTTGCTTGTACGAAAAAACAATAAAAGAGAATTGTAAAACAAAAGTCACCTCTCCCTCCATTCTCTGCTGTTCTCCCTTTCCCTTCATACCAGGTGAGCAGTGCCCATTGGGATGCGAGGTCACAATGGTGGTCATTCTTTCATTTGTTGGGAGCCCTGTAGGATCCCTGCTTTCCATTCATGCAGGGGCAGGGCGCAGTTCACAGCTAAAGCACCTTCAAGTGAGGTGGCTAATCGCTGTTATCATGCAGATGCAGGGGCAGATTTACAAGCCCCTTGCGCCACTTTTGCGTCACTTTTCCCATGTTTAAAGAGACGCAAAAGTGGCGCAAGGGGCTTGTAAATCTGCCCCGCAGTGTTTAGGCCGAGGGAGGGGTGCCAGCAAAGCAAGTTTGGCAGAAAATGAAGGGCGATTAAAATATTTTCATTAGAACTGGCAGCTGACATGGGGTTCGGGGCGATCATTTTGCCATTTCAGCCCATAGCTAAGGGGCCCAGGAGAGCGGCAGCCTCTCCCTTGTTATGTTATGTTATGTTACCACAACTTGTAAAGTGCAACAGCTGCCCCAGCAAAGGGGCGTCCCGGCGCTGACAGCAGAGCAACTGACACGTGCGGGTGGAACAGATAATAGGACGATGGTGCAGGGAAAAGGTGAGTTTTAATGGCCTTCCTGAATTCTAGGTAGTTGTTAAGGCCCCGGATGTGAGCAGGAAGTGCGTTCCAGAGGAGGGCCACTCTACTATGAAAGGAGCGGCCTCCAGCACGGACTCTCCGTGTCCGGGGGACCACCACCAGGTGTTGACCCTGTGAGCGGAGATGTCGTGAGGGAACATATGGCGAGAGGAGGTTGGCCAGGATAATGGGGGTGGTCAATTTCAAGGCTTTGAAAGAGATGCATAGGGCCTTGAATTCAATTCGCCTGGCCACGGGCAACCAGTGAAGACGACGAATGGCGTCAGACACCGGGCAAGACCTACACAAACCCAGAAGGGTTCTTGCTGCCGCGTTCTGTGCCCTTTGCAGCCTCAGAATTTCAGCCTTATTGGACCCCAGATACAGAGAGCAGGCATAGTCCAGTCTTGACATTACAGACGCCTGAATGATGACCTGTCGTGTGGGTGCATCAAAGAAACCCAATAGGGGTCTAAGCCCCCGTAGTAGTCCGAAGCAGGTCCCTGCCACCTTTTTGGTTTGAACTCGGAAGTTGAGGGACGCGTCCAGCCACACCCACAGATTTTTCACAACCTGCTTGGGGGGGCCTCACATCGCTGCACCACGGCTGAAAGACCCAAGGGAATTGGTAACACTGATGCCGTTATAAAGGCAGTGCTCTGGTGCGGGGCCCCGTAGTTTTGAGCAGGCGCAAGGCCCTGGGCAGCTGCCCATGCCTAGCGCTGGCCCTGTCTACATCCTCTCTTGGTCATCCTCACCATGCGAAGATGAATCCCACCAAAAGACAGGTAGCATTGAACACTCTACATATTACTCAATTACCATAGCGAACAACAAAATAAGGTTTTTAGTCTTACAACTATTTTTATCACCATAACACTCCTCGCTCTCTCCCTTCCCCTTCCCTTGCCATATACCCCCTTATGAGGCAAGGATTTTCCTGTGTTTTCTGTCGAGAGGAGGACAGGGAGCATTTTCATAAAAGTAAGCGCTTATGCTTATGTTCTGTTTGTTTTACACTTCTTAATTAGGGCTTACGGAATAAACTCAATTTTATTGCCATGCTTTGCTTGTTGTAGCGGTGAGTGGGGCATTTTCAGTGGAGCATGCAGCCACAGAGGGCCTCGTGCCAGCAGGCGTCCTTCGGCAGCCTGTTCTGGCTTTCAAAAGAAGTCTGGAGATCCAAGGGGCCTAATTTATAAATGTTACCATCGTCAGAGGATGGTAATCTGTGTGAACTGAGGGGATATTTATTGCCTTAACTCAGTAGCAATTATTATTAAGACCATGGAGAGGAAGAAGAGTGCCTAAAAGGGGCATTATATTGATGATGATGAGGCTGGCCCTTCTGGAATTGAATTTTTCCTCCGCTGAGCTGCAAGATTTTGTTGACAAGACAGTGAGGCTAGCACTGCATGCTCAGGCCAACAGCCTCGCTTGGAGTCAGTCAATCAGGATGATACAGACGACTATGGGACCTGTTCAC
This sequence comes from Calotriton arnoldi, assembly GCA_963921515.1. NCBI lineage: Eukaryota > Metazoa > Chordata > Amphibia > Caudata > Salamandridae > Calotriton > Calotriton arnoldi. The sequence continues at coordinate 6,480 of CAWUFW010007030.1, forward strand.
AAAGGCAAACTTACACGAGAGCCAATCTACTCATTTAAGGTTACTCCTATACTTTGGAGTACATTTACTACTTTAAGCTATTCACCATGTCTAAGTATATATGTATTACTAAATGTACACTTACATGTCTCCACCTCCTGAATTCAGGGGGTGAAGCCTAATTTCCGAGGGGTGAAGTTACTGCTAGTAAATGTTGACATGTAGGCGGAAGTAGATGGAAGTACACGAATACCTCCATTTGATAAAGTATAGGAAAAAAGTGTAAAAGATTATTGAACTGAAAACAAAAATAGCAAAAATGTTTTGATGTTGTATATTAATGTAGGGCACAATTAAAAAATGCTCCAGCAGTAATAAGTTAATTTTGAATGAAAAATGTAATGAATTTACATCTATTAAATAAATTTAAGATTATGTTTTTTAAGATTTATTTAAAAACTTGCTCCTAAAAGTAAAATATGTATTTATTAAGGGTTATATATTGAATTATTGTAAATTAATTTAATTTTTTTAATTAAAAAGTAAACTTATGTTTATTTTTAAAATTAAAATAGGTTATTAAAATAATTTATAATAAAATAATAATTATGCTTTATTTATATATAAGTTTTGTAACAATAAATTAAATGTAGTTATATTTCCTAGGAGATTTTATTTTAAGTCCCTGCAGTCATTATTTTCTGTGGGAGGGTGTTGCATTACCACTGGTTGGCTATATGGTGTGTTGGACTTACTCCAGGTCTGGGCTGGAGTACATTTTTCACTGCTGTGGGTTCTTTTTCGCTATAGTAAATATAGAAGTGGAGTTTATGAATAGCGATGGGTGTACTTTTTGTGGGTGGATGCATGTCCATCCCTAATCCCCTCCTTACTCCTATCTTAACCCCTCCCATTTAGTAGTAAGTATTCCCCATTTTCCAGCCACTCCACTTTACTACTAATATGTAGAAGTATTTTTGCAGAGATTTCCACAATTGTGGCAGAGATCTCCGCACAGAAAAGATAAGAGAATTGGAGGGGGAGACCTCCACACGTAGGTTAGTAGATAACATTTTGTGTATGTGAGTAGTACTATTTTAGTACTAATAACTGTACTACAATATGCAGTTTGTGAATAGGCCGATACAAGTCTGAGCTTCACAGGGCAAAACTGTGTCAAGATCCACAATTAACTGAAGTTTTGCCCATGTTAGAGACTGCCTGGGCTTTCAGGTTCTATAAGTTGAAGCATATTCTAAAGACATATTTAATTCCTCGTTCCTGTGTGTGAGAATGTTAATTATTAGTTGAAGTGGCTGGTAGTCCTTTTCAAGTAATAATGTCACAATCTTGCACAAGGTCCAGTTAGATATCAGTAGGTTAAACCTGTGCTTAACCCTTAGTGGAAGTAGCACAGGACAGACAGGCTTATTTTAGGATAATTGTTTGGAGCATTTTTCAATACCAAAACAGTATGTACAAGCCACAATTTATTTTAAACAGTATACATTTTAATGAGTTAATAGACACCAGAACAACAAACATTTGCTGTAGAGAACCAAAAATATGATTTCTTCAATGTTTTAGATGTTTCTGGTTTCTGAAGTCAAAAAACTCAAAGTGCCAAGCCTGGGTATCTGGTCGTTCTAAACTGGGTAAAAATATAAAGTTAAGGCCTATTGCGATAGAGCGTGGGTTGGATACAGCGATCAGTGTCATCTCGGTGAAAAGTTTACCTTCTGACTTAGGGCCTGATTTATATTTTGGCAGAAGCCCATACTCTGCCAGGGCAACGGAGTAAATTACTCAGTCCCCTTTAAGGAGGTGCTGCCTGCTAAATTATGAACTGTCCACTGGCCCGTGGACATCCCAAGCATTGACAAGAACTGCTGCCATGGCTGTTTCTGCCAATACATTGTAACTTTGCCAACAAACATGATGGAGCTGCACGTCAAAGTTATATTATTTTTCTATTTTCAACAAGAAAATCCAAAAGCAGGATTTTCTTTTTTAAATAAAAAAAAAAAACAATGCCCCCATCGCCATGGGAGTTCCCTCCCATGGCGAAAGGGGCATTGAGCACTTATCTGTGCCCTTTACTGCCAGGATTTTCCTGGTGGTGATAGTCATTGAAAAATAGCTATATGTCCTCCCATCTAAACTAGGCAGCCAGACATATAGCCAAACCTCCACCAGCCCTTACTCCGTTGGGCCATGGGAGGAGTTTGACCATGGCAGAGAAGGAGTAGTCTCTGCTGTTGTCAAACTATGGTCTGCCTGTGTTTAAATCAGGCCGGTGGACAATAGTGTTGGTGCTATTGCGACGGAGTTCCCTATTCGGCAAGATCTAAATCAGTCTGCTAGTCTTTTTCATGTGCAGAAATCTTAGTCCACGATCCTGTCGGCAGGTTTGGTTGCAGGGTGGATCTGAAGAACAGATCATTCACAGCGGTCAGATGAAGCCCCAGTCACCGCTCAGAACTTTTCCTTGGCGGGAAATGCGGGATGGTTGTTGTCAACGTGAGGAGCTCCATGGGGGAGAAATCTGGAGTCTGTATCTGGAAGGGTCTCATCGGTGTTAGGATGCAGGTCCCGCTCTGGACCCAGTGAAGTCCATTCACATTTGAAGGGAAACTGAAAATGGTCATTGTTGATGTGAGGAACTCTGAGCAGGGCACCTGGCCAGTAGAATCCGACCTGCACTGCAGCAGTGGCTGAGGCAGAGGCAGCTGTGGCTTCAGTGACGTCCCAGTATGAGCCTCTGATTCCGTTTAGAAAAAGGCGGGAAACAGTTTCTAAGTGTCCAGTTCTTGCAGTCCTGAAGTTGAAGGAATACACTGAACACTAGCCAAGCATCCAGGACATTTTGGACACCTATTCCCAGAAGCCACCAGCAGAGTCCAGGGAAAACTAGTTTTAACTGGTCAGCTTGGTCTAGCGGAATTTAGGGCTTCTTACTGCTTTTATGTTCTTGGAGCTTCACAGGAGCCAACTATCCCTTGGAGTCCACTCTTCTGTCCTGGGTACAAGTGGAAGCGGGTCCAGCCATTGGGGTTTCTCTCCCAGGTTACAGCAAGTGCAAGGTCATTACTGTTTTCAAGTACAGCTTAGCAGCAAGGACAAGCGATGCAGCAGCATTTCATTAGGTGGCCTTATTATGAAATGATTACGTGCCAGAGGTGTCACATCCAGTGACAAAACCCCACCCATTCTACCAGCAACTCAACAGCCCCCAAAGCCATACTATGCCGGGAAAATAGGTGCCCAAGTGGGAGGCCAGTTCTGACCTCCTAAGTTTCGGATCGATGGGTGGTGGTAGTGGTGACTATGGGTTATCAACTGAAATTTCACACATTTCCTCAGAAATCTGTCTTCAAGCAGATAACTCTTCCTCCAGCAATAGAAAGAAGAGAGGCTGTTAAGGAAGAGGTGGCCGACTTTCTGGATAAAAGGCCAATAATCACATATGTACAAGCCACAATTTATTTTAAAAAGTATACATTTTAATGAGTTAATAGACACCAGAACAACAAACATTTGCTGTAGAGAACCAAAGATATGATTTTTCAATGTTTTAGATGTTTCTGGTTTCTGAAGTAAAAAAGCTCAAAGTGCCAAGCCTGGGTATCTGGTCGTTCTAAACTGGGTAAAAGTAAAAAGTTAAGGCCTATTGCGATAGAGCGTGGGTTGGATACAGGGATCAGTGTCATCTTGGTGAAAAGTTTACCTTCTGACTTAGGGCCTGATTTATATTTTGGCAGAAGCCCATACTCTGCCAGGGCAACGGAGTAAATTACTCAGTCCCCTTGAAGGAGGTGCTGCCTGCTAAATTATGAACTGTCCACTGGCCCGTGGACATCCCAAGCATTGACAAGAACTGCTGCCATTGCTGTTTCTGCCAAAACATTGTAACTTTGCCACCAAACATGATGGAGCTGTACGTCAAAGTTATATTATTTTTCTATTTTCAACAAGAAAATCCAAAAGCAGGATTTTCTTTTTTAAATAAAAAAAAAAACAATGCCCCCATCGCCATGGGAGTTCCCTCCCATGGTGAAAGGGGCATTGAGCACTTTTCTGTGCCCCTTACTGCCAGAATTTTCCTGGTGGTGAAAGTCATTGAAAAATAGCTATATGTCCTCCCATCTAAATTAGGCAGCCGGACATATAGCCAAACTCCACCAGCCCTTACACAGGAAAGGGACAGAGGACTGAAGTCTTTTTCTTGTGGTATGCAAACTCTCAGGAGGGACTGTCCAGTCCTGGATCTCAAGAGTCTGAATCGATTCCTGTGGAAGAACTCATCCAAAATGCTGTCCTTGCTGGAGGTCATTCTTTTGCTAAAGCTGGGGTACTCCCTAACTACACTGGATCTACCGGATGCCTATCATATTCTGAACAGGTCTTCAACTCAAAGGTATTTCCCATTTGCACTGGGCCAAGATCACTACCAGCTCAAAGCATTCCTTTTTGGGGTGACCGCTGATCCGTAAATCTTTACAAAGTTACTTTCTCCTTTGGGGGTTTTCTTCAGGTTCAATATATCTAAAAATATCTGTATCTGGATGATTGGGCAATCTGTGTCCCTTCTTTTCTTACGACTCAGGAATACAGAAACGAGGGATGCCAATGCCTGCAGAAAGTGAGATTCCTATTTAATTGGGAAAAATCTGAGGTGGTTCCAGCTTGAGAGAAGATTTTTCATAGGAGCATGGACCTGGAAAGGTGTTTCTCCCATTGGACTAGATGCTTCTTTTCCAGAGCCATTTCAGAGATCTTTTGCATAAGAAGAGTGAGTTTGGAAGAATGTTTCAGAGGTTTAAAGGCCTGATGTCAGCAACAACTGTGGTGGTCCCATAGGCTCAGTTGCATCTAAAACCCTTGGTTCAACACCTTATGACATCTTGGGACCTTGTATGATTGAACATGGACTGCCTAATTCAGGTATCCGCTAAGCTTCAAGATCAAATGTTGTAGTGTCTGTTTGAGGTGCACCTCAGTAGAGGGGGCATATTTTGCATCTTTGACACCGCAACAAAGTGACAGCAATACATTGGAAGAACTGAATATTTTTCCGTAGATGTTACATTTCAAGCAGAGATAGAAAGAGCAGTGGCAGATTGCCTGAGCAGGGTGTTTCTGTCTACAGAAGACACCACCTTCACCCCAGAGTGTTTAATTTGATAAATCCTAGCTATGTTGGACCATTTTGCATTTAAGAAAGACACTCTCAAGTCTTTTTTATTTTGCTCCGGAACAGCTTGCTCTGAGGCTTGGGTAGTGGATGTGGTATCCTTTCAGTTCCCACAAGGTCTCCTGTGTACTTTCCCTCCAATTCTCCTCCCCTCAATGGTACTTAGAAAGATTCAGAGGGAGAAATTGCAGGTTATTCTGGTAGCTCTATTTTGGCCACACAGGACAGGGTTCCCTCTATTGAAGCATTTAGTCTAGAGTTAGCCATTGAAAATTCTAGACTATCCATATCATTTACTTTGGCCAGATCTCCCTCGAATGTCTCTGAACCATCTCAGTCTGAAGGCTTGGCTGTTAAAAAGCTAGCACTTCAGCAACTGGCTATTTCAGAGGATGTAGCAGACTGCATCCAACAGAGTCATAGACCAATAACCAGAGCATTCTGTGCCTGGCATTGGTTACATTTCTCTCAATTGCTTTCTGGGAAAGTGGTGACAACTATTGCTTGTGACCCTTTTCTAATTTTAGATTTCTTGAGAGATGGTTTTCTGAAGGGTATGGGCGTCTCAACACTTAGGGGTCGATTCCGATTCGGGCCGGAAAAAGCACCGACCGACTCGGATCCGGAAAAAATACCGACCGACACGTACCAGTGGCGCCCGACACGCCAAGTACGATGCAAGCCGCGATAAATCCGACCGACACGTCAGGAAACCAAGCCGACCGACCGAGCCGCTCGGAAAATAGCAATCCGGCCGGAAAAACACGCGAATCCAACCGACCGACACGCACCCGGAACAAATCCGACCGATTCGTACCCGCCAACTCCAACCCGCAAAGTACGATGCAAGGCGCGAAAACACGACCGAGTCGGACGGAGGACAAGACGTACGACCGACACGCATACAAAACCGAGCCGAAGCAACACAATACACCGCGACCGACGCGTACGCAGCATACAAAACTGCACAAACACAGCGTGAACGAAACGGAAAACACCGTACGAGACCAATGCAGGGTCCGACTCGGTCACAAGAACGTTTCCAACATACACAAACAGCACAAAGGAAAAATCAACCAAAAAAAGGCCAAACAAGCAATTACCAAGCCAATAAATACTGGGGGTGGGGACAGAGAACAAAGACACACCCACAACTCCACCTATATAAAGGACACAAATCACTACCATGAGCCTTTGCAAATGCCATTCCACTACCAGCACCCAAGAGAAAGCAACCACACACCCACAGCTCATCCCTCACACAAGCCACACACCAGCAGCACACCAACAAATACCTACCTCACATACACCCAGCACAACACACACCCACACACCCTCACCTGCACACCAACACACACATCACCCACCATCACCAACCATCACCATGCCCCCCAAGAAGAATCCCAAGTTCCTAGATAGTGAATTGGAAGTCATGGTAGACGAGATCCTCAGGGTGGAGCCACAGCTGTTTGGCACTCTGGTCCAACAGACCCCCATGTCGCAGAAAACCAAGATGTGGGAGAGGATCATCAACAGGGTGAACGCACAATCACCATGTCGGCGCACAAAGACGGACATCCAGAACAGGTGGTATGACGTGCGCAGGAGGGTACGGGACCTGCTGAAGATAGACTACATCAACAGCCAACACACCGGCAGTGGCCCTCCTGCCAAGCCAATATACCTCAGGCCCTGGGAGGAGAAGGTGCGGGCCATCCTTCCGCCAGTGAGCGTATATGGACTAGAGAACATCCCAGAGCCTGGTGAGTACACAACAAATGTACACAATAAACTGCCACAAAACACACACATCACTGTCAAGGGAGAGTCAAACCATGCACTCATAGCAATTACACAGCAACTAGAACAGAATCATCCCAAAATGTGTATGTCAGTCAGATAAACACAACACATGCCATCAAAAAGTCACATCCAACTGTGCCAACACATGTACAAACACAACCACAACTACAGCTAGGCAGTGGCACAAATAGAACTAACACACACATCCACACATGTAGCCACCACAACAACACCAACACACAGTGAAGACCACTCAAAGGAAGGAATTCTGTGTATGCTGGCCAAGTCAGTGTAGCCAATAGCATCATGGGAGTCGCAGTCACACATATTGCCCCCCCACAACTGTCCCATCAACACCACCATGAACCATGCGCACATCACAGGGAGTGGAGAAGGACTCACAAGATGGCTGACACTGGCTACTGCTGTGAGGAGCACAAGGCCCTGCTGGCAACTGTGCACCAACAAACAGCAGGACACCACTGACTGACATCCTGAGAGACAACTTCCACTCCCTGCAATGCAAGCACGTTCCATGGTGGGATATCTGGCTGGATGGGTGGGAAGGGGGACTTGCAGCACTGACCATAGTCACCAGCACCTCCCCTCACACCCCCCCAACACAAACTCCACAGTACCCACCTGGTAGAATGCAATGCCCTCCATCCTAACACAAGATCCCACAAAGCACCACCACCCTGGGTTATGTTGTGTGAAGCACAGGGACACTCTTGGGACTCTTAGCCAAACAACTACCAGGACAACACTCCCAGCCATCCTGTCAGCACAGCCAGCCCACCCCACAGGGAAGCAGAGTCAAAGGAAGGAAGCATGGGCATGCTGGGAAGGGGGTGGAGGCAATAGCATGATGGGAGTCGTAGTCACAGACATTGCTCAGCCTCACAACTGGCCCATCAACACCACTCCTGAACCATGCTCACATCACAGGGAGTGGAGAAGGACTCACAAGATGGCTGACACTGGCTACTGCTGTGGGGAGCACAAGGCCCTGCTGCCAACTGTGCACCAACAAACAGCAGGACACCACTGACTGACATCCTGAGAGACAACTTCCACTCCCTGCAATGCAAGCACGTTCCATGGTGGGATATCTGGCTGGCTGGGTGGGAAGGGGGACTTGCAGCACTGACCATAGTCACCAGCACCTCCCTCCCACCCCCCCCACACAAACTCCACAGTACCCACCTGGTAGAATGCAATGCCCTCCATCCTAACACAAGATCCCACAAAGCACCACCACCCTGGGTTATGTTGTGTGAAGCACAGGGACACTCTTGGGACTCTTAGCCAAACAACTGCCAGGACAACACTCCCAGCCATCCTGTCAGCACAGCCAGCCCACCCCACAGGGAAGCAGAGTCAAAGGAAGGAAGCATGGGCATGCTGGGAAGGGGGTGGAGGCAATAGCATGATGGGAGTCGTAGTCACAGACATTGCTCAGCCTCACAACTGGCCCATCAACACCACCCTGAACCATGCTCACATCACAGGGAGTGGAGAAGGACACACAAGATGGCTGACACTGGCTACTGCTGTGGGGAGCACAAGGGCACGCTGGGAACTGCACACCAACCAACAGCAGGACACCACTGTCAGCCATCTTGCCATTGCCCTCACACCCACACACACTGAACTCCCCACAAAAGCAAGTAAATATGGGAATGCTGGGAAGTGGGGTGGAGGCAATAGCATGATGGGAGTCACAGTCACAGACATAGCTCACCCCCACAACTGTCCCATCAACACCACCCTGAACCATGCTCACATCACAGGGAGTGGAGAAGGACTCACAAGATGGCTGACACTGGCTACTGCTGTGGGGAGCACAAGGCCCTGCTGCCAACTGTGCACCAACAAACAGCAGGACACCACTGACTGACATCCTGAGAGACAACTTCCACTCCCTGCAATGCAAGCACGTTCCATGGTGGGATATCTGGCTGGCTGGGTGGGAAGGGGGACTTGCAGCACTGACCATAGTCACCAGCACCTCCCCTCCCACCCCCCCACACAAACTCCACAGTACCCACCTGGTAGAATGCAATGCCCTCCATCCTAACACAAGATCCCACAAAGCACCACCACCCTGGGTTATGTTGTGTGAAGCACAGGGACACTCTTGGGACTCTTAGCCAAACAACTGCCAGGACAACACTCCCAGCCATCCTGTCAGCACAGCCAGCCCACCCCACAGGGAAGCAGAGTCAAAAGGAAGGAAGCATGGGCATGCTGGGAAGGGGGGTGGAGGCAATAGCATGATGGGAGTCGTAGTCACAGACATTGCTCAGCCTCACAACTGGCCCATCAACACCACCCTGAACCATGCTCACATCACAGGGAGTGGAGAAGGACTCACAAGATGGCTGACACTGGCTACTGCTGTGGGGAGCACAAGGCCCTGCTGCCAACTGTGCACCAACAAACAGCAGGACACCACTGACTGACATCCTGAGAGACAACTTCCACTCCCTGCAATGCAAGCACGTTCCATGGTGGGATATCTGGCTGGCTGGGTGGGAAGGGGGACTTGCAGCACTGACCATAGTCACCAGCACCTCCCCTCCCACCCCCCCACACAAACTCCACAGTACCCACCTGGTAGAATGCAATGCCCTCCATCCTAACACAAGATCCCACAAAGCACCACCACCCTGGGTTATGTTGTGTGAAGCACAGGGACACTCTTGGGACTCTTAGCCAAACAACTGCCAGGACAACACTCCCAGCCATCCTGTCAGCACAGCCAGCCCACCCCACAGGGAAGCAGAGTCAAAAGGAAGGAAGCATGGGCATGCTGGGAAGGGGGTGGAGGCAATAGCATGATGGGAGTCGTAGTCACAGACATTGCTCAGCCTCACAACTGGCCCATCAACACCACCCTGAACCATGCTCACATCACAGGGAGTGGAGAAGGACACACAAGATGGCTGACACTGGCTACTGCTGTGGGGAGCACAAGGGCATGCTGGGAACTGCACACCAACCAACAGCAGGACACCACTGTCAGCCATCTTGCCATTGCCCTCACACCCACACACACTGAACTCCCCACAAAAGCAAGTAAATATGGGAATGCTGGGAAGTGGGGTGGAGGCAATAGCATGATGGGAGTCACAGTCACAGACATAGCTCACCCCCACAACTGTCCCATCAACACCACCCTGAACCATGCTCACATCACAGGGAGTGGAGAAGGACTCACAAGATGGCTGACACTGGCTACTGCTGTGGGGAGCACAAGGCCCTGCTGCCAACTGTGCACCAACAAACAGCAGGACACCACTGTCAGCCATCTTGCCATTGCCCTCACACCCACACACACTGAACTCCCCACAAAAGCAAGTAAATATGGGAATGCTGGGAAGTGGGGTGGAGGCAATAGCATGATGGGAGTCACAGTCACAGACATAGCTCACCCCCACAACTGTCCCATCAACACCACCCTGAACCATGCTCACATCACAGGGAGTGGAGAAGGACTCACAAGATGGCTGACACTGGCTACTGCTGTGGGGAGCACAAGGCCCTGCTGCCAACTGTGCACCAACAAACAGCAGGACACCACTGACTGACATCCTGAGAGACAACTTACACTCCCTGCAATGCAAGCACGTTCCATGGTGGGATATCTGGCTGGCTGGGTGGGAAGGGGGACTTGCAGCACTGACCATAGTCACCAGCACCTCCCCTCCCACCCCCCCCACACAAACTCCACAGTACCCACCTGGTAGAATGCAATGCCCTCCATCCTAACACAAGATCCCACAAAGCACCACCACCCTGGGTTATGTTGTGTGAAGCACAGGGACACTCTTGGGACTCTTAGCCAAACAACTGCCAGGACAACACTCCCAGCCATCTTGTCAGCACAGCCAGCCCACCCCACAGGGAAGCAGAGTCAAAGGAAGGAAGCATGGGCATGCTGGGAAGGGGGTGGAGGCAATAGCATGATGGGAGTCGTAGTCACAGACATTGCTCAGCCTCACAACTGGCCCATCAACACCACCCTGAACCATGCTCACATCACAGGGAGTGGAGAAGGACACACAAGATGGCTGACACTGGCTACTGCTGTGGGGAGCACAAGGGCATGCTGGGAACTGCACACCAACCAACAGCAGGACACCACTGTCAGCCATCTTGCCATTGCCCTCACACCCACACACACTGAACTCCCCACAAAAGCAAGTAAATATGGGAATGCTGGGAAGTGGGGTGGAGGCAATAGCATGATGGGAGTCACAGTCACAGACATAGCTCACCCCCACAACTGTCCCATCAACACCACCCTGAACCATGCTCACATCACAGGGAGTGGAGAAGGACTCACAAGATGGCTGACACTGGCTACTGCTGTGGGGAGCACAAGGCCCTGCTGCCAACTGTGCACCAACAAACAGCAGGACACCACTGTCAGCCATCTTGCCATTGCCCTCACACCCACACACACTGAACTCCCCACAAAAGCAAGTAAATATGGGAATGCTGGGAAGTGGGGTGGAGGCAATAGCATGATGGGAGTCACAGTCACAGACATAGCTCACCCCCACAACTGTCCCATCAACACCACCCTGAACCATGCTCACATCACAGGGAGTGGAGAAGGACTCACAAGATGGCTGACACTGGCTACTGCTGTGGGGAGCACAAGGCCCTGCTGCCAACTGTGCACCAACAAACAGCAGGACACCACTGACTGACATCCTGAGAGACAACTTACACTCCCTGCAATGCAAGCACGTTCCATGGTGGGATATCTGGCTGGCTGGGTGGGAAGGGGGACTTGCAGCACTGACCATAGTCACCAGCACCTCCCCTCCCACCCCCACCCCCACACAAACTCCACAGTACCCACCTGGTAGAATGCAATGCCCTCCATCCTAACACAAGATCCCACAAAGCACCACCACCCTGGGTTATGTTGTGTGAAGCACAGGGACACTCTTGGGACTCTTAGCCAAACAACTGCCAGGACAACACTCCCAGCCATCCTGTCAGCACAGCCAGCCCACCCCACAGGGAAGCAGAGTCAAAAGGAAGGAAGCATGGGCATGCTGGGAAGGGGGTGGAGGCAATAGCATGATGGGAGTCGTAGTCACAGACATTGCTCAGCCTCACAACTGGCCCATCAACACCACCCTGAACCATGCTCACATCACAGGGAGTGGAGAAGGACTCACAAGATGGCTGACACTGGCTACTGCTGTGGGGAGCACAAGGCCCTGCTGCCAACTGTGCACCAACAAACAGCAGGACACCACTGACTGACATCCTGAGAGACAACTTACACTCCCTGCAATGCAAGCACGTTCCATGGTGGGATAACTGACTGGGTGGGTGGGTGGGTGGGAAGGAGGTCTGGCTGTCAACCAAACACAATCAATGCAGACCATGTTCACACCCCAGAGAATACATAGAAATGCCCAAATAATGCAGGACAATGTGCCACACCAATATCAACCCCTGACTGTGACGACTTAGGACAATACAATGTACAGGCCCGCACCCCGAGGCACAGTCACAACTGTCAGGTGTGTCAACCACTGATGCCTGCAGAAACATGACATACATTGTTTGTGTCGCCCAAAAACAGGTGATGATAGGGACACAGCAGCAGACGCTGAGGAGTCCCAGTCCCAGGCTCAAGAGGATGCCGAGCTCACTGGCGTCGTACAGCCTCTGTCCTCCTCGGACGATGAAGAACAACCTGGCACATCCGGTGCAAGTCAACATGCTGCACCAGCAGGACCACCAGCTGCAGCACCAGCAGGTCCACCAGCTGCACCCCTGCACCCACCCCTCCAACGACTGTCACCACGAATACCATCCCTGCCGACATGGACAGAATAAGGAACAACACCAGCGCAGTGACCCTGGACCAACCTGGGGCCATGGACACCACCACCACCACCAACCCCCAAGGTGGACCAGGGTTATCTGTGCGTGCAACTGCACACACTGCACATGTCAGCAGGGGTGGTGGGAGGGGTGGGAGACAGAGGTCGCTGCTTGCAGACGTTGCTGGTGTGCATGAAGACCCACAACTGGTACGCATAGCTGATGCGTACCAGTCCAGCACCGGAGAGCTCAGCCAGGTAGTGGGGCTCCTCAGAGACATCAAACAGCAGCAGGCTGCCCATCATGCCCGCTTGGACTCCCACATGTCCCATGTGGAGTCACACATGTCACGTGTGGACTCCCACATGTCACGTGTGGACTCCCACATGACCCGCGTGGAGTCCAAGTGGGATGTACTACATGAGATGACGGCGGTGCACAGGGACATTTTACAATGCCTCCGCCAGATGAACAGCAACCAGTCCACACCTCCCTGTGTGCCAACAACATCTGGTACCGAACAAACTGCAACTGCCACAGGGAGGGAGGAGGACTCTGGCGGAGAGTCCCCTGCACCGCAGCAGCCTGCACTTGAGGGCCCCCCCCAAGAAGAGGGGTCGTCCGAGGAGGGGAAAGTGAGAGGCTGATGGCCAAGCGCAACTCCCAGGAAGCCTGAACCTGTTCTGGATTTTCGCCTTTGTGCACAGACTGTTCACCCTGTTGATGGCAACACTACTCCCACACATTGCATGGGGAGTACAAGTTGGAACAATGTGTCAGACAACTGTGGCCCCGATACTGGGGATCCTGTCTACCTGGACTTTCTATTCATCTAGGAACTTGGGATTGCAAGATTCATGTACAGCACAATCCATCCTATGCACTATTATCACAGATGTATCACAATAAACACAATAATACACCATACTTGCCTCTGTCGTGATTCCAACGTGGGTGCTGTTATGGGGATGATGAACAACAAAATTACACTGTGTATGCGAACTGCAACAGCAAGGACAACACAGGCATGTGAGTACAGGCAACGTGACACATATGAGGGAGACACACCACCAGGGCTACACAACACATACACACCTAGGCCATCTGACTCATTGCCTACACTGATGTTGCCAGGGAAGACGGTGCAATGCACAGACACCACACCCATTCCCAGTTGTAGTCAAGTAGCCCACAGGTGCAGTAAGCAAATGGCAGTCAAATGTGTGACCACAGACAACGCACATCACAAAGTGAAGCACAGGTTTATTACACAGTAGCAACATGCCGTAACCACTACAGATGCAAGGTAACCCCACCTGGTAGCGGGCACACAGTCAACAACTGTAGACAGAAGGAAGTCCATGGGTGTGGCGCACATCACCTGTAGGGACACAACAGCTACCAGCCTGGATGTGCAATCACGTTGTCGGTGGACACAGTTGACCAAACGAATCTGAAAGTACCCTGTGAAGGACAGAAATGACACACAGTCAAAAGCAATGGAGTACAGGACAGAACAGCAAAACTCATGCACAATACATGTTACAAGATACCCACCCAGAACCAAGTTAGCATGTCAACACTGTTGGGGAGTACAGCCCACCTGTAAGCACACATCGCAACACACATCCAGTCAAGTAGCCCATGGACACACTCCAACAGCACCAGAGCACCACCCACACATCATGCCAACTCACATCATTGACATGACACCTCAGGATACTCACATTCAGCTAAAGAAGTTGGTGATGAGCTGTGTGCGGACATCACCATCACCATCATCATCATCATCGTCACTGGCATCGTGGTCCAGGCCAGGATCCTCCACAGGTGGCGGATGTTGGTCATCATCATCCTGGATGAGAGGCAACTCCTTCCGCACTGCCAGGTTGTGGAGCATGCAGCAGACGATGATAATCTTGCACACTTTCGCAGGGGCATATGGGAGGGACCCTCCGGTCTTTTCCAGGCAGCGGAAGCGGCTCTTCAGGAGACCAAAGGTCCGCTCAATCACTCTCCTGGTCCGACCATGTGCCTCATTGTAGCGCATCTGGGCAGGTGTCACAGGGTTCCTGAGGGGTGTCAGCAACCACGGCATGTTGGGGTATCCCGAGTCACCTACGGACAGACAAGTGCACATCAGCTGACTTGGAAAAGTGGGCGGAATACTACAGATCAGATCACACACAATGGCACAAAGTCAGTACACACCGACAAGCCAGGCACGCTGGTTCTGCATCTGTGCCATCAACCTGGGGATGCGACTACTCCTCATCACAAAGGCATCGTGTGCTGAACCAGGGAAACGGGCACACACGTGTGTGATGGTCATGTCTGCAAGACACACCACCAGTGCATTGACCGAGTGGTAGTGCTTGCGGTTCCTGTAGGCCTGCTCCTGGGCCTGTGGTGGTACCAAAGCCACATGTGTCCCATCAATGGAGCCAATGACATGCGGCATCCTCCCCAGGGCATAAAAGTCACTCTTCACGTCAGTGAGTCGTCGCAGTCTAGGGAAATAGATGTACCGGTTCAGGAAGAGCAACATTGCCGCCAAGAAATCGCGGAGCACACGGCTGAACATGGTCTGTGACATCCCACCAGCAGACGCCACAGTATGTTGGAAGGTA
Source organism: Calotriton arnoldi (assembly GCA_963921515.1). Taxonomy (NCBI): domain Eukaryota; kingdom Metazoa; phylum Chordata; class Amphibia; order Caudata; family Salamandridae; genus Calotriton; species Calotriton arnoldi. The sequence goes on from CAWUFW010007030.1 coordinate 21,945, forward strand.
CCGGTGGCAAAGAAGTGTAGGGCTGCCATCACCTTCACCTTGGGGGTCAGCGCTGTAGGATACGGCCGGCCAGGCTGCAAATGTGGGGACAACTGCACTGCCAAATCCTCAATCAGCTGCCTGGTGAAGCGGTACCGTCGGATGCTGTCCCGTTCCACCATCGTTGCCAGGTCTGGGAATGGCCGATGGACAGCAGGAGCCCTGCAGTGCAGAGGAGAAGTAAGCAAGATCGTCAGTCACCCCACATATGCGGCATTGAACACACTCAAGATCCCAACATACATCATCATGAGGCACAACTACATGAAGTGTGCAGTACCGGAACGACATGTATGGTACATACATGGCCAACATCTGTCAACACGGTCCTACAGGTGGCATCAATTTGTCCCAGGTTGGCCCATTGGATATCATGATGCTGTGTCACAGTCACCCCCCAGTGACATGTGAGGACAGATGTGCCCCAGGCACCACAGCTCAACGACAGGCACATTCCCAGGGACCCTGTAATGCCACATGGACACTGGCATCACCTGGAGTATCATGTGTACACCACAACAAAACAAACATGACCCCCACAGGTAGTGGCCACACTTGCCATGGCAGGAGAGCCATGGACGTCTGTGACACACACGCACAACATCAGAGTCCATGCACACACTACGTGGATGTGGAGACTGTCTCCCATTGTGCACATGAAATCAGAGACATTGTAAACACTACATGCACAAAGACTGTGGAGGGCCATCACTATTGTGCCACTGGGACACCCTGGCTCAAACATACCGTCCCACATGGGACTCACGGGGTATGTGACATGACATACACAAACACCACTGTGAAATGTGACCATGGCACATGCACAGATATGAACAGTTGCACATCACAGTGGTCACGTACACGTAACACCCAGGATCCTGTCCCCATTAACACGTGCACAGCCTGGGGGTGGCTGCCCACAGGTGACACCCACAGGACAACATGTACACCAACATACACACAATAGGAAATGCAGCCTTACATGCCTTATGATAAGGTGTGGACAGGCTGTCGTGATGTAGGTGTGCCCCTCACTCCCTGGGAGCTATCTGTGGCTGGCATATGTCCATCTGAGACAGGCATGCTGACATATGCCAGTCACATGTACAGTGATGCGTTGAACAGCAATGGACCGATCGGTGCCTCCGGCCGGCCCATTGCTTTCAATGTGTGCGGGTACGCGTTGTACCCCTGTGCGCGTTGTACTGCAATGGACCGATCGGTGCCTCCGGCCGGCCCATTGCATTCAATGTGTGCGGGTACGCGTTGTACCCCTGTGCGCGTTGAACAGCAATGGACCGATCGGTGCCTCCGGCCGGCCCATTGCATTCAATGTGTGCGGGTACGCGTTGTACCCCTGTGCGCGTTGAACAGCAATGGACCGATCGGTGCCTCCGGCCGGCCCATTGCATTCAATGTGTGCGGGTACGCGTTGTACCCCTGTGCGCGTTGAACAGCAATGGACCGATCGGTGCCTCCGGCCGGCCCATTGCATTCAATGTGTGCGGGTACGCGTTGTACCCCTGTGCGCGTTGAACAGCAATGGACCGATCGGTGCCTCCGGCCGGCCCATTGCATTCAATGTGTGCGGGTACGCGTTGTACCCCTGTGCGCGTTGAACAGCAATGGACCGATCGGTGCCTCCGGCCGGCCCATTGCATTCAATGTGTGCGGGTACGCGTTGTACCCCTGTGCGCGTTGAACAGCAATGGACCGATCGGTGCCTCCGGCCGGCCCATTGCATTCAATGTGTGCGGTGCACGCGTTGTACCCCTGTGCGCGTTGAACAGCAATGGACCGATCGGTGCCTCCGGCCGGCCCATTGCATTCAATGTGTGCGGGTACGCGTTGTACCCCTGTGCGCGTTGAACAGCAATGGACCGATCGGTGCCTCCGGCCGGCCCATTGCATTCAATGTGTGCGGGTACGCGTTGTACCCCTGTGCGCGTTGAACAGCAATGGACCGATCGGTGCCTCCGGCCGGCCCATTGCATTCAATGTGTGCGGGTACGCGTTGTACCCTGTGCGCGTTGAACAGCAATGGACCGATCGGTGCCTCCGGCCGGCCCATTGCATTCAATGTGTGCGGGTACGCGTTGTACCCCTGTGCGCGTTGAACAGCAATGGACCGATCGGTGCCTCCGGCCGGCCCATTGCATTCAATGTGTGCGGGTACGCGTTGTACCCCTGTGCGCGTTGAACAGCAATGGACCGATCGGTGCGCACCCATTGACAATGGGCTTGCCTGGCAACGGACGCGTTTTCGAATATTCGAACGAGTCGGTTGCTGGAAAATCAGTTGGTCACCCACAACAATGTTGCAAAATCATGTATGTCATGAAGTTGAAATTTTGAAGGATGCTGTGGGCGTGTTTTGGTGCTGCTATTCCATGGATTGGCCAGATTCAGAAGATGCAAACGACTTGGACCTATCACTTTGGACACAAGGGACAGTATCTGCCTCTCCAGCACATATATATTGCTGCATGTTCCCCTGAGAGCCCACTTGCCTGCACTACATGCTCCAGGACGACATCTGCCACTGCACTGCTGCTGTCTCTGCCCCTCTGGACCCTGCAATGGCACGTACTGTGGAGAGAGCCCCAGCCTTCAGCCTTGAAGAGAACCAGGCCCTGCTGGACAGCCTACTTCCACAGTACAGCAAGCTGTATTGGACACCAGGGGAGCAGGTGAGTGTTCTGTGCACTGCCTTTCTGAATGTGCATTTTGTCTGACTAGCAAGGCTGAGAGTCAGCACACCACTGGCTAGCAGGCTCACTGAGTAGTTGTCACCCCCATAGTGTGTAGTGACTTGCACTGGACAGGTATGGTGCAGTGACAGTGCTTCTGAACAGGGTTTTACTCCCCATGCTATGATACCATGTAGTGACTTCTGGAAAACTGTCCATGGGCAGCCGTGCACTGCCTGGGTACACCATGTGCCCCTGTGATTGCGACATGTATATGCAACTGTGTCATGCACGGATATGTTGCATGTGTAGTAATGGCCTTATCACTTTGTCATCCTGACAGGCTTCTGCCCATCGGAAGCATGAGATCTGGAAGGACATCGTCCGGGCTGTCCGGTCCGTGGGGGTCTACAAGCGCCGGATCCGCAACTGCCAAAAGAGGTGGCAGGACCTTCGGGGCTGGACCCGGAGGATTGCACGGGTCCAGCTGAAGCTGTCGCCTCCTCGCAGGAGGGGCGGAACACGGACCCTGACCCCCACATGCTCAGGATCCTGGCGGTGGTCTTTCCAGACCTGGATGGGCAGCTGAAGGCCAGAGAGCAGCAAGGAGGGGGTGAGTCAAAGACTGCACTGTGTACTCTGTCTAACATGTTATGTGCCCTCCTCGGGCCAGGTTGAACTGCCACAGTACAGCAGTCATGTTGTCCAGGAGCCATGTCCCTCTATTGTGCACTGCCCACTCCTCATCTGATACCCAGGTGTGGCCCTTACATGCAGGGAATTCTGTCACTTAGGACTGTGTCCTTGCAGTTTGCTTGACTCAAGGTGGGAGACAGCATCTGTTTCCCTGACTCTGTGGTGGGCATCATGGGTGGGTCCATTGCTTACACAATGCCTGTATTCTGACATGTATTCAGCGTGTTACTTTGATCTGTGGTCCAATTGCTGAGCTGATCCACCACATGTGGCTGGGGTACCTGGCACACACCCATGCTGCGGGTGGGAACAATGTTTGGGCCCCAGGAGTATGTATATGACGTGTGTCACACATACTTAGCCAGCTGCCTACAGTCCAGGGCCCATCCCTCATTCATGTGGGGCTGGACAGTCATGCCTACTCCAGGCCATACAATACACTCTGTACTCCCACTCCCGTGTATCAGAGGACACATTGTGCACAGTGATTTGCCCCTCAGGTGTCTGCCTCTGTGTCAGTGTGCTGTGGATTAGTCGCCAGGACTGCTGTGGAGTTTCTTGGTAGGGGCTCAGCATGCCACTGGAGATGTGACCATAGGAGACGATACTTGTGTGACACATAGGTGTCTGATCAGCTGCCCATGCAGACTGGGGCATGTAAATGTGAAGTTCAGGCAGCTGTTCCCCATGCACAGCAGAGTGTGAGGGGCTCAGGTTCAGAGGGTAGTGTCACAGGTCTCCCATATGTCCAATAGGTATGACCTGGACAGATGAGGGTTAAGAGGATGTGTTGTGGGGGATGTACATGTGCACTTGTGCAGCTCCAGGACTTGCATTCCCCATGACCTACTATTGTGACACAGTGCAGAGTGTTGTTGTCTGGCTGCAAAGTCATACATCACTGAGACAGTGATGTATGACTTTGCAGTCATGCCTCCGCCATGGCATGTGTCTACTGATTGGTGATCCTGCAGGGGAGTGACATGTGCTACATGCACACCATAGTGGCGCTGGCTATCAGGACATGGGTGCATCATGGTGTCTGTCGCTGGTATGCATCACATGCATTTCCTATTTGACTCTGGGCATCCCTTACATCCGTAAACCTGTACTGACTCAGTGGCAAGAGCTGTGATGTGTCCACACCGTGTCCTCTGCACTGTCCAACTACTGTGTACTTGGTGCATGTGTCAACACTGGGGTGTTGCAATCCAACAGACACCAGACAGATGGGTGCAAGGCCATGTGGGATGTGAGTGCCATGCTTGGCATCAGACTGACAATTGACTTCTCCTGTTCAATTAGGGCACTTTTAGCAATGTACAACTAATGATGCCAGGGCTTGCTCTGTGATGTGCTGTGCTCACAGTGGTGTGTGCGTTTGGTGCAGGTGACTGATGTCTGTCTGTTTCCCCATTGTTTGCAGATACATCCACAGCCACGGAAGGGGACAGCTCAACGGACCAGGAGGAGCCGGAGAGCCAGACTGGGTCAGCAGCCGAGGAGTGGTCGGAGGGACCCAGTGGCACGGAGGGCGAGGGGAGCCACACCGAGGAGTCCTCAGCAGCATCCACCTCAGCTGAGGACCAGAGCAACTCGGAGGATGACTCCCTTGTGGAGGCGGGTGTCAGCAGCCACCACACCCCAGCTAGTGTTGCTGTCCCCGCCACCACCAGCACCACCACCGCCCTCCCATCGGCTCCCATTCCCCAGGTCCGTGGAGGCTCTCATGTCCGGGAGCGTGTCTCCTTTGGGCCAGGCACCGCACCCCCTGCCCCTGTGTCCCCTGCTGCCCTGAGTGAGGAGTCTGTGTACCTCCTTCGCCAGCTCCATGTAGGGCAGACAGCCATGCTGAGTGTCCTCCATGCGCACACCGCGCTGTTGACTCAGCTGGTGTCGTTCATGGAGGGCATCTCATCGGGCATGTCTGACCTACAGAGGGGCAATAGGTCCATGGACTCCTCCCTGACGGCAGCAGTGTCCCTCCTCAAACGGTCCCTCACCCCTCCTGCCTCTGCTCCATCCACACTCCCCAGCACCTTACCCATCCCAGGCACACACACACTGGCACACACCAGCACACACACATCCAGCACACTGACACACACGCCAATGACAAAACGCACACGCACGCACATTCAGGGGACTGAAGCCAGACTCACAGGGGATGGGGCCCTGGAACACACACACGCATCCACATGCACTGCGCAGTCCTCAGTTCCCTCTCCCTCCAAAGCACCCTCCCTTGCCTCACCTGCAACCCCAAAGTCACAGCAGCTCTTCCTCTGTGACCTCGGCCTCTTCCCCACCGATGAAGCTGCTCCAGCATCCCGGGGGAAGAGGAAGCCCACCCACACGGAGCAGAGTGCCCCTCGCCCCCGGACACCCTCCCCCAGGCGCAGACGGACTGAGGCCCCCACCCGCAAGTCCCCCCGGAGTGCTAAGAGCAAGACCCCGCCACCGCCCTGCAGCTCAGGCACAAGGTCTCCGTCCTCCATCCCTCAGGCCCCCACTGCACAGGTGCCCCCACCACACCCTGCCCCAGGTTCCCCCACCCACAGATATACCATCCCCAAGATGCTCCGGCCTTCTCCCCCTGCCACTTGCTCTCCCAGCACCACACCCCCGCTGCGCTTGTCTGTGCCACTGATGTGGTGAGGGTGTCCCCCCCTCTGTCCAACCCACCTTGCCTGTTCCCCATTCTCCTCCCCTGGAGGTAGGCACTGCAGTGGAGTCCACTACCGCCCTGTCTGACTTGGGCACTGCAGTGGCGGACCTGTCCACCCCATCTGCAGGGTCCACTGCAGTTGTGCCGGCACCCACGACATCTGTGTCATGCCCCCAGTTGTGCCGGCACACACCATGTCAGACACCTCCACTGCAGTTGTCAGTGGCTCTCCAGTACCCACCACCCCTTCCCTGACTCCCCCTGGTGAGCCCTGATCCTGTCCCTGCGGTGCCTGGCCTGCCCCCCTGGTTGCCCCTCCTAGTGGATTGTCCCTGGTATTGTGCAGGAATGCGTAGGGTGACATCTGCCAGTGTCACCCTGTTTGAACTTTGACAATGGACTGGCCATTGGCCTTTGCTCTTTTTTCAGGACTTCGTTTGGCCTCAACACATATGCTGAATAAAGCAACTTTCTTTTCTCTAGTGCTCATGCTTCAGATGTACATGTTGTTGGTGCAGCTAACCATGCCCTTGCTGCAGTGATGGTGATATCTGGTCTCATGATTATGAAGTGTTACTGTGCAGGAACCCATGTGGTCCAGGGGGAATGTGTCCTATCATGTGGTGTATCCATGTCATCAATAGCAGCATCTGAGGGTGTCATGTGTTCAGTATTTGGAAATGGGTTTCCTACTTACATTGGCAATTTCATATCTGTGGCTTCCACCCCTGCACATCTGTTGTGCCTGCCATCGTTGCATTTGTCTACTTCCCTGACCGTGTTGCCATCTCCAGTGGACATGCAGGTTTGGGCATCAATGGGGAGGGACTCATCCGTGTAGTCAGTGCAACATTGCTATACAAGTGTGTTGGATCTGTGCTGATGATTCCGTTGGCACATCCATGACCAGGCTGATGTGATGGGAGCCCTCATTTGGTGCTAATTGTTGATTGTGTGACCAAGTGCTCAGCTGACATGATGGGGCCCTACTGAGGCAACATATGGCACAGCTTTCCTCACACAGGAGTGGAGTCCCCTCATGGCAGTGTGTACACGTGTGACATTGCCTGCGCCCAAGGTGTGTGTTGTATGTGCATGTCTGTGTGTTCACTTCCATTCATCTGCGCATGCTGTGATCCCTAGTGTTGTACCTGTTTGTGATGCTTGCTGACTTGAGCTATGTTCCCCCAAAGTCTTCTCCCTGTGTTCTCTGTGATGTGGGTGCATGGCACATTACTGGTCATCAGGGTGTCACCCATAGGTGTGTTTGCTGTCAGGGCAGAGTTTGTGTGCTGACGCAGATGGGTCACAGTCAGGTTTCCCTTTGGCACTTGTTGTTTGCCCCTGTCATGTGATTTCCAGTTTGTGTTATCTTTCAGTGATTGTGACACGTTGTGTGTGTGACTGCTGGCACTCCTTAGGGTCCGGGCTGCAATGTTGGTTGTTGTCTATGTGTGTTCTTTGTGGGTGACCTTGGCTTCTTCATTGGTGTGTGACTGTGGCTGGGATCCCATTGGTCGGTGTGGTATTGCCGTCATGTCCATGTACAGCGTAGTGTGCAGTGTGTCAGACATTCAGGAGTCTTGTTGAGTGTCCATGTGTGATGTGTTTCTACACCTTGGTTCCCACCCACCACCCTGGAGTAGTAATGGGTGCATGTGCAATGTCACCAGTGCATGTGTACTTCACTGCTGCACATTGTTGGAGGTCGAGGGGTGTGGTCTTGAGTGTGTGCAGATGAGAGTTGTTGCCCGGCTAGTCCCCTGCCTCCATGTTGGCCTTGGCTTACTGGCCATGCTGATTGATTTGTGCTTGTGTAGGTGTGATGGTAGTTAGTTGCTCAGGACACCTGACTGTGGTTCACAGTGTGAACGACATTTAGCTTTGTCATCACAGTGGTATTTTTCTTCAGCCCAGGGTCACCACATTGTGGGGGCCCTGGGGGTGGTGCTGTGGTGTGTCTGTGACTTGCTGTGTCAGTTGTTGTTCCTACGTGCCTGTGTGACATGTGTGTTTTGTGCTCCCTCTCACCTGTCAATGCCTGCTTGCCCACATAGGGGATTTGGATCCATGAGTTACCTTAGTGTGGCAGTGTATGCACATCTGTATGATTGGTATTCAGCTCTCCTCATGTGTTGTGTTGTTGCCTGGGGACACTGGCACCCCCACACCTCACCTGCTGTGTATGATGACAGTGTTGGTCTGCCTGTTTGTGTTTGTGCATCTGCACCACTGCATTGGCATATCTTGGGTGTGCCATTGGCTGTATGTTGTTTGGTGTGTTTCCCCTGCTGTCCCTGGGACTCCTAGGTCATCGGTCAGCACAGTGATCATGGTTTGTGTGTCCCATTGCTGCCATGGTATGGTATCTGTTCACCTCACATCTGCTGTCTCCACAGGGTATCTGCATTTGTGTGCCCATTGGTGCAAATATGTGGGTCTGCATTCTGATGGTCACTTCTGTCATTGTGTCATTGATGACTGTTGACGGTCTCAGCCCCCATGGGTGTTGTTTGTCTGCACATGGCCAAAGGAATGTTTCATTTGCACTGCAGTATTTGGCTCCCCCAATTTATGTTGCAATGGGACACATACACTACTTTGCCACAGATGAGTTTTTGGTTCTGTGACCAGGAATGATCCATGCAGTTTGGCAGTTGCAGCTCTTTCTTTGTCAACAATTACCTTTTGGTCACTGTGATGATGAGGGTGTAGACCCCATTGCCACAATGGTCAAAATGTGCTTCAGCTATGGACCCCACACTTACCTTTTGGTCACTGTGATGATGGGGGTTTAGACCCCATTGCCACAATGGTCAAAATGTGCTTCAGCTATGGACCCCACACTTGCCTTTTGGTCACTGTGATGATGGGGGTTTAGACCCCATTGCCACAATGGTCAAAATGTGCTTCAGCTATGGACCCCACACTTGCCTTTTGGTCACTGTGATGATGGGGGTTTAGACCCCATTGCCACAATGGTCAAAATGTGCTTCAGCTATGGACCCCACACTTGCCTTTTGGTCACTGTGATGATGGGGGTTTAGACCCCATTGCCACAATGGTCAAAATGTGCTTCAGCTATGGACCCCACACTTGCCTTTTGGTCACTGTGATGATGGGGGTTTAGGCCCCATTGCCACAATGGTCATGGGCTGCTTGCATTGTGGGTGCCACACACATATATGTGTGGCACATGTGCTAGGGGGTCACATTGTATGTTCAATGTCATGTTCGGTGTTGTAGGCATTTGACACAGCCTGCTCACACGCTTGTCATGGTGGTGGGGGGATGTCTTAATCTTGCATTCCCTAGGTTGTGGTGTGCTTGTTGTGTCATGCATTGTCCATCCTATGAGTGGGGGTGGTAGTAGTGGTAGGCATCCAGCCCCCCTGGTTGAGGGTGGTAGTAGTGGTAGGCATCCTGCCCCCTGGCTAAGGGTGGTAGTAGTGGTAGGCATCCTGCCCCCTGGCTAAGGGTGGTAGTAGTGGTAGGCATCCTGCCCCCCTGGGTGAGGGTGGTAGTAGTGGTAGGCATCCTGCCCCCTGGGTGAGGGTGGTAGTAGTGGTAGGCATCCTGCCCCCTGGGTGAGGGTGGTAGTAGTGGTAGGCATCCTGCCCCCTGGCTAAGGGTGGTAGTAGTGGTAGGCATCCTGCCCCCTGGCTAAGGGTGGTAGTAGTGGTAGGCATCCTGCCCCCCTGGGTGAGGGTGGTAGTAGTGGTAGGCATCCTGCCCCCCTGGGTGAGGGTGGTAGTAGTGGTAGGCATCCTGCCCCCTGGCTAAGGGTGGTAGTAGTGGTAGGCATCCTGCCCCCTGGCTAAGGGTGGTAGTAGTGGTAGGCATCCTGCCACCCTGGCTAAGGGTGGTAGTAGTGGTAGGCATCCTGCCCCCCTGGCTAAGGGTGGTAGTAGTGGTAGGCATCCTGCCACCCTGGCTAAGGGTGGTAGTAGTGGTAGGCATCCTGCCACCCTGGCTAAGGGTGGTAGTAGTGGTAGGCATCCTGCCACCCTGGCTAAGGGTGGTAGTAGTGGTAGGCATCCAGCCCCCTGGCTAAGGGTGGTAGTAGTGGTGGGCATCCAGCCCCCTGGGTAAGGGTGGTAGTAGTGGTAGGCATCCAGCCCCCTGGCTAAGGGTGGTAGTAGTGGTAGGCATCCAGCCCCCCTGGTTGAGGGTGGTAGTAGTGGTAGGCATCCAGCCCCCCTGGCTAAGGGTGGTAGTAGTGGTAGGCATCCTGCCCCCCTGGGTGAGGGTGGTAGTAGTGGTAGGCATCCTGCCCCCCTGGGTGAGGGTGGTAGTAGTGGTAGGCATCCTGCCCCCCTGGGTGAGGGTGGTAGTAGTGGTAGGCATCCAGCCCCCCCTGGCTAAGGGTGGTGGTAGGCATCCAGCCCGCCCTGGGTGAGGGTGGTAGTAGTGGTAGGCATCCTGCCCCCCTGGCTAAGGGTGGTAGTAGTGGTAGGCATCCTGCCCCCCTGGCTAAGGGTGGTAGTAGTGGTAGGCATCCTGCCCCCTGGCTAAGGGTGGTAGTAGTGGTAGGCATCCTGCCCCCTGGCTAAGGGTGGTAGTAGTGGTAGGCATCCTGCCACCCTGGCTAAGGGTGGTAGTAGTGGTAGGCATCCTGCCACCCTGGCTAAGGGTGGTAGTAGTGGTAGGCATCCAGCCCCCTGGCTAAGGGTGGTAGTAGTGGTGGGCATCCAGCCCCCCTGGGTAAGGGTGGTAGTAGTGGTAGGCATCCAGCCCCCTGGCTAAGGGTGGTAGTAGTGGTAGGCATCCAGCCCCCTGGCTAAGGGTGGTAGTAGTGGTAGGCATCCAGCCCCCTGGCTAAGGGTGGTAGTAGTGGTAGGCATCCTGCCCCCCTGGGTGAGGGTGGTAGTAGTGGTAGGCATCCTGCCCCCTGGGTGAGGGTGGTAGTAGTGGTAGGCATCCTGCCCCCTGGGTGAGGGTGGTAGTAGTGGTAGGCATCCAGCCCCCTGGCTAAGGGTGGTGGTAGGCATCCAGCCCGCCCTGGGTGAGGGTGGTAGTAGTGGTAGGCATCCAGCCCCCCTGGCTAAGGGTGGTAGTGGTGGTGGGCATCTGGCACCCCCTGGCTAAGGGTGGTTGTGGTGGTTGGCATCCAGCCCCCCTGGGTTGGGGTGGTGGCGCGCATTCAGGCCCCTGTGTGCATATGTGGCATTGGTGATGGGCATCCCGCCCCTATGGTGCTGCTGTTGCAAGTATATTCAGATTCCCAGTGTATGTGTGTGATGTGTCGTGTACGTGTTGTATGTGTTTTGTGGTTGGTGTCTGACTTACCTTCTGCGCCGTACGCGTCCGTGCCTGTTCCGGTAGTAGATGTAGAATATTGGTATGATCGGGACGAAGGGATTCATGGTTGGTTCGTGTCGTTCGTCCTTCTCGTTGCTTCGCGTCGTCCTCGCCGCTTGGCTTCGTCCTCGTCGCTTCGCTCGTCCTCGCCGCTCGCGCCGTCCTCGTCTGTGCTGTGTTCGTCTCGTAGCCGTGGATCGTGTTGTGGCGCGATTCGGAGCTTATGTGCGCCTCTCCCGGATGCTTTGACGTGCCGTGCGTAGCGACGGGTTCGGCGCGCACGGAAAGCGCATCGTACTTGTCCGGCCGGACGGGGCTGCATTTTCCCTTCCGTGCGACTCGATTCGGCGTTTCCGGATTCGCCTCGGTCGGAGAACAGGACCTGGTTTGGGTGAGTACGGCTCGGCCGGAATTTTTGCTGTTGTGCGCATCGTACTTGCTCGTTCGGTGTGCTGTACGGATCGGTCGGGAAACTGGCTTTCGCATGGCTTTTTTCCCGACCGAATAGTATTGGGTGCGCCTCCGACCGAGATCGGAATCGGCCCCTAAGAGTACAGTGGGCAGCCATTCAAGCCTGTCATGGAACAGTGAGTTCTTTAGCTGCAATTAAGACATTAGCTAGCAATCTTGAGCTATATATAATGTTTCTGTATGTTTGGAAGACTGGAACTCACCTTTAGTTCTGAAAAGTCATCAGCATTCCAATTATGAGCCCCTTGACTCGATCCTATTGCTCTTTTTGAAATTTAAGGTTGCATTTTTTTGGCTATTACTTCTGCCAGACATTGAGGGCCCGATTCTGATGCGGGTTGGAAAAGCTTCCCGACCGAGGGCCTGATTCTGATGCGGTTAGGAACAAATGTTCCCATTGAAGTCAATGGGAGTTCAACCAAATCGTATCTGGAAGCATCCGGATGCATCCTACTCCGCCGGTCGGACTTTCCCGATCCGAGTGGGTCGGACACCATTTCCCAACCGATTCGGTCGGGAAGCTTTTCCAACCCGCATCAGAATCGGCCCCTCAGTGTTTTGGTAATAGACCTTCCCTACCTCCAGATTTTATGGGATAGGGTGATTCTCAAGACAGGTCCTGGATTTTGTCCAAAAGTACATTCCAAATTCCATCTTAACTAACAGATTATCCTGCATGGGTTTTGTCAGTTTCCTTCTTCGACTGAAGAGTAAGGCCTACAAAACATAGATGTCAGGAGAGGGTTGCCAGTTAGCTTGGGAGAACAACTGTTTTCATTATTCTAATTCCCTCCTACTGACTTTTTGTTTCAGTTAAAATAAGACTAAGAACCTGATTTACAGTTTGGCAGACAAGGTATTACGTTGCAAATGAGACATCATAACCTACTCTCCAAACCCTCATTCCAATTGCCTCAAATCCTTAAACCCATTGACTTCTCCATGGAAAACTTCGTCTGATGGCCCGACGAGTAGGGGTCATAGGAGGACACACATTAAACCGTCTGTTCTATTTAGAGTGGACAGTGTAATGCTTTTTTTCTCCTGTCATCGTCAGGATAACCCTGGTGCTGAGGGACAGGACAAAAAAGAATGACTCCACACCGTGGGAGGGAACTCTCATGGTGTAGGAGTCATTATTTTTTTTTCTGATCAAATTCTTGATTTGAGAGTTTGTTTATAAAAAATAGAATATTTGAAAAGTTTGATGAACAGTTGTCAAATCCAATGGCACCCGTCAATCAAACTTTAAGTACACTGTAACGAACTACCATAATGGCTTTTTTTCAATGTATGGAGATGACCACAGGGTTAGTGGTCATCTCAAAGTTTGGCAGGCAGAGAGCCCTCAGGATGGAGGAGGTACTGTCATTTGCCATGCCATCCCGACGGACACTACTCTGCCCATTAAACTGTAGATCAGAAGTAATATTTGTTTACATCATTCATTCTACATTTGTTCTACAAACTTCATGCATTACTCTTTGAGCAGAGTTTGCACACATTGGGTTCAGTTCTTAAATCTGTTTGAACTTACTCTTACAAATGGCTTGAGTTACCAATACAGAAAATTTACAAAAAGCGTGAACGCCTTTCCATGGTAGGAAGGGGTATGGAATAACTCCAAAATTGGTGTGGGTATAAGGAAGGTGTTTCTGCAATTGCAAGATAATTTCCCATCTGGAAAAACACAATTATGTAATTTTGCAAATGCAGTGGCATTTCCCCTGCCAACTCAATTGTACTCTATGTATAATTACGCACTCAGAAACCCCATTGCATGGTTGTAACTTGGAATTTATTGAACTCGGAAACCTGCAACTGATTTCCATTTCCAGGAGTACAATTTTACCCAGGTGAACAATGAATATGTGTATGTTGGAAGTTTAAGGATTGCCCAGACAAAAAACTACAACTATGCATTTACATAAATTATCCGTATAATTTTACTCTTGTAACTGCTCAGTTTGGTGAATTGGCTCCTTGCTCCTAGTTATGTCACAAATTCCTCAGTTGCTGCCCTACTCTTTTCAATACCAGGTTTCATAATCATTAACTTCATTAAGGTCTTTCAAATGTAATGTCTTCTACTTGGATTTTGCACTTTCTAACTCACTTCAGAGGTCAGCTGTTCAGTCATTAACAATGCTGGTCACAGCTAGGGGTGGGCGGTAAACTCCACTCCGCCAGCTGAGTTTGCAGAGTTTTGTTGCTCTGTGCTCCGCTTGGAGCGTGGCATTCGGCAAACCTCCACCCACCACCAGTGGAGCGGAGTTTATCATTGCGCGCTCTCCCCTTGTTAAAACGTTTGTGGCATTGTGTCCTTGTACAGTGCCAATGACAGCTTGAGACAAACTGACGGAATTCAGAGTCAGAGCTGAAGCAGCCGCCAGAGAGTAAATCCGCCCACTGACCACCCGGCATTTGCACTGGAGAGAACAATGCCCAGCTCCACCATGATAGGGCAGAATTCTTCTCACTCATAGACCATGCTCGGGTCACATTAACCTGGCAGTTGCCCCGCCCACAACTTCTCTATTAACCAAAGAAAGTTTTGTCAGTATTCATAGGAAAGAACTCCTTTGGCTCACATGACAAGTGACAATAGCACTGGTAAGCACTTCAACTCACACAAAGATGGTCTGCATCACCCTCCCCCATGCAATGCACAAGTATAAAGAAATACTATGCTGCTAAAAGCTACATCCACCCTTTGGCACGGTATTGAAAGACACCCTGATGACATCACATAACACAGCAAGCTTCCATGTTATGTTATGTTAACTTTATTTGTAGCGCATTATTGCCCTGAGGCGTCTAAGCGCTGTTATGTTTCAGCTGCGAGTGTCAACCAGGGCTGCTGAGAGAGTTACCAGGATTTGAATAACCAGGTCTTTACTGCCTTCCTGAAAGAGAAGAGACTGGATTAATTTTTTATGCACAGAGGAAGTGCATTCCATACCTTGGATTCTTCCAACACAATGCTCTTTCCACCCCATCGTGCTTTTGAAATCTAGACTGTGCCAATAGGTTGGCAGTGACTGAACGAAGTTTTCTAACAGGAACATACTGTTTGAAACTGTGATTCAAGAAATCAGGACCAAGATTATGAATTGCTTTATAGGTTAAGCATAACACCTTAACGGTTATTCTTTGCTTAACAGGAAGTCAACGCAGATCTTTGAGATTTTGAGCAACTGAACTGAATTTGGGGATTTTCAGTAGGAGCCTAACCACGGCGTTTTGCAGGATCTGGAGTTTGTTTAAATTATACTTATGGGTGATCAGAAGCAGACTGTTAAAGTATTCTATTTTAGACAGGATTAATGATGTAACTATTGTTTTTTGTAGATTGGCAGGTATGAAAGGCAGGACTTTTTAAATTATTCTCAGGGTGTTAAATGTGAAAGAAGTGAGTTTATTTAAATGATCTGTAAAGTCAAGTTTAGTATCAATAATCACCCCTAGATTTCGCGCCTTTTCCAACGGAAGGGGAATTGGGCCCATAATGTTTGGCCAGGCAGAAGGACCCCAAAAATGTGATTCTGGTCCAAATAGTAGAACCTCGTTTTTTTCTGAGTTCAATTTGAGGTAATTTCTATCTGTCCAATCATGGACAGCTATCATGCAATTCTGAAATCTGTTTCCAGTATTATCTTCATTTTTCCCTATGGAGAAAACAATTTGAGTGTCGCCAGCATAGGATGTCAGCGGAAATACGAAATTCCTTATCACATCTGCTAATGGGGAAACATAAATGTTAAAAAGAGTAGATCTCAGCGAAGATCCCTGTGGGACTCCACATGGCAAGCAGAACGAGTGAGAGGTAAAGTTCTCTAATTTCACTACTTGCTCCCGATCCGCCAGATAGGATTTTAGTAAGTTCCATGCCTGACCTGTGATTCCACAGGTCGTTAGGCGACTTAATAGTAGCTGATGGTTGACAGTGTCAAAAGCCGCCAAGAGATCCAGCAAGATCAGGGCGGCCCCTTTCCTTGATTTAGAGCCTGCCTGATCTCTTCGGTTGCCTTTAGAAGTGCTGTCTCCGTACTGTGGCCTGTCCGGAACCCGAATTGTGTACTATCCAGAAGTTTGTTGGCCTCGATGAAAGAAACCAATTGTTTGTTCAGAAATGTTTCCGCTATTTTAGCTGGTAAGGGGAGACGGGAAATCGGACGATAGTTACACGGGTCTTTGCGATCAAGAGAAGCTTTTTTTAGAAGAGGGATCAAAACTGCATTTTTCCAGATCTTTGGGAAAGTTCCTGTTTCACGCATATTTTGAAAAATAGGTGTTAATTTAGACGCAGTGATTTCTGCTACTAATTTAGTTATATTTGGCGGGCATGGATCATCTGATGAGCCTGAGGTGGTAGTATTTAATAAGTTTATAATATACTCTGTTGGTGGGGGAACAAAGTCCGTCAAGGTTTTGGTTGTATTGGGCGGGTGATTGCTCTCAATAGCAGGTGTCAGCATAGTGTATCATTTACCATCCAAATTTTTTTATTGATTGAATCTACTTTTTCTAAGAAGAAATCTGCCAGTGAGTTACAAAAGGACTGGTTGGCAGTCATAGCTTTTGTGTTGTGATTAGTTGTTAATTCCGTCACTGTGCGAAAAAGCTCTTTAGTTGAGTCTTTTGTGCCCTCAATCTTCTTTGTAAAATATTCTGCCTTGGCTTTCATGATGCTATCTTTGTATATAGCTATTGACTATTTATATTTTTCTTTTTCTTCCTCTTTATATGCCACTCTCCACTTTCTTTCCTGTTTCCTGCAATTCTGCTTACATTTCCTAAGCTCTGGGGAGAACCAGTGAGCTGAGGGATTTTGTCACTTTAATTTGACCATTTTGACAGGTGCTACTTGATTTGATGCAGTTTCCAACCATTTGTTATATTGTTTGGCTGCTGTCTCAACATCATTACCTGCCACTAAATTTATGTTTTTAAGTGTATTATTAAGATGATCTGCTTTCACATTTCACCAGTTTCGTGACAGGCGAAGAGGGCAAATTTCCCTGTTCTCAGGTTGGATTATGGAAGCAACAAATCAAAGAAGATTTCTCTATGGTCAGTCCAAGCTACTTGAACGGTCTTTGTATTGGCTAGGTTAGGATTACTAGTAAAAATCCTGTCCAGAGTATGCCCTGCTTGATGTGTTGGTTCAAGAACATTTGGTCTAGACCTAATGCTGAGAGAGTTTGCAGGAGTGAAGCGGTGTCAGAGTCTGAATTTGCCTCTAAATGGTAGTTACAATTCTCCCAATACTGTAAAGTTTGTTTCTAGAATGACATTTTCCAGAATACTAGCTATTTCCTGAGGAAAGTCTTTTCTAGGGTTTGGAGGTCTATAGAGTAGTATACCCTTGAAGGAGGTTTGTTTAGTAATCTCTATAGAGAATTAAATTGTTTCCCCAAAAGAGGATACAGATGGTTGACAGCTAGATGTTAAATCTTCTCTCACAATAATTGCTACCCCTCCTCCTCGCTTGTGTTTCCTATCGCACCTATAGATGTTAAAGCCTTGTGGTAGCGCCGCCTGTATATCTATATCACAGGTGATGTCAGCCCATGTTTTGGTAAGAAAAGAAATTGTGGGTCTATGTGTTTCCATAAATAAGTTGTGTTCACTGCTGTGCTTTATTAAAGATCTAGGGGTATATTCACAAGAACGTGCGCTAAACATCTCCAAAAATGTTAACGCAACTTTACACATCGCAGTCTATTGCGGGAAAATAACCCTGTGTTAACGTGGAATTCACAACACGGCGGTACCATGCGATAGTTTGCCAAAAACGCGGCCAATGTCCGCGATACAACCACCGCGACGGAGATAAAAACACAAACCCCAACTCAAAAAAACGTGCGATGAGCCCATTCGCGATGAGGAAAGCAGCGATAAGCAGTGCCAGGCCCACAACACACACACGGCAGGCGGGAATAAGCACAACAAAAGCAGGAAAAAGGAAGACAAACCAAACAGAAAACAACAGCGAAGCACAATGGAGGCAGTCGGAGCTAGTACACAACCCCACAAGCCCCATTGGCAACAAAACATTGTACATGGCAGTCCATCGTGGACAAGGTGAATGCAGCCAGAGAGCGGAGGAGGACAATGGAAGAAAACCAGAACAGCTGGAATGATGCGAAACGCAAAAACAAGCAGAAACACGCCAACAACCAGAAGGCAGCAATGCACACCGGAGGTGGGAGTCCAGCGCCACACCAGGAGCTGGATGACATGGAGGAAATGGTGTCCACCACATCAGTCTGGAGATGGTGGCAGGAGTCGGGGCCCGGAAACTGCTCAAAATCAACAGACACAACAGCAACAGGGAGAGGAACGACCAGGGACTGGGGGGACGGGGGGAGATGGGCACAATGGCACACATGCACAATTAAGCACAGCACAACTGCAGACAAACCATTCCCAAGAGTAACAACACCAACCAAGAGCACAAGTCACACAAGTCGGCAATATCACACCACTTAACAAGCACAGAAGTGAAAACCGCACTGCCTGAAAGGGAGAAGGGTGAGCCAAATCAGAGCTGAAGGGCCATCTCACACACAATGCAGCACACACACATAGGAAGCAGAGCACCCCAACATCGAACACAAAGTGGTACAAACACCAACATTTGCACAACCGAACACAGGACACAAGTGCACCCGCTTGTGGCCGGTAAATGGCCATACGCATCTAGCAAAGCACGAAACAGGGACATGATAATGCACAAGTACCAACCCACAGCCCTGATGGGTAGCAATGCATGTATGGCAGGGACCCAGATAGGCCGTGACACACACATTTGCATACATATCAACACTCATCACAGTTGGAGACAAGTGAAGGTGCGGAAACTTCATCAACAATTGCATGTCAGTACGGCCAAGAGAAGTGCCACAACATGCAGACCAATGCAGCAGCATGTCTGAATGAGGAACGTTGGAAAGTGCCCATGTCCACCCCAGGGGAGTCCATCACCCACACAAGTCAGTGCCAACGCACGTTGGTTGTCTGCGCATGTATCCGGAGTCCAGGCCAATGCAGCCATGTCCACTGTCATCTTGGGACATGTGACCAGATCCCCAACATGCAACCAGGTGCCGGGACACGTGCAATGGGTCACATTCAGTTGTGGCTGCAGTTCGTTGTCACTCGTCCATGAACGCGAGTGCAGCAGCATAGGCCAACATTTCCAACATGAGCTCGTTGTCGACTACATCTAACATGTCGGCGATGTAACCCATCAACTGTCCCGGACAGATGTGCTGACTCCAACCCCTGGCCCCAATTGGCACTAAAGCCCAATAGGGGAGCGGCTCAATGTGGTCACTGCACACGACGACTCGTGCAATCTCCCAGGTCCAGTTGCCAGCATGCATGCCAATCATCCAGGCATGCCGTAAACGGGCATCACGGTGACACTCCTGGTCGTGGTCCAACAGGGGGCGCACACACACGTCGAAATCCAGGTCAGCTACCGTTACGTTGGAGAGGCAGACATCCATGGTCCACTCGAATATGCACGAGCGACAATGCAACACAGGCTGAACGCAGGTGACGTTGGCAAGGCGGAAGCTTAGCCAGTAACTGATCCGCAGCATTGCCAATGGCAGTGCCCCCAGTACATGCAGCAGACGTGCACGGTACCGGTCCACGTGACTGGAGTTGTGCATGTGTCCAGGATGGTCTGCCATTGCGTCAGTGGCTCTGCTTGAAGCGGCACCGTGCTGACCAGCGCCAGTCCTGTGGATGAAATGCCACAGCTCGGATCAATGAGCAGTGTCTGTGTGAAATGGGTGCATGCCTGGGGTGGGGTGGGAGTACGTGTGAAGGCCATTTCACGCACGCTAACTACAACCAAGGACTTCTGTATGTGGGATGTGTACACGTTGGTCTCACGTCGGGCAGGGCGTAGTGTGGGAGTCGCCAGCAAATGCTATTGCATCTGTCAGGGGGTGCTAGGCACATGCAAGTCCCAGCTCGGAGCTGCAGATGTGCTTCCGCCTGATAGTTCAGACAAACGACCTTTCATCCCTACAGTAACTTTACCATCTGCTTGCATACAGGAGATGTACAGAGGCCTGTCGTGGGTGGGGTGGGATGTCTGCGACCCAGGGAATCATGGATGATATGCCGAGCACGTGGCACATGAGCAGCCTCACTGTGTGTTACGTTGCCTCACAGCTGCTCCTCCCTCCCACAAGCCCCCACACTTGTGTGCGCTGCGCGGTTGTATCACGTGCACTCCTACGGCACACCATTGTCATGCCTGTCTGCGCATGTCCAGCGGCATGCCAACAACACTGTGAAGCTGGCCGTTGAGGGTGTGCGGCCACGTGAGTGCAGGCCAATGGTCTGGACAGGGCGGACACAGGTGTACAGTCCATGGCTGGCTGTGATCGCGCTGCGATTGAGGCTAGGCATCTGACTTATGCAGCCGCAGGACTGATACACATAACACTTGGCATGTATGAGCCAAGACCCCGACCGTTCTTGCGCTCCTACATTTCCCCATACGTGCGGGCCCGCCCTCCGGGTGCATGCTGCATTGCAACATCGACTACTGTGGCCCTGGTAGCGACAACACTCCAACACAGAGACACGCTTACCGCACTTCCTGCTCAAGGCCAGACCAGAGCCACACCCTGATCCCCCTGCCGAATCAGCACACCCCCGCGCTGACCTGACATACGCCGGACCAGCACACGTCGCTTGTGCATGCAGGGGGGGAGGGCGAAGCTACATGTCCAAGGTCTTAGCCACTGCTGAGGTGACATGGTATCGTCCGCTGAAGACAGCACACTGTGATGTTGCAGGGCTCGGGCCCATCTTGCTGACATAATGACCACACAGACACACTTGCTTAGATGGTGTGAATGGCTACGGGCACGTGCGCCCGGCCACTTTTATTAGCAGGCTCACATGTCGAGTGACACCTGTGTTGGATGTGTGTGGGGTGTGTGTACACCAGCCTTCATGGAGTGCCTGGTGCAGTCAAAATACGACAACAGTGTCCATCGTTAAGGACACAACCATTCAACCATAAAGGCTCCATGACTTGAGCTGCACAGAGTCAGTGGCCCCGGATGCACAGCGTCCTGCACGGGCCTACCGCCACGGGCAGCTGACTTGCGGTGCACTGGGGCAGGGTCACGAGAGCAGAGCAGGTTCTCGCAGATGACAAAGGGGGTTGTCACGGAGTGTCTCGGTGGACAGTGGAAGGTGTACCCCCAGGGCATGATGCAGAGGGCAGAACCATGCAGAACCAGTCACTATGTTGGAGATGAATGGAACAGACACATGTCGAACACCAAGTCCGTCCCAGCCAGATGATGATGCAGACAACCCCCAGGCCATGGACTCAGACGCCACCAAAGTCCAACCAGAAAGTGCCCATGACTCATTGCGCACAGAGTTAGTGGCACCAGTGCTGATAGGGGATGCCGCCTGCGATGAGGCGTGTCCAATGGTGTGGACTCCTCCATATCTTACGCAAGTCACAGTTCCACATGTGTGACCTACTGGACCGCAGTGTAGGCCGGGGGCAGCGGTTAGCACGGGCCCACAGACACGTGTCGTGTGCTTGCGATGCAGGGTTTGGGACACTGATCGAAGGGAGTATAGTGATGTGGACGCTGCCACAGACTTGGGGTCACTGCCATTCAAAACTCACGACTCAGTACAACATGTGCCAACAACTGGGCCGAAGAGTACGCCGGTGGGGTATGTCAACGAAAAAGGAGTACTGTGGGCCAGCGTCGTGGAGGCCAGCGATGGTCTGCGGAGGCTGCAAAGGTCGCGGGACTGGGGCTTGGAGCTAGCACCGGCACGTGGTGGGCCCTCTTTGACACACGCCGTGTCGGCAGGTGAGCGGAGCCTCCTTGGTGCGCTGGGGCAGGCATGACGGGTTTGGGGACCAGCGGCCCAGGGTGCAGCAGGTGCACAGGGACGCAGGCCCCGCCACGCACAGCGCTGGCCTCATGGCGGGCTGAGAGGCCCCGCCCTGGCAGACACGTTGGCCATTCCGAATGAGAACCACGCCCAGTGCGACGGGATTTTTATTCACACCCCTACGCAGGCCTGGCGTACGCAGGGCCAACCCACTCCGCCTGCGCATACAGGGGGGGATGTAACGGGTGACATTTCCGCGTTCTGCCCCACAGCCTGTGGGGACATGGTAGCGTCCACTGGCCACTACACTATATGCACCAGCAGTTAATGTCCACATGGCCATTTCCGTGGTTTGCACACTGAAGTCTGTCCGGCACATCCACGCCACACCTGGCATTGGGTAGGTTCTCATTCATTAGTCACTTGCCGCTCTCGCACATGCCTGCTCCAGGCCTCTCCTCACATTCTGCTATTGTGTGGCTGTGGTGCCATGCCGTGGCTGGGTTGTGTGCATGGCAAGCCCAGGTTCCCAATGGAGTCGTGCTGTCGTGTCGGGTCGGTTGGCATGTTGTGTGGCATGTTGCATGTAGTTTTGCTGCGTGCCCATTGCCAGTGCCGTGAGTTGCATGACTGTGGAGTGGAGGTGTGTGGTGTGTTCATTTGGTACTTACCAACGAGCAATGCATTTCCATAGGTGCCATCCTGGGAGCGCTGGTTGATGATGGACTGTCGGGAGATGTATGAATCATGCACACTGCCTGGGGAGTTGGCCACAACATTGTTGAGGAGTCCCCGGTGGTCCACTATTGCCTGCACATTGATGGAATGCGTGTGCTTTCTGTTGCGGTAGTTGTGTGCAGTGTCGGCACGGGGCACGAGGGGGACATGTGTGCAGTCGATTGCCCCCAACACGTGAGGGAATCCAGCTATGGCGTAGAAGCCTTGCTTGGTCTCCAGCTGCTCCTGCGCAGTGTGGGTGAAGTGGAGGTGCTGGGGTACCAGGCTGATGATGGCATCCAGGACAGGTGTGATGAACTTGGATTGGGCTGGCTGTGAGACTCCTCTGACTCTGACAGTTGTGGGTTGGAAGGTACCAGAGGCCAACATGTGCAGCACAGCTGGCAGCTTTGTCTGCGGAGGGATGTTGGTTGTCCGCTGTGTTGGTACCGTCAGCCGGTGGGCGATGTGGGTCAGGATGCGGGGGATGGTTGTCCTTTTGGGCCTGTAGTGGGCAATGACCTCCTCTGGCGTTAGGTCTGTGCGGCTGGTGCGTTTACGGTGGGTCCGCTGTCTTTGTGTACGCTGCTTCTGTGGTGGTCCGAGGGGGGGGCGGGGCGGGTCCTGGGGGTGGTGGCGGGCCTGGGGGTGGTGGCGGTGGGTGTTGTGGCCCTCATGGGTCTCCGAGCTGCATGATCATTGGCTCCATGGCATCTGTGGGTCTTTAGATGTGGCTCTTGGCTGGGCTCCCTTTCATACTGCAGGTAGTTGTCCTGCTTAACACCAGCAAAAGGCAGGTGTTAATTCCCTGCTGCTACCGCGGCTTATCGCCAGTTTTTGGTTCGCATCGCAGATCTGGCAGTTCGTTGTGAAAGTGGTGTTGTTATGTTTTCGTGAGTTTTTACACGGGAACGCCTACTCTGCATCTCATTAGAGTTAGTTGGTGGTGTCACCCGTGGAGATAAATTTTTCGGCAGTTATCGCGGGAATATTGGCGATGTCTGCTGTTTGCACCTGCTTGTGAATGGGGCGTTAAATCTATCTCCACTTTTGATGCGTTAAGGTGGCGATAACTCGGCGATAAGTCCTTGTGAATATGCCCCCTAGTGTTTAATAATACGCATGATAGCCTATTCTTTTTGTTTTTGCTGGCTTTACTAGAACCACTTAATGTGTTAATTACCTGATTTTTGGCCCTTATCTGTTTTTGGGTATGCCTAAAAACTCTATTTTTTAAATCGGTTTTGGTCTGAGTAAAAAGCTTACTGGATTTAGCTCTTACTTTTAGACCGCATGTTAAACAGTGCATAGCTGAATTAGTCTTTAAGAGAGAGCAATCAATATTGATTCAGCTTTCCCTCTTGCCCTTGTTAAGTCCTATAATCATATCTCGAGTCAAGTGCACCGGCCTGAACCGGACAGAGTCTCCGGCCCTGGGCCCTGTCCAGGCACGAACGGGCGCAGACGGGCTCGCCAGTGGCGCGCCCGCTGCGCGCGTCCACTGCTCGCCCGGATTTCCATCTCTTTTAAGTGTCCTCCCCCGGAAATAATGCTCAAGCTGAACCGCTAACCCTCCAAAATGGCGGCCAGCAGAGCAAAAAAACACTCTATACTCTCTCCGTACAAACGGGAGCCCCCGCGATGGACCGGAGAGTCAGAGGACTTCACTAAGGTAGGATACAGTAAAATAGAGTTATTAAAACACAAGAAATCAGGTGCTAAAAGGTTAAAATACAAATAGCAGTGTGCAGCGCCTCACTTGCACTCACGTGATTGGGTACAACCAGTATTTCTATTCACATTAAAGCTGTTTTAAGTACATGAGCAGTGACCAACCATCGAAATAATAATAAACAAAATAAAAGCAAAATGAGTAAAGCAACAACAAAACGTCATCAAAGTAGACAGATTACTATGAGAGGCTGTGACTAGTTCAGCAGAGATTGAGGGAGCTGTGATTGAGGGAAAGACTGACGCTGAGCCCAGCGGTATGCTGCTTGCTAGTGGAGGCATTGATGAAGACATGGAGGAGTGGAGGTGTGGTGAGACGAAGGGACGAGCTGGCACTAAGGCATCACCGTGGTGTGCCGAAATGTTGTAGAAAATCGCAGTTGGTCCGAGTGAAGAGACCGAGCAACGAAAGTTGAAGGTCTGACTGAAGGGCTGGTAAGTCACGGCGGTGAGATGATCTGTGTCGACCATAAGGCAGGCTCCTTCATTGTACATGTCACTTTCTTCTCTGTGTCTTTACATTAGGTGGCGCAATTTGCACATATTATCAGTCTCTGATTGGAGCTGAACTGTGGAATCCACTGATGGCATAAAATTAGGGGGGGGCGGGCGAGCAATAGTCAGCCCACTTGCGGAAATCCAAGGAATTTGGCGGAATTTTTCGGTAACTCAGTGGAATTCCGCTGAGTAAAACTCTGCAAGCTCCACCCAAGCCTAGTCACAGCATAAAGCCAAAGTAGCTCTCATGTAAACTGGACACAATCCTACATAAACAGGCATATCAGAGGTTTTTAAGGGTTCGGGGTCAATAAATTGAAGCAGGTCCCTTCATAGGTGGTGGACCTTTTTCTAAGTTTAAACAAACTGTCCTGTAGAGGAGGTGAAAACATTACAGATCCGGCGACCGATGCCGTCTAGTGGAATTAACCATGAACGCTGCTTTGTCATTGATGAAGAAGACAGCATTGCATTAAAATCTCTAAATAAATGTAGGCAGAACGAGCTTGGGGCTAATAAAAATGTTGGGACTGAGGAATAATGATGCCCCTGCCCTTCCCTTCTGACGGGCATTTACCGAAATGATGGAAGCAATGGTTTTTAGAGATTAATGACAAAAAAATTGAATTCCTGATTCATAAATTCCAAGAGTACCTTTCCTTTTCATCTTTCAGAGTGGTACAAGCACACATTGCTACATCTGTTCAAATGAACACTAAAATGTTATTGAAAGGGTAGCTGCATGTAAGCTACATTTACAGAGGACATAGATAATTCAGTAGCCGTATTGCTGAAAAACGAGTCCAAACTGCATTAACACAATATTACGATTGGAAAAAAAAACAATTATTGAACTACATCATGCACAGGTGAGTTACCACAGACTAAGCACGCTTCTGGTGAAAACATGAAGCAAAGAGTGTCCCCACTGTCTCCCTCAATCTCTGCTGAACTGTAGTGTTTTACTACTGCCTGCAATAGGTGACAAGAAGAGGGCAGACTGAAACAAGGTCTCAAAAGGTCCTGTTGCTGAGTGCACCCTAGATGCTACTGGTGGCTTTCCCCTATTAAAGTTCCTCTAGTGCTCTTCCATCTCAGACATCTTCCTATTCTGCTCTTGGTCCTTGCGCAGTCCTGCCTCTCAGACTCTTTTTTTTATAACTCTGTTTATTACATTTTCCAGTATATCAGAGTACTTTCGGCTCGGAACATAAATCCATACACTTCTGCACACAATTCAGACAATAATTACATATTATGCATATGTTTGCCATAAAATTCAATACTCTGTCTGGACTGGTGGGTGTGACTGGAAATATTGATGCAATTTTCAATACCCGTGCTCGTCTAACTACCCAACTAATGGTACAGAAAGTCTACACATATCAGTCACTGGAATCCGGTCTTTTGTGAAGCAACATATGTCATCCCATCTTTTCAGGGGGATAATTTTGCAGGCTTCCTGCAATTAAAGGTCTAGCTAGATAAGCTCCTCAGTTATTGCGACAGGGCTGGGGCTGGCACCAGGTCCGGGTGCTCATAGCAAAGGCATTAAAATCTCCCCCAAGTCTCTGCAATCGGACATTTCCTACAGCTTCTGTTTTCCTCTTGTTCAGCCCTAAATATTCACAGTGGGCCCACCAGGATACATGTCGCTTCCAACGACCCGTAGTGGTGCATGATCTGCCTTCCACTATATAGAAATGGTCCTCTTTACTAGTGTGCGGACCCAATCGAAAAACCTATTACTTGCCCTTTTTTTTAACAGAGTTTTATATAGCGCAAACTTGACCCGAAGGTGTCAGGTATCAGAGTGCTTTACATGAGCACCAGTTGTGTTACATGAGGACACATTCATTTTTTAGGTCGAGCCCTGAGCCAGCGCGCAAACGCTGCTCTAGGGTTGATCTTTGGTAGTTCACTATGTGAGGGAAGCCCAGCCCACTCCCCCGCCCATCTTTTTCATTGGCTTGTGTCTTTGTCATTCCAAAATGCTGCCTTCCAATTGGTTTATAGGCTTGTTAGTCCCTCCTTATGACGGCCATTTCGTCATTTGTATCCTTCCATGGCTACTGGCCCCTTTACTTCGAGTGTTGCACGTTATGTGTTATTTAGATTGAGAGCACTATTTTCTTTAATAAGGTTCTCTTACTGTCTGTGCCCTCTCCCCCCCTCCCGCAGTCCATGCCTTCTCGCCCCCCACCCCCGCCCACACTCCCGTTGTTCGTACCTTCTCCCCCATGCCCCTCGCCCGCCCGCACTTCCGTTTGCTATGCAATAGATCTCGCATAAATGCGAGTCCTATTGCATTGCAAATGCTTGTTTCCAAAGTCAGCAGTTGTGGGTATTGCCTCTTCCTATGCACTTACAAATACACAACATACGCACAAGAAACACGTCTGAAAATACATCCAGACCATAACTTTCTGAAGACTCCATTCTAATTCAGGGAGCAAAAAACTAGCTATATCGCGGTGATCAAACGAGGATGACCCCTGGATTTGGCATTACTGAACAGTCCGTCTTCTCTATGTATGGCGCTGAGGCGGGCGCGTGCTCTGTGCTTCTTTATGTATGTACCCTGTTGTCGTGGAGACACGGATGACGCTTAAAAACAATACAGGGAGGCTCTACGGGTGCTGCCCAGAGATCACGCACGATCCTGTGCTAGCCTTTCGTTGCCCTGGGATCCCGTGCGTGACAAAAGCATGAGTGAGACAAGCAGCATCGCCAGTGGGGCAGCAGCCAGCGATGCAGTCCAAGCCGAACTCCCCAGTGCAGCCAGATCATCGATGCTAACAGTAACGGCGCCTTCCGTTGCTACTCTCCCAACACTTCTCCTTGGAGGAGCTACACTGAGGTAACACATCCAGCAATCATTCCTACATACTGCACCACTAGTATGCCCCTCGCCTCCAACACCTGGTCACACGCAGGCCAAGTCACAAAGTCGCAGGCTGTGCCCTCTTCCACAGCCCAACCCCACCGCCTCCCCCCATGAGTGAAGACCTCAGTTATTCCGGTTCTGGATTGTTTTCATCCCATTCCGATACTTCTACTTTGGTTTTACGAGTAGTTTTACTCTTCTATGTCACCTGTACCTCCCATCACCCTCATCCCACTCAGTGCCCCTGCTGCTATGCATGAGTTTGTGCGATGCTCCCCGAGTGACAATAAGAGACAACTTCTTGAATCACAAAGACCGACTGTAAACTGCCTGTGCTGTTCTTTATCTGGTAGGCTGTTGCAGAATACCTGTGCCCTGGCTATAAATGCTATCAATATGTGTTAAACATGCCTGCACCCAGTGGTCGAAGTGGGGGAAAAAAAGTAGGGGAACTGTGGGCGGAGAATCAGAGGGTGGGAATAACCCGAGGATAGGGTCAGTGGGCGGAGTCAGAGGTGTGGCCAGAAAGAGCATATCATTCAAAGTAATCATGACATTTTTATTGTTGCCAAAAATTGCTAGAGGCCAGGAAGGAGGTAACAAGTGCTTTTAGAAACATTATATACTTGAAACATGACACCCCCACCTGAAGTCAGCGCCCGGTGCGATCACACTGGACGCTCTACCCTAGAGCCGCTCTGCTCAAGGGTCCTGTGACCTCAGTAACAGAGTCACTGTCGCTCTACGGTGTGCTGCTTCATAGGCCTGCCTGCAAGACTGGAGGTGAACTTCAGCATGGATTGTGGTGGACAGGCCTTCAAGGTTAGCCCACACTTGCCACCGCTAGGGTTCACCTGCTGGTGCTAAGACACCAGGGGGCATATTCTCAAGGAGCTATCGCCGGGTTATCGGCACTTTATTGCAGCCAAAGTCGCGCTAAAATTACCGCCCCATTCACAAGCTGGTGCTAACGGCCCATAACACCAGTTTACCTGCGAAAGCAGTCGCATAAACATTGCCACAGATGACCCCGGCAACTAACACTAATGAGATGCAGAGTAGGCGTTCCCGAGCAAAAACCCGCGACAACACCACACCTCAACATTCTCAACGACCTGCCACATCGGCGATAAGACCACAAAACAGGCGATGAGGCGCGTTAGCAGCAGGAAACTAACACCTGCTCTGACCTGGTGTAAAGTCAGACGACAAGCTGCACCATCAAAGGGAGCCCAGCCCAGAGCCACACAGGAAGAACAACAGATGCCATGGAGCCACTCACTATGCACCCCGGAGCCCCGAGGGGGCAACAACACCCACCGCCACCACCCCCAGGACTGCCACCCCCCAACGGACCCACCCCACCCCCCTTCCGGACCACCACAGAGGCAGCGCAGGCAAAGACAGCGGACATACAGGAAATGCACCAGCCCTACAGACCTAATACCAGACAATGCCAATGCCCACTACAGGCCCAAAAGTACAACCATCCTCCGCATCCTGAACATCATTGCCCACAGGCTGACGGTGCCAACACAGCTGACAACCACATCCCTCCGCAGACAAAGCTGCTGGCTGTGCTGCACCTGTTGGCCTCTGGTATCCTCCCAAACAACAACCGCCCGAGTCGGAGGAGTCTCACAGCCAGCCCCATCCAAGTTCCTCACACCTGGCCTGAATGCCCTCACCAGCTAGGGACCCCAGCACCCATACGTCCCCCACAATGCGCAGGAACAGCTGGAGACCAGGCAAGGACTATACGCCATAGCTGGATCCCCGCACGTGTCGGGGGCAATCGACTGCACACTTGTCCCACTTGTGCCCCCTGCCAACACCGCACACAATACCCCAACAGAAAGCACACGCATCCCATCAACATGCAGGCAATAGTGGACCACAGGGGACTCCTCACCAATGTCATAGCCAACTACCCAGGCAGTGTGCATGATCCCTTCATCTTCCGACAGTCCAACATCAACCAGCGCTTCCAGGATGGCACCTATGGAAATGCACTGCACGTTGACAACTACCAAATGAACACACCACACACCTCAACTCCACAATCATGCAGCTCACAACTCTGGCACTGCACACGTCACAAAATCACATACAACATGCCAAACAACATGCCCCCCCACCAGACACGACAGCACAACCTACTGTGGCAACCTTGGTTAGCCATGTACATGAACCATCAACGGCATGGCACCTCAGCCACACAATACCGGAATGTGGGGAGAGGTGGGAACCAGGCATGTGCGAAGGAGGCAAGTGACCAGTGGATGAGAATGAACACAATGCCAAGTGTTGCGGAGATGTGCTGGACAGACTGCAGTATGCAGACCAGAGACATAGCCATGTCTACATACACTGCTGGTGTCTGGAGTGTAGTGGACAGTGGACGCAACCATGTCACCCCAGCCAGTGGGGAAATGTAGCTTGTGACGTCCCCCCCTGTAAGCGTGTGCGGAGTGGGCTGGCCCAGAGGACGCCAGGCCAGCGTAGAGGTGTGAATAAAAAGCACGTAGCCCTGGGCGTGGTTCTCTTCTGGAATTCCCAACGTGCCTGCCAGAGCGGCGCCTCCCACCCCGCCACGAGGCCGACGCCGTCGCCATGAGCGGTGTGGCCTGCGATCCTGTGCGCCTGCTGCACCCCGGGCCGCTGGTCCCCGAACCCATCATGCCTGCCCCTGAGCAGCCAGGCCTCATTGCTCACCTGCTGACACCGGAGTGTGTCAAAGAGGGCCCACCACATGCCGGCGCAAGCTCCAAGCCCGAAGCCCGTGACCTTGGCAGTCTCCTCAGACCATCACGGCCTCCGCGACACAAGCCCGCTTTACTCCTTTTTGGTTTACGTACTCCACCGCTGCCTCCGACCTACACTACGCTCAAGTAGGTCACACATTTGGGACTGAGTCTTGATTATGCAATGCAGAGTACACACTTTATGGCTGCGTTTATATCACTATACTCCCTTCGATGTGGTGACACAAAGTATGTGCATGGCATCCCAGCCACACGTGCCTGTGGGCCCTTGAAGACTACGCCTTCGGACTACACTACAGGCCTGCAGGCCTCACACAAATCCAATCCAGTACGTACTAGGCAGGACACGGCGTCGTCGCTGGCTAAACACCCGCTCAGCTCTGTCGCTACTGCCTCGGTTAACCACGAGTCATCACCACATGCCATTTCAATGCCGTGTGTTAGTGTTCCAGGAGGAGCTTGCTGAACAGTGGTTGGCCCGCGCTGCCCGCTGTCTCCGGACCACACAGCGGTCGAGTAGGTCACACATTGTGAACTCAGTCATGAATCATTTATGGCCGAGCTGATAACATTGTACTGGCCTCGTCACAGACTGCATCCCCTTACAGCTCCGCTGCCACTAAGTCTGTTCCCCGACATCCATGGACACTTAGTTCTTGAGATTTGTTGGAGACTGAGTCTATGGCTTGGGGGTTGTCTTCATCATCGTGTCGGTGATACTGACTATGTGGCCAAAACGAGGCTGTAGAATTCCACTCCTCCATTTGCCGCTTCCGGCCGGCTTCTGCCCTCTGCATCATGCCCTGGAGGACCCCTTCCACTGTCCCCCGCAAACCTCCGCCACATTCACCCACGTCATCGACGAGGACCCGCTCACCTAGCGTGGCCCTATCTCACTGCACCGCAAGTCACCGTCCCATGGCGGTGTGCCTGTGCTGGTCGCAGTACATCCGGGGCCACTAACTCTGTGCAGCTCAAATCATGGCCCCAGTCTGAGGGCATGTCGGATGGCCTCTGTTCCGATGGCCTGGGGGGCATCAACGCCATGTGTCTGTGGCCCTGCGCTGTCCGCTGCCTCTGGCCTCAGGTGCGGTCCACCTGGGCTCACACATCAAATCGAGTCCTGTCCTGCCCGGACGTCGCATCACCGCAGGATGCACACGCCACCACCGCCAGGACCAACTCCAAACAACAGGTGCCAGAGTCGGAGGTGTCTTACTGTCAGAGTTGCTCACACCTGTCGTGGGTGCCATCATCAGCTTGATACCCTGCTCAGCCCTTCAGGTGCCACTTACTCAGTGCACAACGAATCAAGGAGCATTCTGCTTGCATGTTGGGTGAACACTGTACTCTCTCCGGCTACCACCATGATGCTTCACAGTTGTTTCTGTAATGCTGGTGTTTTCTGTTTCTGCTTAAATTGTGATCACTGTTCAAGTTGTTGCCAGCACCAACGACTCCCTGAGGGCTGGCTGACACTCACCCCACACACATCCAGCCCCATGCGTCACTGTACATGTGACCATGCCAATAAAGGTGTCGGGCGCATGTGCCCGTGGCCAGCTCAAGAGCTCTATGAGTGTGTCCGTGTGCTCATGATGTATGCATTCGGGCCCCGGCCCCACAACATCACATTGTGCCATGTGCAGAGGACGCAGCCATGTCACCGCAGGCAGAGTGTGGGACATTGCACATTTAGCTTTGACGTCCCCCACTCAATGCGTAAGGGGAGTGGACTGGGCCGGCGTGCGCCAGTCCAGCGTGGGGGTGTGGATGATTATCCCGTGGCTCTGGGTGTGGTCAGTCCTGGAAATGTGCAAATGCAGGTGTCTCTGTCGCAGTTCTTTGGGGAGTGTAGGTGGTCCCTGATGGGACTTGGACACCCACGTATGTGATCTAGTTCGGCTTCCATGAGGTGGGACCCCACCCGCACCTGTTCAGACACCCCCTTCTGGCAGTCTGACACCTGGCCTTGGAATGCGATTGTGTGCTTCGGAGGGCTGCTGGGAGCCAGCCGTGATGGTGCGTGTGTCCAGCTGTGTTGTCTGTGCAGGGGGTGGGGTATCCTCGATGCAGCTGGGCTGCCCTGCTCCTGGAGGTCGATTGCCCGAAGATGTCCATGGACTGTTGTAGGGCGTCGGTGTCGGAAGTGTGGAGGTCCTCTTCAGAATCACTGTAGAGTTGTCTGGTCTGCTCTGCTGGAGGTGTTGTTTGTCCCTCTGCAATGTGAAGAAGAGATGCTTGTTGACATTGTGTTAGCATGTATGTTCACGCATTATTCAGGTTTACATACAGACTGCATGACAATGTACATTGTGACTGTTTGGGAGGAGCGGACTATTTGATGCGGGACAGTGGACATTTGGACTACATGACGTAGGTGATGTTGTACACGTACATTTTCATCTCACAGTTCCCTGCTATGTCAGATGTGATTGGCCATTTTGTACGCACAGGCGGACCCAGTTGTGTCCTCTGTTCTGCAGTGTGTGTGTTGCACTGTGTACCACATTGTCGTCCATGTGGATGTGCTGTCATTGCTATGTGTGTGTGCTGCATTGTGGGAGGGTCGCACCTGCAGCTGTGATTTTGCTGCCCCTTATCCCTTGGAGGCGGTGGGCCTTTGACTTTTGTGCTTTTAAGGTGCTGTGATGTTGGCGACTTGGGTCATTTGTGCTCTTGGACGGTTTTTGTACTCTTGTGCATTGTTTGTCTGCAGATGTATTGTTGACGTCAGTGGTTGTTTGTGCCCGTGGATGTGTCAGAGTGTGACCTGCTCATTTCCGGATGTGGTCCACACTCAGCCACCTCAGTCTCGTGGCGTGCACAATGTCATGGCGATTGTACTCCAGCCATGCTGCTCGTCATGTGGTGTCACTTGCATTGTTAGTGTGGCTCTCACATGCGCATCTTTGCTGTGTTTCGCACGGGTGCATGTGTGTGTTGTGGAATTGGTGATGTGTGGGTTGTGACCCCTTTGGGCACATGGTGGACGGGGGCCTACTTGATGTTTGTATGTGTGCTGCAGTGTGCCATGGGGATCAGGGACATGACCCAGGGTCATTGTGGGTGTGCGGTGTGCTACACATCGTTGTGCATGTGTGCCATTGTGCCCGTCCCCCCGTACCCCCCCAGTCCCTGTTCGTTACTCACCCTGTTGATGTTGTGTCAGGTCATGTCGAGCTGTGTCCGGACTCCCGACTCCTTGCACCGTCTCCGCACTGATGACTGTGGCCGCCATTTGCTCCAGCTCCTCCTGTGGCGCTGGACTCCCACCTCCATTCGCCGTTGCTGCCTTCCTGTTGGCAGCGGGTTTCTGCTTGGTTTGGCTTTTCACATCGTGCCAGCGCATCTTGGCCTCCTCGACACTACGACTGCATTCACGATGGAATGCCATTTTTCCGCCTGTGTTGCCAATGACACGGGGGAGGTGACGGACAGTTGTTGTTAGTGCTCTGTCACCTCCGTGACGACGATCCGGTTGTCATGCGGACTGAGCTCTGTCTTCCGCTTCCTCTTCTCCTTGGCCTTCCCCGAACCCGAGGTTCCTTGCTGGTGGTCTGTGGGGCTTGTGGGGTTCGCGTTGACCTGGGCACTCATTCCGGGTGCATCCATGTTGCTACGCAGTTTTTTTTGTTTTTGGTGTGTTTTTTTCTTGTTCTGCTTTTATGGTGCATTTTCCCGCATGACGCGTGGGAATTGCAGGCCTGTCGCTGGTTATCGCTGATTTTTGTATCGCGGTTGGCCTCATCGCAACTTTATTTGCGTTCGTGTTTCGCATTTTTGTGGCGTCGCATTGATTTTAACGCGGACATTTGACGCGTTATCGTGGGACTATCGCATGGTGCCGCCAGGTTGAGAATACTACGTTAACACAGCATTGTTTTCCCGCGATAGACTGCGATATGCAAAGTTGCGTTAAGCTAAATTTGCGGTGGTTATCACACGTTCTTGAGAATATCCCCCCAGGGCTTCTAAGGTCTAGCGGGGCCTTCGACGGTCTAGCACGGGAATGTGTTCCCTTAGGAGAGTGGTCTGGTGGACTGGTCATGAAGGCTGAACCTGGTTCCCCAGTTCCAAATTCTGCAGCTCTGACCATAGAGCCACATCCTCTCTGAAAACCATCCTGCCCCACTGGGAGAAACTCAGACTGCCTTCAACCACAACGAAATTGTGCCCCGCTATAAACACCTGGATGTGACTGAAATTGAAATTATGCACTAGACAAGAGTAATATGATGCCTTAAGGGAATGCAAGATTAAGTAAAGCACGTGAAATGTAAGCAGAACAACATGGT
Organism: Calotriton arnoldi; assembly: GCA_963921515.1. NCBI lineage: Eukaryota > Metazoa > Chordata > Amphibia > Caudata > Salamandridae > Calotriton > Calotriton arnoldi. The sequence continues at coordinate 56,609 of CAWUFW010007030.1, forward strand.
AACCTTAACGCTATTCCACTCATTGAGAGATCAGTGAGTGCTTTTGTATGAAAAGTTAAGGACATGACTACAGGGCCCAGAAGGGACCTGTTTCAATGCCCATTGCTTATAGCCTTACAAAATGTAAGCAGCATGGTTTAAAAAGACCACATCCCTGAACACAGAGCCGCTCTGCACAATTTGTTTTTAAATCCTCCCATCAAGCATGTATTGCAGTACCTCCAGGAATGGTGCACTTCCCCACCAGGGAAAACTTGTTGAAAGAAAGACGAGAAAACAAAAGTAGCGCTTCACTGGCAAACTCTGTAAAGTGACGCTGATGTGTTTGGGTGTGAATAAAATCAATCTGGCCACTTTGCGATCTTGCTTTATTTAGTTGTTTTTCAAATTTTGAACCTTTTATTTCTATCCGTCCATAAGCTGCACTTTGGAATTGAAAAATGTCCGAAAAAGATGACATTTCCAGCAAAAGGGTTTTTCTTTTTTGGACCCATTTCACGGAGGAACAAATAAACGAAAGGACAGGAAAGAAGGAGTCATAACCATTTCTTGAAGTCATGGTTTTCAATAAGTGAGGTGGAACAAGACAGAAACAGAGGGAGGAAGAGTAAAAAAGAGAGGTGGGGGCAGATGCCAGCGGCAGAACAGAAGCAGACACAGTCCTTGCCTTCTCTGGGCAAGAAGGAAAAGAGTCATTTTCCTTCTCTGCCTGCCCAGTCTGTCCCCGAACGGCCACGAACGCCGAGCCTTATCTGTAGGCCTTGGCTATTCCTGCCGTCCTGGGACGCATGTTTAAAATAAAAATGTAGGGGAACGGAATGTATTAAATTAAAGAAGTAGGGGCACGCCGTGCCCTGCCGATCCCGCCCACTTCTACCACTGCCTGCACCAAGCTCTTGCATGTTCTGATGACTGGACCATCACCGACCTGACAGACACAGGTAGCGTGAGACTCACGTTTGCCCATTAACCCCCACACAGTGCCCACTCCAGAATAGCATGCAACCTTCTTACCCATATATCTCTAATAAAACAGCCAACATGAGTTGTAGTTTTTGTGGTCAATGTTGGCCCCAATTTTATTACCATTATATGAATAATCATCTTTTTATTTTTACAACACCCTGGTCATAATTTTATGATCCTGGCCATAAATCACCATTGTGAACTGTCATACATTGCTTGTCATAAATCATTTGCTTTGCCTGTCATAACTCATTGCTTGTCATAAATCATTTGCACATCCTAGATTCATAAATCACCCTGACAGTTCGTTGATCCGCTCTTTTGCAGGCATATGTCATTTCTTGCCAATTTTGGGGTCATAAAATTGTTCTGTTGGTTTCCACGCTCCTTGTGTGTGGGGGTAGCCTCTCCACAGAGTTAGGCCCCAACTCGCTTCCTTGTTAGTCTCTTTTTTGTGCCCTGCCATCTGGTGGGGTCTGGGATGCGAGCGCTGTCTCTGTTTGCTACCCCCTTTAGTCAGGCCTACTCACCCTGCCGTAAGGCATCCTAAAGTGAGTGGCTCTCCTCCTACACACCGCCCTAACGGTGCACCTCCATAACCAACCATTGTACCCCTTCTTATCCGCCACGCAGTCAGGGAGGGTAACGTCTTCCTGCGGCTCCCCCCCTGCGTTGTCAGTTTTTTAGGTCGAGCATTTGAGACCACTTGTATATACTTTAGTATATACTTATATATGTATGTACTTTGTGGGCTCTGGAGATCAGCCCTAGGACTTGTCTGCTTCTGCTTAGGGACTTTTTTTTCTGTTCAACTGCCTCTATTTAACTGTCTTGATAAAAAACGACCAGTAGAGGTCAGTAAAATACCAGAATTGCTTTCTGCTGAGAGACTTTCTTTTTTAATTTTTCTGGCAACTGCCCTTATTTAACTTTCTTGCTAGAAAACGACAGCAGAGGTCAGTAAAATACCAGAATCACTTTAGCATCCTCTAGATTTCAGTCCATAGAAATTGTCTTCCACAAGCACCCGTAGACAATAATATTTTTTTAAATCTTGTATTTTCAGTGATATGACCACCGAAGGCCCTGATTTTATATTAAAAACAGAGCTTTGGACTATACCATTTCCTGCTGAAAGGCAATATTTCTCTCCATGTGCTTCCATACCTGGGGTGTCACGCAGTTTGGTGCTTACTTTCCCTCCATGTTAAAGAACAGTAGATGTTTCAGCACCCAGGCTAATGTGCTGCATAGCTAAATACATTTAAGGTCCCAAAGGTGAGACCGATTGCATTGCAAATGCTTGTTTTGTTAGCCATGGGGAGATAAAGTGATTTGCCCAGAATCACTGGATGTTGCGCGTCCTTACCGAGACTCGAACCCTGTTCTCCAGATTTGAGGTCGACCGCCCTGGCCCCCTGTTCCCCAGATTTAAGGTCGACCGCCCTAACCGTTAGGCCAACTCCTCTCCCCAATTTAGGTCTGGCTGTGGTTGCTAACAAACATATCACGGGGGTGCTGTGAATCTTCCTCCCCAAAGCTAAGGCTAAGTACTTCGACGGCTCCTCTCCAAAACTCAGCAATGATCCCACAGTCCCATACCATGAAATCTGCACCAACTTGATTACGCCGTGGGGGGGGGGAAGGGGGCATTTGTGGGTGGTATCTCTTAGCATGAAGTTTAGTTTCTTGGGTGTTAGTTAGGCTGTATGACTTAAGGCTTCATGTGTTCAGGGCTTCTCAACTCCAGTTCCCCAGGTGCCTTTCACAATACCCTTAAGCCTAAGTGAGGAACTGTGTTGGGGGATGAGTTCCAACTCCTCTATCAACTCCTCAAAGGGGAGGAACTTTCCATCTTTGTAGTAGTCTCCTACCGTGAGTGTGTCCATCTCCTCTCACCTTCGAGGGACATCCAACTATACCGGGGACCATGCCTGTTTTCGTCCCCAGAGCGGGATTGTAAGAACGAGTAGAGGAGTAAATTTGGTTTTGTAGATGCACCTATTCCAACATTTCATCTCTTTCTGACCAGCCGTGGTAGACGCTCACTTCTCCTTCTATGCCTTACTATAAATAGGATCAAGTCCCTGTCTGGGTTATTGCTTCCCAGTGCTGTCAATTCAGAGAGGTTACTGCCCTCAGTCCATCTTGCCAACCATTGCAGCTGGGAGGCTAAATAATAGGCTTCAAAGTCTGGGGTTCCCAGCCCTCCACACGCAACATGAGACTTCAGCATACCAAGCTCACTCTGTGCCGCCCCGCTCCCACATAAAATCGTAAAGCAATATGTGAAGATTACAGAACCAACTAGGTTTGACCCATATGAGTCGATTAATAAAATTGTACAACAATTAGGGCAGCATGATCATCTTGGAGAGTGTTGTGCAACACATTACAGATAGCAGCATCCACAAAAGCTCCATGCTATCTCTCAAAGACTGTAGTGCCGCCCCCAGATTACCTTCCTTAAGATCCTTGTTGGAGTGTTATATCCTCACCCGAGGATATTGCAGGTGAGGTTGCACCACTCAGTGGTCCTAGTTCTAATCATCACAGTTCCACCCCCCTATGTGGATCTATCAGGAGTAAACAAGTCTTCCCTCAGTTAGTACGGCAGCTCCAGAGCCTTCCAAGCTATTCCAAAAGAAGTAGCGTGTTGTCAAGGTCAGCCCAGCCATCTTTAAAATATAGTAACATGTCATCTGAGTATAAGGAGATGGAATTAACACCATCAGCCAGCTGTGTTACCCTTGGTCTATTTTCGGGCTTAACGATCTCTGCAAAGGGCTCAGCACCAACACAAATAGCATCAGGGATGGTTGGCATGCCTGACGAGATTTCATAATCCTCAGACACCACCCTTTCTGTTCTCACAAGGGCCACTGGGTTTACAGTGCTTAATTTGAGCTGGTGGTTTCCGGTGCTCAGCACCATCACTTAGGGGCCGATTCCGATTCGGGCCGGAAATCTCCCCGACCGAGCCGGACCCGGAGAGAATTCCGACCGAATCGGACTCTGGCAGTCCGACCGAACGAGTACGATGCGCACGCATGCTATCGGACTCGAGTCGGTCGGACACCCATTGAAGTCAATGGGAGCCTGTCGTACAACGCGTACGTGGGCTCCCATTGACTCAATGGGTGCGAGGCGGACAAGGGCGCCCCCTACAGCATGTACGCGTCCATGCGCATCGCGGCATACATGCACAGGTAGGGGGACCCATGGGTCCCCCCTGTGTGCGACTCGCGCGGCTACGTGTACAGGGGGGTCCGACGCGGACCCCCAAAGTCCGGCTCCGACAGCTTTTTCGAGCCGGACGGCGCGAGTCGATCGGACTGCTCGCGGCGTGCATCGTACTTACCCGGCCGGGAAACGTCTCCATAGCGCGGTGCGAGTCGTGTCCATGCGAGTCGGTCAGAGCGTGTTGAAGCCGCGTTCGAGTCGGTCGGCGATTTCGCGGGTGCTTGCATCGTACTCGCTCGGCCGGACCCGCGTACGATTCGGTCGGTAAACAGGGCTCCGAATCGGATCCGGTGAATCCAAATCCGATTCGGAGCACTACCGGCCGAGATCGGAATCGGCCCCTTAATTGTGAACCATGCTACTTATGATACTCTGCCACATGGTGGCGTTGTCTGCTTAATTTAGAGAAGAGCACCACAACAATTGTTTATTAATTCAATATACATTAAAAATGAATTATACTTGCCGCCCAGGCCATTCTTATAGCTTTGAAGGCCAGGAATAGTCTGAATTGTCACACTTGTAGGAAAGTGATGTTTTGTAGTGGTGTTGGTCCTGTCATTGGCAGTGCTAGCATGGCAATGGGTGGTGCGATCTGCAATGACCTCCTGACCAGGGCCCTGGCACTTTTTTTTTTAATACAAATTAAGTACAGGGTTTGCATATAACAAGCTCTCCCTTATATTCATTTCCCTTTATATCACCTGTAAGAAATGCCAGCTATGCATGTCACAAGTCTTCTCCAGGTCAATCGACAGAACCATTGCAGTATTCTCCACAGGAGTTTCCTCCGAAATTTGAAACAAATGCCTGATGTTAGTTGGCCTGTTCCTGCACGTTATGAACTAGGACTGATCTGAGTGAATCACCTCAGGCATCAAAGGCAAAAGACGATTCGCCAGCAACTTGCTTAATATTTTATAATCTAAGTTGTGCATAGACAGTGGCCTGTATGATGCTGCATCTAAGGGGTCTCGATACAGTTTTGGTAAGGATATCGCCAGTGACTCCCTCATTGACCGAGGTGGTATTCTTACCTCCTTAGCTGCTGTGTTTACCTTAGCCAGATGCAGCAATTGGATGTCTGTACAGACGCTATTTGTCTGGAAGGCCGTCCAATCCAGACATCTTACTAGACACCAGATCCTTGACAGCCACCTAGATTTCCATCTTTGTGATCAGGCCATCGAGGTTACCCTACATCTCAGCAGTCACTCGGCTTAACATGCTGATGGGTTTTGAAATCCTCGAAACTTGCCAAGGGGCCTTACCCATATAAGAGCTTATAATACTCCTAGAAAACCCATTTTATCTCCAGTTGAGTGCACTGAACAGAGCCCTGTCTGTCTTTGACTTCAGAACTGATCCCTCCCTTGTGTCAAATTGTATAAGCCAGGCTAAAAGCCTTCCTGCCTTATCTCCCTCATCAAGTTGTGCCACAAGATACTCCTTATATTTTATGCATCTCAGATGTTCCACAAGATTGGCATTTGTTTTTCGTTCAGCCCCAAGTAAGTCCCTGCAGTTGGGGTCTGTCATCAACTCTATCTCCAGGTTTCTCAGGGAAGTCTTCTGGGAATCTAGCTCCCGTTCCATGACCCTACGTATCACAACTCCCTTCCCAATACAGTGACCTTGCACCACCGTATTGAAAGCTTCTCTATCCACTGACGGTGATGAGGTTGTGCCTTGATTGTTATAGAAAAATTCATTAATCACTTGGCAGAGCCTATCCCTGAACGTGCTATCTTCCGGAATAGTGCTCTGTTGTCTTCAAGTAGGCACTTGGGTCCGGGGTGCTCCCCACTGTACATTTAACAGTAAGAGGTTGCAGTCTGATACTGTCCATCCTAAATCCTCAACATGTATTGTCATCAAGGGTAGTGCTAGTGAGGCCAGGAATCTGTCAAGATGGCCGTGTAGGTCATGTAGGTCATATGGTACTGAATAAAAAGAATATTCCATGGTACCCACTTTACCTCCACGAATGACGCCCTCTGTCTCTGAACGGCCAGGGTGTAATCCAGAAAGATGGTTACCTTATGGTTACCGATAGTAATGTTTCCAGCCAGCTGTGCTCTCTGCAACATAATGTCTTAGTCCTTGTAGTGTAGTAATAGGGGCACCTCTGTTCGAGGGGGGCACCCAGGTGGAGACCTCTCACGAGGATACAGTGCGCTCTATCTGAAGCTAAGAACTTGATGAGCACCTGCGGGACCACCTCCTAAGACAGCCAGTCCACCAAATAGGTGACCATATCTGCTCCCTCTTCGCCCTCGGCAACCCCAATACCCGAATATTGTTTCTGTGATTCTGTCCTTCTGAGTCTTCCACTCAATCTAAACTCTATTTCCAGGGTGAGCAGTTTGCTGGTCAGGTCTCTCATCCTCGCTTCAAACCCATCAATTTGAGGATTTAAGTCAGCCAAGCTTGATTTGTTCTGATGCATCTTTTCAGCCAGGTTCCTATTGTCCTGGTACAGAAGTCCAAGATCCACCATAACGCATCAATTTTTGCCTCCAGGGCCTCTTGTGAGGCTGCTATAGCTACCAAGATTTTGTCAATCTTGAACTACTCCTTGTTTGGTGCATTGCTTTCCTATTCACTTCCCTGGGAGTCTCTTGGATTCCTCTCCTTGGACAGGAACCCTGGCCTGAGGCTGTGACGTGGCAGGGGTGAACCACACCATCTTGCCATGGTGCCAAGAACTCATATTTTTTAATGCAAAATGCATCCTCATGTCCATTTTGGATGCAAGGGTGCATTTTGCACTACGAAAACAGCACTAGATGCTATGGAGTAAGTAGGGGAAAATTCTGTCCTAACATATCATTTAGAACTATTTCTTAGTGAAAAGGCCTTCTCCCGCCCATTTTGGACACAATGGGGGCATTTTACGATAAGAAAATAGCGCTAAATGCCGGGAGTAAGCTGTGGGGGGTCCTACCATAAGAGCACATTTAGTGAGTGCGAGCTGCAAAGACTTAAAGTTCAAAACAACTCCTGTGTTACATTTCTGCATATGGAAATGACCAGAAATTACATATGTATGACTGGAAATATTTACGCATGTTGATATTCCCAGAAATCTGTGACAGTCCTAGAATGTCTGGAGTCATCTAGGGTATTCTTTGAGAATTTCTAAATAGTCCAAAATTTACTTGGAAGCACAGAAGTGGTCTCCTTTTTCTCCCCGATATCTTTGCGAATTAGGCCCTATGTCATCCTGGACCTCTTTTAAATACACTGACGTGACAGAAAATACTTGTGAAAAATTGGGTTACTGGTTGAGTGAGGTGAAACTCTACTCATGCAGCCACCACAATCCTTGACAACCTAAACTTAACCTGAGCTCAACTCTCTGGTAGCTTGGCACAGAGCAGTCAGGCTTAACTTAGAGGCATGTGTAAAGTATTTATGCAGCACTTCAAATAGTAATACATTGAAAACACAACACAAGAAAAATCCAACTCTAATTTAGAAAAATAGAGCAACATTTAATAAATAAAACAAGAAAAAAATGACAAAAATCTAATCAATAAAAGCGGCGATAAGCCATTTTAAAGATTTAAATGAAAATAGCACCAAAAAGCCCAAAGCGCCACCTGTGGATATCTTGTCGGGCTAGACCGGGACAAAGTCAGAAGCTCAGGCCGACTGCGATGGAGCGTGGGCTAGGTACAGGGACCCAGTTAGGTCCACTGAACAAGAGTACCTTAAATCCTGGTTGCGGAGTGTTGCGAGGTCCTGCATCGAAGTTGCGTCATGAAGCCGAGGTGATGCGACGGTTTCAAACAGCTGAGAATCTGCGATGCGAGGTCCTGCATCTTCATTAAGGATCCGTAGATGAGGGTTTGTGGTGCAAAGGCCAGAATCAAGGATGCGTTGCGCAGTCGAGATGATGCATCGGTTCCAATGGGCTGTGAGGTTGCGATGCATGAAACTGCTTTGTCATAGAGGCTGAGGTAAACAAGAGATTTGTGATGCGAGGGCCTGCCTTGAGGAACCTTTGCACAGTGGCAGTTCCAATGCAAGCTGCAAGTCAATGCGGAGTCCTTGCGCTGAGATAATCCTTACAGCAGAGGTGATGCATCAGTTCTGCTCAAGATTGCGCCGTACAGCAGAGGAGATGCGTTGGTTCTGCTGGATCCACAGATGGGGTGGCAAAGCACCTTCAGGCCTACTTCCACCGGTCCAGGACTGGGGTGGCACCACTTGGCAGGGTAGGACTCACACATTGCAGAGTTAAGGTGCTGGGTTGAGTTGTAGCCATTTCAGCAGCATGGCAGTCCTTCTTCCTGGCAGAGTATTCACAGGTCCAGAAGTGTACTAAAGAGATTGAGTCTGAGGTCCAATATTTGTACCTGATGCCCACTTTGAAGTGGAGGAAGCTTCAAGAGGTTTCCACTCCCCCTAAGGTTTCAGGCATTGCCTTCCTCCATATCCTGGCCCCAGATTTTCTGGGGTCAGAATAGACTAGTGATAAACCCTTTGTGAAAATGCTCAGTCAGAGCCTTTGTGATGTGCAAGTGTGGTAGGTGAAAGCTCCTCCCCATCGCTAACTCAGAGCGGCCCATCCTGCCAAAACCTATCTTACCTTTGTCTCATTGTTGTGGAGCAATACACAAAGACCAACTGCCAGCTACACCCAGTTATGTGACCCAGGAACAGGCACCAAAAGGTTTAGACTAGAAAATGCCAGCTTTCTGAACGTTGCATGTTCAGAATTTTGATTTAAAAAGGATGATTGCTCATCTCCCAAATGTTATCAACCTATTTCACTTATAGACAGTATGTTTAAAATTATCGGGAGAGTGGTTTATAATCGTTTAGTTACATGGGCTAACGATAACGACATTCTCTCACCCTTTCAATTTGGATTCCGCCTACTCTTGGGCACAGTGGAGCAGTGCTTGAACTTAAGCTTGTTAATAAGTGAATATATCCATGCTTGGCGCTCTCCAATTTATATGGACTTTATGGATTTGTCAAATGCTTTTCACTCAGTGAACAGGACTAAGCTGTGGACAATGAAGTTGGACTTAGGGGTGGATCTCCCATTAGTAAATTTCTTACATTCTTTGCATGCAGATTTAACCACAGGAGTGTGTATGAGTGCTTATGGTGAACTGTCCCCAGAATTCTCCTTAAAATGGGGGGGTGCATCAAGGCTGAATATTGGCACCCCTGCTTTTTATCTTGCACATGAACAGTTTATCCGCTTACTTTATCTCTAACCTGGTAGATACCCCAAGGATCGCAAGTATGCAGGTGCCCGTGTTACTTTATGCTGACGATGCAGTCCTCTTAGCACGTACTCCTAACGCCTTGAGACTACTTGCGGACCGTTTTGTCCTTTATATGAGTAACCTTGATTTAATCACCAACTCACACATTGTGGCATGTGGGCCTGGTAAATCCAGGTTAACCAGACTTAACATCAACAGCCAGAACATCAACAGCCAGCTACTCTACTTCTGCACTCTACTAGTGTTAGATACTTTTGTTATTTAGGTGTAATTTTTAGCTGTCTAGGAACCTGCCACTTCAACTAAATAGCTCCTCCCTTATACTCAGTAGGTCAGCAGGCACAGTGCTCAATCTGACCAGATCTGGAAGTAGAGGGACTATTTCTCCCCTGTTGAAAGTATACAACTCCCAGTGTGCTTCTACAGCCATACACGAAGCCGGGATTTGGGGCTCCCATAAGTGTTCCTCTCTGCAGGTGGAGCAAACCGCATTCTTTGTAGAATTTTGCACCTACCGCCGTCTACCCAAAATGTTATCATCCATTCAGACCTTAAACAGGATTGCATCGCAGACAAGGCTCAGGTGGCCCAGTTACTGCTGTGGGACAGCATCTTTATGTAGGGACATTATTCTGGACTGTCTCAGCCTGGAGAAGGGTACCTCTATTCCATGGTTGAGCTATATCCGTAAATCATTAGACACCCTGTGGTTGTCCCATTTGTTCAATGATCCTGGCAACATCAATAGTATGCAAGCTAAAGGTTAAAGCTGCACTCTTTGAGCACTGTGAAGAAGCTAGAATGAAGGTTGAACTACCCAAATACACAGTGTTGATTTATTTTAGATCCTTTGCCTCCATGGAACCTGCTATATATTTTATCTCAGATCTCTCTCATTGGGAGAGATCACTTTTATTCCACTTCCGAGCAGGTACAATTTATTGCCTTTTGCGTTTTAAAAACGTATCTGGCTTAGAGGGGATCAATGTATCACCATGTCTATGCATAATAAATCAGAGCAGTCCCTATTGCACTTTATTTTTTTCTGCTGTGTGTATGAATTTTCACGAAAGCACTTTCTGAAACCCATACTAAATAAGTTAGGGCACTGTCAGTGTAGAGAAGCCTTGTTTCACCTGCAACTACTGACTTTTCCTGATGTATGTTTTAGTATGACTTCTTTTTAAAATCTGCTATCAGAAGTTGAAAATCAATGGATGTATGTTGTTAATGGAGGAAAATAATGACACAATATATGAACTGTTTTATTATGGGTGATTTTATTGTCAAAGAGTTTTTCATTAAGTGTTAATTATACTGTTTTATGTATTTATCTTGTGTTTTCCTTTATGACCTTATTCAGGCCGAATAAAGATTTATTTAATTAGATTTGATTAAAATTCTGACTTTACGTTTAGAGAGTGTCTAATTGCAGTTCGTCATACACCAAACTTGACTTGTCTACCTGCTCCCAATTGGAAGTTGTAGCTTATTAAAAGCAATAAGGTAGCTCCCATGTTATCCTATGGGATAGGTAGGACCTGTAGTTGTGAAAAAAGGAGCTTTTCACCATTAGGACATTTACAACTTAAAAGTACATGTTCAACCTTTAAAATACACTACACCTTACCCTCTGGGCTGTTCAGGGCCTACTCTAGGGGTGACATATATATTAAAAAGGAAGGTTTAGACCTGGCAAAAGGCTTACCTTACTAGTTCGAAATGGCATTTTAAATCTGCACACACAGGCTGCAATGGCAGGCCAGAGACAGGTTTAAAGGGCTACACAATCAGTGCTGCAAGCCCACTAGTGATACAAAAGGGGATGATGGACGGAACGTTTGAGCCAATCAAACACTCACCCCCAGTCAACTGATCTGGGTTTAATCCATCATCATTCTTTAGCTCACTCCACCACCCCAGTTCAGACATGGCCATATGCAAATCAGTCTGACCCTGTGCCTCATGGGAACAGTCCAGCCCGAACTGCCAAGCCATGTCTTCCCTGGACCGGAAACAAGCATCCTAGGACCGGTTTCTGGCATTCCAGCCGTCATCAGCCAGGCTTGCTTGAATCCAGTGGCAAAGTGAGCAAGGGACCCACGTCTGGGCATACCCCCGCCAACTTAGGGCGAACAAAGCGATACAAAAGGGGATGATGGACGGAACGTTTGAGCCAATCAAACACTCACCCCCAGTCAACTGATCTGGGTTTAATCCATCATCATTCTTTAGCTCACTCCACCACCCCAGTTCAGACATGGCCATATGCAAATCAGTCTGACCCTGTGCCTCATGGGAACAGTCCAGCCCGAACTGCCAAGCCATGTCTTCCCTGGACCGGAAACAAGCATCCTAGGACCGGTTTCTGGCATTCCAGCCGTCATCAGCCAGGCTTGCTTGAATCCAGTGGCAAAGTGAGCAAGGGACCCACGTCTGGGCATACCCCCGCCAACTTAGGGCGAACAAAGCGATACAAAAGGGGATGATGGACGGAACGTTTGAGCCAATCAAACACTCACCCCCAGTCAACTGATCTGGGTTTAATCCATCATCATTCTTTAGCTCACTCCACCACCCCAGTTCAGACATGGCCATATGCAAATCAGTCTGACCCTGTGCCTCATGGGAACAGTCCAGCCCGAACTGCCAAGCCATGTCTTCCCTGGACCGGAAACAAGCATCCTAGGACCGGTTTCTGGCATTCCAGCCGTCATCAGCCAGGCTTGCTTGAATCCAGTGGCAAAGTGAGCAAGGGACCCACGTCTGGGCATACCCCCGCCAACTTAGGGCGAACAAAGCGATACAAAAGGGGATGATGGACGGAACGTTTGAGCCAATCAAACACTCACCCCCAGTCAACTGATCTGGGTTTAATCCATCATCATTCTTTAGCTCACTCCACCACCCCAGTTCAGACATGGCCATATGCAAATCAGTCTGACCCTGTGCCTCATGGGAACAGTCCAGCCCGAACTGCCAAGCCATGTCTTCCCTGGACCGGAAACAAGCATCCTAGGACCGGTTTCTGGCATTCCAGCCGTCATCAGCCAGGCTTGCTTGAATCCAGTGGCAAAGTGAGCAAGGGACCCACGTCTGGGCATACCCCCGCCAACTTAGGGCGAACAAAGCGATACAAAAGGGGATGATGGACGGAACGTTTGAGCCAATCAAACACTCACCCCCAGTCAACTGATCTGGGTTTAATCCATCATCATTCTTTAGCTCACTCCACCACCCCAGTTCAGACATGGCCATATGCAAATCAGTCTGACCCTGTGCCTCATGGGAACAGTCCAGCCCGAACTGCCAAGCCATGTCTTCCCTGGACCGGAAACAAGCATCCTAGGACCGGTTTCTGGCATTCCAGCCGTCATCAGCCAGGCTTGCTTGAATCCAGTGGCAAAGTGAGCAAGGGACCCACGTCTGGGCATACCCCCGCCAACTTAGGGCGAACAAAGCGATACAAAAGGGGATGATGGACGGAACGTTTGAGCCAATCAAACACTCACCCCCAGTCAACTGATCTGGGTTTAATCCATCATCATTCTTTAGCTCACTCCACCACCCCAGTTCAGACATGGCCATATGCAAATCAGTCTGACCCTGTGCCTCATGGGAACAGTCCAGCCCGAACTGCCAAGCCATGTCTTCCCTGGACCGGAAACAAGCATCCTAGGACCGGTTTCTGGCATTCCAGCCGTCATCAGCCAGGCTTGCTTGAATCCAGTGGCAAAGTGAGCAAGGGACCCACGTCTGGGCATACCCCCGCCAACTTAGGGCGAACAAAGCGATACAAAAGGGGATGATGGACGGAACGTTTGAGCCAATCAAACACTCACCCCCAGTCAACTGATCTGGGTTTAATCCATCATCATTCTTTAGCTCACTCCACCACCCCAGTTCAGACATGGCCATATGCAAATCAGTCTGACCCTGTGCCTCATGGGAACAGTCCAGCCCGAACTGCCAAGCCATGTCTTCCCTGGACCGGAAACAAGCATCCTAGGACCAGTTTCTGGCATTCCAGCCGTCATCAGCCAGGCTTGCTTGAATCCAGTGGCAAAGTGAGCAAGGGACCCACGTCTGGGCATACCCCGCCAACTTAGGGCGAACAAAGCGATACAAAAGGGGATGATGGACGGAACGTTTGAGCCAATCAAACACTCACCCCCAGTCAACTGATCTGGGTTTAATCCATCATCATTCTTTAGCTCACTCCACCACCCCAGTTCAGACATGGCCATATGCAAATCAGTCTGACCCTGTGCCTCATGGGAACAGTCCAGCCCGAACTGCCAAGCCATGTCTTCCCTGGACCGGAAACAAGCATCCTAGGACCGGTTTCTGGCATTCCAGCCGTCATCAGCCAGGCTTGCTTGAATCCAGTGGCAAAGTGAGCAAGGGACCCACGTCTGGGCATACCCCCGCCAACTTAGGGCGAACAAAGCGATACAAAAGGGGATGATGGACGGAACGTTTGAGCCAATCAAACACTCACCCCCAGTCAACTGATCTGGGTTTAATCCATCATCATTCTTTAGCTCACTCCACCACCCCAGTTCAGACATGGCCATATGCAAATCAGTCTGACCCTGTGCCTCATGGGAACAGTCCAGCCCGAACTGCCAAGCCACGTCTTCCCTGGACCGGAAACAAGCATCCTAGGACCGGTTTCTGGCATTCCAGCCGTCATCAGCCAGGCTTGCTTGAATCCAGTGGCAAAGTGAGCAAGGGACCCACGTCTGGGCATACCCCCGCCAACTTAGGGCGAACAAAGCGATACAAAAGGGATGATGGACGGAACGTTTGAGCCAATCAAACACTCACCCCCAGTCAACTGATCTGGGTTTAATCCATCATCATTCTTTAGCTCACTCCACCACCCCAGTTCAGACATGGCCATATGCAAATCAGTCTGACCCTGTGCCTCATGGGAACAGTCCAGCCCGAACTGCCAAGCCATGTCTTCCCTGGACCGGAAACAAGCATCCTAGGACCGGTTTCTGGCATTCCAGCCGTCATCAGCCAGGCTTGCTTGAATCCAGTGGCAAAGTGAGCAAGGGACCCACGTCTGGGCATACCCCCGCCAACTTAGGGCGAACAAAGCGATACAAAAGGGGATGATGGACGGAACGTTTGAGCCAATCAAACACTCACCCCCAGTCAACTGATCTGGGTTTAATCCATCATCATTCTTTAGCTCACTCCACCACCCCAGTTCAGACATGGCCATATGCAAATCAGTCTGACCCTGTGCCTCATGGGAACAGTCCAGCCCGAACTGCCAAGCCATGTCTTCCCTGGACCGGAAACAAGCATCCTAGGACCGGTTTCTGGCATTCCAGCCGTCATCAGCCAGGCTTGCTTGAATCCAGTGGCAAAGTGAGCAAGGGACCCACGTCTGGGCATACCCCCGCCAACTTAGGGCGAACAAAGCGATACAAAAGGGGATGATGGACGGAACGTTTGAGCCAATCAAACACTCACCCCCAGTCAACTGATCTGGGTTTAATCCATCATCATTCTTTAGCTCACTCCACCACCCCAGTTCAGACATGGCCATATGCAAATCAGTCTGACCCTGTGCCTCATGGGAACAGTCCAGCCCGAACTGCCAAGCCATGTCTTCCCTGGACCGGAAACAAGCATCCTAGGACCGGTTTCTGGCATTCCAGCCGTCATCAGCCAGGCTTGCTTGAATACAGTGGCAAAGTGAGCAAGGGACCCACGTCTGGGCATACCCCCGCCAACTTAGGGCGAACAAAGCGATACAAAAGGGGATGATGGACGGAACGTTTGAGCCAATCAAACACTCACCCCCAGTCAACTGATCTGGGTTTAATCCATCATCATTCTTTAGCTCACTCCACCACCCCAGTTCAGACATGGCCATATGCAAATCAGTCTGACCCTGTGCCTCATGGGAACAGTCCAGCCCGAACTGCCAAGCCATGTCTTCCCTGGACCGGAAACAAGCATCCTAGGACCGGTTTCTGGCATTCCAGCCGTCATCAGCCAGGCTTGCTTGAATCCAGTGGCAAAGTGAGCAAGGGACCCACGTCTGGGCATACCCCGCCAACTTAGGGCGAACAAAGCGATACAAAAGGGGATGATGGACGGAACGTTTGAGCCAATCAAACACTCACCCCCAGTCAACTGATCTGGGTTTAATCCATCATCATTCTTTAGCTCACTCCACCACCCCAGTTCAGACATGGCCATATGCAAATCAGTCTGACCCTGTGCCTCATGGGAACAGTCCAGCCCGAACTGCCAAGCCATGTCTTCCCTGGACCGGAAACAAGCATCCTAGGACTGGTTTCTGGCATTCCAGCCGTCATCAGCCAGGCTTGCTTGAATCCAGTGGCAAAGTGAGCAAGGGACCCACATCTGGGCATACCCCCGCCAACTTAGGGCGAACAAAGCGATACAAAGGGGATGATGGACGGAACGTTTGAGCCAATCAAACACTCACCCCCAGTCAACTGATCTGGGTTTAATCCATCATCATTCTTTAGCTCACTCCACCACCCCAGTTCAGACATGGCCATATGCAAATCAGTCTGACCCTGTGCCTCATGGGAACAGTCCAGCCCGAACTGCCAAGCCATGTCTTCCCTGGACCGGAAACAAGCATCCTAGGACCGGTTTCTGGCATTCCAGCCGTCATCAGCCAGGCTTGCTTGAATCCAGTGGCAAAGTGAGCAAGGGACCCACGTCTGGGCATACCCCGCCAACTTAGGGCGAACAAAGCGATACAAAAGGGGATGATGGACGGAACGTTTGAGCCAATCAAACACTCACCCCCAGTCAACTGATCTGGGTTTAATCCATCATCATTCTTTAGCTCACTCCACCACCCCAGTTCAGACATGGCCATATGCAAATCAGTCTGACCCTGTGCCTCATGGGAACAGTCCAGCCCGAACTGCCAAGCCATGTCTTCCCTGGACCGGAAACAAGCATCCTAGGACCGGTTTCTGGCATTCCAGCCGTCATCAGCCAGGCTTGCTTGAATCCAGTGGCAAAGTGAGCAAGGGACCCACGTCTGGGCATACCCCCGCCAACTTAGGGCGAACAAAGCGATACAAAAGGGGATGATGGACGGAACGTTTGAGCCAATCAAACACTCACCCCCAGTCAACTGATCTGGGTTTAATCCATCATCATTCTTTAGCTCACTCCACCACCCCAGTTCAGACATGGCCATATGCAAATCAGTCTGACCCTGTGCCTCATGGGAACAGTCCAGCCCGAACTGCCAAGCCATGTCTTCCCTGGACCGGAAACAAGCATCCTAGGACCGGTTTCTGGCATTCCAGCCGTCATCAGCCAGGCTTGCTTGAATCCAGTGGCAAAGTGAGCAAGGGACCCACGTCTGGGCATACCCCCGCCAACTTAGGGCGAACAAAGCGATACAAAAGGGGATGATGGACGGAACGTTTGAGCCAATCAAACACTCACCCCCAGTCAACTGATCTGGGTTTAATCCATCATCATTCTTTAGCTCACTCCACCACCCCAGTTCAGACATGGCCATATGCAAATCAGTCTGACCCTGTGCCTCATGGGAACAGTCCAGCCCGAACTGCCAAGCCATGTCTTCCTGGACCGGAAACAAGCATCCTAGGACCGGTTTCTGGCATTCCAGCCGTCATCAGCCAGGCTTGCTTGAATCCAGTGGCAAAGTGAGCAAGGGACCCACGTCTGGGCATACCCCCGCCAACTTAGGGCGAACAAAGCGATACAAAAGGGGATGATGGACGGAACGTTTGAGCCAATCAAACACTCACCCCCAGTCAACTGATCTGGGTTTAATCCATCATCATTCTTTAGCTCACTCCACCACCCCAGTTCAGACATGGCCATATGCAAATCAGTCTGACCCTGTGCCTCATGGGAACAGTCCAGCCCGAACTGCCAAGCCATGTCTTCCCTGGACCGGAAACAAGCATCCTAGGACCGGTTTCTGGCATTCCAGCCGTCATCAGCCAGGCTTGCTTGAATCCAGTGGCAAAGTGAGCAAGGGACCCACGTCTGGGCATACCCCGCCAACTTAGGGCGAACAAAGCGATACAAAGGGGATGATGGACGGAACGTTTGAGCCAATCAAACACTCACCCCCAGTCAACTGATCTGGGTTTAATCCATCATCATTCTTTAGCTCACTCCACCACCCCAGTTCAGACATGGCCATATGCAAATCAGTCTGACCCTGTGCCTCATGGGAACAGTCCAGCCCGAACTGCCAAGCCATGTCTTCCCTGGACCGGAAACAAGCATCCTAGGACCGGTTTCTGGCATTCCAGCCGTCATCAGCCAGGCTTGCTTGAATCCAGTGGCAAAGTGAGCAAGGGACCCACGTCTGGGCATACCCCCGCCAACTTAGGGCGAACAAAGCGATACAAAGGGGATGATGGACGGAACGTTTGAGCCAATCAAACACTCACCCCCAGTCAACTGATCTGGGTTTAATCCATCATCATTCTTTAGCTCACTCCACCACCCCAGTTCAGACATGGCCATATGCAAATCAGTCTGACCCTGTGCCTCATGGGAACAGTCCAGCCCGAACTGCCAAGCCATGTCTTCCCTGGACCGGAAACAAGCATCCTAGGACCGGTTTCTGGCATTCCAGCCGTCATCAGCCAGGCTTGCTTGAATCCAGTGGCAAAGTGAGCAAGGGACCCACGTCTGGGCATACCCCCGCCAACTTAGGGCGAACAAAGCGATACAAAAGGGGATGATGGACGGAACGTTTGAGCCAATCAAACACTCACCCCCAGTCAACTGATCTAGGATGCTTGTCTTCCGGTCCAGGTAAGACATGGCCTGGCAGTTCGTGCTGGACCTGTTCCCATGAGGCACAGGGTCAGACTGATTTGCATATGGCCATGTCTGAACTGGGGTGGTGGAGTGAGCTAAAGAATGATGATGGATTAAACCCAGATCAGTTGACTGGGGTGAGTGTTTGATTGGCTCAAACGCTCCGTCCATCATCCCCTTTTGTATCGCTTTGTTCGCCCTAAGTTGGCGGGGTATGCCCAGACGTGGGTCCCTTGCTCACTTTGCCACTGGATTCAAGCAAGCCTGGCTGATGACGGCTGGAATGCCAGAAACCGGTCCTAGGATGCTTGTTTCCGGTCCAGGGAAGACATGGCTTGGCAGTTCGTGCTGGACTGTTCCCATGAGGCACAGGGTCAGACTGATTTGCATATGGCCATGTCTGAACTGGGGTGGTGGAGTGAGCTAAAGAATGATGATGGATTAAACCCAGATCAGTTGACTGGGGGTGAGTGTTTGATTGGCTCAAACGCTCCGTCCATCATCCCCTTTTGTATCGCTTTGTTCGCCCTAAGTTGGCGGGGTATGCCCAGACGTGGGTCCCTTGCTCACTTTGCCACTGGATTCAAGCAAGCCTGGCTGATGACGGCTGGAATGCCAGAAACCGGTCCTAGGATGCTTGTTTCCGGTCCAGGGAAGACATGGCTTGGCAGTTCGTGCTGGACTGTTCCCATGAGGCACAGGGTCAGACTGATTTGCATATGGCCATGTCTGAACTGGGGTGGTGGAGTGAGCTAAAGAATGATGATGGATTAAACCCAGATCAGTTGACTGGGGTGAGTGTTTGATTGGCTCAAACGTTCCGTCCATCATCCCCTTTTGTATCGCTTTGTTCGCCCTAAGTTGGCGGGGGTATGCCCAGACGTGGGTCCCTTGCTCACTTTGCCACTGGATTCAAGCAAGCCTGGCTGATGACGGCTGGAATGCCAGAAACCGGTCCTAGGATGCTTGTTTCCGGTCCAGGGAAGACATGGCTTGGCAGTTCGTGCTGGACTGTTCCCATGAGGCACAGGGTCAGACTGATTTGCATATGGCCATGTCTGAACTGGGGTGGTGGAGTGAGCTAAAGAATGATGATGGATTAAACCCAGATCAGTTGACTGGGGGTGAGTGTTTGATTGGCTCAAACGTTCCGTCCATCATCCCCTTTTGTATCGCTTTGTTCGCCCTAAGTTGGCGGGGTATGCCCAGACGTGGGTCCCTTGCTCACTTTGCCACTGGATTCAAGCAAGCCTGGCTGATGACGGCTGGAATGCCAGAAACCGGTCCTAGGATGCTTGTTTCCGGTCCAGGGAAGACATGGCTTGGCAGTTCGTGCTGGACTGTTCCCATGAGGCACAGGGTCAGACTGATTTGCATATGGCCATGTCTGAACTGGGGTGGTGGAGTGAGCTAAAGAATGATGATGGATTAAACCCAGATCAGTTGACTGGGGGTGAGTGTTTGATTGGCTCAAACGTTCCGTCCATCATCCCCTTTTGTATCGCTTTGTTCGCCCTAAGTTGGCGGGGGTATGCCCAGACGTGGGTCCCTTGCTCACTTTGCCACTGGATTCAAGCAAGCCTGGCTGATGACAGCTGGAATGCCAGAAACCGGTCCTAGGATGCTTGTTTCCGGTCCAGGGAAGACATGGCTTGGCAGTTCGTGCTGGACTGTTCCCATGAGGCACAGGGTCAGACTGATTTGCATATGGCCATGTCTGAACTGGGGTGGTGGAGTGAGCTAAAGAATGATGATGGATTAAACCCAGATCAGTTGACTGGGGGTGAGTGTTTGATTGGCTCAAACGTTCCGTCCATCATCCCCTTTTGTATCGCTTTGTTCGCCCTAAGTTGGCGGGGGTATGCCCAGACGTGGGTCCCTTGCTCACTTTGCCACTGGATTCAAGCAAGCCTGGCTGATGACGGCTGGAATGCCAGAAACCGGTCCTAGGATGCTTGTTTCCGGTCCAGGGAAGACATGGCTTGGCAGTTCGTGCTGGACTGTTCCCATGAGGCACAGGGTCAGACTGATTTGCATATGGCCATGTCTGAACTGGGAGTGGTGGAGTGAGCTAAAGAATGATGATGGATTAAACCCAGATCAGTTGACTGGGGTGAGTGTTTGATTGGCTCAAACGTTCCGTCCATCATCCCCTTTTGTATCGCTTGTTCGCCCTAAGTTGGCGGGGTATGCCCAGACGTGGGTCCCTTGCTCACTTTGCCACTGGATTCAAGCAAGCCTGGCTGATGATGGCTGGAATGCCAGAAACCGGTCCTAGGATGCTTGTTTCCGGTCCAGGGAAGACATGGCTTGGCAGTTCGTGCTGGACTGTTCCCATGAGGCACAGGGTCAGACTGATTTGCATATGGCCATGTCTGAACTGAGGGTGGTGGAGTGAGCTAAAGAATGATGATGGATTAAACCCAGATCAGTTGACTGGGGTGAGTGTTTGATTGGCTCAAACGTTCCGTCCATCATCCCCTTTTGTATCGCTTTGTTCGCCCTAAGTTGGCGGGGGTATGCCCAGACGTGGGTCCCTTGCTCACTTTGCCACTGGATTCAAGCAAGCCTGGCTGATGACGGCTGGAATGCCAGAAACCGGTCCTAGGATGCTTGTTTCCGGTCCAGGGAAGACATGGCTTGGCAGTTCGTGCTGGACTGTTCCCATGAGGCACAGGGTCAGACTGATTTGCATATGGCCATGTCTGAACTGGGGTGGTGGAGTGAGCTAAAGAATGATGATGGATTAAACCCAGATCAGTTGACTGGGGGTGAGTGTTTGATTGGCTCAAACGTTCCGTCCATCATCCCCTTTTGTATCGCTTGTTCGCCCTAAGTTGGCGGGGGTATGCCCAGACGTGGGTCCCTTGCTCACTTTGCCACTGGATTCAAGCAAGCCTGGCTGATGACGGCTGGAATGCCCGAAACCGGTCCTAGGATGCTTGTTTCCGGTCCAGGGAAGACATGGCTTGGCAGTTCGTGCTGGACTGTTCCCATGAGGCACAGGGTCAGACTGATTTGCATATGGCCATGTCTGAACTGGGGTGGTGGAGTGAGCTAAAGAATGATGATGGATTAAACCCAGATCAGTTGACTGGGGGTGAGTGTTTGATTGGCTCAAACGTTCCGTCCATCATCCCCTTTTGTATCGCTTTGTTTGCCCTAAGTTGGCGGGGGTATGCCCAGACGTGGGTCCCTTGCTCACTTTGCCACTGGATTCAAGCAAGCATGGCTGATGACGGCTGGAATGCCAGAAACCGGTCCTAGGATGCTTGTTTCCGGTCCAGGGAAGACATGGCTTGGCAGTTCGTGCTGGACTGTTCCCATGAGGCACAGGGTCAGACTGATTTGCATATGGCCATGTCTGAACTGGGGTGGTGGAGTGAGCTAAAGAATGATGATGGATTAAACCCAGATCAGTTGACTGGGGGTGAGTGTTTGATTGGCTCAAACGTTCCGTCCATCATCCCCTTTGTATCGCTTTGTTCGCCCTAAGTTGGCGGGGTATGCCCAGACGTGGGTCCCTTGCTCACTTTGCCACTGGATTCAAGCAAGCCTGGCTGATGACGGCTGGAATGCCAGAAACCGGTCCTAGGATGCTTGTTTCCGGTCCAGGGAAGACATGGCTTGGCAGTTCGTGCTGGACTGTTCCCATGAGGCACAGGGTCAGACTGATTTGCATATGGCCATGTCTGAACTGGGGTGGTGGAGTGAGCTAAAGAATGATGATGGATTAAACCCAGATCAGTTGACTGGGGGTGAGTGTTTGATTGGCTCAAACGTTCCGTCCATCATCCCCTTTTGTATCGCTTTGTTCGCCCTAAGTTGGCGGGGTATGCCCAGACGTGGGTCCCTTGCTCACTTTGCCACTGGATTCAAGCAAGCCTGGCTGATGACGGCTGGAATGCCAGAAACCGGTCCTAGGATGCTTGTTTCCGGTCCAGGGAAGACATGGCTTGGCAGTTCGTGCTGGACTGTTCCCATGAGGCACAGGGTCAGACTGATTTGCATATGGCCATGTCTGAACTGGGGTGGTGGAGTGAGCTAAAGAATGATGATGGATTAAACCCAGATCAGTTGACTGGGGTGAGTGTTTGATTGGCTCAAACGTTCCGTCCATCATCCCCTTTGTATCGCTTTGTTCGCCCTAAGTTGGCGGGGGTATGCCCAGACGTGGGTCCCTTGCTCACTTTGCCACTGGATTCAAGCAAGCCTGGCTGATGACGGCTGGAATGCCAGAAACCGGTCCTAGGATGCTTGTTTCCGGTCCAGGGAAGACATGGCTTGGCAGTTCGTGCTGGACTGTTCCCATGAGGCACAGGGTCAGACTGATTTGCATATGGCCATGTCTGAACTGGGGTGGTGGAGTGAGCTAAAGAATGATGATGGATTAAACCCAGATCAGTTGACTGGGGGTGAGTGTTTGATTGGCTCAAACGTTCCGTCCATCATCCCCTTTTGTATCGCAAGCCCACTAGTAGCATTTAATTTACAGGCCTTGGGCACATGTACTACCACTTTAGTAGGGAATTAGAAGTAAATGAAACAGGCCAATTCCCCCATTTTTAAGGAGAGAGCACAAGCCCTTCTGCACTGGTTAGCAGTGGTAAAGTGCATAGAGTCCTAAAAGCCCCCAAAAAATGGGTTCAGAAAACAGGGTGTTGAAGGCAAAATGTTTGGGGATGACCCTACAGAAAGGGCCAAGTCCAACACAACCCTTTCCATCCAAAAGCCAAGGTAGACTAATCAATACCTTGATGGGCTTCCCTGCTTAGGCCAGAGAACATGGATTCAGGCCCTGTTATGCAGGTTTTATTGTCAGTTCTATGCCTCTCTAAACTCAGTTGGATCCCTCTGGCTGCACTCTCCTGAGTCACAGAACGGACCCATGGGGAACAGTTCTCCTCACTGGTGAACCCCCTCTGTTAAGCCCCTAACCTTAATGTACTCACAGATGCATCGCAGTAGGTAGACAGTATCACGATGGCCAACAAAGTGATGTGGCGTATTCAGCCACGGGTCAGACTTCTGTCCCCAACTCAAGTAAAATTCTGCCCATAAGGATAGCAGCTAACAGAGGTAACTGACAGTTGCCAGTGTCAAGAGCCAAGCCCTAGACCATCCAGGGTTCTCTGTCCTCTGAATTCTCTCTGAGTGGGGGGCAACAGACCGGGTGTTAGGCACCCTACTTCAACTCTCCTTCCCATTAGGGTTGGTGTCCTGAAACTGGCTACTCAGCCCGGTGTCTATACCCTGAGGCTGAACTGGTGCCTGATGAACCAGGACTTCCAGGGGGGAGCCACCACCCCCCTCAAGGATGACACCCTCTGTCTGTGTCACGCATGGGTCTGCCTGGTCAGGTCGCCAGCCCTCTGTCTCTGTGACAGTGCATAGAGCACCCCACTTTCCCACTGTACTGCAGAGTGAAAGTGTGCATGTCCTTCCTACACATGCCAGGAAGGGGTGCTTACTTGATTGATTTAGGTGCTGTACCTGTGAGTGCCCTGTAAAAATATACACCACATACCCAGGGCGGTACTGCACTGGCTAATATGGGGATGCAACACTGATTGTACCACCCACCAGAATAACCTGTCAAACATGTATCATACCCGGGTTGGCCTTTTTCACTAATTAGCTAACCCTGAGTGGGCCTTTCAATATCACCACAGCGCCCCTAGGGTAAGTCCGGAGGGATGAAGCACATGGTAGGTGAGCGGCTGGGTGGGTACACATACATGTACTCAGGTACAGGTAGTGAAGAACCCCCATGTGGATTTTCTCTACCTAGGGGGTGGCCCTTCCCATGGGACACCTCCTGAGTTTTGTTGAATCTCTTGTGGCCTTAGGGCCCTGGGCACTTTCCTACTGTAAATGCAGTGTGAAAGTGTGCAAACCCTTGCTACACCCGTTAGGAAGTGGTCCTCACCTGATGTTTGTAAAACCATGTGTCCAGCCTGCCAATGCAGGCCGGTGTAGGCGCCCTTGCGCCTATGGTGGTTTTTAAACATGTTTCAAGCCTGCCATTGCAGGCTGGGGTCTGCGCACTGGCACCTATGGTGGTTTTAAACATGAGTCCAGTCTGCCAATGTAGACTGGTGTGTGCGCAATTGCACTGATGATTAGGCTGGCTTTACTAAATCACTAGCCTATCCTGAGGGGTCTTTCACTACCACTAGGAACACGTCAAGGGTACGTCCTTAGGAGCGAAGTACATGGTAGGTGAAAGGCAGGACAGGTACACATGTGTGTACCCTGCCCAGGGAGTGAAGAATACCCATGTGTGTTTTCACTACCTACGAGGTTTGCTCTTCCCATAGGCTAACATGGGAGAATGGTGGAAATGACTTCAGACTGCAATAGTGGATTGCAGTGAAGCAGCCTCATAATGTTTCCTATTATTGGATTCATAATGACAAACCCTCTCCTGTGGTAAAGGTGGGTTTGTCATTACTAGATTAGAAATGCCACTTCTAGAAAGTGGGCATTTCTCTGCTCTAAAATTCTTCAAGTGCCTTTTAGTTTGGATCCATCCCACACTGGAGACTGGGAGAGCACTTCTTCGCATTCCTGAGTGCCAGTTATAAACAGTGGGCATGCAACTGGAATGTCAGACCTCTGTCATTTGAGGACCTAGCTGGATAAATTGAAGGAAGAGGTTTTGACACTTGCCCTCTGGAGCCAATGATAGCCCCACTAAAGATTAAGTTAAGATCTGCATTCCATGGCCTCATGGCAGACAGGACTGACATTTAGGGGCGACTTCTGTGGTTCAAAGGGAAACCCTCTGAACCACCCCCAACTTCAAAGGCACACTCCAGTATAACTACTGGTGTCATACTTCAGCAGGGCAGAGATATACTTGTGGGGACGTGGGTCCAGAGAACCTGGAACTATGTGGTGCACACTGCCAGAGAAATCTGTTGTGCGCAAGGATGATTACTGCAATTGGAAGGGATAGTGACCCTTCCTGAATAGTGGCTGGCCTGGGCTGACTACCTGCTGCAGTGTGGCACCCTGAAGTGTGCTCTCCAAGGGCTTGCCCCTGTTCTCTTGTGGAGGTATCAGGGACAATCAAAGACTTTCCATGAGGGACACATAATATGTACTTGTGACACCTGGAGAGCGGTGCCCTCTTAAGTGCCCACATCATCTCCTGGATCCCCACTGGTAGCGCGGCTTGAGCGTGGAACTAAGAACTGGGCCTGGAGACTGGATTGCCATGTGCAGAGCCCTAAAATCATTGCCCACATCTAAAGAGTGGGGCCCCTGTATCGTGAGGATCTCAACATGCATAAGGGTCTTGTTGGTGGTGAGTGGATTCACCAAATGCGGGATCCAGCTTGGCCCGCTTCGTTGATCGTGCCCCATCTCTCTCGTGCGACACACTGACTTCATGCTCATTACGCGCGGTGTCCAATTCACAGGGAGTGACCCTCGGAGGTGAGGGCGGTAGTGGTGCCTCATTCTACCTCATATGGCACTATTGAACTTGCGTGTGTGACCGGAATTGCCTGGTGCAACCAGTATCAACGCGCACCAGGAGTTGTGCCTCATTTCCAGGGGGTGCAGAATTTGCAACTCTTCATTGGGTGTTACTGGTATTGTCTGATGCGACCCTTATGAACGCGCACTGTACATTGTGCCTCATTTCCAGGGAGGTACGGAATTTGCAACTCTTTGTTGTGTGTGACCGGAACTGTCTGGTGTGACTCAGAGCAACGCGTGCCAGACGTTGTGCCTCATTTCCAGGGAGGTACTAAGCTTGCAACTCTTCATTGTGTGAGACAGAAATTGTCTGGTGCGGCTTGTATCACCACGCACCAGACATTGTGCCCGGATTGCCTGGGTGCTACTCTGATCGATGTGTGCCTGACGGGGTGCCTTTTTCTTCTGAGAGGCTCCTCTGCTTCCTTCACCATTCATCGATTGTTCCTTTTGGGCCCTCACTGCGGCGGACCGACTGCTCTCTCCTCACCCGGGCCCCGACAACATTGTGCTGCCAGGTATTCTTGCCCAGATTGAGCCTGGGTATGAGAGTGACTGACAGGGTTGAAGGGACACTTCTGAGAATGATCAGAAGTGGGTTAGAAGACTGCGTGATCCCATATTTTGTGCTTCGCAGAACTGGGCTGGTGCCGGAAGGCCCCTTGTGGAACCCTTTTGAGTGACCGACTATTGCCCTCAGCCCGCTCTGCTCCGCATCCTGTGTGTGAACTTCTCAAGTGGTGGTGTTAGATCTGGCATCTTTTGACGTGGTGTTCCGTGACTTTTTAGGCTTCCGACCTCCTGTTTGGACTTTGTTTTGCTGATGTAGGACTTTGAAGTGCTTTGCCACTGCCATTCAGTTCCAAAGCGCTGTGCTTGTCATATACATATGAATGATTGGTGTATACATGATTGGCTGATTTGGGTTAGCTGTTAAGATCCTTGTCTAGGGGTAAGACATATACCTAAGGCATGTAACTCAAATGCTCTTCTGTGGGCCTGCAGCACTGGTTGTGCCACCCACGGAGGTAGCTCTTCCAACGTGCCAGAGTTTGCCATGGCAGGGCCTGTGTGTGCAGGTTACTGTTGCTCGCCTTGGCATTTAAAAAGCTACTTGCCAAGGTTCTGCATGTCTCTCGCTACATCAGAATACTCCCTGAGGTCAGGGTGCGGTGTCTGGAAGAGATAGGGCATGTGCACGTGTGCGCTACATGCACTGGTAGTGAATGGCACCAAATGGTGTGTTCGGTACAGTGAGGCCTGCTTTTCGCACTATTTGCCATGAGGGATCTGTGGAAAGGATTTGGAGCTGTGTTTCTTTTGTGCAGAAGATGGACAGTATAGTGTTTGATATCAATGAGTTAGTAATGTCAAATCCTCTCCTGTGGTGCGAGTGGATTCGACATTACTAATGTGTAAATGCCACTTTGGGAAAGTGGGCATTTCCATGCTCGGGGCTCTGTGTGCTTGTCAGACGACATGTCTCCAATCCACATCTGAATGCTGGGGGGACAGATATATCTGTGCATTCCTGATACGTGGCCATAAACTAGGAGCTCAAGAAAATTTAGAGAGGGCCTGTGCATTTCAAAGGTGGCCTTTCGAACTGATCTCATCTTCAAAGGCCATTGTGGGTATAACTACTGGGGCTCTGCCCTCAGGAGTTAGAGATGCTTTTGGGATTGGAACCATACTATGCTGGTTCGATGCTGGGACATCGGCAAGAGAGGAACCATTGGGGCAGGAAGGACTGTAACTGGATTATCTGTAAACCTGTAATGTCCTGGGACTTGTCGTGCTTCAGGAAGGGGACTATCACTTGGTAGATTTTGCCTGGATGTTGCTGGCCTGTAACTAATTGCCAACTGTTGTGGCCCAGGTCCCTAAGCACTCGCCAAGGGTCGGTTGGCTGGCCTCCTGTCCACAAGATCCCAGGGTCAAAAAGGATCTCCCCATTTCCACGAGAACATAAGCACCATGCAGGGTGTGGCGGAAATGTGTGGAAATGATCGTCTTTTGGGACAAGGACCATCCTGACGGATGCAGTAATTACACTGTGCAGAGGAGTGTGCTCGTAAAGATAAGTGGCCCACCTGGGGGTGCCGTAACATGAGGAGTTTGAGGAGTGCTGGGGAAGTTTGCTGTGTCTGAGGGACCCAAGTTTACAACCAGAAACCTGTGCTAGCTCGCACTTCATAGCCTGTGGTGTCTGAGGGGTGTTGGGGGAAGTTTGCCAAGTCCACGGGACCCAAGCTGGAAGCCTAGACTCTCTCTGACCCCCTGATCAAGAGGATGACAGTGCCTGACATCACAGCCTCAGTCCAAGGTCGCTGCCTCCCTTGTGGCGGACTCATGCTTGAAGGTACTCTGTTGAGAATATCGTGACTGGACCCGAGGGGTCTCATTGTGCCTTGTGTGCACCCATGGCTGGCTGCCTGGAGCAACTGCAGCTCGCAACTTCCACCGGAGGGGAAACATTTCTCCAAAATGGAAGCACGTCACAGTCTTTTGTCTGTGGGGGGATAGTGATTCTGCACTCGTGAAGGTGCTGCTGGGTGCCTGAGGGGCTAATCTGGATGGACAAAACCAAGTAACTGTTACCTTCAGCTTTCGGTGGTCCCAACAATCTAATCAAAGTGTTGCCAGCTGGTGCAACATGTTTCATTGGCTAGCGTGGTTTGAGTGGCTGAGGGGCTGGGTCACGAGGTGTAGTCAAAACCTGTGATTTCTTGATCATTACAACTGTATGAGGTATGTGATATTGGGAATGTCATGTTTTATGCCAATATGATAGCGGGAAAGTGGAATACCTCTGAACAGCCTGCATATATGTTTCTGTCATTGTTGATGTGGAAGGATTGCTTGGATTGTGAACACACATGGGGTTATTTCACTTATAAGGCTGAAGGGATAACAGGGCATGTGAATACCTATGACTAGTACACATATGTTCATGCCGTTCTGCTGCTAATGGGAGAGTTCAACAATTGCATATAACTGTAAAGCCTATATCCAATGTGTTGTTTTGATTTCAATGTGTTTGTAATACAAAGACCAGTGTTTTATACATATGGTGTGGAGTATTTTTTGTAGCGTACTCAGTGTGAAGCCAGGGTGGTGTTGTGCCAATACTTTACACTTTGACTCTGAAGATAAGCCTGAGTGCTCTGTGCCAAGCTACCCAAGGGTGAGCACAGGTTATCAGACAAGTGTATCATACTCATCCTATCTAGTACAGTGGATTCTGCCTGGATCGATGCACCCCAGCCAGTCAGAAACCCCTGGGTCTACCAGGTGGCCAAACTCCCATTTGACGACTGCCTCCTAATTAGTCCTGCTACCTACCCTTACCTACTTCCCTGGGACCCTGACTAAGTGTGACTTTGGCCATGTGCTGCCTAGTATCCAGGGGGGGAGGGCTAGTTATCTCCGATCCGTGGGCGTAGGGTAGTCGGGGTGAGTTGGAGGGTGGAGTGAGGCTTGGGCCACAGGGTCTGCAGTGTATTATCTATTGACCTGCCAGATTTCAGTTGCACTGCAATACGGTGCTGTGTGTGTATGTGTGCAAGTGCATCCCATATGGACCTGTCTGATATCTGTTGTACGTCGTATCGGTGCTGAGTGTGTGTGTGTGTGTGTGGGAGTGACAGTCTGCAGACCGCCTGTGATTAACGACACAGTCCAGCGCTGTTGCTTTACACATTGATTTCTTGCCTGAAGAACACTAGGTTTGACATTGGTTTCACCCCTGTGGCCTCGGCCCGCGGTGCTGCTCAAAAGTGTTTTAATTCTTTGCATGTACATATTTCTGATTTCGTTGTGGCCTGAAGTGCACCCTATTACTGTGTGGTATTGAATCATAAGAATTATCAGGGTGGGCTTAGGTTTGAGAAGGTGTTGCACCACATAAGCGTGCATGGGGGTAGAATAGAATCTTTCCCAAGTGTGCATACTACTGATGTCATTTTAACATGGTTGGGCCTAGTACAGCAAGTAATATTTCAAAGTGTGATTTATGCCCAAAAGTACATGATGTTCATGTTGTGTTGATTAATGTGTGTGTTGAATACAAACGCTATTTACATACGTCACGTGTGAAGTCTCCTTTGTTACACTGAGGGCCTGATTATTAGTCTGGCGGTCCACGGACTTGCAGACTCATGGTGGTGTGGCAGTGGTGGTCCAGCCACCGCCGCTTCGGCAATCCAACCGCCCCATTAATAGTTGGGCAGTCAGACCGCCATTGCACCGCTGCAACCGCCAGGGACTGGAGATCCTTGGTGGTGGCACGGCTGTCTTGAGGCTGCAATATGCTTGACAGGACCACTGCGATCCCAAAAAGCATGTTACGAGTTTCCTCTCCGCCACAGTTTTCATAGCGATTCCCTCCTCCATGAAAACCGTGGTGGAGAGGAAACAAAGGGGATTTCACAGGGCCCTCTGTTACCACTGGGCCACGGTGTGCATTCAGAGGGGCACATTTTGGTCCCTTCTGTCTGCATGCACCCCAGTATCTGCAGGGCATGGACTGCACCAGTCCGTGCCGTGCAGGTACTGCCTTTGACATTCCCACTGCGATGCCTATTTCATAGGCACTGCCGTAGAAACGCCAAAGAACCGCCGGCCAGTGACTAAAAAAGTAATAATCTGGTGGGCGGTGTGCACACAGGTTTGGCGCTCATCTCCCGCACCACCAAACTTGTAATCAGGTCCTTCGTGTAGTTATTGTGAGTGAGTGCTGTGCCAATGCTTTACACATTGCCACTGTGATAAGTCTGACTGCTCAGTGCCAAGCTACCCAAGGGTGAGCGCGGGTTATACAGTGAGTGCAATCATCCCTCCCAGATGGGAGTGGTAGGTTCTGCCTGGCTAGGGCATCGCCTTGGCCAATCATAAAGTACCAGTTCCAACAGGCTCCTGTACCCTCTCCACGGTAGCAGTACCCCAGAAACCAGAGCTCTCAGGGCGCCATGGTCATCTGCCCCTCCCAGCTCTCCTGACACCAACATCTGGGGACTAACTATGACACTTCTCTGGGTCACCTCCCCACCCCAATCCAGAGATACCAGGGCCAAGGGGCAGACAACGATCCGCCGCTGGGCTTGAGTTACCCTGAACACCTGGCAGTGTACTGCTCAGGGGAAAGCAACCTTCACTGTCAAGGTTCGGCTGGCAGTGGTGTCCCTCAAAGCAGTGACAGGGACCTCATTCACCTTTTCCTGGTGGAAGTGACAACCCCACCCTCAGGGATTACCAGAGTACCATCGGACTTCACCTCCCAACTAAAGGCGATTAGGGCATGATCTACTTCCTGCCCCTGGGGACTACTTACCCCTAAGATTATATTACTCATCCCTGTCGAGGTCCCCCTGCTTGTGTCCTAGCTGAGAACAATAGATGCCGTGGGGATAGAAATGGGGCACCCTGGGTCACCGCTGACCCAAACCTCATGCCTGTTTCTCAGATGGGGCATGAGAACCCTTTCCTTCTACCTTACTCTGGGGCTTGTCTGTGTCACTTTGAACCTTCCCCTCACTCTGCTGGGGGTAACATGCACCCCCCTTTTTGGGGTCACTCCCAGGTAACTTCTTATGGACAGTGGTGCAGAGCAAGTGGTCCGCCTCCTTAGCAAGCTGCCTGGGACTAGTGAGCTTACTATCAATTAGGTGTTGGTGCAGATCTGAAAAACAAAGACTGAAAATGTGCTCTCTTACAATCTAGATATCCAACCCTTGATAACCCTTTACATCACTACCCTTCACCCAACCATCTAGTGCCTTGCAAAAGCAATCCATGAAATACACCCAGGACAAAAGGTTTCCTTTAAGGGGGGTTACCTCATCCTGCCCCCCTTCTCTAGGGCCAGTAGGGCGTAGGGCGTCCCTCCCCTCACTAGTCATATGATTCCAGAGGCTAGCCCCCAATCCTCTTCAGGGATCCTATACCTCTATAAAGCTACTGCATAAGCTTCAAACCACTTGTCAATGTTGTCCCCCACATCAAGGGTAGGCACCAGACCTTTAGGTATATGGACGGTCTTGAATTCAAAGGGCACTGTAGGTATGCTGCCACCAATATTGCTGGGCTCTGCTTGCCTAGCTCTTATGTCCAACTATCTGAGGCTCTTCTCTTGAGCAATTTTCCTCTTCTCTGCCTCCATGGCGAGCTTCTTCTCTTCCAAGGCCCTTTCAGCCTTCTTTTGTTTTGCTTAAATCTTCAACTGGGCCATCTGCAGCTTAAACTCTGCTTTCCTGTCTGCCAGCTCCTCTGGGAATAGGCCTCTAGAAGACACACTGCTTTCTTCACTGGCAGGCAGTTCCAACTCAGGCTGGCATCCAGACCCTGCTCTGACTCCTCCACATCATCCTCTCCATCCTGGTCATCTGTTGTGACTCAGAACTGGTTTGCCTCTACCCGTGCTCTCAGAGCCTTTTTGGAGCTCCACCTTCCTGGTGCTCCTTTTGGCGGGCAGCCCCGTCTTCTTACAAAACTCCTTGAGCTGAGCCACAGTGTAGCTCTCCAGATTGATTGAGGAGCTCGAATTACATTTCTGCAGGTGAAGTCCCCGGCACAAACAGTCAGGTAGGATAATTGTAAATTTAAAAAAGCAAAAAACGGCCAATAAGGGAGAAAAAATTCTAATTGGTCTCAGATTATTTACCTGGGATTTTTAGTCTCTAAGACTAAATTACTTCAGACAGTAATAAAGTGAAAACACAACACAAGAAAAGCCCCACTCCAATTTAGAAAAATAGCACAAAATGTAATACATAAATCAAGACTAAAAGGACAATCATTCAATAAGTAGAGCAGGAGATATACAATATCAAAGATTTAAGTGAAAACAGCACCAAAAAGCCCAAAGATCCAACTCTGCATATCTGGTTGTGTTAGACGGAGACAAAGTCACACGTTCAGGTCCACCACAATGGAGTGTGGGCCGGCTGCCAGGACCCAGCTTGGCCCGCTGAACAAGAATACCTTAAATCCTAGTTTCAGAGCATTGCAAGGGCCTGAGTCGAGGCTGCGCCATGCAGCCAGGGTAATGCGACTGTTTTGGAGAGCTGAGAAGCTGCGATGTGAGGTCCTGCATGAATGAATGAATGAATTAGCATTTATAAAGCGCATGGCTACCAGAAGGCCTCCCAGCGCTAGGAACAGAACCAACCACGATGACCGGCTTTAGGCGGCCGGGAACAAAAACGTTTTCAGTTGTCTACGGAAGGACATATAGTCGTCCTCCAAACGAATGTAATTTGGAAGGGCATTCCAGCTCTTGGAGGCGATGTAGGAGAATTGTCTACCCCCACTCCTAGACCTATATATTCTAGGGACTGCTGCCATACGTTTATTTCCAGAGCGCAAAGCTCTACTGGGACGATGCGGAATGACAATGGAATGTAGGATGGGTGGACCCTTGGAGGCCAAAATCTTGTGAACAATACATAGGGACTTAAACTGGATCCTCTCCGCAACTGGAAGCCAGTGTAAGGCGGCAATAGATGCTCGCGCAGATTCTCTGTGGGGGGTCTGTAAGAGGAGTCGAGCTGCGCAGTTCTGCACAGTTTGGAGCTTTTTTATCGTTGAACGCGGGGAGCCCAGATACAGGGCATTTGCATAGTCTAGACGAGAGAGAATTAAGGCTTGAACCAGCAGCTTCCTTGCCTTAAACGGCAGCAGGGGAGGATTTTCCTAACCATCCTAAGTATTCCATAATAGGTTCCTGCTACCTTCCGGGATTGTTCCTTCATATCTAGATTATGATCAAGCCAGACTCCAAGGCTTTTTATTTGTTCTTTAGGGGGGGCATACTGTCCAGACATTTAGGCCATAAAGAGCTAGGAGCTAGTGGGGAAGGTTTACCCAAAAACATCATATCAGTTTTTGCTCCATTCAATTGCAGATATGAGCCCTCCATCCATGCTGACACTTTTTCCAAACAATCGGCCAAATTGTTTTCCCTGTTCCCAGATTGATTAAGGGAGACAATCAATTGGGTATCGTCCGCATATGTGACGATCTGTATGCCAAAGGGTTTAACAATATTGGCCAGCGGGCTCATATAAATGTTAAAGGGGGTGGGACTCAGGGACGAACCCTGAGGAACCCCACAACTCAATGATATACTCTTAGAAATAGAGTTGTCCTCAAAAACCTGAAATGAGCGGTCGTCTAAAAAAGACTCCAACCACCTTAGTGCAGTTCCCGATACCCCAGCTTCTCTAATTCTAGCGACCAGCAGCTGATGATTAACGGTATCGAAAGCCGCACTCAGATCTAAGAGGACCGTTGCCGCTGAGCCTCCGGCATCCAAGATTTTCCTTGCTTCCTCGACCACTACAATCAGAGCTGTCTCTGTGCCCTGATGGGGTCTAAACCCAGTTTGCGATGGATGAAAGCAGTCATTTTCTTCCAAAAAGGTAGACAAAATGGAGTTGACATGCTTTTCCACAATTTTTGCAATCCCTGGAAGTAGCGAGATTGGCCGGTAATTCGCCAAAGTTTCAGGGTCCGACCCTGATTTCTTAAGAAGTGCTCTCACCATGGCTTGTTTCCATAGGGAGGGGAAAATCCCCGAAGCCAAAGAAAGATTAATAAGTTCTAAAATCGTGGGCGCAACTGTATCAAAAACTTGGTTCAGAGTGGTGGGGGGGGGGCCATATCCCTAGGGGAACCTGATTTTAGTTTATTAAAATGAATTTTAAGGGATTTTATGTCCAAGGGAGGGATGACCGCCAACGAAGTAACAGGAGATTTCGATTCATTTTCCAATGGGAGGTCCTTCCAAGGGATAGTTACTGGAGGAAATACTAAATAAATAGATTGAATTTTTTTTAAAAAGAACTCTGCTATATTATTGCAGCGTCCTAAGGTATCAACAGCGGGTGAGGGTGGGGACGGGAGGCTAATTAGGGATTTAGCAATTTTAAAAAGTTCACGCGGAGAATTAGAAGCTGAGGAAATCCTAGTTGCATAATACAGGGATTGGGCTTTCCTCACTTCTAACTTATAAGTTTTTGTAGCCTCCCTGTAGACGCGCTTCCTCTCGTCTGAGAAATCTTTCCTCCACTGCCTCTCTGATTGTTTACGTTTTAATTTCAACTCTCTAAGCTTGGGAGTGTACCATGCAATGCTCTTAGGGCCCTTCTTATTAGTTGTCCATTTCTTCGGAGCCACCAAGTCCGAGAGGCTTCAATCCATTGGTTAAACTCATGGTTGGCTAATTCTGGATCGGCTTCCAATACCGGACGGGTATTGTTAAGAGAAATTGCCCATGCCTCCATAGAAAGCTTGGACCAATTACGGCTAAGTTTCTTGGTTGGCTCCAGTGGTAGATCACTGATCAACGGGGACCATGAAAAAGATATTAAATAATGATCAGTCCAAGGTAATGGAATAGGATTCTCCACTATTAAGTTATTAATGTTGGTGAAAATGGGATCGAGTAAATGACCTTTTAGGTGGGTGGGACTATTCACTTTCAGATTGAGGGAGAGGGCACCTAAACTATCGATCAATTCCTCCGCGTAAGGTGAGGAAATATCATCAAAGTGGACATTGTCGTCGAAAATCCCGTCGATGAGGGCTTGCGATGCAAAGTCCGGCATAGAGGTTGGGCCGCACAGTCAAGGCGATGCGTTGGTTCTGGGGAGCTGCGAAACTGCGATGCGAGAACCTGCATGGCCGTTGAGGCTGACACCAACAAGTGATTTGCTATGCGAGGGCCTATGTTGGGAAAGCTTTGCACAGCAGTGGTTCTGATGCAGGCTGTGAGATCAATGCGTAGTCCTTGCGCTGAGAGAATCCTCGCAGCCGAGGCGATGAATATGTTCTGCTCTGGGTTGCACTGTGCAGTAGAGGGGATGCATCAGTTCTGCTGGATCCACAGATGGCCTGGCAAAGCAACTTTGGGCCCACTTCCAAGGGTCTAGGACTGAGGTGACACTGCTTGGCAGTGTAGGACCCACAGATGGCAGAGTCCAGGTGCAGGGTTAAGGTTGTTGGAGCCTTCTGTCCCTAAGACTGTAGTCAGGAGGCCAGCCAAATAGCCCTTGGATTCACTCTGGGGTCCTGGGTTTAACAGATGCAGGTCCAGTCCTTCTCATCCAGGCAGCAGGTCAGCACAGCAGGGCAGCAGTCCTTCAGAGCAACAGTCTAGCAGAGTGGCAGCCCTTTCAGCAGCACAGCAGTCCTTTTTACTGGCAGAGTATCCACAGTTCCACATGCCCTAGGCACATGTAGTACCACTTTACTAGGGACTTACAAGTAAATTATATAGTCCAATTATACTTTGCTTAAGGAGAGAGCACAAGCACTTTAGCACAGGTTAGCAGTGGTAAAGTGCGCACAGTCCTAAAAGCCTACAAAACTGGTTCAGAAAACAGAAGGATGAGGGCAAAAGTTTGGGGATCACCCTGCAGAAAGGGCCAAGTCCAAGTACTATGAATAAAGCCAATTATGTCACCTGTTTATGACCTGTGCAGAGCTAATCACTGTCTTTATGTTGTCATAAAAGATGGAAAAGCAAACTTGTTAAGAAAACTTTCTTTGCACTGCACCACAAATGTGAAATGTACTTCAAAAAATAATATAATGGGAAGTGATAATAGAACACGTTGGTCCTCAATGCGAGTGGCCTGTAATAATCCCTCTTATATCCCTCCCCCAGAACATACCGTTTCCGGCGTTCTGGCGATTCCAGGGGAGGGCAAATAACAGGAATCATGGTTTTTGAGGGATAACGTGAAAATCAGAGACTTCACCTGCTTGCAGAAGGTGAAATCTTCAAGTAAAACATCACAGAGCTGTGGTGTTCCTGAAAAGACTAAGGGGCATATTCACAAGGACCTACCGCCGATTTATCTCCACCTTAACGCATCAAAAGTGGAGCTAGATTTAACACCCCATTCACAAGCGGGTGCAAACTGCAGACATCGCCAGTATTCCCGCGATAACTGCCCCAAAATTTATCTCCACGGTGGACACCACCAACTAACCCAAATGAGATGCAGAGAAGGCGTCCCCGTGCAAAAACACACGAAAAAACCACAACACCACTTTCACAACGAACTGCCAAATCTGCGATGCGAACCAAAAACAGGCGATAAGCCGCGGTAGCACCAGTGATTTAACACCTGCCTTTTGCTGGTGTTAAGCAGGACGACTACCTGCAGCATGAAAGGGAGCCCTGCCAAGAGCCACACCTGAAGACCCACAGATGCCATGGAGACAATGATCATGCAGCTCGGATACCAATGAGGGCCACAACACCCACCGCCACCACCACCCCCGGCCCCTTCCCCCGGACATACACATACAGTGCACGATTCAAGAGCCACAAAAAGCGCATGATGACGCACATTGTCAAAAAATAACACACATGTGTGGCCAGAAGAACGAGAAACAGTCACACAGCACTGAAGTAACAACCAAAAACTTTATTGAAATACAACACAAAACACCAATGCAGAAGACTGCTGTCGGGTCCGTCCGGGACAATCTCGATGTCACAGCCTGGACAATAAAGCACAAAATCAGAACGTGTGCCATGCGCACATCAAAGGAGCGAGACACAGAGAATGAAAGAAAGGCAGAGAGAGAAAGAGAGAGAAGGAAAAGAAGGGAGAGAGAGAGTGAGAGAGAGAGAGGGAAGGAAAGGAGAGAGAGTGAGAGAGAGAGAGAAGGAAAGGAGAGAGAGGGAGAGAGAGAGGGAAGGAAGGGAGAGAGAGAGTGAGAGAGAGAGGGAATGAAAGGAGAGAGAGTGAGAGATAGAGAAGGAAAGGAGAGAGAGTGAGAGAGAGAGGGAAGGAAGGGAGAGAGAGAGAGTGAGAGAGAGAGGGAAGGAAGGAAGGGAGAGAGAGAGAGACACCGCCGCCCCTGCGCACCCAGGCCCCACTGTTCACCTGCTGCCACCGGTGTGTCTTCAACCACGTGCCGGGATACACTGCAAGCCACCAGGTCTGCAATCTGTAATCAAGGCCAGAGTCAATCATGGCAGAGTCCATCACACAGCACACGGCAACAACGCCTGTCCGTTCCTGCGTACGCATGCAGCCGCACCCTACCCCCTCCCGCCGGCCAGCGCTGGCTGTCCGCACTTGTGCACCCCGGGCAACTGCTCACCTGCTGCCAACGGTGTGTCCACCAGTGGGCACACCACGTGCCCGTGCAAGCTCCAGGCCCCGGTCCCGCCACCATGGCATGGTCCACATCATGCGGAACCGCCCCGCGGCCCAGCAGGTCCCACACATGACGCTGAGTCCTGAGGCATCAATGGCAGAGACCACATCAGTGCACACGTCATCATCGCAGGCTGCACACCCGCTCAGCTATTTCGGTGCCACTAACCCTGTGCAACCCCAGTCAGTGCCACGAGGTGGTAGGCCCGTGACGGGCGCAAGGCTTCGGGTGCCACTAACCCTGTGCAACCCCAGTCAGTGCCACGTGGTGGTAGGCCCGTGACGGGCGCAAGGCTTCGGGTGCCACTAACCCTGTGCAACCCCAGTCAGCGCCACGTGGTGGTAGGCCTGTGACGGACGCAAGACCTCAGGTGCGACCAACCCTGTGCGCAACAACTCATGGGATCTTTATGATTGAGAACCGTGGAGCGTCCATCATCCAGTCACCACCGGCAGTGGGGAATGTGACGTTGTCAGCCCTTATATTGGTGGGGTCACATGGCCTGTGACGCCTGTGCCGGATGGGTGTGGTGTGTGTGCAAACCTGCCCTCAAGGAGTGGCCGTGACATGCTGACAACTAGACCAGTGACCTGCATACCACCAGCGTGTAAGCCTGCGACATGTAGCTATGTGGGCCCCCCCTCGGAGCGTAAGCGGAGTGGTCTGGCCTGGCGTACGCCAGACCAGCGCAGGGCTTGCAGCAATGACTCGGGGGGTCTGGGCATGGTTCAGTCCATGTCCGGACAAGGAAGTGACTAACGCGTGTGTCCCTGTTGTAGTGTCCACGGCACCCGGAACACAATAGGCAATGTAGCACACTGTGACTGGCATCCCACTAGATGAGCATCATTGACGTAAGGGAAATCACTGTCCCTACATTCATCCACACATTCATACATGAATGATGAAAGACATGACACAGCAGTGCGTTTCTGGATGTTTATTGCACATCCAGTGGAGTTTTGCAGCTGGAGCGGTACAGGGCCATGCCAAGCACACTACACAATATGGGCCCGTGGAGGGCCAGCCAAAGTCCATCCGGGGATGACAAGTACTGCGGAAGAGGAAGGGTACAGTCCGCAGTCTGGTCGCCGTGTCATTGGTCATCAAACAGGATATGGCAGTCCATGTAGCGGTCCAAGGTGAGTGCAGCGGAGTGTATCGGGGGTCAGTGGAAGGTCATGGGGCCATGTGCAGCACCAAGCAGCAACAGGCCAGGTGGCGGAAATGAATGCTAGTGCCTCCTCCTGATCTCAAGCCCATCCACGTCCTCGGATGTGTGCTCTGCCCCACCTGTGGGTGTTGCAGTACCGGCTGCAGCACTGTGTGCCACTGACACATCAGGGGCCGGAGGAGGATTGTCGGCCGCACTGTGTGGCAGTGACACATCAGGTGCCGGAGTGGATATGCCTGCCGCACTGGGAGGCACTGACACACCAGGGGGCGGAGATGTGGATGGTGTGGGGGCAGCAGCATTCATCATCACCACGCCTTGTGGCAGCAATGCCATGATGAGGATCTGCAGGGCATGGTAGATCCCAGCTACATTTCGCTGATGTGCAGTGGTGGCTGCCATCCTTTCCGCATCCATCCGCACCATGTCCTCCATGAGCCTCCGCATGTGTGCCTGCTCACGGCTGGGATCGCTGGAGCCACTCTGAGCGGACAGGTGTTCTTGTCTCCGAGTCATGACTCCAGCGATGTCAGTCAGGGCTCGTTGGAGACCATGGAGCGGGCCGTGGGTGTCCGTTAGGGACTGGAGCTGGTCCCTGATGGGACCTAGACACCCATGGATGGCGTCCAGTTTGGTAGCCATGAGGTCGAACCCCACCCGCACCTGCTCAGCCGTCTCCCTCTGGCCCTCCAGCACATGGCGTTGGAAGGCCATGTGTTGTTCCTGGGGTTCTTGGGAGACTGCTGGGGCTGTGGGTGCCTCCTGCTGGGTGGTTTGGGTAGTGGGTGGGGTCTCCTTGATGCAGCTGGGCTGCCCTGATCCTGGAGGTGAGTTGCGGATGATGTCAAGGATGTCTTGGAGGGCTTGGGTGTCGATGCTGGGGGTGTCCTCCTCGTCATCAGTGAAGAGTGGCTGGGACTGCTCTGCAGGAGGTGTTGACGGTGCCCCTGCAATCTGAAGGGGAGATGGTGTATTACAATAAGTCCGCATGTATGTAGCCGCATGGTACAGGTTCACATTCAGACAGCATGGCATTGTACATTGTGACAGTATGTGGATCAGGGCCATGATCCAGAGTCATTGTGGGTGTGCACTGTGCTCTGCTTGATTGTGCATGTGTGCCATTGTGGCCATCTCCACCCGTCACCCCAGTACCTGGTGGTCACTCACCCTGTTGCGGTTGTGTTGTGTCCTGTCGAGGAGTGTCCGGTCCCCCGACTCCGGCCACAGTCTCCACACTGATGACTGTCGACACCAGCTCCTCCATGTCATCCAGCTCCAGCTGTGGCGCTGGGCTCCCACCTCCAGTCTGCATTGCTGCCTTCTGGTTGCCTGCGAGTTTCTCCTTGGTCTTGCGCTTGATGTCAATCCATCGCCTCTTGACCTCGTCCATTGACCTCTTGTGCTCTCCGACGCATTCACCTTGTCCACGATGTCCCGACATATTCCATTTTTGGTGCCCAATGACATGTTGAAGGTGACGAACAGTTGTTGATGGTGTTCCATCACCTCCGTGACCAGGATCCTGTTTTCCTGCGGACTGACCTTCGTCTTCCTCTTCTTCTTGTCCTTGCCCTTCCCTGTCCCCGACGTCCCAGGCTGGTCGTCCGGGGTGCTTGTGGGGTTGCGCTCGTCCTCTGCGCCTGCTCCGGCTGCCTCCAAGGTGCTTCGGTGTTGGTCATTTTGTGTTTGTGTGTTTTTTCTACTTTTATAGTGGTTTTTCCCGCCTGTCATGTGTGTATTGCAGGCCTGGCACTGCTTATCGCTGATTTCCTCATCGCGCTTTGGCCCATCGCATGTTTTTTCGCGTTGAGGTTTGTGTTTTTATCACCGTTGCAGTTGTTGTATCGCGGACACTGTCCGCGGTTTCGGCAGACTATCGCATGGTACCGCCTTGTTGTGAATTACACGTTGACACGGGGTTATTTTCCCGCGATAGGCTGCGATGTGTAAAGTTGCGTTAACATTTTTTTGTGTTGTTTAGCACACGTTCTTGTGAATATCCCCCTAAAATTCCTTTGGAGACTTTAACTCCTGATACTGTCCTCTTTGGAATTTTTGGGCTATTCGTATTGCGGGCCTCATTATACCTATTGAGAAACTCGACTGCACCTGGTAAATCTAGGGAGTGGGGCTTTTACTGGGTTCTGAAAATGCCTCCTATTGCGGGTTTTGCTGTGAAAATAGGGCATTACTTGCAGAATTGCTCTTTACCGCACTAAATTCCACATTCATCACATTTATACAACATATTTCTCTTTGATAAACTTCTCCAGGTTATTGTTGCCAGCATCTCTCAAGGAATAATTGTGGGGGTGCACTAATTAGCCCATGCTGTAAATATCCCACATTAGGACAAATATGCATTGCCGTAATGATGGCACAATTCAGAACTTCGGAGTTGTAATCACTGCATTGTTTACACAGGGATCGAAGTTTATCCGTCTGCTCACAATCAGGCCCTTTCACTCCATATCCCAACAATTTACTTAATCCACCTTGGATTTCAAACATTCCTGTGAGAAAACTAAATTCCTTTCTGAGAGAACTGATATGTTGAATAAATGAAATGTTCTTTGTGGTCTGTCATGTCTGTTGATATTATTTATATTTCTGTTTTTTAGACTTTGTTCAAAGCCCATCTGCATCGGCGCCTTTAGCCAATGTTCAGGCAGTGCCTACCTCTCATGGTAAGTTTACCTTTTGTGATTAGAAGTTCAATCGATTTGTTACCCTTTGTAAACCCTTTGAAGGTTTACATTTTCATTCTAACATAGTGTTATCTATATCCTAATTCCCTTGTTTACTAGGGGTCTTGGAATAATGTCTTAATATACAACACTGTAATATCTACTTGTCAGAAAGTTTTCCGAAAGAGATAATGATAAACATTGTATTTCATTTTCAATTTTTGGTGAATAAATTACTATATAGCAATAATAGAGAGTAAGTTCCAGTATGTTAGGGGAATTCCTTACTTTAATGTATATTAGCTCATGTACACTTTAAATAATTAAAACCAAAACAGTAGGGTGATGGAGTCCCCAGGCCCACTGGCCCTGTGGTGGCCCACCAACAAAGTTAGCCGTTCACCAATGGTCCCCCCACAGACATAGTTACAGCAATTATAATAATTAAATGTAAATGCTTTCAGGGCCACTGTATCATGATTGCTTGGTGAAAACTTCCAAATTGGAAGTTTGCATTTGGAAACAATGGGCCTCATTTACAACGCCTCTTGGCCACCAGAACACCACTTTTAGTGACGGTCCGGCACACTGCAGGGCCATATTTACAAGGCCATGTAAAGCCACCCTGCGTGGCTTTACATGGCATTGTAGATATGGACTGAGGCAGCGCAGCGCAAGTCGCTGAGTTGCCTCACCCTGCTATAGGGAAGCGTACCATGGGCATTACGGTGGTTGTTCCCACGTAACACCCATGGCATTTGACACATTCCCAAATTTAATAGGTTTTGTAAACCTGGGAATGCGCCAAAAGCCTACGCCTCCCCAGGGGAGGTGTAAGGGAGGTGCAACTAGGAGAAATACCTTTAATTCTCCTAGTTTTTCCTTTTCACTATGTGTGCTGCATTCTGCAGCACATATAGAAAGAGGAAAAAGCTTTTCGTGATTGTTTTTGTGCAGGAAGGTGTCCCTTCCTGCACAAAAACAATCATCCCTGCAACGCGGGCACAGTGCCTGCATTGGAGCATGGCAGCCCATTGTGCGCCAGCGCAGGGGAAAAGGACAGGAATGTGCGTATCTGATAGATATGGCGCATTCCTGCCCTTTTCTTTTGCCGTAGAGCAGCGTAGCAAGAAGGCTTATGACAATGCCTACCGTAAAAATCTTGTAAATGAGGCACAATGTTACTAGTGCACAGAATGTTTTCTCTCCGTCCATTTGGGTCATTATACATGTTCCAGGCAGGAAAAATCACTGGCAATAGTTCCAACTTAAGTGGATGGGGGGTGTTTGAAGTTCCACAGAAGGCAGCATTGGAGCAGATGTACCACTGGAGAGTCATTTCGAACAGGAGAACCCAATGAGGTCGCATCATTTAAAATAAAGCAGTTCTACAACTCTAAAGAGGGGAGGAAGCAGGAGGCGGGTAGAAAGGGACATCTGCCAATTTATGGCCAATGTCCTTTTGATGCCCACCTCTGCATGACCTAAATTAGGTTAAACATCACACCATCTAATCGGTTGAGGTCCACAACTTCAGAGCTCCAACACTTAATAAAAGTATTCATAGATACCCAGGTGGTCTCCTTCTGCAGAATTAATCATCTAAGAGTCCAATCTCCTTTCTTTATCAGCTTTATTTTTAACGTTTGTACGATGGTACTGGGGAATAATGCAGGTAACAATGATGAACAACAAGAAAAAAAAAAATTCATCCACTACAAGGAATGATATTTTTACTTCATAATGCAATAGGCAAATAGAAAAGTAAAGAAACAAGCATTTGCAATGCAATCAGTCTCACCTTTGGGACTTTATATGTATTTAGCTATGTAGCACATTAGCCTGGGTGCTGAAACATCTACTGTTCTTTAACATGGAGGGAAAGTAAGCACCAAACTGCGTGACATGCCAGGTATGGGAACACATGGAGAGAAATATTGCCTTTCGGTGGGAAATGGTATAGTCCAAAGCTCTGTTTTTATTATAAAATCAGGGCCTTCGGTGGTCATATCACTGAAAATACAAGATTTGAAAAAAATGTTATT
The DNA here is from genome assembly GCA_963921515.1 of Calotriton arnoldi. Taxonomy (NCBI): domain Eukaryota; kingdom Metazoa; phylum Chordata; class Amphibia; order Caudata; family Salamandridae; genus Calotriton; species Calotriton arnoldi. Next base: position 100,473 of record CAWUFW010007030.1, read on the forward strand.
GTCTACGGGTGCTCATGGAAGACAATTTCTATGGACTGGAATCTAGAAAATGCTAAAGTGATTCTTATTATGTTACTGACCTCTGCTGGTCGTTTTCTATCAAGAAAGTTAAATAGAAGCAGTTGCCAGAAAAAGAAAAAAAAGAAAGTCTCTCAGCAGAAAGCAATTCTGGTTTTTTACTGACTTCTACTGGTCGTTATCTATCAAGACAGTTAAATAGAAGTAGTTGAACAGAAAAAAAGTCCCTAAGCAGAAGCAGACAAGTCCTAGGGCTGTTCTCCAGAGCCCACAAAGTACATACACATATAAGTATATAATAAGTATATAGTAAAGTGTATACAAGATGTCTCGAATGCTCGACCTAACAAGCATTTGCAATGCAATCGGTCTCGCCTTTGGGACCTTATATGTATTTAGCTATGCAGCACATTAGCCTGGGTGCTGAAACATCTACTGTTCTTTAACATGGAGGGAAAGTAAGTACCAAACTGCGTGACCCGCCAGGTATGGGAACACATAGAGAGAAATATTGCCTTTCAGCGGGAAATGGTATAGTCTAAAGCTCTGTTTTTAATATAAAATCAGGGCCTTCGGTGGTCATATCACTGAAAATACAAGATTTGAAAAAAATATTATTGTCTACGGGTGCTTGTGGAAGACAATTTCTATGGACTGGAATCTACAGAATGCTAAAGTAATTCTGGTATTTTACTGACCTCTGCTGGTTGTTTTCTATCAAGAAAGTTAAATAGAGGTAGTTGAACAGAAAAAAAAGTCCCTAAGCGGAAGCAGACAAGTCCTAGGGCTGATCTCCAAAGCCCGCAAAGTACATACACATATAAGTATATACTAAAGTATATACAAGAGGTCTCGAATGCTCGACCTAAAAATGGTGAATCTCAGACTTAGGTGGACCATAATGAAATAAATAACCTTTTAATATGGTCCAGGTCTGAGAAATGTGATTCTATAAAGACCAGATTTACAGTACAGCATCAGATTGGTATTGGTCTGTTTTTCTCTCAACATATTCACCACTAGCATAGCTCCTGAACAGGGTCCCCTTCTCCGACATAGCTGTGCCCTGGCGAGTGATGCACGGTGTGTGCACCCGCCAGCAGGGGGGACAATCGAGGCTGAATTTGACAAAGAGTACCTTGCAATGGCAGCACCAACTTGAAACACATCCCCCGAAAGACACATCCCCCAGTGCTGGGAAGGCTGCCATGGCGCCTGCATTTGAGGTGACAAAATTACTCAATGACTTGTATGCTGGGGCCCAGAGTTTACTTGGTGAGAGGAACCTGGCCGGCCATTACCGCATTGTACAACCTGCACCTGCATTTGTGTGCCCCCATTTGCAGCTGTAGCACCCGTGCAGTCTGTGTGTGACGAGAGACTGCAGCGGCATCTGGGGAGGAGCAACAGAGCTGCGGCACCGCATCAAAGGAAACCATTACAGTGCGCACATAAACGTTCCCCAACAGAATGGACACCAAAGATATGCACAAGCTGGCATAGGTGAAAGCCCTGCACCAGCACTGATGAAATCACAGCCACCCGCACCTGAATATCCTTCTCCGGGGTGACCCACAGCATCAGCAAGGCTGTCTGGAATAGGGAGAGTGGCTGCAGCACCTCAGTGAGCGACGAAGCCCGTAGCGGCAAGAAAAGCTGCCGGGCCTGTGCTGTGAATAGTGCTGCACCGCCACCTACCGGACGTATGGTGGTTGTAATTAGGCAAAAGAGGCATGGAGGTGTATGGCAAAGCTGCCTAGAGTTAGGGACAGCCCCGCAAAGCCTTTCTCACCTCGCTCTGTTGGTCGGGAGGACAGCCTCCCCTTTCAGTGAGGGGCCGCTAAATGAATTGTAGAGGAGAAAAGCTTCCGGGGCCAATAGAAAGTGTTGCAGTGCCACCTAATGGCAATAGGTGGTTACTGCACCTGATCCAAGTGAACACTTTATGGAGGACTGGCTCGCAGCGCTCAGAAGATAACAGTGGCCCAAACTGAAGTGATGGGAGCACTCAGGGGCATGAACTGTGAAGGGGAGAGAGACTATGTACCCCAATGCAGAGAACCTCAACAGGCTCAAAGCTGTCCCAGCCACGAACAAGCAGCACCCAAGGAGCAGAATTTAGTGCAAGCCAAGGATGCCCGGTATCAAGTAACCAGGAAGGGTCCAGCAAAGGTAGTGATGTCAAGTGCCTAAGAAGAAAGAGGAACGAAGAAAAGTGACTCTCCAGCCAGGGAGTGGAGGACCAAGAAGATCCCTGAAAGAAGGGATAGGACCTATGAGAGGTCCACGATGAGAATACCTGTGAGAGGTCCATGACAAGAAGACTTGTGAGAGGTCCACCATGAGAACACCTGTGAGAGGTCCATGAGGAGAAGAGTCATGTCCTACAGACAGGAGAAGAGTCCGGTCCTACAGAGAGGACAGGACGTGACCAGGGGGGTTCCTGTGAAAAGAATATCACAGCGAGAGGCCTGGTCAGGAGACAGAGGAGAAGACAGTCAGTCCTAGGGATAGGACGAGACCAGGGAGGTCCATGTGAAGTGCATGTCACATGGAGAGGCCTGGTCAAAAGAAAGAAGAGCGTGACTAGATGGCATAGGGCCACATCTTGAAGAGGAAGAGGAAAAAGGAGAAGAAGAGAGAGGACTGATGCTACGTCGCAGAAGAGGAGAAGAGTGGCACGGTGCCACAGAGCAAAGGAGAAGAGAAAGAGGTGCATGACGAACCCGTTACATGGAAGATCCTGACAAACATAGGTGTGCAGGAGGAAGGAATAGGAGCGACAAGCATCATCACACTGAGCAAGATGTCTCCACCTGCAGCACAGGTTGTCCAGTGGTAAAACTCTTCACCATTGCCACTTGCATCATATGTCACCTAAGGAGCATCACACCACCTGATTGGAGCTGTATGCCTGCAAATCAACCTGGAGAGTAACAAGGCGTCCCTAGTGTCATGAGCGGCTGGCCACCCAGAGACCTTCTGTTAGACTCAGTGTACCTAAAGCTTGCTGATGAGAGCATACTCAACCATATGTACCATCTGCCTTTGGGTTTGCACGAGAGACTTGGTTGTGGTCCTGTACGGGCTTCCTCAGTGACTCGGCCGGGTGTCGAAAAGAGGCTCCGAGCAATCCACACAGGCCGGTGGCAATCCAGGGGCAGGAGGCTGAGGGAATTCCAGTGAGAGGGGATACCTGACACAAGAGATGCGTCTGCAGCAGCTCTACAGCAGGTACCAGGAAGTACTGAGGTAGTAGTCTGGCTGTCCCAAGGCTAGCAGATGCCTGTGCCCCTAAGTCCTGATGGCAAGAGCACACAGACCCTGATACAACCACTCTTGTAGGGGAACAAGTGACTTTTATGTGGTCCTGTCGGTGGTTCCCCAGTGGACACTTCACATGCCCTGGGAGACTTACCACACAGTCCGGACAGTCCCACGGAAGCCCGGTAAAAAAGGGCCTCAAACAAAGTCCTGTGACGGAGGATTCCTTGCAAGAGAGGGAAGTCTGAGAATGCCCCACCAATGGGTACCAAGAAGTACCACGTCTTTCGAGGAAGACCAAACCACTGCACTGTCATCTTCCGTCTTAGCAGGTTGACCATCCATGGAGCAAGGGTGTTTTCAAAGATATAGCTGCAGCAGACTCTACCATTGCTCTGGATGTACCATCACAGTGACATTTGTAAACAGGCTCCAACACCGTGAGACCAGGTGGGACAGGACCAACATTGCCCAGTGTGACTGTAACCTCATGGACAGGCGATTGCATCATCTGGACTTCATCCACACTGCCATTTATGTCCAGAGTAGTCTTGTTGAACTACGGCGGCATGCTGTGATGCCGGGTGCTCCCAGCTGCACCTGTCCACTCATCCTATCCGGCAATCAACCTGAAGAGATTCAGTGGTATTTTTGCTTTGTTGTTTTGGTCTCTCTCACAGGTTGGACTTGTTGTCTAGTTTCAATAAGGTTTGGGAGGGATAACCGGCTGGTCACTGTCTAGTGTTTCTACACTATGTGTTTCCACCAGCCACTTCTTGAGGGCTGGCTTCCACACTCACCCCACACCCATCATAGGTGTCACTGGTCAGGTGACCCTGCAAATAAAAGGTGCCGGGTGCATGTGCCCTGGGCAAGTTCCAGACCGTATGACTCTGTGTCTGTATCATCCTTACTGCTGCATGTGGGCCTAGGGCCCAAACCATTACAGTAATGACTCACAGAGAAACTAGTGGTGTGGCCAAGCATTAAAGACATTCCCATCCAGGAATGCCTAATCTCCACACACTGCCTGCTTTTTGAAGTAGACATGCACTCACATGAACATCTTCTTGTGAGCAAATCCTTTTGCAATTGTAAAACGTGATATGCCTTCATGTAGGTGCAGACCAACTGAATTTTTAGCGGTCAAAAACTTAATGCTTCCAAAATGGAAGTGATGTTTGTAGAGTGAAACACACATGCCTGCCTCCATCACTTTGCATCCTGCTCCTACTTTGCTGCATGTCACCTTTAAATTTGCTATGAAGGTAAATAATCTAAGATTCTTTGGGTTTCAAACATGAGTACCCAACCACCCCCAATTCACAAGGATACCCTGATTGCTTGTTCAAGCACTGCCAGGTCCAGAAGATACTTTACTATTTTTTGCTGGAATCCTATAAAGATATAATAGGAGCTTTAATGAATTCCAAATCGAATTTTGTTAATGTCTTTTTTGTGACAATTTACCTCATCTCAGACTACGGAAAATGGATAGAGTTTCTGACTTCCAGAAATTGATCCATTTGCTGTCTGTTAAAGGTAGATTCACCTCAGAATTTTGACACTGGTACAGCACCATGATGTCTCTGACAAAAAATAAGAAGACTCCCTATAGGGCTGTGTGGTCAGCTGAGTTGCTGCCTCATACAATTCATAGATGAAAAGGCAAATTATGAGATGACCAGAAATGTTCTATATTAGGACTGAGATCATGGAACATTCAGGCACATGCATCAAGGAAGGCTTTTGCGATTCCTTAATTGCGATTAATAAGGAATCGCAATTAAGGAATCGCAAAAGCCTATGCATGTAGGAATCGCTATAAAAATAGCGATTCCTAAACATTCCTTAATTGCGACTCGCAAATTGCAAGTCGCAATTAAGGAATGCCTTCCTATTCATTCCTATGGGCCTACAGGCCCATAGAAATGAATGGGAGATTGCATGCGCAATTTGCGAGTACCAGTAGGTACTCGCAAATTGCTCATGCAATTTCAAGGGTGCAAGGGTGTCAAAATGACACCCTGTTGCACCCTGAAATTGTGATGTGCACCCATGTTGCGCACACACATGCCCCAAGGGCATGTGTGTGTGTAACCTAAAACTTAAAAAAATGCATTTTAGAGCATTTTTCGAAGTTTTTGCAAATTACAGACAAGTTTTATTTGTCTGTAATTTGCGGTCCCAAATAGCGAAATCGCTATTTGAAAGTGCTTCTAGCATTGCATTTAAGGAATCGCAAATTGCGATTCCTTAAATGCAATCGCAATTTAGAATTCGCAATTAATTGCGAATTCTTAAATTGCGCATAGGAAACACTTTCATGCATCTCCAAAGGCCAATTTGCGATCGCAAACGGCCGATTTTTGCGAATCGCACCGTTTGCGATCGCAAAAACCTTTGATGCATGTGCCCCAAAGTGCTTTGCAAAAAAAGAGCAATATTTGCCATCTTTTCATACAGCCTTAATACTGTGGTCGCCCCGTTAATTTGTTTGGGCTCCTGTTGTCTTTTTTCTCTTGATCCCACTCTTGCTGCCTTTTTTGACACCTGTATATACTTTGGTTTGTTTAAAGAGTCGCAATAATAAAAAATAAAAATAAAATAAAACAAAACCACCTTTTGTGAATTGATAAACATAAAAAAGTTACCTGTGCTTGCAAGCTAAGCGTTTCTGAGTAAATTATTTGTGAATCAGGCTCTCTGTTTGCAAGGTAAATATCTTACCCTTTCAATGAAAAAGTTTAATGTTGCTATCTTTGCTATTTTTTCAGGTGTAATAGTACCTGCAGCATGGACAATCATAATGTCTGTCTTTGGAGCCATCTTCTGTTTCCTACTCCTATAAATGGATGCCGACCAGCTTGTGCCATTGGCAATGATATACCATCTGCTTCTCAACTAAGCAACATGTAGCACATATTTGCTCTATTCAGTGCGTTCATATCTTTATGTCAAGAGCTGGGAACTATTGTTTTGAAATCAGAACTGCTAGTCTCTTTATCATTTAATTTCTTATTTACAGAATATATAATAGGGATTGAATATTTAGTGTTTTTTTCTGTCATGCCATCATAGTTGCTATTTCACTTTAATTACAGGTCAACAATTTCTATTTCAGCAGATTAAATATTTGGGATCATCCTCTTTCTTGCCCAAGTAATAGAATTAAAAATACAGTAGGACTGACAAGACATCAAGATCACTCTCTAGTAGGTCAGTGATCACCACTGATTGTTAAGTTGTTTATAAATTAGTCTAAAATGCTGTCTCAGAATAATTCAGTGTGTAGTGAGTGAATTCAGTATTACTGCTAAAGCACTCCAGTAAAATAATTTACTATTTTTGCATTATCTGATAACTCTATTGTACTAGTGCTTAACAAATTCAAGTGCTATCAACCCAAGATCCTACAATGTACTTTGAAACAACACCACACTCAAATGACAGATGAGAGGAGTTCACAAAAAGCAAGGCATTACCACGCTAGGAGGAGTCTTAAGGACAGCCACTCGGACACTAGACCCTAGTTATACAGTGTGTCCACAAGCGAATGTGTAGAATGGTGGCCATTGTAAACTCTGTAAATCATACGAAGAACAAAATTGTACTGCCCACCAATATGGGTTTTAAATCATTATCTCAGTGATGTCTTTCAGCATTGTTAGATTGGTACAGGAAGAAAGAAGGAAGCATAAACATTCTGGAGTGTTTTGTGCGGATAAAGACCAAATTTGATTAGGGTCATAGATAAGGTAAATTTAATATCTTCAGGGGGGATGGTGGAAATGCTCATCAATCTTTTTTTTTCCCTGTCTTCATGAATATGCTGCAGACAGGAAGTTGACCTAAAAAGCAAACGCTTAACATTCATTTACGTTGCTTGCAATATTTCAATTTACATAGGATAGAAAAGTGACCTTGCACCCGCCTAACCAATTCATGAGTCAAAGTAATGTGTATTTATGAAAGGTTTGGAAACAGCTCAACATCTTAAATAAAATAAACATCTGAAATTAACAGTTATTATTATAAAGCTTCAAATGTGCTAAAACCCGTTTAATATATACTTTCTTTTCTCCTACGAAATTTAATTTCTTGTTATAATCATGTTGGGACAATCATCCTGAATTGTAATCCCACTATCAATATACGTGAAGGCTGCTTTATAAAGTGATACAATAAAGAATTATGTCCTTACCTACTGGTTAGTGGAGTGATATGTTTTCAATGTCATTGTGTATCTGTTGTGAACTTTATAGATGAACTCTCACACTGGGACATCTCAGGATGTAAATGTCTATTATCATCCTCTGTCGGGACCATTATCTCAGAGTCCACCAAAACATGCTACTACCTCAATTGTCTAGAACAGTTTATGGAATCATGATTGAATAAAAATAATAGTGCCTAATATGAATACTCACAAAATAATTATTTGACCTCATGACATTGTCACGAACACGGCTCACCGTGGATCCCAGCTGCTTGCCCATATTAGCCCCTGATTTAGGTTCTACAAGGGAGTGTCTAAGTGAATACTTAGTCACATAGTTGTCAAAAAATGTACAACTATTGTAAAGTCAACTTCTCTTTTTAACGGCTGGCATCGCCGAGCAAATCACAGCAAATTTCAGTTCTGATTTCTCAATAAGCCAGTTTCACACTGAGCCTTAAATATGAACCATATGCAAATACGCCAATAATCTCCTACGCAGTATGCTGTCCAGCTTTCGACCATGTTACATTATGGAGTTGGATCTGCTTGAAATAACTGAGTTTATCAAGATGAGCCTGTACCAAGGACAAGCAGCGGCAGTGGTACTGTTAGATCTCTCTGCTGCCTTTGACCCCTTCCCTTTCTTATACAACGGCTGGCTAAGAGTGGCATATGTAGTTCTACCTTGCTTAGGCTTAAATCTTTTCCACCTGATCACCACCAGTCTGTTCACCTTCCACCTAAAACTTTCTTCTACTGAGTTTTTGAGACATGGGGTCCCTCGAGGATCCTCCAAGTCCTACTCTGTTCAATGTTTACATGGACTCTTCATCCAAACATTTGGCTCAAAGATGGTGCCATATGCGGATGACACTCAGCTCTTGTTTTCCTTCCATGATGTCAAAAAGAGGTACAGGGCTCATTCAAATTATGCCTTGCAAAATTAGCTGAATGGATGAAGAACAGCTGATTAAAAAGACAAAAACGAAATATTGTTCTTCCAGTGCTTGCCTTCCATCTGGTCCAGTGCTTGGTGGCCACCTGAATTTGGGCCACATCTGACTGCGGTGGATGAGGTGAGAAATCTTGGAAATAAATTTGACAAGGATCTCTCCTCTAAAAAATATATGAAAACGTTCCTCAGCATAGCCCCAGAGTACACTAGAAAAATAGTTCTTCATTATATGATCACCTCCTGGTTTGACTATGCAAATGCTCTAGTTTTTGTATATCGTCCCTCAAGATTTTGGAGCTCATCCTGTCAGCTTTTGTTGCAAGTTCCTGGAGTGTGCTGTTCCCAACTGGGTGTCCAGTCTTCTTCTTGTCTAGCCTCCAAATTGTAGAATGCTCTCCTGTATGGTATCCATGCTCCCTCAAATGAACAAGACTTTAAAAAACAACGGAAAACCTGGCTAATTCATGTTATCTAGTAGCTCTCCGTGAACTACCCACCTTTTAGCTATATTAGCACCAGCACATCTTTTTGGCAACTGTGCGCTATGTAAATGGCTCATTCATGCATTCATCGTTCAGTCCTGCATTCATTCATTTAGTCATTCATCACAACCACCACGGTAAATCATCATAGGTCAATTTGTCTTATTCATTCTCACCTTAAATATCCTAAAAACCACCAGAGTTTTACTGTTCAGTGGATTATAGACCTCAACCCATCTAGTCATGATCTGCAGAGTTGTGATATTTGATGGAATGTGGAGATACATGAAGGTGAAGAGCTCAAAAGCATAATGATGCTTTTCTGGATTAAGAAATACTGGGCTTAATGGCTCACACATCTCTATAATGCATCTCACCAAAGCAACACATTTCAAATGTATAGAAAATGAATTGTGTCCCTATAGGTAGGGTTGATCCCACTCTCTACAGATACACACATATGTGAATTAAAAGGGTATGAAAAGTGCTTGGGTAGGTACTTATTCAATGTATTACTTACACATTTACTACATTTGATGTTCGGTTATTTTTGTGCCATTTTCATTTGCGTGAGTGTGGTCCTAGACCAGTATTATGGTGCAGCCCTACTCAATTGCTCGGCAATGTTTCTTTCATATAAATTGTTTTGTAAAACACTAATTGCAAGCTTATAAAAACACAACACAAGAAAAAGCCCACACCAATTTAGAATAATAAAGTAAATTTCAATAAATATGACTAGACCAAAATGACAAAAAAATCCAATCAGTAAAACCGGAGATATGCAAGTTTAAAGCTATACGTGAAAATAACCCTAAAAAGCACAAAGCGCCATCTGTGGTTATCTGGTTGTGCTGGACAGGTACAAAGTCACAAGTTCAGGCTGACCTCGATGGAGTGCAATCCAGCTACATGGACCCAGTTAGGCCCACTGAAGAAAAGTACCTTAAATACTGGTCGAGGAGCGATGCAAAGTCCTTGCGTTGAGTTCCACTGACCGGCGTCATGAAACCCTCAAAGTTGAGCTTGCAATATGAGGTCCTGTGCCAAAATGTGTCATGCAGCAAACTCAGTGACTATCAATGGGAGCTTGCTATGCAAGGTCCAGCGTCGTCATGAAGAAAGCCACTTGGGCTTGAGAAAACTTGTGTAGTGATGTGTTCGTCTTGAGGTTGAGGTGCATCAAGCTTGGCCAGTGCTGGTGAAGCAGCTGGGGCTTGTGAGGACTCACATCAAGATGCGCGGTATTGCACTGAGCTGGGCCCGTTGTCAGTGTTGAGATCCGTTGTGATGGGTTGGGCTGGCAGAGCCGCTGAGGCAATGAGTTGTCCAGTGTCGGAGCTGTGGGAAGCTGGGCTGGTTGGTGGCATTGCTCGCACTGGATCAAGTTTGTGGAGCTGCCAAGGTGATGTAGTCATGTGTAGAAGATGCATGGCGCAGAGAAGCCTGTTGTGTCCCTGTGGCCTGAGAACAGGAGGCCAGCCGACTGACCCTTGGAGATCTTGGAGTCCTGGGACACACAGGCAGGCTGCTTTCAGCAGGGCAGCTCACAGCAGAAAAGTCCTGGTGCAGCAACAGCAGTCCTTGGGCAGCAGAGCAGTCCTTGGGCAGCAAAGCAAATCAGCAGGGCAAACTTCACAGCTGGGCAGTCCTTCTTTCTGGCAGAGTACACCAGTCCAGAAGGTATCTGGAAAGTTGGGGTCTGAGGTCCAATATTTATACCTGGTGCCCACTTTAATGTAGGTGAAACTTCCAGAGCTTTCCACCCCCGGAGGTGCTTGGACTTTACTGCCTCACTGCCCTGACCCCTAGATTGTCTTGAGTCACAATAGACTGGTGTTAAACACCTCTGTGAGTGTTCTCAGGCAGAGCCTTTGTGATTTGCATGTGCAGTTGGGGACAGCTCCTCTCCCTCGTTAACTCAGAGTAGCCCATCCTGCCAAGACCTAGCTTCCCTTTATCTCACTGTCAGGGAGCAATACCCAAAGCCCAACTGTCAACTACACATAGTCATTGACCCACGATCAGGCTGCAGGCACCAAATTGTTAGGGCAAGAAAAATGCCAAATTTCTAAAAGTGGCATTTTCAGAATTGCGATAAAAAATCTGACATTACCATTTAAGAGGGCTTTTAATTACAATTCTTTAAAAGCCAAACTCGGCCTGTCTACATTCGCCCAATTGAAAGTCATCATTCATTTAAAAAACGTAGTAAGTTACCCCAATATTATTCTAGAGGAGAGGTAGGCCTTACAGTAGTGGAAAACGAATGTAAGAGTTTTTCACTACCATGACATGTAAAACTTTAGAGTACAACTCCAACTTTTTAAGTACACTGCACCCTGCCCTCTAGGCCATTTAGGGCCTACCATAGGTGCGGCTTATATGAATTAAAAAGGAAGGTTTGGGCCTGAGACATGTTTAAAGGGCTACTTAAGTGGGTGGCACAGTCAGTGTTGCAGGCCCGCTAGTAGCATTTAATTTACAGTCTCTGGGCACAGGTAGTACCACTTTACTAAGGACTTACAGGTAAATTAAACATGACTATTGGGTGTAAGTCAAATCTACCATGTTTAAAGGGGAGAGCCCAAGCACTTTAGCACCGGTTAGCAGGAGTAAAGTGCACAGAGTCCTAAGGCCAGCAAAAACCAGATCAGCAAAAAAGTGGAGGAGAAAGGCAAAACATTTGGGGTAAGACCACCCTAAGGCTGACAAGTCTAACAGGATAATATGTGTTATTTATCGCACACAATAAATAAAGTACCCCTTGGTATTGTTATTTATCAGGAGCTCTAAACAGCGCCTACACTCATAATCAGGGCCATAGTGGAGTATTTTTATGCACTAATGTTAGGGAGCTGTACCACGCGGAGAGCTGCCTATAACGAAAATAATATATAAGCTCTTAAAACAAATCATCCCATTCTCTACTGCATAGAGCAACATGTCTATCCATATTATTAGAGCACAAGTGCTAATAGTTGAGTAGTATCTTGCAATCTCTGATAATTTGGTAAGCATCCTTACAATATCAGCATTTTATTCCAGAACACACGGGGGATCTGAACAATTCTAGACTGCCTCTGTAAATTCTTGAAAAATTACAAGGGAAAGGGGCCTTTAACCACCGGAATAGCTAGAGGCAGAAGGGCTATAAGCCTATTAGAACATTCCACCCACTGAGGATAGAATGTTCTACATTAAAAAAAAAGGGAGAACAGAAAGACAAACATTGGAATATTGGAGCAGAAGATTTATACCAGCCCTTATAAGCCTGGAGCCATTTCATTGTTGTTAGATCTGCCATCCTAAGGGTGGTCTTCCCCCAAATGGTTTGCCTGCTTACTTCCTCTTTTTGCTGATTATTTTTATTGGCCTTAGGACTCTGAGCACTCTACCAGTGCTAAAGTGCATGTGCTTCTCTCCTAAACATGGTAACATTGGTGTATACACAATTGGTATATTTAGGTTACTTGAAAGTCCCTTGTAAAGTGGTATACCCTATACCCAGGACCTGTAACGTAAATGCTACTAGTGGGCCTTCAGCACTGATTGTTCCACACACACAAGTAGCCTTTCAAACCTGTCATGGCCTGCCATTGCAGGGCCTGTGTGTGCAGTTTACCGCCACTTTGACTTGGCATTTAAAACCCTTTGCCAAGCCTTAAACTCCCCTTTTGTTACACCTAAGTCACCCCGAAGTAGTCCATATGGCAGGGTGCTGTGTAATTGTAAGTTCTGCATGTCCTGGTAGTAGCAAACACCCAAATTAGTTTTTCACTACTGTGAAGCATACACCTTTGCGTAGGTTAACATTAGGAATTCCTTAATACTCTTTTGAACTATAATTCCTGATTAGAAAGGAGTGGTTGATCAAGTTTTGTATCTTTGGAATGGTAATGCTAAATCCCCTTTCCTGGTAAAAAGTGGATTTAACATTACTATTTTAGAAATGCCACTTCTAGAAAGTGGACATTTCTCTGCTCTTACTGCTCTGTGTGCCTGTAGCCTGTCTCCAATATATGTCTGAGGTGGGTGACAGCTATACTTTGTGCATTCCCTCTAGACAGTCACAAACACAGGAAGGGTAGATGTGTTGGCATACTCATCTGCATTCTGATGGCTCTTCCTGAGCAGGAAGGGAGGGTGGAACTGACACTTGCACCTGAATAGGCAGTGTCATGTTTCCCACACAAAGGGCTCATTACCCCCTACTGATAGCCTGGAGCCAGGGCTGGGAAGGAAGGATCTGTGTGCACTTCAAATATCCTTCTTTGAAGTCACCCCCACTTAAAAGGCATAACTGGGTATAGGTACTGGGTCTCTGACCCTACCAAGACAGTACACTACTGGACCTGTGAAGAACTCTGCCAGGAAGAAGTGCTGCTGTGCTGCTACAAAGACTGACACTCTCTGGAATGTTGCTTTTGAAGAACTGCTTTTCTGCTGTGATGTGCTGCCTTTTGTCAGCTACTTTCTACCCTCTGCCCTGCTGAGGAAAAGGACTTGAACAATCTCACTTGAACCCAGAGTGACTACAAAGAATTGCTGTTTTGCCCCCTGTTCTGAAGTCTCAGGGCCATCGAAGACTTCCTATAACCTTGCAACGGAACCTGGACTCTGACATTTGTGACTCCTGCCTTACTAAATGGTGCTAATCAAGTTCTGGGCCTTTGGAAGTACCTTGTTCTGTGCTGACCCAGCAGAACCCAGGTATCGATAACTTTGCACCAATCGTAACCAATGCATTCCCTTCAACGCAGACGCAGCTGCTGCTTGATGTCATCGCTTCAACAGACTGCACAGCTTGATGACAACAGGCTGAGCGGTTCAATAACCCATTGCCTGCATCGAAAAGTGCACAAATCAGAACTGACGCATCGCCTTCGTCCATAGGATCAACAACGATGCATCGCCTCCTCTGCTCCTCACATCAAGTCTTCAACGTCAATGCTTCCTCCATCCAAGGTACTTTTTCAGCAGGACCTGCGTTACTCCTGTAGCCGGCTTGCCCTTCCTTCGCGGTCGGCTTGAAATTTGGATTTATCCCAGTCTAGTGCAGCCAGATGTCCTGAGTTGGCGCTTTATGACTGTAAGCATTATAATTTCATTTAATCTTTAAAAAATAATAACTCTAGTTTTACTTATTGGATTTTTGTTGTCTTGGTCTTAATTTACTCATAAAATTATTATCTATTGTTCTAACCCTGTGTGGAGTATTTTTGTGGTGTTTTCATTGTGCTACTGTGTGTGTGTTGCACAAATACTTTACACATTGCCCCTTTAGAAAGGCATGACTGCTCTGTGCCAAGCTACCAGAGGGTGAGCACAGGTTATCTTTTATTGTGTATCTAGCTTACCATGACTATAGTAGTGGTTCCTGCTTGGACAGGGTTCATACCTCTGCAAACCAAAAACCCCATTTCTAACAATTGTCTTCAATAGAGCTCCCAACATTCCAATGTTCTAATACACTTGAAAGACCTGAAGCAATTGCCATCTAGGGCATCATTAATGGGCAAGATGCTTTTTACTAGGCATGTCAGAAATTTTTGTGAAGTCCGGGTTAACAACTTCAGCTGGCTTCTCAAAGGATGAGGACCTTTTTCTGACTTTAAAAAACCTGCCGAACAGGTTACAAGAAAACAGGACAGATCCTGCATTAGTTGTCATCTTGTGGTATTAGCAGTGCTAGCTATCTCGTTATTATTAAACAATGCAGCCTTGTATTAAAATCTATAAATAAAAATTGCACGCCTTGCAGCATGGAAAAGGATGGGTCCTGGGTAATAATGCCCAATTTGTTCTCCCCTTCTGGTGGCCTTGCTGCTTGCTCCTGCAATAGACTTTGATAATACAATAAATCAGATGGCATCTGTATGTCCTAACAGAGAGGATTATATTTGGCTTAAGATCTGGTACTTGGCAGAGATATCAACATCCCACACACATGTGTATTTGCATCCAGAGTCATAGGATCGGAATACATACATATATTTTAAATGAAACTTTACACTATTTATTTTTAGTCTAAATACTGAACACAACTAATAGAAACACGTCATCTAATTTAATTTAATTTCTGTTTTTAATTTCTGCTGGCTGTATTTGAAGTTGCAAACAGTCTATTTACAAATCAATAATAATACATAGAAAACATTAATTATGAAATACATTTTTACATTAACTTTATGGCTATATATACAAGAGTACAGTGGGAACTGGTAGGGAACAGGGGTGGCAGGGCGGGGGGGGGCTGAAAAATATTTTAAAAACAGTTACTTTTCCCGCCATGTCTCCTCGTCGTCTTCGGTTCTCTTCTCTTCTTGACTCCAGTCTGGAAGAACCAGGAAGCAAATAGGCTCCCCTAAGCCAATCACAATGCAGCTCTGTGATTGGTCTGAGCGCTGATGGGGACAGGGAGCCTGTGCATGTTCCCCACCAGCTGTGCATTACAGCCTGGTGGGGAACATGCATAGTGTGCATGACTGTTTGGCCGGCCCAAGACGGCCAGCCAAGAAGTCATGCGCACTTAGTGTGCACAAACCACTACTCTTCCCTGAGCCACCAGCTCCCCACTGCCCTAACCCAGCCCTGCAGCAACAAAACAAAATGATAATAACTGTGTTATTATCATTTTATTTTTCTCTTTTTCACTGCTCTAAGAACAGTGGGTCAACGCTCCTCCGCCACAGCGGAGTAGCTGCCCCTGCAAGAATAGCATATTAATAACGGAGGTGACCTGTCCTAGTGGGATATCAGGTTTTTTTTGTTGATGGCTGTCAAGGCAAACACAGAAACAACCATGATGTAGCAATGTCCATATTCGGATCGACCATACAGTCACACCAGGTGTATTCCCACTGGCTCAGCATAATCTGATGTGCTCCGTTGAGGGGGGTCAGCCTGCGCGTGGCTCTGAGCAACAGGTCGCAAGTTAGAACTACAGCAGGTGGCGGCACTAACTTGCATTTTACGTGGTAGATGGCAATATAAGGCTCAGCTGGGACAGATACTACTAGGTGAGCCCTGGCTGCCCCCTCCAAGCTGCTGCACTAATAACAGATGGATCTATTGACCACGGCATGCCACCAAATGACACTCTTTCTGTGGCTTAATCCAAGATAACACAAAGAGCTCACTTAGAACTGTTTTTACTTACTTTCATAAATTAAGCACTGTTAAAATGAATGTCAAAACAATGGTGTTGAAATCCCAGTGCTAGAACAAATAATTCAATAGGATACTCAGAGCTTGAATATTTTTCGACCAGAGGGTGACATGTTTCCTAATGGAAGAAAGTATTTTTAAAATAATTTTATATAGCATGAACTCAACCCAAAGGTATTGGAGTGCTTTTTACATGAGCACCAGTTACTTACACAAGAACACATTAATATTTTTTAGGCACGGAGACATTAGGGCCCTGATTACGGTGTAGGTCGGAGTTACCTCCGACCGACACCGTTTTGGTGAGTTAAGCGCCCGACCATAGTTCGGCGGTTCGGAACACCTGATTACGATGCGACTGCACATGGTGCAGTCTCAAACTCCCATTTTCCTATGGGAGTTTGTGCGGCAGGCGGAAAATGCCCTCAGCACAAGCCCCCTTTGAGAAATGGGAGTTTGTGAAAATCCCTGCTCCGTGTGGCAGACACCATGAGGTGCCTGCCATATGGTGCAGGGATTTTCAGAGGGGCACCATAGGTGCCCCACAGGCCCCTAAATGGAAGGCCATTTGGGAAGGGGGCCCGCTAGGGGCCGCCAATGTCACTTTCCGACAGCCTTTCCATGTCAGAAAGGCCGACATGGAAAGGCTGTCGGAAACCGACATCATAATCCCGACGGCGGAAACGATGTCCTTAAGGGATTAGGAGGAGCTTCCGACTGACTGATGGGCTCCATCAGCCCATCGGAAGGCGTTGGTCGGTACCTCCGACTGCGGCCTCAGACCACATGCATCCTAATAAGTCAGTCGGACCGCAGCAGTAGATGCAGTTCAGACCACAACCGACAAGCTGTCGGTTGTGGTCCGAACTGCATCGTAATGAGGCCCTAGGTGATTTGTCCGGGATCAAATAATTTGCTGATGCCAAGACTGGAGCCTGGCTTTCTAGGGGCATATTTATGAGCTCTTTGCGCTGCGCTGCCGGAGCGTCATTTTTTGTGAATCTCTGGCAGCGAAAATCCCAAAATCATATCTTTAAAGCCACGCAAAGCTACGATACGTGGCTTCGAATGGCCTCATAGATATGGAAGAAGGCAATGCAGCGCAAATCCTTACTCAGTGCTCGGGAGTCATTCCATGGGTGTTGCGGTGGATTTTTCCATGCATCACCCAAGGATTTTGACACTTCCCCAGATTTACGAGAGCTTGTAAACCATTGTTCTCTAAATATATCCTACAACCCTAGGTTCACATATTGGGGTACCCTTGTCTTCTTATAAACCTGTAAACCTGGGGCAGCACCAAAACCTTAAGCCTCCCGAGGTGAGGCGTAACGAGGAAAATAACTTTTTTTCTACTCATTTTTTCTTCTTTCTATGTATGCTGCATTGTTAAGTACACATAGCAAGAGGAAAACGCTTCTTAGAATTGTTTCTGCGCAGGAAGGTGCCCCAAAAACAATCCTGCCTCCAACACAGGCACCATTGCACCATGGTGCAAGAGTGCCTGTGTGTGGCGCTAGACTGACGAAACTGTGCCAGCGCAGGGGTAAAGGGCAGCAATGCTCTGTATTGGATAAATACGGTGCATTCCTGCCGTTTCACTTTGACGCTGGGCAGCACAGCAAGACGACTTGCTGCACTACCCTACGTCAAAACCCCATCAATGAGGCTCCTAGTTCCAAGGTCCACAGTTCTGCCCGCTACGCCGCATCCTCTCCCCAGGTTAGACTGAGAAACAAAGTGGTGGTGTTGGCCTGCCATGTTTTCAGATATTTTAGTAGCTTGGTAACTGAAGCTTAAATAACAGCCGTGCTATTGAGACCATGAACAATTTTGATGATGAAACTGAGGGGCTTATTTACAAGCCCCTTGCGCCACTTTTGCGTCATTTGTAACATGGGAAAAATGATGTGCGGGTGGTGCAAGGGGCTTGTAAATCTGCCCCTGAGTCTTTTGGGAGATTGGAGTTCAACCTACAATTTTTAGCAGCACTTCCACAGAGGAGAGAAAGACGCACATACCAACAATTTTAGTCAGCCTCTGCAAAAAGGAGTCACACACACCAAGTATTTGTATGATTCCTCCATGCAGGCTGAGTCAAATTAACCATGGTCAAGGTCCATGGGGGAACACAGGCCCAAATGGAAAGAGTCATTGCTTGATGAACCGACTCTCAGATCTGAGATGGGCAGTTTTTAACTTGTGCAGGTGGTTGCAGGTGGGGTCCACAGGCATTCTTTCTTAGAGACCTGCACATCATTTTCCTCAATAAACTTTGACCCAGAGCAAAAGAAAGAAAAACACAAAATGGGCAGATACGCAGGAAGTGAAAGAAAAATGAATAGTGACCAATGGTGGAAGCAGGGAAAAAAAAGAATCTGCAAGAGTGAAATAGAGACTGGGAGTGTCTGGTGGTGGAGTAAAGAAGCATGAGTTGGAAACCATAAAATAGAGCTTTGGTATTCGGCACCACGACCTTTGATCGACCCTGTTGGCATCTGAACAAAATTTGGGGCCCCAGCACTTATTCTTTAACAAATTAATCACTGAAGATAGGTACTTTCACATGCTGGAAATCATTGTAAACATCATTTGAGATTGCACCAAAGCATACTACAGACCCCCCCACAGGAACAGACCATTCATCCATATGTAAGCAGAATGCTATTAAAATAATGTTAGCATCCCTGCTCCAGGGCATCCTTATTGTGCAACTTTCACATGCAGGAACTCCACATAGAGATTGTTCTGAACCTCATGGGGTTGGTATGTTTCCTTAACTGTATGAGCAGGACACAAGCGTTGCAGCACAACTATGGACACAATAATGAAAACACATTTGTTGAAGACTAAGGTCATCTCTCCACAATCTCCTGGTACAGATGGATGAGAGCTATTGCAAGTGTTGTACACTTTTTGATACCAGCCTCTCTGATGGTTTAAAAGGGCTGTTAAGCACAGTGAGTGGGTCTCAGAGACCTGCCCCTTTCTTCACTCATTTCTATCAGTCTCTGTGATGTACCATTGTGTTGTACTCTTTTGATTTAACTCTTGCTTAAGTTTAATGCCAGGAGCTTTTAAAGAAAATTCATGGAATTCGATGTTTCAGGGGAGATTATTGTGTTGTTTACTTGACCTAGGAACCATTGCTGCAGGGGAAAAGTGTTCAGTTTAAGGTGTTTTATGGGTTTGCGGTGAAAGGGGAACTCCAGTGTTCGTTGAGTGGGGTAAATGACCCGGGGGTATAGCTGTTACTTGGTAGTACATCGTATGTGATTTTGTTTAATCATTGTAGTGGCCTCTGGCTTTGTGCTGTGGACATGGGTATTATGTAGTGTTATGTAGTGTGTTAAGCTTGATTGTAAACATCTGTTTATTCAAGCATATTTCATGATGTCGAGCATGTGCTTGCAACGCAAGGAGGGACACAAAAATCATTACATTTCGTACCCAACATTTGCTATTGCACACAACAACACATTTTAGTGACAAGTTATTATACATTTAAGGGCAGGTTATCACTGCTCCTGCTCTTTTGGACTCGGATGCTGGAGCCCCGGCAGTTCAGAGTGCTTGTCAGATAGTGGTCTTTGTCTTCCTTTGGTTGGCAGTTCAATATTCTCATGATCATGACAGAGCCCAACAGTATGATGATGTACATGATCTTAAACACATTTCTGTGAAATCCCACCAATCATCTTCTCACTGCTTTGCTCTGCACTAGAGCCCTGAATTGGATATGTTGAGTGTTGTACACTCTTATGTGTCAGGCCCACAGGTGATTTTGATGGACAGTGATTCTCAGTGAGTGGGTGTAAGAAGGGCTGTCCTCAATTATATCATAATGTGCTTTGTTATTATTTCTGAAGGTTGGGGGCTTTCAAGGAGTTAAGTTGAGATCTGCAGAAAAACAGATGTTCCATGAAAGTAGTTCCAATGTGGTAAGGTTTGGTCATGCTAAGAACAGTGTGCTATCCTGGAGTGGGGTCAAGTCTAGTAGAAACAGGATTTCTTGTAATTAACTTCCATGAGCTTGTATTTGATCACAATAGGAAGCATGGCACCTTGCAAAGTTGGGTAAGGCTCCAGAGGAAACATCTGTGATGAAAGACGCTTCAAGCAGGACGTCTTCGGAGTGAGATTTATTAATAAATAAGTTGCAAGATACAATGATGAGGGAGACAACGAACAGCGCAACCTCCTTCTTGCCCCGCTGTGACCAACTGTCTCCAACAAACCGTTGTTTAGAGCTCTCCAGCTCGAAACCCTCGTGGGCATAACTCAACATAACAATCTGTTTGTTGGAAGTCAATTGAATACGGTAACATATTCAGAGTTGGAACCTTTGGCGGTCATGGAGTGATCAGGGTAAACAGCTGTTTCTTGAAAGTTAATCCTGATATGAACCTTAGATTTGCATGAAGTAGAGTCATGCCCCAAGTCAAATTATTATTTGTGGTTGTATTTTCATGGAACTTTAATGGAAGGAGAGACAGGCATATGATATATGCCATATGGTACCCAATTGTTGAATTTGCACATAACAAGCATTTTTAGTGCACCTTCACAATTGGCAGACTTTTCAAAGCTAGCTGTCGGACAGTGATGTCAATTTTGTTGCTGTTGGGTACACTGGCGGTGAGAGACGCAGATACAGGAATGGTGTATGGTGGTTTCCATAGTATTTTCTCTCTCTACTCCCACATTGAGTCTTTTTTTCAATCTTCTCCAGGTTGTGAGTTTCATTTCCAGGTTCTGGCAGTAAGATTGAACTGTCAAATCTTATGATTAAAAGACAAAGATGAGCATCTCACTATCAACATCACTCAATTCAGTAATTCGTAAATTGTTGACCATCTGGGCCTACTACTGGTCTCATTAATACATAAAAGAACTATATTCCCACAAACACTTCTCAGAGAGTGTTGAGAGGCATCACACACTTTCAGGAATCAGCCACACAGAGGACTTGAGAGGCATTGGTTCCCAGTTAATTAGTGAAAGGATGCTTGGCATTCTGCACTGTCTTCTTGAGCTCTATGTATTCTACATTATGCCAGTTTCACAAAATTCCCGAAACTACTCCAGTACCCCATGTGGCATAATTATGCCACATTCAAGGCAAAGTTTTAGTGTGGGAACATGGAAACAATACAAACGATCAGAAAATGTGAGGCTATTGTTTTCAGGGCCTGTGTCTTTTCCCTATTCTTTTAAAAGTGAAATGTGACTTCCCTTCAAAAGTGGACACGAAGAAGCATTTTGCGCTAAATTATTGTGGTAAATTCCGATTCTGCATTTCACATAATATTATGCAATTTCACATAATTATTGCAGAATTACATTTTTTATGCAAAAGCAAATTACCTGAATTTCACACACCCCTAGTTACAACTGCTGATAGTCAGGCCAGAGCCTAGAATGTTGATAGACCCCAAAGGAGCATGCAGTGAAAGGATGAGAAGCAAAGAACATGAAATATAGCAAACATGGCGTCTGGTGAGGATGGTATGGAATCAATTAAGTATGTAAATATACAAGTGTACACAAGGTGCATTCATTTTACACCTTAAGTTACAGTATTGGTATTTTCTAAGGGAGTGTCAGAGGAGTGGGAAAGGACATTTTATTGAAATTAAGTAAATAACCATATGGTCGTACCTTTGTGGGTGTTCATTTCCAAATGCACGTATCTACATATCTACTTTATATATACCCGGGTGGTGTGGATAGTGTGCGAAATGCTCAATTGTTTGATGCCTATGGGAAAATTATAGGAAAAAATGAAGTGTACGGAAAAAAATATGACTTTTATTAAAAAAAAGAACAGATCTACATATTGTTTCTAAACCTTCATGTGAAACTTCATGCATAGGCATAGAGTATGCAAATATGGGATTAGTCGAACACCCATTAGCAGTGCACATGTACATTACAACATGCATAGTTTACTTATGTGCAAGATGAAAACATTAGCCCATTAGGTAACACTCATCCACTATGCTGCCAAGTTGTGAACTAGGCTTGTAGTTTACAGGCACACATCCCTGCTCTTGTCAAGCGACTTACAAGTATTGTAAAATGTGATGTAAACCACTCTGGAGTTGATTGCGACTTCTGTAAAACACACAAAAAGCAAAAATATAGGGGCCATATTATCAAGAATGGCGCAAACATTATCGCTGCTTTAGCGGCAGGAAACTGCCGCTAAAGTGGCGATAAGGGGCTTGATAATATGCCCTAGAGAATTCCAATAGAAGCCCAGGTTTGATGTCCTTGACACCAGAACCTGGGCTTCTATTGGAATTCTCCTGGGCATATTATCAAGCCCCTTATCGCCGCTTTAGCGGCAGTTTCCTGCCGCTAAAGCGGCGATAATGTTTGCGCCGTTCTTGATAATATGGCCCTATGTTCCTGTTGAGTCTACATAGAGAATTGAGGAGCCTTTCCTTTCACTGCTGAATAACAGCGCTGACAGTCAGAAGAGCAAAGCAGCTGCACTGCCCTTTCAATATGTAATATGATGCTAAAGAGTGGCATTGACACACCCAGAGAGTTTATGAAATCTGCCCTGCTCCTGAAAAGAAGGAAGGACTTTTAAAAGCAATATGTGTTGAATCAACATTGCTGCAAACAGCACTGCTTAAAGATATGCTGCCCAGTGGTCATGTTGGTCTAACCCAAGCCATTGTCTTTCTTTTTAACCAATCAGTGCATGCCAAACAGTGATCCCACTCTGATTACTTTGCATGTTCACACCTACATTATTCAAGTCACCTTGAGAGGATGCCAACTGTCTCTTTTCCATTTTCAATAACATAGCATGTACATTTGTGCTGTGCATATTCACCTTAGGGCTGAATGAATAACATATGTTTACTGATATCCAACAGTATTTAATTGATCAACTTCTGAAAGATATATGTTGAGTAAAACCTGGTGGCATCTAACCTGCTGCGACCATAAGATCAAACACACTAGCCTACAGAAGCTGCACTAGTGGACTGTACAATATAGCCTTAAGGCCTGCAATCACAGGCTATACTGGTTGGTAAAGGTCCCAAACAGGGGTTATAGGCTGAAATTGCAGGGAAGGGCCTATAATGAGGACATGACCTTTAACAACTGATACAGCCTGAGGCAGAAGTGCTATAAGGCTTTTAGAACATTCCACCCACAGAGATAGATTGTTGTAAATTGAAACGGGAGAAAAAGAAATACAAACATCGGAATGTTGGAGATCTATGGCCGACATCTTTAGCCCTGAGCAACTTCATTGTCTTCGGTGGAGCTCTCAGCATTCCCAATGTTCTGATGGCATTTAATTTAGTCTCTTGCCCCTTTTATCCTGTATTGATTCTGTTTACAGCACCTGAACCTCCAACTAAGTTCATTTTCAGTGGCAGCTGCCCCAATTTTGGGATGGTGGGGCAAGGCGGAGGTCGGGAGATGGGGTGAGGTTTAAATACTTTTTTTTAAACGTACCTGCTCCTTCAGCCACCTCCTCGGTGCTCCTCTTCTGATGCTGGTCACGCTGCATAGCCTCCAAGGGGGCAATCACAGTGCTGCTCTCATGCTGGTAATAGCATGAGAGCAGCACTGTGATTGGCCTGAGCGGGCTGACTTGACACTCGCTCATGCCCAGGGAGCCTAAGGCTTTTCTCCAACACGGCTGTACAACACAGCTGGGTTGAAGAAAGTGAGTGCGCATGTCTGTTTGGCCGGCCTGAGACAGCCGGCCAAACAGACATGCACACTTACAAGTGCCCAAACACTGCTACTGCAGCATCACGCTTGACAGGGTGGCCCCGCCCCGCCCTAACCTCAGGTGGAAGTAATGAAAAATAAAATGATAATAAAATGGTTTTATTATATTGTTATTTTTCATTGGGGCGACACTCCTCTTCCCCTGTCATTTTCTCATAAGGGATTGTAAGAAATATTTTAAATCCTACTGTCTTCCTCACAGCCATTCCAAATAAAAGTATTTTTTCAAACTGGACTCACATCTTGCACTTGGTACCCTTGTTATATAACACCTTAACAGTGATGGAAAAAAGAGAATCAGAAATCTGTGTCCTCGTCTGGTTTTTGCGCCGCCGCTGCGATCATGCTGGCCCCATTACGGTAAGAGGAAGAAAGGAGAGCGAACAAAGGCCTGACCTCCTTAGATCCCTATCGCAGGAGCAGAAAAGTAATTAAAACTGCAGAGATGAGCATATCTGACCTGCGATTGCCAGAGTTGGTACATACTGTACATGGGACCCAATTATTCACAAAAGACTCTAAAGGAAGCCAGAAGGTTTCATAAAACCCCCTAATGAGCCGTCTGCAGCGAAACCCAATGCACCGTGAAAAAAGCAAGGCAGTTAGTAACACATTATGTGCACAGGCACATCTCTTTTCACGAAAATTTCTTTTTTCTATGGAATCCTTTAAGTAGAAAATGAATAATAAGCTTGTCAAAATGTTGTTAGTGAAACTATAGGTTTAAAGGATGCTTTAACAAGTTAAATAGACTCACTAAGTTTCAAGATGCAATGCTTTGAAATCCAAAAGTAAAACATTTTCACCCAAATCGTTTCCGTGTCACTGCGAGATGGCTCAATGACGTAACCGCTTTCTGTAGTACTCATTCATGTATATAAGTGTATGGTATTTCTATAGATCAAATGTAAACAAAAGGCAGTGGAGCGATATGCAGGGTCTAAGACAAGCACAAAGTCAACAACCAAAAGGAGAGGTTGTGGACGGTTAATGCATTGTGATGTAGTGTTCTTCAAAGAGGTGAGTCTTCAACTTTTTCCGAAATTGGAGAATGTTGGGGTGCTCCAGATGGGGATGTTGTTACAGATGCTGGTTACATAGATGGAAAAGGACTACTGCTTTGTTTTTTCCTTTTTTCCACTTCATAGTCTGCAGTCTGATGGTGTCCTGGCTGAGGTTGAGCCTGAAACCACCAAAGACGGTGAGCTTGTCTGTAAGATATGCAGTTGGTTTTGAAGATGGTGCAGGCCAGCAAGGGCAGTCAATGGAGTCCCTTCACGCAGGACTGGCCTTTGCTTGGATAGCGCCCTGGGTGGAAAGAAATGTGTCGCCTTCGCTGCTGCTGGTGAAGAAAATGAGGCTGCAGGGAGTCCCTTTTGTGTTCACAGTGCCTGGTCTCTGAAGTCAATGTCAAGTCAAAGTGAAATCGAATATGCTTTATTCGATTTCATTAAAAACCATAAAAGGAAGATACAATACAACATAAATATGTGTTAAAATCATAGTGCAAATATGTAAACATTATGAACTGTAATGCAACACAATTCATCAGATACATTATACCGAAATAAAATCACTACTCACATGCATAAAATGATTAAAACCATGCAGATAGAAAGCGAAGTCATAAAAACAATATTGCACATGATTAAAATGTCTTTCTTGCATTAATCACCGCCCACAGAAAACTTGACATGCAGCAACAAATGTTCAAAGTAGATAAGGTTTGAAAAAAAGATATGTGGGGCGACAATGTGTCATATTAAAAGGTCCTAACATTGGAACAATATGGTGTTTCCTCTGTTGGGTATACTTTTTGCAAAAGAGCACCAAATGCATAGTGCTCTGATTTTACACTTGGTCACGAGGCAGTTTACTAATGTTTGAGACCAATCGTTCATTATGGGTAAACTGGCTAAACGATGATACATATCTATTCTAAAACGAGTAAGAACAAACCGATGCCTCGAATTCAGTGTAAATTTAAGGTGGGGTTGCATATTATATGTGGTCAGCATAGATTGATTGTTAAGTACACTAGGCTCCGGCAATTCTATAGACAGCCTAAGCTCCTCAAAATGCCAGTCGTCTCAAATCACAGAAAAGTTGTTTAATATGGGACAGCAAAGTCAATGTAGTAGTTCATCCAGTTGTGGTCTTATCTTTACATTTTGGTGCTCTAGATTTGTTTTTTTGTCTTTAATGTTGGACTAACACTAAAGCAAAATGCATAAACAACAGTGGCGGCTCGCATAGGGTGTGCTGCGGGGCGGTGGGCGGGGCGGGGAGGGGCTGGGTGGGGGTAGTAAACTCGGACATACGACGGAACGGAGGAAAGTGTTCCTCCGTTCCGTCGTATGTCCGAGCTTACTACCCCCACCCTGCCCTCCCCGCCCCACCGCCCCCGCAGCATGCCCTATGCGAGCCGCCACTGATAAATAAAGATTGGCACTGAACATGCCACTGATGGCAAATACGGGACAACTTTTCAGTGTCGTGGTCAGTGTCTTGTCAGGGTATAGCAGGCCCCCCATTTTAACATGAGGTCAGCACCATAATTTTAAAAATATGCATCAACTTGAGCAGTTTAGACACTTTGGGCCATATTATCAAGAACGGCGCAAACATTATCGCCGCTTTAGCGGCAGGAAACTGCCGCTAAAGCGGCAATAACGGCTTGATAATATGCCCTATAGAATTCCAATAGAAGCCCAGGTTTGATGTCCTTGACACCTGATCCTGGGCTTCTATTGGAATTCTATAGGGCATATTATCAAGCCCCTTATCGCCGCTTTAGCGGCAGTTTCCTGCCGCTAAAGCGGCGATAATGTTTGCGCCGTTCTTGATAATATGGCCCTTTGTTTACTCCTCCTCTCCCCAAAACACACATAGGGCCCGATTCACAAAGGTAAACTGAGACGAAAGTCTAACTTTATGACTTTCGGTATTGACAAAGGGCATTTACGAGTAGTACAGTTAGACTTTTGTCTCAGTTTAACTTAAATTTTGGTCTTAAGTCTAACTGAGACCAAAACTTAAGTTAAACCGAGACGAAAGTCCAACTTTATTACTCGTAAATGCCCTTTGTGAATACCGAAAGTCGTAAAGTTAGACCTTTGTCTCAGTTTACCTTTGTGAATCCGACCCATGGACATTTTTCTATATGGACTGATGAGTCTTGAACACTGGCAAGGGAGTTGTGTGGCCCCCATGGAGGTCACTCAGTACCATATTCGCATACTATTTCCGGTCAGTCCATATAAAGATTTGTAGGGCCATAATAGTAGGCAGTGCTGCCTATTAAAATCGCTCATTTGACAAAGTGTTTGCATCTTGCAAGGTTTTGGGGGAAAAAACAGCTCTGAATCCAAGCGGGTCCAACTACGCCTACCGTCCTTCAAGGTCAATCAAAATTACCACAATGGGACTTTCTAATACAAATACCTATATTTTCTAAGCTTTATTAGTCAGAAGGCAGCATGTAAACAGGAAGTCATTACAGTATAAAACTTCAGTGGTCATGTATTGTTTTGAGTACAGTGTTTACTTTAAAAAAAATGGTTTTTTTTTATTGTGCTGTTCTGTACAGCAAACCATACACTTGGCAGCCGAAGGAGGTGTACAATGAATCATTTACGGGTAATAAGTTGCTCAGCACATGCCACAAACTGGAAAAGATTCAAACTAGCACAGTGTTGCCTCTGGTGGAATTTACCAGTTGCTGCTATTTTTATCCAACAAAAAGCCATACGTGTTGATCATGGAATGATAAGGACTGAATCAGTCATGACAGAATTCGGAGGTGGCCCCTCCACAGTATACTCAAATGTCTGTTGGGGGTGTATAAATCAACCATGATAACTTACTAGAAGTTTAAGATATATATGTACTCGATGTGACACCCTGATCTCAGTAATGACATCTAATACAATGCAACATCTCAGTACTAAATAGAGAAGATCTGCTGGCTTGCATGTTATTTTTTGCTGCTTTTAAATTTGATACTGCTTTTGTTCCCCTGGCCTGCAGTTTATAAATACATATCTGTAACAGGAACCTAACTCAAAGTGCTGGGATGTGAAACTGTCACCTGTACGTCACAGGTAGAGCTCTTCAGCAGAAGTATAAATGCACTTGTTACTATAATTTGAATCAGTGTCCTTCAAAGTCACTTAGATATCTGCTGCCATTAAACTAAAAACAATAACTGCACATCAATACTCAGGGATTAAAATAAATACCTGAGTATTAATACACTTCCCCACCCTAAGCCCCTATTTCACTTGCATCCGGCTCCTAAAGTTAGCCTCCTTAATTTAATTTATTTATAAGTAATTCATTAATATAGGAAACATTTTTTTTTAATTAACTACAAATTAATAGTCGGGTATTAAAATTAATTCCAGAGAATTAATACTCTCCCCCATCCAAAGCCCCTATTTACCTTACATCCCGTCCCTAAAAAGTGGGGTTCTTAATCAAAAAATGTTCATTAACAATCAATTAATATTTCAAATAACCATTAAGAAATAAACTACACATTAATACTCAAGTATTAGAATAAATACCTGAGTAATAATACACTACCCCATTCAAAATCTATTTCCCTTACATCCTCTCCCTAGAAGTTAATATCCTCAACGTAATAAATTTAACAAAAATAATTATCATATTAAATTATTTTTAAAACATTTACTACAAATTAATACTCCTGTATTAAAGTAAATACCTGAGTATTATACACTCCCCCATGCAAAACGCCTATGTCCATTACAACCTACACTTAAAAGTTAGTGTCCATATTTCAAAATTATCCGACATAATTCAATCATATATTGCCTCTCTATCCTAAAATTAAATATATTTGTAAAATTAATAAATAAATATAAACTACATATTAATTTTTTACTTGAGTGCATGGAATAAAAATGTCACTGCTATACTGGCGTTGTAAACTAAAACAATACATTTTGTTGGAGTGACATGGGTTGTAATGCCATTCGTGGTAGAAAACGAATCGGAGTAAAGACGGGCGTGGTAATGACTCCGTTGTAGTGCCAGTTTCGTTGATAAGGCTTTTTCCTTGTAAAACCTTCATTAAAAAAAGGATGCTTCACAACACCGAGCCTTCCTGGAGAGGGCACGGTGCACTTTGCTCTCTCTGGGCTGCATCTACTCAAATGCTGTCTGGCACTCACCAAGAGTCGTCCCTTGCTCAGATAGGGCCGTGCTGCTGGTGAATAAAATAAGGCAGCAGGGGGCCCTTTCCACCGATCAGTCCCAGGCAGGCTACATCAAAGCAGTTTCTTGCCTCGTAACAAACCTCTGCAAGCTGGGGCCAAGCTGTTAGCTAAGGTGAGGAGTGGGTGATAGTGTGTGGCGGCTGAAGATGAGAGGGAGTTGGGAGAAAAAGGAAGGCAGCATGATAGGGTGCTTAAAACAGGGACTGCCACACTTTAAAAATGCTCCTCCTCTGAAGATTGGTGCCATGGGCCTTGGCCCAGCTGGCCCATGCCAAAAGCAGACCCTGCCTTCAGGATAGGGGTGATGTGATCATATTTCTTAAGCCCTGGATGAGAATTGCTGCAGCATGTAGGATGCCCTTAAGTGGTGCGGGTGTGGAGTCTGGGAAGCCCAGGAAAAGGGAGATACCACCATCGAGATGCGAGAGTACAAGCCTTGAAATACAATTTTGAAGTCACTTTCTGGAAGAAACCTGCTATGATGTGTAGGTTATACGTCTGAATCCAGACAAAGACAGCCCAACTGTGCTTTCTTCTGAGGTAGATAAACAATTACAAAGGATAATACAAGCAGCTGCTATTTACAGCACTTCGAAACAAGAGAAGTGTGGTATAAAATGCTTTAACAAATCAAACTTATTAAAATAGTATATTAGACCAGTACTTGAAAAATGGACCATCATCGTTTTCAGAGATTGTAAAGAAACGCAAAAAAGGACAAAGACCAGGTTCAGATTAAGATAAAGTTACCATTTTATAATCTGTAGGCATGTACGTAACAGTCACATGGCTCTTTGTTCTAGCTTTTTGGGTGGTTTTGTTTTGTGTTTGGGGACAGAGGATAATAAAACACATGGGGGCATATTAACAACGGCCAGCTATAATTATCGCTTAGCGTGAGGAATCCTATCGCCGGCTATCGCTGGAAATTATCGCCATGCTAGCGCTGTATTAACAACGCTTAGCGCAAAGGCGATAATTTTCCAGTGATAGCGATGTTTTCCATGGAACATCGCTGGTTTTCCAGCGATGTCCCATGGAAAACGGCGATATACTTGGCGATAGGGCCTGTGGTCTTAGCCACACAATCCACCCCCCATGTTAGGTATGCCTTAGTCAGGAATTTAGCAGACGTTAAATTCCTGCGTTAAGGCATACTTAACGCAATTTAAAATATCGCCAACCCACGTTGCTAATATGGCGATACCTGGGTTAGCGATATTTCCCCTGTTGTTTTCACAGGCACGCCCCTTTGCATCTCATTAGCGATGCGATGGGAGGCGTGCAGAAAACGGACGCTAAGTCAGGGATCACGCGCTAGCGTGTCCTTGTTAATTCGGCGATAAAATTATCGCCGCTTTTCATCCGAAAACGGACGCTAAAGCGGCGATAATTCATTAACGCCGCCTTGTTAATATGCCCCATGGTGACCTTTGCAGTGCCCAGGTGGAACAGTGTTTCTGGAGACTCTAGCCCAGGACTACCCTGCTGAATTATTCAGCAAAGACCTGGGGGTATTAAAACAAGAGGGGATGACTCTGGAAATCACACAAAAGAATCTCCCACCTTAAATGAGGCGAGTTTACATTTAAGGGCATGGAGCCAAGGAGACCCTTACGGCCATTTCATAAGACCGGACAGGACCTTGCTATGGCACCAAATCTATTGAGAAAGAGTTGTCATGTTTGCATTCCACCAAATTGGTCCTGCCAAGATTAAGTCATTTTATTTTCTATCTCTCCCCACCCTTTATGACAGGACATGGGGAGATGTACATCAGTGGGCAGTCGAAGGTGATCTGTATTATATTTAGGAGGAGTTGTCATTTTAGCCTATGATGGGGGATAGCAAGGGCTACTCATATAAATTGATAAGGACACGTTGGATGTTAGGAGCATAGCCTTTAGAGACGTTCTTGCTGAGTATCTTTGCTGGGTCTGCTGATCTCTTTTGATGTTATGTTTCCATTTCTGGTGGTCCCTTTCATCAAGTTTCTTTGTTCATATTGTCCAGCCCTGCCAAGTATCACGCATTAGTATAACGCATTTCAGTGTGGTTGTCCACATTGCAGCACTGAAATGTATACCCACACATTATAGCGCCTCTCAGCTACTCAACGCAGAGTGGTGCTATAATGCACTGTGACCAACACTGAAAGCTGCAGTAGCAGCACGATGTGCGCTGCTCTTGGCTGGTTTGAGGGCTGGCGTATCTGCTGATACAATGTAACTAACACACACTCCACGCGGCATAGTGACGTGAGGAGGACCCAATTGCTGGCTATTATGGACACAGTGTGAGTCTGAGTTTGTCAGACTCACTTTAATAGGCGGTTGTGCTCGGTGTCTGTCAGTTCCCTCCTACCGCCCGTGGGAGCGCGGGCCAGGGCGCATTTGAAATTATTGGTAGCTGCCAAACCGGCTGACCCTCAGGTTTACAACCGCGACGTCGCCCTCGCAGTTAAAACAAATGGCAATGCCGCCGGTCCAACCTCATGTGGATCCGGCGTCTTCTGTTTTTCCGGGCCCAGCTGCAGGTCATTGGTGTTAAGGCTGTGAGTGTGATGCCGTGACGGTCAGTCCTGCCAAGTATCACGCTTCAGGTGTGACGCTCACGCATTTCAGTGCGGTGTTCCGCATCACCGCACTGAAATGCATTGTCACGCATTTTGCCACTCGGCGGCGCCTGTGCACCGGCTCTGCTGCTCCGAGAGACGTGCTGCCAGCAGCTGCTTGCTGGGCTCTGAGTTAATAAATAGTTAATCCATCTGCTCTCAGCTCTCTGGAGTGGCTGAGAGCACTAGCTACAATGTAACAAATCCCAGCCTGCTGTGTCGTGCCTGGCTCCAGGCTGCAATATATTCCTGCCGCGCGGCTTTGACACACACACACACACACACACTCACTGCTGCCAATTACCGACGGGGGGGCGGGGCCTGCCCTCTCAGCAGTCGATGCTAATGGCTGGTAATCAGGCACACCATGGGGGCGCCCGGGATTATAATCCGGATGTGACCGGCAGCATCGGAACTGCATTTACAGCAGCGCGACATCAGCAATGAGGCTCCTGTGACAGGGCGGCTCTGCCTGGGTGATAGGACCAGAGCCACGGCCTGCCGCCTCAATGTATTGGACAAGAAGGTAAAAATTATGAAATTCATTATTTGTATGGACACGAGTTTTTTCCATGCGTAAAAGTGTCAAATAAAAAAAGACAAGACGTGACGTAGCAAGATATTGCAAAAATAGAAATGCAACATGGAAAAAAACAAAAACTTGGTAATAGTATTTTTCTTCTGCAGTGAACTTAAAGCGCAGGATCGGCAGCCTCGATTCTCTTCCTAGTAACTGGCTGTAGATATATATTATCCTCGCTAACACCCTCGACGTCACTCCTCCATCAGTTCTGGCGCGCACATACGTCACATTTCTAGCATTTCCGGAATGGGTGGATTGTAGGTGAATGAGTTTCTGGCGAGCGGTACTTCTGCCATTGCAGCCTCCAGCCTGAGTGATGACAGCCATCAGTGGCAGCAGCCTGAGAGATGCCACTTGTAGCCGATGCCTTCGTGTCCTAGATAACAGGTGTTCCTATCCCCAGGGGCTGACGTAAGCCAGTGTCTGAAACAGCTCTCCAAGCATCGCTGCACACAAGGAGCATGCGTTGATTCAGCACCTTCTGCGGAGCTTTTTCAGGTCCTTCTTACGTTGCACACAGGGATGACAAATCCCGGACATGTGTTGCTCTGCTTGGGGAGGGCTTAACCTCTGTAATTGTTTTTATAGTGACACTAGACGCCGTAACAGGGTAAAAGCATGCATTCTGTTCACTAACAGACACAATAACCGCTTCGGGTACTCCAGAAATCCAAGCTGATCATCCTACCTGAAACCCAAAGACGGAGGAACAGCATCAGCCCCTGAATACAATACAGGAGTGCTACATTACCTGGTGTTATTTACTTGATAATGCGCACACAGTCACACCTCTCTTGCTCCGTCTGCTGAATACGTGCATCTCTGTGCCTGTATTTGTACACTTCGTATCAAAGTCTACAGTGGTGGCTTTCTGAATACTTTTACATTGGTCCCTGCTTGTGCCTTGCAGCGCCAATGGTGTTAGCCTGATGCCACTGGCTCCTCAACTTATCTGTTCAGTCTGGGCAAAGATCACATGGTGTGCAGAACAGGTATCAGACACAGCTACCTTTTCTAAGCAGTGGTCTACCTGATGCCATCTTGCAGCACCCACACTGGGTGGGACGCGGACTAGGGCCGCACAGTGATTCCTAGGGAACTGGCCTGAGATACCTCCTCTTAGGACCAAGAGAGGTATGGAGCTTCAGGCAGCCCTAGTCAGTGCAGCCCATAATTATAGATCTAGCGCGCAGTGACCACGCTGGTGCCGGTCCAACTTTCAGTGCATCCGGCGTCACTTAGTGAAGAGCCTGGTGTTTGTAGTAGCTCTGTGACAGTCACCCCCTGCTTGTGTCATCTGGTGCTGCGGGGTTGGGCAGCAAGCAGCGGTGCGCCCACTGGGGCAGACACCGCTCAGCAGTGCTGGTAATCACTTTTATTAGGGTTGAGAAAGCAGTTCTATAGTCAAGCCTAATACAGTGTCCTGGCTAGCTGTAATGTATGCCTCACTCTCCTGATTTCTGGTGCTTTGTAGCAGTTGCAAGATCTTCTTAGAGTTTCTCGTTGCTCGAATGGGTGTAATGTCTGATATCAGGGCGTTAAGTGGGATGAAAAAACTGGGGGGTCTCTCAAAGGGGCGTGGTCAATGTAATTAAGGGCGTGGCTTAAAAACACCTAAGCTAAAGATCGGTGTTTAGCGCAGTGTGCCGCCCGACTTGTATTTTGCTGTTCCTGTCATTGCGTCCAGATATGATACAACAAGTCACATCATACCTACAAGTCAGGACCATTGGCTTTGTCAATGGTTGTTAGTTGCATACGATAAATAAGCAGCAACTATGGCTTGTGTATATAATATTGAAAAAAATTCCACTTAAAGCCCAGGTGACACCACGACAATGTTGCTGCTCCTGAGTTTTAAAAAGAGAAGGGAAATCCAGAGAGAAAATGACTCTCTTTAAAGGATTTCCCTTCCTCTACAACGCTCACCACGCGCACATCGATGTGCCTACTGTCACTGCAGTCTGGACAAAAAAAAATGGACCGCCTGTGCCAGGGCACAAAACAGAGCCCAATAGAGACCCGTTTCGAGGCCCCCTTAAAAAAACTGCCGGTGCTCAGACCCGGTGAGACCCGGCCCACTTAAAGCCCTGTCTGATATTTCTATGTTTCCCTCCTCTTCATTGCTTGATTTTGCTTGCAAGAAAGTGTCACTCATAGAAGTTGAAATGTCACTCATAATTACACTGAAATTGTGAAAATGTCACACACAGCAATTTGAAACCTTGGCAGCTATGGACGGTGCCTGCCCCTCAAAGTGGCCCATACGGATTTTGCGAGTTGCGTGCGACCGTTGTTGTAATGTACACCAACCAGGCTCACAAGAGGTGGTCCATCAGAGGAATTATTGCCGCTGCTGAGGAGGACACAGAACGGCGCCAGAGAGAGCCCTTTAAATCAGCTGTGCCTCTCCTTGCCTGCAGAAACTCATTTCAGTGTTGCAGTATTGTTTTAGTTAGGGGGGGTAGGTGCTATGGACTCTGGCTGGCACGGATGGCAGCCGGGCTAACAGCACGCAATAATATAAGTGCCACTACCAGCCAGAATACAGCAGTACTTCTGAGTGAAGACAGATGCTGCTTGGCTCCAGCGACGTCTGCTGAGGCACACTCTTCAACTGAGGCCTGCTGTTGCAATCCGTGCCCCCTTGGCCCCTGCCCAGCCAACCAAAGAGTTCAGCCCCAAGACGAAACCAAGTCGAAGTGGTGAAGCGCTCAGACTGGTACATACAGAAGCACATGTTTACCGACAGCCGTCAGGTGAGTCTACAGGCTCTGTACTGTCCAGTTCAGTTGATCTCTGCAGCATTTGCTTATCAATACAAGTCAGCAATGCCAGATAGTGCACACCATTCATTTCAGACTGAGCCTGCCCAGGAGTTTATTTGTTCACGCACAGGACGAATTGTATTCATGTTGTAAGTGCGATAAATGATGTCTGCCAATTTCCAGCTCAGTGCAGCTGTAACCACAGAGGAACAGAAGTGTGTCCTTCTTGGCTCAGTAGTGGCTAGCTACTTCTATATTATAGTGCTACAAGGAGCCAGTCTGCGAATGTAAGCACATGAATATGCAAATTGTTTTAAAATTGTATTACACACAGTATAAGCTAGCCTGCCACAAAAATTGCAGACATTTAGACTGCATTCTAAAGCAAGTGTAACCTTTAATTTCATGGGCTTTGCTCCAGTTGCAAGATATTATTAGAACTTCTCGTGTAAAAGTTCTGATATTTCTCTTTCCATGCACCTCATTACGTGGTTTTACTCGTGAGAAAGTGTTACTTTAAGTGTTACACATTTGTTAGTTAAATGTCATTTATAAGTCCACTTATATCATGGACATGCCACACATAAGCAAAAACTTGACTGCCTATTTTGCACTCACGCAATCTGTCCGGTTAGGGCCCTTCAATTTCTGGTGCTTCCCAGCAGTTTTAAAATCTTCTTATAGTTTCTCTTTGCTCAAATGGGTGTAATTTCTTATAGTTATATGTTTTACTTGTCTAAATTGCTTGATTTTGCTCGCAAGAAAGTGTCACTCATAGTCGTTGAAATGTCACACATAATTACAGTGACATTATGAAAATGTCACACATAGCAATCTCAAACCTTGGCAGCTATGATTGTCTAATGAAGTGAAAGTGATGTGATCAGTGATCTTGTGTTAGACTATGTGGGGAGTTGTGCTGTGCATTATTCCAAACAACTTCAGCACTGATCATTCTGTTTATTTTTTTATAATAAGCAGAATACTTTCAATACACATCACCTCCTATTCTCCGTCCCAAACTGCATACCTAGTTTTTGCCTTCAGTGGTGCCCTCAAAGCACTGTCACTCCCTCAGATTCAATGCTCACCATAGTACATGCTGGTTGTTAAGAAGCAAAATCCCAGACCAGGGACAATATTTTGTAGCTCCCATTGTCAGGCCAACCTGCTCCTAAATTACTCTATTAGAAAATGCCCTCTTTAAGATCATGCATGCCATCATACTCTCATCATGTTGACCAAATCTTTTGTGAATTCAAAAGATAAACTTTCATCTAGTGTGATGGACTGTGTACTCGGTATCTAAAAGAAATTCACTAATGGGTCCTGTTTAATCAGCTACATTTCAACAGCAACAACATGCCATGAACTAATTTCCCCCTTCAATGAGATCTGCCTACTGGTTGACAACCAATGAAGGCACGTGACCTCTGTAACAATCTTCCTATCTGTATTACACTCAGTAGTCACCTCTTTACTGTTTAAGTCAGACTTAACCGTGCAAATGTCGGCCAGAGCTTTCTTCACTTCTCTTCTAAACAATATGCATCTGTTGGGCTTTACAGAAGTGCATATCTCTCACCACATGCTGTTGGATACTTGGCATATCACTCCACCTCTGTGGGAGAGCTTTCATTGCAATGCACGATTTGCATGGTTGTCAGCATATTGCAGGGCTAATTGCGTAATGCAAAAGCCATTTTAAAAGAACGATTCCTACACTAGAAACAAAACATTGGGCATGTAAAAGTGTAGTGTAATCTCTCAAATTTCATTTGCAGACTAGCTAAAGATCAGCTTTAAAAATTTATAAAACATATGCAAGGTTCTCTATCATTTTATACATCAGTGAAAGAATGTTTCAGACATTTGCAAAATCAATTTACTAAATTGTATTTTTTGTGCAGAAAATGTAAATAAATGTTGATAAAGATACAGTTCTTCTAGCTCTTTCTGGCATTTATTTACATAATGTTATTAAATGTTCCAGTGGGTTATTTTTTTAATATATAGTTCAGGACCCAATTCAAAGCCTGTCCCTCACATGGCCCCCTTTGGTTTTCCGCCCTGCAGATCAAAACGGCTTGACCCCAAGAAGGATGCTCCAAAGTCTTGAGAGATCAACACAAAAACTATGTACTCACAAAACTTCAGCTCAGTCAGGTCATCCCAATCTGTTTACATTTTTCACAATGTATTTCCTCTCAGAAACAGTGTAGGTATACCTAAGAAGATATACCACAACTACCAGTCTAATATTGCACAGAGACTTTTATTGTTGAGCTCCACACAGCTTCATATACATAAAGAACTGCTCATTAAACTAAATATAGGCACTTTCTAACTTCAAATGACTGGTATTACCTTTATATATTAGGGTGTCTTCCTGAACATATCATGGATGCTTTTAGAACTGTGATAATAACTATCACCCTTATAACACAGTTTTGGATTATTTATTTTACATGAAGAGAGGAAGCAAGAATCATTGGACTAGTGATAGTGAATATGCAAATTTATGAGTTGATGCTGCCCTCTTTCTATGATCTGCTCAGCTATAAAGCACAGTAAAGGTTTTTCAATTTTCTGTTTCACTTTTATAAGAAAAAATTAGATGTTCGAAGGGGTTTGCTAGTCTCATATTTCTCTGTTATCATGAGATTGAGGGGTCAATGGTTACTGTTCAACTGGGGACACCTTTGGATGGTCCAGTATTAGCTTACGGCACTACAGTCTCGTACAGCAAGAACTCATGGCTTACTCAAGAGAGACATCTAGTAACCAGCTTGCAAAGCTGCAACTTTGTGTAAGACTCTTTGAGGATATTTGCCTAACTTCAGTGAAACATCTAGTATGGGCTTATGGTATTGCACCTTTGTGAGAATCTTGAAGAACCTCCAAGAACTTGTGTCAGATTGAAGAAAGATGCCTATTAACAGGTTGCAGTCCTGCAACTTGCCTAAGAATATTAAAGGACATGTGCTTGATAAATGTGGGGCATGAGTATTTGCTTTTGGTACTGACCCCTGTGAAAGAATCTTCAGGTACATGTACCTGACTAATTTGAATATCTAGCAATAACTATTCCCATTAAGGCCATAAGGAGAAATCTGTATCCAAGACTGCAGGATAAGAAAAATGTTTACACGTATGCAAAAACTGTAAAGTAATTTTGCATAGAAATGTAAGTATTGAGGAAGGTTTAGCAAATGGTGCTATGGGTAAAGTTATTGATTTAATTAATTTTCCAAATAGGGATGAGGCTCAATACTTAGCCATACATTTTGATCAGATTGATGGTGTAAAGAAGATAGGCTGATGTGTAGTACGTTTTGTGCTTGTAAAAGACTTATATGTCCATCAACAGCAGTTCCGTGTCTCTAGGGTATGCTGTAACTATCCATAAATCTCACGGTTTAAGTGTAGACATAGATTTTATTAATATTGGTAGTACTGTGTTTAAAGAAGGTATGGAATATGTTGCATTGTCTCGAGTGAGAACATTGTATGGTTTGTTTTTGGATGATTTTGATGACAGGAAAGTTAGTGCCAATGGAAGTTGTATCAGAGAGTATAATCGGTTAAGAAATGTGTTCACTCCTCATTTAGGACAGTATCCCATTTATGAAAAATGAATAATCTGTCTAAAGCAGAAGCTCACAGAAGAATCTACAGCTGTTGCGGTAAAGAAGGACAACAAAAACTGGAGAATGAGGGAGAGATTGTAGATTACCAGTTGTCAAACACTTCTGGTGTCAACTGCTATGCAAATGTTGATCTCAATGTACTTTTTTATTTACCACATCTTATAAATGCAATTGAACAGAAACCACAGAAGAGATTATGTTCTGCACTGTGTGCTTTGCAACAACGATTACTTACTGATAGGACTATAATACATTGTGCCTCAGGCATTTAAAATCTAGTAGATATATGTTGTGGATCTGTACTATTTACTCAGAACACTCAACAAGACACACAGGAATTTATAATGATCCTGCTAGAAGTTTTAGAAGAAGAAGAAATTAACATAGATGCCTTTTTGGAATGAGTTACATATGGAACCATGACTGTGAAGATTGCTCTTTTACGTCTACCACTCAAATAAACTCTGGGAGATTTCTCTACTACCGGATTCCAAAACTGTGCCTTTTGACAGATTGATTAAAACAGCTAACCAAAATATGAAGTACTCAAATTGTAGATCAGATGTAATCTCTACATTGCAAATACAAAAAAGTGGAAAATACCTTATATTAATGCTGCAACGATGCAGAATTTGATGGATCTAAATTAAAAACCGTATTTACAAACTTCAAAGCAGGACAAATATTAATTTCTGGAAGAATTTATGGTACTACGGCTATCATTTTTTATGAAGGAGTTAATATAACATCTGTACACTATACTGTCTATTTAAAGAGTGAAACTGGATGGACAGAATGCAATGACAGCAACCTTAAGTTCTACCAAAACTGCCTTTTAAACTACAAAATACTTACCTTTTGTCTCTTCAACCAAAGTTCTAAGGAGTATTTCTGGAAAAAATGTAATGTATAGTGTTTCTTCTATGTGGATTATCAGTGTTTTAGACACCAATCAACCTATCAGGGATGTTGTCTTTAAAAAGTTCTCCAAAATTCAAGAGTGCTTTTATCTGCCAAAAGGAGTTAATATAACATCTTGATACTACACTGACTAAGTGAAGAGTGAAACTGGATGGACACAATGCAATCACAGAAACATTAAATTAAAACCAAAACTGCCTTTCAAACTACAAAACTGTCACCTTTTGTTTTTTCAAACAATCTTCTACGTACTATTTGTGGAAAAAAGTAATATATGGGATTTTGTCTACATGGATCATCAGCATTTTAGACATCATTGAACATACCAGAGGTAATGTTTTCAAAAGGATTTGAAAAATTCAAATACGATTTATATTTATTAGTAGTATTGTACCAGGTATAACAATAAAACAAATATTTTGATAATAGGTTTCTCTAGAGTAATGTAGCAACTGTAAGTAAAATAACTGATTAATGAACTGTAGTGAGTGCAATGCATAGTGACACTTAATTACAGTGATATACTATGCAGGTTTTTTTTCTACGATTGATATGATTGGTTTTTCTCCACTGTTCAAGGATGAAGCTTCATACAGTGCATTGTTTATGGTGAACAAGTATGAAAGCTGAGAATAGTAAAAAGGAAAATGAAATGCTTTAATGTAATATAAGATACTATTACAGTATAAGAAATGACTACTGTTTTGTTTGAAGTTTATTGTGCAATTTTGGAAAATGTAATACTAACTTATACTTATGTTTCTTTTCTTTTTAAACAGATAAATGGCACCATCTATTGCAGTAGTGTAATTTCCTAATTAGTTCTTTCTATGTTGTTCAACAAATTTACATTGTCAAGGTATAAAGTGAGCCACATAATGATAAAGGGACTGAGACATCAACATATAACGATACAGGTATTCACTCACCCAGTCACATACTGCTACATGCACTCACCCCCTTAGTCACCCATACAGCCACTCACACAGTCAGACACTAACCCATACAGCCACTCACACATGCAATCACTTAAGCATACATCACTGGCGTATCCACTCACTCACCCATACACTGTTCATGTACCCACTCACTAACCCATACAGCTACTGCTACTCATGCACCCACTCACCCATCCATACATGCACTCACACATCCACTCACTCACCCATACATACACTAACACACATATTCATTCACCCATACAGCGACTCACACACCCACTTACCCATCCATACAGTCACTAATACAAACACTCATTCACTCACCCATACATATACTTATACAGCCACTTATCCACCTATACAACCACTCACACACCCACACACT
Organism: Calotriton arnoldi; assembly: GCA_963921515.1. Taxonomy (NCBI): domain Eukaryota; kingdom Metazoa; phylum Chordata; class Amphibia; order Caudata; family Salamandridae; genus Calotriton; species Calotriton arnoldi. The sequence continues at coordinate 141,456 of CAWUFW010007030.1, forward strand.
CATCCATACAGGCACTCACACATTCACTCACTTATCTATATAAATAGTCACACACACACACTCATCCATACAGCCACTGACACAGCCACTAACTCACTCATACTCTGCTGACACAGCATTTCACTCACTCATATAGATACTCACACAGCCACTCACTGACCTATACACCACTTATACACCCACTCACTCACCCAAACAGTTTCTCGCACACCTACTTACACCCCCAGTCATCCTCTAATACAGCCACTCATATGTCCACATAAGCAGTCACATACCCATTCACAGACCCATACAACTACTCACACACCCACTCAGTCACCCATATAGCCACTAACACACCCACTCAGTCGCCACTCACACATGCCTTCACTAACCTACACAAGCAATGACACATGCACTCACTCATTCTTACAGGCACTAACACACACACTCCAACACCTATACAGCCACTCACATAGCTAGTCACTCACCCATACATACACTCACACAGGTACTCACTCACCCATACAGCCACTGACACACCTACTCACTCACCCATAATGCACTCACATACCCACTCCCTCACCCATGCAATTACTCGCATACCCTCTCACTACCCATACAGGCACTTACACAGGTAGTCGCTCATCCATACATCCATAGCCTCTCACTCTCTCATACACATACCCATACAATAACTCACCTACATACCACTTATACACTCACACGCTCACCCATACAGCACTCATGCATCCACTCACTCACCCATACATCCACTCACACATCCACTCACACACCGATATAGCTAGTCTCACAGCCAGCCACTCATCCATACATACACTGACACAGGCATTCACTCACCCATGCAGCCACTGACACACCCAGTCACTAACCCATAATCTACTCAAACAGCCACTCACTCATCCATACAATTACTCACACACCCTCTCACTTCCCATACAGACACTTACACAGGTACTCTCTCACACATACAGACAATCATACAGGTACTCACAGACCCATACAACCACTGATGCACCCACTCACAAAACCATACAGCCACTCATACATCTACTCACTTATACATACAGCCACTCAAAGATGCATTCACTCACCCATACAAGCAGTCACACACATACTTACTCATCCATGCAGCCTCTGACACACACACTCACTAACCCATACAGCCACTGACACACCCACATACTCACCCATACACCAGTCATGTATCCACTCACTCACCTGTACAGCCACTGATATACCCACTCACTCACCCATCCTCTACTAATTCATCTACTGACTCACCCATACAGCTACTCATATACCCACTCACTCACCCATACATACACTCACACAACCACTCACTCACCCATACAAGCAGTCACACATGCACTCACTCATCCATACAGCCACGAATACACCATCACTTACCCATACACCCACTAACACACCCACTCACTCACTCACGCATATACCATGTATGCATCAACTGACTTACCCATATAGCCACTCACTCACACACCCACTCACTCACCCATACAACTACTGACATAGCCTCTCACCCACTCACAAACATACCCATACAGCCACTCACTCATCTACATACCACTTCTGCACCCACACACTCACCCATACAGCACTCATGCATCCACTCACTAACGCATACAGCCATTGACACACCCACTCACTCACCCATACTCTACAAATGCATCCACTCACTCACCCATAACGCTACTCATACACCCACTCACACACCCATGCATACATTCACACACCCACTCATGCATCCATAGAGCCACTCACATACCCAGTCAGACATTCATACAAACACTCACACAGCCACTCATAAACCCATACACCCACTCACACATGCATTCACTCATTCATACAGACACTCACACAGTAACTCACAGACCCATGCAACCACTAACACACATACTCACCCATACAGGCACTCATTCACCCATACACTTACCTGTACACCCACTCACGTACCCATACATCACTAACGCACACCCTCACTCACACATACAGCCAATGACAGACAGTCATTTAACCATACAATTACTCACACACTCAGGCAATCATCTTTACACTAACTCACACGCCGACAAACAAACATATTCACAGTGTTACAAACATACATATAACACATACTTATTATTTCTTAAACCAGAACTGGTGGTTCTAACAAGAACCACTGTTTTTTTCTGTTTTTTTAGCTTTTTTAAAATTGTTTTGCATTTTCTAACAATTTTGAGGGTTTTTGATGTTTTGTTTAGTTTCTTGAAAGAAAAGTTTCAAACTCAGTGCTTCTTAACAAAAAGCACAAAACTTGCACCAGCAACTGGAGGAAAAAATGACCAACACTTATGAGTGTTGATGCTGGCAATAATAGCAGGGATAGATTGCTCCCCATGCTCAAAATAGCCTTACATTTGAGGCAAAACTGTCCCACAGCTGCAAATTCCTGCACACTTGGCGGAGGATCTGAGGACAGCACAGGAGCAGATGAGGTGCTTGGTTGTGCACCATCTCCACAAGATGTTTGCTGGCTGGTTTCCCTCTCTCTCTCTGCTTTTAGAAGGCATGTTGAGTGCATGGTGCAAATATGCTTCATCATGGATGAAGTGCCGCAGGAGTATTTCTTGTCTGATCCTCTAGAGAGGATCTTATTGCAAAGAGTGCATGTCACCTTTCTTGCATTGACCTTCTTCTCTCCAGCTGGTAATGTGAAAAAGGCCCAGACAATGCTCTTTTTCTTTGGCTTTATTTGTTCTTCATCCTGGGATAAGTTGCCTTCATCCTGTGGAGACTGAGGAGGACCAGATGCCATTTTGAATACAAAAAAAAGGGTACACAAACCGCAAAAAATAAAAACACAGAATTGTCAAGAAATATACAGGTGTCAAAAAAATGAGACACACCAAAAATATGGAGGAAAACGGGTGGGACCTTCCCCTTTTAATGATAGAAAGGTATTCAACCTATTAAATCCATTTGTTTCTGTGTCACATTGGATTCGCGACACCGTTGCGCTTACGTCGCGGTGATGTTGCAACTCCGCAAAATGTATTAAAACGGCCTTTGAAATGTTTTTTCTCTACAATCATAGTACTTTTCCTAATTTTTAAGTAAACCTCTTACCTTACCCACAATTTTCACAGTGTCGGTATATATGTTTTACTACTGCCAAAATTTCACCTAAGTCACGACCCTTACGCGATGCCAAAAATAGGTGTCAAACTTCGGAAAATGTATTAACACAACCTGTAAAATGTTTTTCTCTACAATTATACTACTTTCATTACTTTATTAGTAAGTCACTTACCTTAAACAAAACGTATAAAGTGTTGATATATCTGTTTCAGTACTGCCAAAATCATGCCAGAGTCATGGCCCCCAGGCAAAGGGTCACAACAGGTCTGCGACTCCCAAAATTAAAAAAATATATCCAAGCACCATATTACTGTGTAGACCCCTCACAACCACCTTAAAAAAAATTGAAATTAGAAATGCTCTATAAAAAACTAAACATTACAGGGGCGTTATAGTGAGGAAATAGAATTAAACCTTAGAAATGCACTAGAAAAAAAGTTACAACAACGGTATAGTTAGGAAATACAATTAAAAAACCTTAGAAATTCACTGGAAAAAACAAAGGTTACAGGGACGTTATAGTTAGGAAATAGAATTTTTTTTAAACCTTGGAAATTCACTGAAAAAAACAAAGGTTACTGGGACGTTATAGCTAGGCACAGATTTCACTCATACAAAACGAAAGAAATTCAGCAGTTACAGTTATTTGAGCTAACTTTAACTTATGCCTCCCGCAATGCACTGCTTATGACCTCACATATTACATCACTCATGACATAGTCAGTGACATCACTGATGACATGATGAGTGACATCACTGATGACATCACTGATGACATCACTGCTGCCATCATGGCAAATGCTGCAAATCTATAATTATGGGAAAAACGGCGTGACCACACACTCGCATAATTCCAGTGGCCCCGCTTGTAAGAAACTGGGTCAGGTATGGCAAAGAATGAAAAAGTCCTGAGCGATGAAAAGGCAGAGCAATAAACAAGAGCAATATCCCACAGATCTTCTATAGCTCTTGCTTGTTCCCAGTAATTAGGACAGCGAATTAGAAACATTTGCAGTATTGAGACAAATGCAGGGGCAGATTTACAAGAAAGTGACGCATCTGTAGAGATGTGTCACTTTCCCTGCGCCACCCTGTGAAACCCTTGCGCCACCATGGATGTGCCGAATTTACAATACGACGCCCCATGGCGCAAGGATTGAAAAATACGTCAGAAATTCTGACACATCTGTTGGGGCAAAAGTCACACATTGCTGGAGTCGTGTCGCAAGCACGACGCAACTCCAGCAATGCATTTTGAGGCCTATTCCCACTACACTGTGTCGCTCCTTACACCTGCTTCAAGCAGGCGTAAGGTTTTGACGCAGTAGCGTCCTAGAAGTGACGCAGTGAAATCTTGTAGATTTCACTGCGTCACTTTTACGAGGCTTTCCTGCGTGGGAACGCCCACCCTGAATACATTGTACCTGACGCAGGTATAATGTGATGCAGGGCTTTACAACGTGACGCATCTCCATAGATGCGTCACGTTGTAAATTGGCCGCATTTTTTACACCGCCGCTGCGTCACAAAAGTGACGCAACTGCGGAGTGAAAGTGTTGCAAGGGATTTGTAAATCTGCCCGAAGTCTGTTTTATGCACAGTTCCTCCAAACATCACGGCAGGTAGAAGTTTCTGTTTCACATCATTCAAATTTCAGCTTCGCTCATTCAATTTATGTGCAGTGACTGGTACATCGGACGATGATGAGTATATACCTGATCAGGTATTAGAGCAGAACTGCCCAGATCAAGTCGCAGGTGGAGAGACCGAGGGTTTCAATAATGATATTTTGCTTAACCCTAAGCAATACCCTCTCTTTCATAAGCACTCGTTACATCAGAATAAGTCAAAAGACGCGATGCAGCCCAGTTATGAGGGGACAATAGCCCCAGCCCAACCAGCTCAGCCAGCTCAGCTAGCTCAACCAACTCAGCCTCAGCCACAGTCTCTCACGCAAGAAGTGACAAACTCTCTACGACCTGATTACGATGTTCTCCCTCCTATTCAGAGTGAGCAAGCAGCTGTGCAGATTTTACAAGGCGCAGTAAGCGGCAGTCAAGACATCGCTGAAGAGGCTGAGTCTGAATCCGATCCAGAACCAGTGTCTTCGGGAGGTGAGATAAATGGAGATGACTCAATAAAAAAAATGCTGGCAATTATTCTAAAAGAGATCAGGGATTTTAAAGTATCTCAGTCACTCGAGAATGCACAGATACATGAAAGACTGACTAAACTGGAGGAGAAAATATTCAACATTCCAAAAAGACTAACAGAAGCCGAAAGTCGTATTTCTGACCTAGAGGATAATATCTCAGCCATGCAGAAAGACATGCAAGTTCTAAACAAAAATAAGAATCAGATGGAGTTAAAACTCCAGGACTTAGAAAATTCCAATAGACGATCCTATCTGCGTCTGGTCGGAATACCTGAAGGCTCCGAAAGTGCTGAAATGGTGTAGTGGACTGGGTCACTCCTGAGGAAAGTAATCCCAGAGCTGCAAGGAGATCTTACAATTACTAGAGCCCACAGAGTCCCAGCACAGAAACATCCAAATGCCAAATATCCGCGTACAATCCTAATGAACTTTGCAGACTATAGAATTAAGGAGAAAATATTAAGCACTGCAATAGCAAAAAGATCATTCTCCACTACAGACATTCAACATTTTAAAATCTTCTCGGATATGTCCGCAGCTTCAGCACGCAGGCGGAAGGATTTCATCAAGATGATCGATTCCTTCAAGGGGAAAGGAGCCCAAGCAACAATCGTTCAACAATCTAAGTTAAAAGTTTTGGCCAAAGGAAATTGTTTTATTTTCACGGACATTCACGAAGCTCAATCTCTTTTGGAAGAACTGTGTGTTACCTGAGAAGAAGTGATATTTGAGATATATAGTAGGCTGAGGGGGTAATAGATAAAAAGTCGAATCAATGTATAATCTGTTAGATTAAGGGTGGGTATGGGGTGAACCTGAAGGCGCAATGGGATGCAGCAAGATGGCATCCAGTAAAGAGGGGTGGAAGAAGGGTATAGTGGGTAATTCCGTCCTCCAGGGGTGGGGGGTTGAGGGGGAGGTGGAGGGGGTGAAGCATTCAGAAAAAAGAGAGTTCTTTTTTGGAGATTTAATTTTTCAGGGTATGTATAGGTCCTCGGCGTAATGTCAAATATAACCCTGTACCTATTTGGTTTTTCTTGGATAGTGCCTTTCGGATGGGGCAAAATTCTATTGCAAGGATTGTTGTTTGTTATTATAAGTACTGAATATATTTCTTAAGCACTTTATGTACATCATTCATTCATGCACTTTAGGTATCTATGCACTCTTGCACTTTGTATTTTAGCTGTTATGAAATCTAAACTGCTCAATGCTAAATTTGCACAATAGACAGCTATCTTCTAGGGTGTATTCCTGGAGGTTCTCAATGATTGTATATGATCAAGCACGAGGCACTTTTTGCAGATTCGAAGTAGTTCGAATGTATGCTTGCACATGGCGCCTTCATTTTCATAAGTACTGTATTTTCTCGTGTAGGCATTTTCTGATCTCTAGCTGCTATATATTCAATTGAATAATTTATCTCTACGCTTAAGGCTTTGTTTTATGTTAGCACAAGTCACTTTAAATATCCCAGGTACTGATATGTTTCTGTGGCTATTTCATATTCCAGAGGCTTGCGCTGTGCATCAGGATATATATTTTAGATTATCTGTATATGTTTATACAATTATTAGAGCCCCGAGAGATATGGAGGTATGGGGGGCTCCTATCGGAGTAGTTGGTAAGATAGCATAACTATGAGTAGGAAAAACCTAACAATACTTTCTTTTAATGCTAATGGTCTTAATAACAAATGTAAGACCCATGCAATTGAAAGCTGGCTCAGAGGATATAATCCTGATGCTATCTTTTTACAAGAGACGCATTTTCGGAGTATGACAGACGCAAGCAACATTTTTAAGAGTTGGACAGGCTTTCATTGTTCATCTAATGCAGGGAGTGCACAGAGAGGTGTGGGCATTTATGTAGGTAAACACGTGCAATTTCAAGTAAAAACCACGCAGACGGATCCGGGGGGAAGATGGACGTACTTCCATGGAAAACTAAATCAGTTAAATCTCACCCTGGCCACAATCTATGCACCTGTTTTCGATAACCCGCTCCCACTCTTACAGCTTAGACCGGCCCTATCCTGTATTCCCGGACCCATTATATGGGGGGGTGATTTTAACTTTCTTCAGGATCCTTCAGTTGATTCCTCGAAGAAAGATCGAAAACAAAATAAACCTCAGGTTTCCATTGCTCTGTCTAGTTGTAAAAATGATCTAGACATTGTAGATAGATGGCGCCTTCAAAATCCAGAAAAGCGTGATTATTCATGTTTTTCGGCAAAATATGATTCAGCATCTAGAATAGATTTCTTCCTGACTTCACACGACCTTATTGTCAATAAGTATGATCATATTTTAAATGCCTTTTCTGACCATGCCCTAATTAAAATAGAAATTGTTGTCGGAAGCTGGGAGGGAAAAGTGCCTAGAAGGTGGTATTTTAATAAATTTAATCTGGAAAATAAGTCCTGGTGTACAGAAATAGCCAACGAGATTAGCGTCTTTTTTCATTAAATAAAGACTCAGCTCCAACTAATGTAGTTTGGGACGCATTTAAGGCTACGCTAAGGATAGTAATCTGAACACTAAACAAGAGCTACTACAGGCGAAAATACAAATGAGAGAGTATTATTATCAACTAGGGGACGTAGCAAGTAGGACTTATCTTCAGACAGTGTACGTAGAGAGTGAATATACAGGGAAGCTCTTAGCATGGCAGGCAAAAGAGAAACAGGTCCGAAATAGAATTGAAAGTATCTGGGATGAGCTAGCTAAATCACGACTAACTAGAACCGAGGATATAGGTGACGCCTTTCTTAAGCACTACAAGGAAATCTACCAATTAGATCATCATACGTCCTCTGATTATATTGCAGGCTTTCTTCATAATCTGCCAGTTCCCAACCTAAATAGGGAATTTAGAGAAGAACTTTTAGAAGAATTCACAAATGAAGAACTCGAATTAGTGATTAGCTCTATGGCAAACTGTAAAGCAACTGGAGAAGATGGTCTGCCAGTCGAATTTTACAAAAGATTTGCCTCAACTCTCAACGCACAAATTTTAAAACTCGCTAACCATCTACTCAAGGGTGGTGAACCTCCGACATCTTTCCATACAGCAGTAGTGGTTAGTGTCCTGAAGAAGGACAAAAACAGGGAGAATGTCAACTCTTACAGACCCATAAGCCTCCTCAACGTTGATTATAAAATCTTCACAAAGCTACTTACAAACAAACTTAATAGAATGGTGGGCTCACTCATATATGCGGATCAATGTGGATTTGTAGCCGGGAGACAGCTTTCTACCAACACGAAATTTTTAATAGAAGCATTAGATTATTTTAATAAAAACAGGGCAGAGGCTCAGGTATGTTTTTTAGATGCTGAAAAAGCGTTTGACTTGGTATCATGGAATTGTTCATTTTTAATTCTGGAAAAGTTTGGTTTCCCAGATGGGTTCACACAACTAATAAGACGCTTATACAAGGATTCAAAGGCTCAAATTCTAATTAACTCCATAAATGTGGGCACCTGTCAAATAAATAAGGGTACTAGACAAGGCTGCCCTCTATCCCCGATTTTATCTGCCTTGTTTATAGAGCCCCTGGCAATTGCGATTAAACAGAAAATGGCTCATACTGCTCCCCTTCAAGGGATGACTAATATAAAACTGTATGCCGATGATATTGTCCTTTTTTTAAATCCTAAAGAAGGCACCCAGGAGGAAATCCTGGGAATTTTCTCGGAATTTCAGGCAATAGGAGGCTACAAAATAAATAAGGCCAAGACTGAAATTTTACTGTGCAATTGCTCCACCGATTCACTACTGCCAAATTTTAGATCAGTGTATAATTCTCGTCCAAAGAGATATCTAGGGATTTATGTGACAGAGAAAGTAGAGGATTTATTTCAACTGAACTACATCCCGCTGATACAAAAAGTTAAACGCCTTTTAACACGATGGAACCAACTCCCACTATTAATACTAGGCCGTGTGGCACTCATACGTATGTCTATCTTGCCTCTATTCAATTTTTTATTTTCAGCTGCTCCGTGTGCAATACAAACGTCTTTTTTAAAGAGATAGACAGTATGCTCTCATCCTTTTTATGGGCTAATAAAACACCTAGGCTGGCACTTAGCACTTTAAATTACTCTATTGCAGAGGGAGGGTTGTCCCTTCCAAACATAAGGAACTACTACCATGCAAGTTTTGCACACAACAGCTATAGATTTTCCTTTCAGTCAGACCCCCCGGAGGTAGATAATTTTTTCATGAACAAGATTTTAATGGAGTATAAAATTGTAGATCCAACAAGAATACTTAAGTACCCTAAGAAAGTACGATATAATACTCTCCAATGGATTTTTAAACAAAAACTCAACTGTTAGCATTTTATAACATCCCTAGAATAAATGGTTTTACGAGGCTGTCTCATCTTTACACGGGGGAGAAGAGTTTATTAGAAACTGGCGTTTTAAGAAAGTGGGAAGAGAATGGATATACGCAAGTTAGGGATTTTGCCAATTGCAACTCCTGGAAGACATGGCCAGAGATATAAATTGGGCTCTTACACTCTAAAAACATGCTTAAATGGTCATTTATTATTATAAGGCACTTTTTGGAAAACGTTGATGTCAGGAGTATAACATCAAGTATAGGAATAAGTGAAGCTTTTGAAACCCCGATACAACGGTCAGTTAGCGCATGGGTGAAAATCTTTGACGATAATAAATCTCTCCCCATTTATGAAAAAATTCGAGACAGATGGTGGAAAAAAGAAGAGCTACAGCTTCCAAGAATAACTTGGAATAGAATCAACAAACTAAATGCTACAGTAATAAGAGGCGCTAATTTTAAACGTATGCAATTCTATACAAAATGGCTAATTTATAGGACACCACTCTTCTTGCATAATATTTATCCACAAGTTGAAGATAGGTGTTTTCGCTGCGCTAAAGAGGGAGGTGGCACCTGGTCACATATTGTTTGGGATTGTCCTAAATTTGGCAATCTCTGGGAAGAAATTGAAAATTATCTTAGAGCCACCATAGATTTCTCTATTTCCATTGATAAATATATTGCAGTATTGGGTTGCTCGCCTAATATGACGTTAAGCAATACAGAAGAAGAATGCTTATAAATATCGGCTTTATTAGCAAGATCCTTAATCCTCCAGAACTGGCGCAGCAATAAGATACCTTCTTTTCAAGCATGGAGAGCGAAACTTAGTAAAGTCAAAGAATTCGAGAGAAGATACGCATTAAGATCAGGGACATCTAGGAAGTTCGAGAAACGTTGGAGCTCCATAGGTAATTAGTCCGGGTTCTAGGGAGAAAGACTGTTAGTAGACGGTATAAAATTGGGGATTTTAAGCAGAATAGCTAAACCCTGTAAAGATCTATGTATTCTCAGGTTAAACTATGGGACCAATGCTATTCTGTATTAAGCACTTATGCACTTTAATATCCGCATTTTGTGTGTCTCTTGCATTTAGACAATTTATCACTCTTTATGGATTGTTTCTGCTAAGAATCACAGCAATTGAATGCTTCTTTAATGTTTGTTTATTGTAATGTTGTTAATTGTAAGATATTTTGAGTACCTATACTCTAAAATGCTTTGCACTATGCACTTTACCCTGTAGTACTGTACTGTATTTTATATTGAACTCTCAATAAAAAATAAAAAAATAAAAAAATAAAAATGTCAGCTTCGCTCATTCAATTTATGTGCAGTGACTGCACCTTTCAGGTCACGGAAGCACATTCAGCTCCGATTTTTTCAGCTCAGCAGACTTCCTATGAAATGACAGATAATGCAGAAGAAACCCAATGTACATTATATAGTGAAAGCATAGAGAAAAGCGCAGGCAAGAAACATGCAAAGGCTTCAGTGACATATCCCTAAATTTAAAATAGCTTGTTTTCATACAATATTTCATACTTTCATTTTTAAAGCAAGGCACAATATAGAATGAGCGACACATGTTCCCATTTTGTCGGTTTCTAAAGGATGACTCGTTTTTTGCCAGATTCGATCATGTGAACTTTAATGACATTCCAAGAGCTTATTAGCCCTTGAGCCACCTCAGGTGTGCTATACAATAATGAAGGCTAAGGGGCAGATTTACAATAACTGGCGCATCCCTGCAGATCAGCAGGGATGCACCAGTTATTTTGCGTGACGTTAGGAACCCCTTGCACCACCATGGATGCGCCGCATTTACAATGCGGCGCACCGTGGCGCAAGGAGAGACAGATGCGTGACGCATCTGTCAGCGTATAGGTGACGCAGTGCTGGAGTCGTGTCGCAAGCGCGACGCAACTCCAGCACTGCTCAGGGGCATCCTATACTTGCAATGCTGCGTCACTCCTTACGCCTGCTTAAAGCAGGCGTAAGGTTTTGACGCAGCGGGGACGTAAAAGTGACTCAGTGAAATCTTGTAGATTTCACTGTGTCACTTTTACTGGGCTTCCTTGCGACGGAATGGGTATAATGTAGCGCAGGGCTTTACAACGTGACGCATCTCACTAGATGCGTCACGTTGTAAATCTGTCGCATAGTGGCGCATTGTTTACGGCGCTGCTGCGTCACATAAGTGACGCAACGGTGTCGTAAAGATGTCGCAAAGAGCTTGTAAATCTGCCCCTAACTATTTAGTATGAACGTGTATTTCCATGTACAAACCAGCCACGCTCCTGACTCCAGAAAGTATATTTTGTAATTGCATGTTGTATCACTTATGGAGAACTCTCCCTTAGTGAAATAGCAGCCTCGGATTTAGCCACGAATATGGCATGTGAATTAAACGTGATTCAAGTAAAGAGACTGCAGTACTGCGCTTATTTACCGCAAGGGGGCAGTGTTGCTCAGAGAATCTGAAGTAGAGCACGGCAGACAGGGAAGATGAATGTAAAGCGGCTGGCAGTTCGCCAATTTATGCAATGGCGTCCGGTGTGAACTTTCTGTAGATAGTAAATGCTGCATGTAGAGATCATTATGTCCCTGTCGAGCCATTATGAACTTCTGGTACTTCCTTGCTACAATAGGTCAAAAGAAGACAGGAACAGACTTAAAGTAAGCATGGCGCTAGGTGACCTGTTTACTTTCTGCAGTTTTCCAATCATGCCAGATTATCAGGATACATTCTCAACACTAATAATTCTAAATGAGTCTCATTTATATTGTTTATAAATGTATCTTATGTGTATATCGCTAAAACCTGAAATGGATCTGACCCCACGATGGGGCAAGGGATCCACCGTCTGTTGTCTATTGACCGTGTGATGTCACAATTGTTATCTCTGGCACTCGGATGAACAGTGTTCATCTAACTTTGAACATTTACAATACTCGTATTGTAAGGTGTGATTTGTTTAAGGGGCCATCGTGCCAGAAGCAGTACAGCAGCTGTTGTTGCTCCTTTTGACTGACCTGAATGACCATGTCAACTACATACATGTTCTGTTCTGCTATGTCATATTGATTTGTATAGCGCACTGTTCACACGAGAGGGTAGCCAAGAGCTTGGACGGGTATGTAGGTGACGAGGTCCATACAGGGAGGAATACATCTTTTAAAAAAAATATATATATATATATTGACAGTAAGCAAATTAGGATCATCATACATACATTGTTTCAAAACGCCGGTAGGGAGGAATACATCTTTGATTGTTGAACATCTTTGAGAGATGACTATCCTTGACAGATAAAGCTGGTTTAACCCACCACTGCTTCTGCCCACACCTGGATTCTGGGATGTAATCCACTATTTAATGGTAGTGAGAGAGAAAGCTGCTTCTGTAAGGTCACGAGCACTCACCACTATGCTTTTTCACTGTGGCTTCTTGCTAGGAAGCCCATGAAGTTTGGCACTTCTTATGCCAACTGTGTGGACTTCCAAGCACTTTTCATAAGGTAGACCAGACAAGCCGCTGGTGAAAGTTTGTTGACCTCTGTATTTCCCCCACCTTGTTATATGGTATTAAGGCTTAATATCAGAGGCACCTTGTCCAGGAAGATCAAATTCCAGAATGGCATTTAGAAAGGGTGCTGCTTGCACCTGTGATATTCTCATTACTCTAAGCTTATTGATAAGTGTATACTGTTTTCCTCCCCGTGCCTATTTACGAATTGTCAATTCTTTATTACATGCAGAGAATACTATAGTTATGGATAGAATTCTGATTGGCGTGCAACATCAATCAGACGGTCTTTAAACATAGTGCAAAAACAATAAGATGATCATAATTTGAATTATGACAAGAATGTCATCTTTAACAAAAAGTCTCTGCATTTGTTTGCTATTTAGACAAGAAATCAGTGGAGATGTTTCCTAATTATATGAACAATGCACTGTGAATCACTTAAGAGCATTGTATTAAGTACTATGCATGTTCCTATGAGATTTAACATCGGATATGATCCTGTAGCGTCTTCCCAAGCCCAAGATCATGCAGGTGAATTACGCCACAAGGGAGCTGCTATCAAGCATTACTTTATTCTTCAGCATACACTCAGACACTGTGCATTACATCATACTTCATATTAACCACACCCTAACACCTCCCCACATATTATGTTTTCCTCCTCAGAGTCCGTCCAGAACTAAAAGGGTCCTAGTGCGCATGACATCAAAAAGCTACATCTCCCCCTTTGTTAAATAAAAAGTGGCAGACAACACTTAAATCAGATTTCCTTGATTATTCGTCGAGGCACTTGCACTTTTCTGCAGGCTCGAGTGATCCGAGGTGATCGAGGTCCGCCCTGATCGAGCAACGGTGACATAGGCTCTGGCGTTTGAGTCAGACCTGCTGGCGGGGTCACCTCACGTATGGATTCAGGACTCGACAAGTGTCGTGGTTGGTGTATAAATCGTGATGTATCCCGAGTGATGGATTGCCCAGGACGATGTGCCGTCACCATATGTCCATTGCGCACAACAACCTGTAAAGGATCAACGGCAAAAGGAGTGTCCGGTGTCCGTGCCTCGTCTTTGTCTCTGCTTAACCAGTACCCATTCTCCTTTGTCAAAAACTGTCTCCTGGGCATGGCGACACTGATCTGCATATGTTTTCATTTTCCTTTTCCGAGTTGCGTCGGTGTCTCCAACTTTGTCAGTATTCACTGATCGATCCAGAGTCCGTTGAGGTAGTTTTGTTCTAATGGCTCTCCCAAATAGCAAGGTGGCTGGACTCTCACCTGTTGTGAAGTGATGAGTTGATCAATAGGCCCAGAGGGCCTGGCACATGGCTTGGTTCATATCGATTCCCTTCATGGACGCTTGTTGAATGACCCCTTGAGGGTGCCCATGAATAATTCAACTACACCATTGGGTGGGGCCAAAGGGGTGTACTCTTTTGGTGTTTGACTTTGAGTCGGACAAGAAATTCTTTGAAATCTTTGCTATTACAGGGTGGGCCATTATCAAATTTGAGGATTTCGGGGATACCCCAAATTGCAAGGATGTCATCAAGCCGTTCTATAACTTTGTCATGGGTTGTCGAAGATAGGTCTTCCACCAGAGGAAAACATGAATATTTGTCTATGACTACCATGAGATGGTGTCCATTTCCTAAAGGCTAAGAAAAGTCAACTGCAACCCTCTCCCAAGCATGGGCAGGAAGCTCCGACATTGTAACTTGGTTCTGTGCCACCTTGTGGGACAAGCAATTGCAAATGTAATACACCTTCAGCTCCTTCTGAACTTGCTCATCTAGCTGAGGGAAACACAATCGATCTCTTAAAGCTCTTTTGGTGATTACGATACCACGGTGTCTTTCATGGGCCAGCTTGATGACCCGCTGTGTTAGGCTTCCAGGTTTGACTATTCCCGAGCTTTGCAGTATTAAGCCTTCCTGGGTGACTGATAACTCATTCTGTAAATTTTTTAAATTTTGTAATTCAGCATCATCGTCAAAGGGCCGCGCACTTCTCCTCCATGAGTGCGTGGTAATAAGTTCTTTGATTATGGTCATGTCTTTATCTGCATTGGTGGCAGCAATGATTTGTTCCACAGACAGAGCCAGCTGTCCTTGAGGCCAAACGGTGACGAGATAGCATCACTCGTGGAAAGTAATCTGCCGACTTTTGATCCTTCCCCGCTTTGTGCACAATCTCATAGTTGTACTTTTGCAGTCTTAACCCCCACCTCTCAATGCAAGGGGACATCTTGGCCTTTGGGTTTCCAAAAATTGTAAGCAATGCCTGGTGATCCGTGATGACAGCGAATCATTTTCCTTAGAAGAATACATGACAATGTTTTCAGGCCCACACCACAGCCAGACTCTCTTTCTCTAACTGAGAGTAGGCACATTCTGTTTCAGACAGGCTTTGACTGGCAAAGAACAAAATGTGTTTCTGGGCATTTGGATGGCCATTCTGTTGAGAAAGGATTGCACCTAGCCCTACCAGGCTAACATCAACCATTATTGTGGTATGTAACTTGGGGTCAAAGTAGACCATTTCAGTTGCATTTTCAATCGTATTTTTAGTGTCTTTGAAACTCTGGTCGCATTCCGGAGACCACTGAAATGGTACATTTCTCTTTGTCAAGTCTCTCAATGGGGTACTCACTGTAGCAAAGTTGCGAAGGTAACTTGAGCAATAACTGGCCATGCCTAGAGAGGCTTGCAGCATGGTAACATGTTGGGGGTGAGGGGGGCAAGTACATGACAGTGCTTGCACCTTGTCAGAGTCTGGAGTCATCCTCCCATCAGAAAATATGTGCCCAAAAAAACCAGTATGTCATCACTGTAATTGAAAGCATGTGTAACAGGTATTTTGTTTATTCTTGTTCTTGCTTTTCTAGATCAATGCCGATTCATTGTGTGCTGTTCCTGCTTCCATGTCAGCCGCTTGTCGGTGTGCTCATTCTTCTGCTCTCGCAGCCATCAGCATTTATTCTAGTCTGTGTTTCTTTCAGCATGCTTCTTCTAAACAAATCTGAAAGGCAGCCATCAATGACTCTATGGCGCATGGCTTCTCCATCGGTGAAGTCACTGAACTTGTAATGTTTAATGAGTGCACCAAGTCTTTCAACAAACTCATCCATTGTTTTACCAACCTGTTGTCATGCTTGGTTGAATTTATATCTTTCATAGTCAACATTCATCATTGGATTGAACTTGGCCTCCAACACTTCTTTTACCTTTTGGTACTGTTTTACATCAATCTGTGAGATTTTCGTTGGCACTCCATCACCTGCAAGGTTTTTCAAATATTTGATGACCTTATTGTCATCTTCTTCCTCTAGCACATCTATGAAGTCATCGAATGTTTTGATCCACACAGCCCACCTGGAACTAATGTCCTGTTTCTTAAAAGAGTCAAAAGGTGGTGGTGACTTCAGGGACACAGCTGTAGTGTATTTTGTGCTCCCCTTTTGCCGCCTTGAGAGCACGTGCTGTTCAGGCGATCATGATGCATGCTGGCTCCAACAACTCCTGCAAGCAGAAATTGCCTTCGAAGCATGCATCACAGTATGCTTCAATCACCCATGACAGTGAGTAAGTTCTCTTTTTCTCATACCTTGCTGATATGCTTGTTATCTCTGGCTTTGTTTGATTAGTTCCTCTGTATTTGGGCTCCAGTGCAGCATCTCTGTCGACCACCTCATCTGCAGGTTTGGCGGGCTTTTTGAATATGCTCCTTTGTAGGGCCTTCGATTTCTTCTCCGGCCATGTATGGGCTGGAGCAGGAATTTGACTTCACATGTGCCAGTCACAGACCTCTCTGCATCAATTCTGGGCACACGTGAAATGCACAAGCAGTTTGTTGTATCGTTGCAAACTCTCAGAGAGAGCAGTCTTGTCCTCTTGGGCACGTATACCCTAGTCGTTGCCAGTTGTAGCATCTTCCCCAGCTCAGGACTATGCAGATGAATTACGCCACATGGGAACTGCTGTCAAGCATTACTGTATTCTTCAGCATAAACTCACACACTCTGCATTACATCATACTTCATATTAACCACACCCTAACACCTCCCCGCATATTACGCATTTCCTCTCAGAGCCATGAGGGTCCTAGTGTGTATGATATCAGTATGCTACAGTTCCCTTATTCCCCTGCTTAAAGCTTATTCTAGAACATTTCTTGCTATTGTGATCTCTCACAAACTTGTACACACAATACGACTACTTCAAATCTGGGTGAGAAGTTTGACGTCACAAGGTCTGGTGTCAAACGCCATATAAAATCATGTTTTGTAATTACTTCAGTCTTTTGTCGACCCAGCAACACCTAGTACAGATTTATTCAAATTTACTGCTGCAGTTAAGCACACTGGCTCTATTACAGACTTCTGAATCCCTTCCAGTAGCTCAAAAGAGTGAACTGGCTGGGTCTGTGCGGACTTCTGCAGCCTGATTGTAGTACAACTTGTGTGTCCAACTCCTGCTCTGCACCTAAAATGCATTATTTTGAAACAAAATGTTCCAAATTTGCCAATGTGTTTGGCTGCACAATCTGCAACACATGTTCAGTGGTTGGTTTCTATTGCCCAAATCTGTAACAGACAACTTTTCATTTCATACACAATGCTAAAAATCTTTTTGACAGAGGGAGTTTGTTTTTCCTCATTTATTAATGAGGGTCAGAAAAATATGTGTATGTGTGTGCCAAACTCACAAAAAGTGATGGGAGGAATGCTTGCAATAAATAAATCTAACCACTGCCAATTGCTCGGGGTAGCATTCCAATACATCATTCTTTTGCCCATCATATCCTCTCAGTTTGTACCCAGTGAAATGCAAATCAGTCTTGACCCTGGTCCAATAGAAATAGGCCAGTCCGAATTGCCAGGCCAGGTCTTCCATGAACCAGAGCTGTGTGTGTGAGGATAGTGGGTAGCAAAGAAGAAGTTACACTGTGTCAATCACTGATACAAATTTCACATGTGTGACGGAACAGCTCAATAGGTTCATGCAACTGCAACTATCTTGACTCAAAAAGAAGAACCTTCACCACCTGAGCAAGGCTGTCATGTGGCAAAGTCTGAAGTTGCAGAGCTTTCTATAAATCCATTTTTAATTGCTTATCAGCAGCTACTTGCTGCAGTGCCATTGTTCACAATTATGCACACTGTATAGCTGAGAGCTGTATTAGGACAAATCTTGGTTTCTTATAAGCTTAGACTCGTCCCATGCTCCGAGCTTGCTAGATCCTGCCTTTATGCCACCTCCCTGCTTTCCCTGCTCAGGCACAGCCTTGGCATGTTCCTGCTGGCATGAGCCTGGGCTCTCAGGGGGTGAGTGGTCCCTGTTGGATCCATGGCGAAGGGGCCACAATGAGGCGCTGTCACAGAGGAGTGACTTAATTTGTCACTCACTATGCGCTGCCACTGCTGCTGGGAGAAAACTGTGTCACAGACGTCGCTGCTGTAATGCTGCCCCCTGCCCGTGGTGGGCGACACTACCTGCCCAAGCTTGGCCAACAGGCGGGTCTAATCATGGCAGACAAACAGGTGAGGGGGCAACTGGTGCATTGACTGAGTACCCAGAATCTTCCGGGAGATAATGGGCCAACATCCTACGCAGACTGACAGTGTAAAATCAGTCTGTGCAGACTAACAGTATCTGGATGCTGTCACATTAGCCACAGTGCCACATAACTAATACAGAAGGGCAACTGTCATTTAATTGTAATCGTCCATCATGAAGATGATTTTGTTGGTGGCAAGGTTTCCCAACCTGAGATAGCCATCATGCGTAGGACACATTGATGGCCATTTTGGATTGGGAGTAATAATGTCAAATAGTTTATTACCAATGAACAAACTGAAGTAGTCTTAGAGGTTTGACAGTGGTCCACTCAAGATTTCTAAAACTGCTTGTTCTGTTGTGACTGCTGCTGCAAACTGTCTCAAGAGGCAGACTTCTTTGCCAATTAGTACTTGCCTCTTCCATTGTGCACTCCAAGAGTGAAGAGGAAATACTCCATCACTCAAGGTCACCAATCCTCCTACAAGTGACCGGCTCTCCAGGAGACAGGTCCAAAATATGAAGGGTACTTCTAGCAAACCATAGTTGAACAAGGCTGATCAAAAGCCATTCTTGTTTTAATCATTACATAAGATATGAGTGGTATTGCAGGTATGGTATACAGAAGAGGCCAGGCATTAAGTAGGGTATAAAGAGAGCAGACTTTAATCCAATACCAGGGACCCACGGCCAGAGAGGCAAATGATCCAACAGACTCCAACCAGTGCTTTGCAGTTCATGGAATTATGTTCTTACAAACATTCTACATTCGAAGAATGGGGTTAGAAAGTAAACAAGAATACTTAAAGTGACAACATTATATACAAAGAAACATAGACATCCAGTAAGTACCATAAAAAGCCTACTACATTTTCTCCCTCCTCTATAAGAAAATAAATGTATGGTACAGCAATAACAAAACTTATGATAAATCATAATCTAACAGTTTAACAGGCAATTTATTTTCATGATGTGAATATTTGAAAATATTTGCCTGGAAATACTCACACAAGGTGCTACTGAAACATCAGGCTCCTTTGAGATAGTAGGTTGCACAGCGACATCACCAGCTCTGGAGTCTGGACACATTAGGTGAAAAAAAGTCAAAGAACAGCGTGTGGCCACTACCAGTGTAAGTACCAACATCATCTTTTGTCAAATCCGGAGGTAATAACAAATCAAACGTATCACCTTCAAGCTCATTCCCTGAAACTTTATTATGACTATAAATTTCAGCTTGACGTTTGGAAATAGGAACCAAATAATTCTTGTTCTACCAACCTTTTTGATGCAACAAAACTGCACTCTTACTCACCTTCAGAACTTTTACAGATTGTGAGAACCCTAAATCCCCTTTTCTTACCATACCAGTTTTTTTTATCAAAACCCAGCTGCCAGGGGAAAACTGTAAGGACTTGACATTTCTACTATTATCAAAATATTGTTTTTGTCTAAGTTGTTTTTCCAAAACTCTAGGACACACTTCAGCATTCATAGAAGATGTGGGGGAACCTTGAACATGAGTGTTTTTAGAACTCAACCAGTTGGGAATTAGTCTAGACTTGGGATTTCTTCCCCTCATCAAAGAAACGGGAGAAACTCCTTTAATAGAATGAGGGGTAGAGTGATACGCCTAAATCTTCCCATTGAGAAATTCAACAACATCCAAGCCTGCAGAAATAGCCGTTTGGACTCCTTCTTTGAGAAAGTGATTGACTCTCCATCAAACCATTTGCTGCGGGACTGTAAGGTGCTAATTAAAGGTGTTGTAAATAATAGGTTTTAAGGAATTCCTTAATTTTTCTTGGCCATGAAATGTATGCCATTGTAAGTAATAATTTGATTAGGACCCCCCTCATATTGGAAACCTTTAGTAAGGAATTTTATCATATTCTTTGTGTTAGGCAAATCCACAAAAGAGTAATCTATCCATTTAGAGAAGTAATCAATCATCACAACTAGAGACCTGTCTCATTGGATAAAATGTGCAACAGTCCTGAAAAATCCAAAGAAACCTTGACCCATGGTCCTTTAGGTAGTGACATCAGATGCAAAGGTTTCTAAACATTCTTCCAATGCTTGTCAGAAACAATTCTTTGGGGGGGATGTATTGATAAAAGCTCTAATCTGGGCATCCATTGATGGTCACCATTAAAATTATCTGATCATTTTGCATGTATCAGCAGTACCCAAGTGTCCTTCATGACCAATTTAAATGATTTTGTCTTGTAAACTAAGTGGTGGCACAAGAATCCACCCCTCAGATAGATATCATTCTTACACGTAAGCTCAGCGGACACCTGAGCAAAGGTCTTTAACGCATTCAAAATGTTTTTTGTGAGTGGCCAGCCTTCTATTACGAACCTGATAACCTTTTTCAGGGTATCATTCTGTAAGGACACAGACACCCACTCATCCTGTGAGGTAAACCACATCAATGGTACCCCACACACGCTCATCTTCATCATATCCCAAATCACACGTTGTAGCGTCAGAGAGAGGCAAGCGAGAGAGACAATTTGCATGAAGTTTCTTCCCCCTTGTATATATTTCACTTGCATGTCATATTCTTTCAGTTTGGATAGAAGTCTAACTAGACAGGCAGAGGCTTTTCCTAGACCATTCCCATTACAAAGATAAACCAAGGGGTTATGGTCAATGTAGACCACAAAAGAACAACCTCAAATATAGGTTTTACATTTTTTAACTGCCGGAACACAGGCTAAAGCTTCACGCTCTATGGTACAGTATTTTGACTCTGCATCTTGCAACATTCTAGAGGTGAAAGAGACGATGAATTTACTGCCATTAATTGTCTGCCCGAAAACAGCACCAATTTCCTTTAAGCTGGCCTCAACAGTGGTGAAGGATTTGCCATCCGGAACAAAAGTACTGAGAGCGGGAGGCACTGACACCCAACCTCTTAATTGGCTAAAATGCTTCACTCACCTCTGAAGTGCACTCAAATTTAACACCTTTTTTAAGATGGGATCTCAAGGGTTGTACAACAACAGCATACCCTGGAACAAATGGTGTATAGTATTCACAAAGATCCAGAAATGAGTGCAATGAATCCTTCTCTTAAGGAGAAGGCGCTTTGTGAATGGCCACAAGGTTACAAAACTTGAGTGGGATTCCTTTAGCTGAAATGGTATGCCCTAATTGATCCACCTGCTGAGACAGAAGTTAAATTGTTCGTGCTTGACCATCATGCCTCTGTCATGTAGAATTCTGAAAACTCTCTCCAAAACAGCCAAGTGTTCCTCCCTGTCTTTCATGAAGACCAGGATATTGTCCTGGAAAGTTTGTATGTTTTTCATTTTCCCAAACAAAATATCCATGGTCTTTTGAAAGATGCTCGCCACCAAGGCTAGTCCAAATGGAAGCCTCAAATATTTGTAGGCACCAAACGGTGTGACAAATGTTGTGAGATCTTGAGATTCCTGGATAAGGGAAATCTGATGGTAAGCCGAATGTAAGTCTATGGTGGAAAAAAGCTTGGACTCACCAATATTGTCTAGCATTTCCTATATATGAGGCAAGGAATGAAAGTCAATTACTATATTCTGATTTAGGGACCGCAAGTCAAATCATGATCGCAAATCCCTACTTTTCTTCTTGGCTAATACTATGGCGGAAACCCACCCAGATGACAGATGAGTTAGAGGTTTGGATGACTCCTTCCACAGAAAGCCTATCCAGTGAAACTTTAAGATCACCATTTACACCTAGAGGCACAGGCAGAATGTTATGAACTATAGGAGAAGCTCCAGACTTCAATTTGATGGAGTGTTCAAATCCCTTCACACTGCCTATCTAATTTTTTAATACATCAAGAAATTTCTTAACCATAATTTGCTATAGATCCCCGTGGTCATCGGAATATAAAATGGACCTGTCATGAAGAACAATGGGAATCTCATGCCCAGGCCTCAATGAAAATGCCTAACCTGGCTAAGACTTTCGTCCTACTATATCTTTACCCTTCATAGCGACATACATTTTGGTGTGGATTTTCCTACCTAAACATTCCAGAAGACCCACAAAAGAATCCAATCATTTTAATCTCCTAATCCCCCAAAGCTCTGGGATTGATGCCAGGTTCTTCCAAATGAAAAGTTCTTGGCCAAATGTTGTAAAAGGTAGTATCAGCTAGTACGGTGATGGACACCCCTGAATTTTGCATAACAGCACCTTAATTCTTTTAGTAACATCACCAACTTCATATTCCAGAGACAGTAAAACTTTTGACAATCCTTAACTCACTCATTAACATTCACACTGTTAATTTTTACATTAATTTGTGCTTTGCAGACAGACTGAAAGTGGCCTACTTTCTTGCACGCATTGCATTGTTTGCCTGTAGCCGGACAAGCAACAGTATTACGCAAGTGAGTTTTTGACCCACACCTATAACAAGATTACCACTTCTTATTCTATGAAACCTTAGCATTCAAGGCACACATCCAATATACATGCTATAGGTGACAAACCATCTTGGCTGGCCAATGTTTGTGACGAGATAATAGATATATCTATGCTTTTTGTGATATATAATACCTCCCCCAAACAGGGGCGGCTGATGACATTTGAAAATAGTGGGGCGTAAAAGTTGTATGAGTTTTGTGTCACGAGAATTTTGAAAAAAGTGGGCAAATCGAGCATTTTAAAGCAATTTTGATGAAGCAAGATGGTTTATAAAGCAATTGTGATAGTGTAGACTTGAAATATTGAAACATTAAAAATACTCAATATTTTACAGAATTTAAATTGTTTAGTTACTGATCGTAATGGCAGGTTACAAACAGCCCCTGTACAAGTACAAGGACTATTAATAACAATGGCTTAATACGTAGGCATCACCCAGCTCTAAATCGTATCATGGTGTTTTGATTACTGGAGATTTTTGTCCAAACTTGCAATGATTCTTATTTTACTGGCATTGCAAGGATAAAACACTGAACTGGCCCTGGTGCCATTGCATGGCCAGACCTCCACTGGCCTCTGTGTACAGTCACCTTAGTGCCATTGTATGACTAGACCTGCACAGGCCTCTTTGTACAGCCACCTCGGTCCCACTGCATGGCCAGACCTGCACAGGCCTCTGTGTGCAGCCATCTTTGTGCCATGGCATGACCAGACCTGCACAGGCCTCTGTGTGCAGCCAACTTCATGAAACATGCGTTGCCATTGGTACACTTGATGACCTGACCTACACCAGACTGTGGGGCCGATTCCGACCGGAAATCTCTCTGACCGAGCCGGACCCGGAGAGATTTCCGACCGAATCGGACTCTGGCAGTCCGACCGAACGAGTACGATGCGCACGCATGCCATCGGACTCGAGTCGGTCGGACTCCCATTGAAGTCAATGGGAGCCTGTCGTACAACGCGTACGCGGGCTCCCATTCACTCAATGGGTGCGAGGCAGTCAAGGGCGCCCCCTACAGCAGGTACGCGTTGATGCGCATCGCGGCGTACATGCACAGGTAGGGGGGACCCATGGGTCCCCCCTGTGTGCGACTCGCGCGCCTACGCGTACAGGGGGTCCGACGCGGACCCCCAAAGTCCGGCTCCGACAGCTTTTTCGAGCCGGACGGCGCGAGTCGGTCGGACTGCTCGCGGCGCGCATCGTACTTACCCGGCCGGGATACGTCTCCATAGCGCGGTGCGAGTCGTGTCCATGCGAGTCGGTCGGAGCGTGTTGAAGCCGCGTTCGAGTCGGTCGGAGATTTCGCGTGTGCCTGCATCGTACTCGCTCGACCGGACCCGCGTACGATTCGGTCGGGAAACAGGGCTCCGAATCGGATCCGGTAAATCCGAATCCGATTCGGAGCACTACCGGCCGAGATCGGAATCGGCCCCTGTGTGTGCAAGCACCTTCATGTTGTTAGCTCTGGCATTGGTGCCACTGCTTGACCAGACCTGCATGTCCAGAGCTACAGATGTCTCTGTGTGCAGCCATGTTCATGCTGCAAGCTCTCACATTGGCGCCATCGCATGACAATAGCTGCACCGCCTCTGTGCCACATTCACGCAGTCAGTTCTGCTCTGGTGCAACTGCATAAACAGACCTACCAAACCCTCTGTGTGCAGCCAGCTGCAGTCTGTGGCATTGCTGCACATATCTAACAAGCCCTAAAAAAGACTTTGCAGGGAACCAAGCTCGTGCTGCACAACCCTATCTTCACAAGTCCCTGTCTGCTGCCACCTCGATGCACCTGCACCAGGCTCTTCCCCGGTGCGCCTGTCTGACTGAACTCACACAAGCCTCTGTATGCAGCCACTTGCAGGCAGGAGGTGCTAATATCAGTGCGCCGCATTGGCCCGCCGATTACTCGATTTCTGGTTGCAGCCATCCCAGGATTGTAGGCACAACCTTAAGCACACACGTGCACGAGGACCAGACCCCTTCAAGCCTAGGTTGCACTTTCAGCCACGGCGCGCGTATGTTTAACCCTCCTCCCGTTTTACAATGAACATCAGGTTAGAGGTGTAATGAGAAACACCACACGTCATACAAATGTTTCTTTAGTTTTTGGCATACATATAGCTTTTAATTCATGTTTAGGAAACATTTAGCAGCTATTAAATATCAGGGCCTCTCTTAGTTGTCTGCGACATCCATCCATGCGACAACAAGGCCCTAGTAAACTTGCCTATATAAGTTTAAAAAATGCCCGCCTGGGCCTTACCTGGTGAACTGCCGACTCCTCCTGAGTTCACACATCCAGTCCTACTCCGGACAGCAACCTGCAGTGCTGTGGCAGCGTCAAGCAAATATTGCAAACAAACATTGGAATAGCTGCTGCCGGCACTGCAGTAATGATGGACTGTCTCGGCTCTCAAATGCAGTCCATCTCGCTCGAGTGTAAAGTCGAATGACGCAGTAAGAAATCCACCACCACTCCGGTTGCCACTGGAGAGTGCAGACTCACACACGGGAAGGGTGGGTCCCACCACGCCCTGTAACGAGTAGGGAAAAGCTCTCCACTCTCTGATTGACGTGGAGGGTTAGCGATACTGGGCTTGTTTTTAAAACGCCCGGGGCTAACTTTACCTCCACACCATCAGGGGGTGGAGACTGCGCCTTGCAGCTAGGTCTCTGCCGAGCTGATGACCTCACAGGCTTCAGGGCTGTGAGGTTGTCAGCCCGGAAAACACTTAGGGCCTCATTAGGATGGCGGGCGGACTTTCGTCCACCCGCCGCAATGCCAAAATGGCATGTTGTGCATTGCCACGCACAACGTGGCAGGCACCGCGCGGTGCCTGCCACCTTGTGCACGGCAATGCAGGGGGGTACCATGGGTACCCCCCAAGTGCAGCTCTACCCCCCGGGGGCCCGCAACAGGCCCCCAAAGTGATTCCCGCCAGCCTTTCCATGGCGGCTCTGTAAAACACACATCCTAATATGGATGGCGGTGCCTGCTAGGCACTGCCACCATATTAGGCCCCCAGTCCGCCCGGCCGGCAATCGTAACGATTGCCGGCCAGCGGAAAAGCGGCGGACGCACTTTGCTTCCGCCGCAATACCCCCGCCATAATAATATGGCGGGGGTAATTCTGGTTACGATGGCGGGTGGATCGCCACCGCCGGGCCGGCGGTGGCAACCCGCCCGCCATCGTAATCAGCCCCTTAGGCTTCTTTGGGTCCGCCCGGGGAGCAAGCAAGGAGAGAGTCAGTCACGTGACATCTAGACTCCACAATGGCCACTAGACAAAGGCGGCAGTATCGGTGAGTGGGCAGACAGTGTCCCGTGTTCTAGCAGAATGGAAGACTACAATAAAGGGTTATATTTTTATTGAATAAAATATGAGCACTTATTGTTGAATGTAACTGGGGCGGAGCCCCGACGCCCTCAGAGAGAAACTGCCCCTGCCCCCAAAGATGGGTTCCTACATGTGAGTAATCTCTCATGTATCTTTTTAGAGTAACAATTAAATATAAATTGGTCTCTAATATGTTTCAATATGGTTCTCAAATTCACATGTTGAGTCAAGGTCAGTAAATCTGCAATAAATTCCTCTACAGTCTCCTCATTGCTCTGCTTCCTTTTAAAAAAGTTATGTCTTTCCAATAGGACACTGGATTCCTCTGTATATTATCTACTCATCTGCTTTATGCCTTCTAAATAAATATTCCATACAATGTTCCCAGCAGTTGGCACTAAAACTACTGGCAGATTGTCAAAGACTCTTTGCCAAGCAATTCCCAGTTGATTGAACAAAAGCGCTAATTTTCTAGGTGGATCATATGCAATAGCATCAATGGTGGTGAGATAATTTTTGAAAATTCTGAGCCAATGTTTTCATTTTGTTTTGGGCTCCATGCCCTTTGTAAGAAGGGTGGAGGCTGCACCACACCTTGCATCTCTGAGGCTATGATTGATAGATTGCTATCAGCAGAGAAGGTAGAGAAAAATGAAACCCATCTCACCTTTATGGAGTTACTCTCTTAAAAAAATCCTCCAGAATTAATAACATTCAAATTGCTCAATAAAAAATGTAGTTGTTGAACACTTTTTGATATTAGTTACAACAGATTTTGCTAACATTGTTGATAGTTCATTGTCTCGATGAAGATATGGATAGGAGTAATTCAGTTCCCAGGCAAACTCTGGACAGTGATTGAATGGAAGAAGATGGTGGATACAACAGTTACGGATTCTAATATAATATATTTTTATATAATTGCGTGTTCCTAGATTAGGTCACCAACTCTACCTACCCGACTTCCCTCATGTGCAAACCCCTCATGCTAGCTCGCATTGCAGACTTTGGTCTGCAGAGCTTTGATTGAGACCTTTTCCCATTGCCCTAGACCCTGTGCTTTATTGCACTGAGACTCTACTGAGTTTTTCTTGAATTACTCTTTATGGGATGTTCTTTTGATTTCTCTTATAGCATTGAATTGATTTAATTGAATCTTTACGCTTGCTCTCATTCTCTCAATATATAGAGCTCCTTGTGGGTTCTAATTGACTCCTTACTCATTTGTTTCTTAGAATAGGGATTCTTTCCTTTAAGGAACATGCTTGATAATGATTTATGCTTGATATTGTCACTAACCTGATTTTAAATTGATGATGAATAAAATTGCCAAATAAAAAGAACTTACTAAAGATTTGAATTCATAACACCCTTTAAAACTTTATGAAACTCTCTTCATTGACTCACATCTAATTAGGCCTCAGCGTACAACTCCGCTCCACTCATGAAGTTTGCAGAGTTCGGCAACTCCGTGTTCCACGTGGAAAGCGGAGTTACCGATATACTCTGCACTCCGGAATGGAGCAGTGTTTTTTTTTGTTGGCGTGCTCTAAATGTCCTTTCGTGCATGAGGGCTCGAATTGCCAGGCGATCGTGATCACCCACGAGATTTCCTAGCTGTTCGGGAGCCCCACGAGATTTGTTAGCCGGCCTCAAGCTCCCTCGAGATTTTCCGGTTGCCAACACTTCTTTCGGGGGTCCAGTGACTTCCGGCAGATGTTTTGTGATGTACATGTTCTGAACGCACAGGATCTACCATGGCTACAATCTGGGGAAGATTCTCGCCTCGAAAAGCATCAAAATCTTCCTGAAATTACAATTTGGAGTCAAAAACCTAATCAAATGGACCATTGGCATTGGTTTTTTTGTGCAAGGAGTCCTTTTTCTTTTTTTACATTTTTGCCAACAGGAAGGAAGTGCCCCAGAGTTTCCAACTTCCCGTTCCTGTCCAGCAGGCTCCTACCACTGCTTTGTCCAACTCCTGGTCACTTTTCATTTGGATTTGGAATTGGAAGGATCTCTCTTTGTGTCTTCTGCATATATACCATTGGATTTAAGGACATTGTATTTGAGATTTCACAAGTAAGTTAAAAAATTGTTGTATAAGGGTTTTGTTTGTTTGATAGAGGGCAAGCACCAGGATCTATTTCCATTTTTATTTGATTTTTTAAATGTATTGTGGTGGGGCTGGCCTGCAGTTTTAGTAGGGGCGTATTTAATTTTTGCATGTAATTTGTCTTATTTTGTAAAGGTAAAATGTGGCTCAGTTTGGTAAATTATCTCCATGTATTTTTGATAAATTTGCAATATTCTTTTAATTCACTATGTCGACTAGTCTGCCAATGGGCCGTCCAGCCAGGAGGCCCAATACTAGTCATGGGTGCATGAAACAACTGTTTCTGTGGTGTCTGTTGAAATGAAACATCATTTAGGCCATGGATGGCATTGGATTAAAATACAAAATCTGTTTTTTATGGTATTTCATGTTTCTTTTCTCTCTGCAACTGTGTATAGGGTGGGGTAATGTGTTACCACCATGCCTCCTTTGTCTGGTCAGTGTGTGTGTGTGTGTGTGTGTGTGTTTGCCATAGACCAGCATTTGCCTTTGTTCCCCTTGCCATGTGGACAGAGGCCATTTTGTATAGTCAGTGTCCATAGGCCTACATGTGTTCTTTGTTTTCCAGGCCTCCTGCCTCTTGTTGTGACCATGTGCCTGACAACCATTTTGTGCAGCCAGCCAGTGTGCTTTTGCCATAGGCCTGCATGTCTTCTTTGTTTTCCAGGCCTCCTGCTTGATGTTGGGACCTTGTGGCTGGCGGCCATTTTTGCGTAGGCATCCAATGTGCTTTTGCCATAGGCCCGCATGTGTTGTTCTTCTATCATTATGTTGTGGCCATGCCTCTTTGCTTGCTGTTTCACCATGTGCTCAGTGGTCATTTTGTGTAGGCAGCCAGTGTGCTTTTGCCATAGGCCTGCATGCTTAGTGTTGTTGTTGTTGATGAACACAATGTGGCACTGGCTGGCATCCATTTTGAGCATCCAGCCAGTGTGGCCCTGTTTTTTGGGAGTTTTATATAGCACAAACTTGACCCGAAGGTATTAAGTAGCAGAGCGCTTTACATGAGCACCAGTTGCGTTACACAAGGTCACATTCATTTTTGTTAGGCATGGGGAGATTAAGTGATTTGCCCAGAATCACAGGATATTGAGCGTCCCTGCCGAGACTCTAACCCGGTTCCTCAGCTTCAAGGTTGACCGCTCTAGCCGTTAGGCCACGTCCTCTCCCCCGTCTCTCTCCTTTGCGATAGGCTTGCATAGATGGTTGAGCAATAAGATAGCAGTTTAATAAATTACATGCTTGAGTATAATTTCACATGTTTATAATCTTTTAAAAATATATTTTCGTTATTTTATTTCAAATTTTTTTATTTTATTTTTTATTTTATCTTTTTGAAAATTAAATTTAATATAATTTTTTTAAATATTTCTTTATGTAAACCATTTTCATAACATGAGCTGGCATCAATGAATCAACCCCATGTCTGCTATAGGTGCACTACAGCATTCATTGTCTAAGGATTATTCCATTGTCATTAGTCAGCTGCACCTCCCTGACTGTTGCATCCCACGTGATGCACATAAAGAAACAGTTACATCTGTATGTTGTTGTTGTTGCTCTTTCTTATCCTTCCTGAGTGTACACCATGAAAGTTCCTGTTAGTGTGTGGTTATACAAATGGATACACTGTATTGTTATTTATTTATAATAACTGAAGCGACCAGTGACCACACTTAATGATATTATTTGTTTGTACTACTAATTGAACTTCAACAATGCCACGTTTCACTGATGTTCTTCTTGCTTGTTTGCTTTTCGGTGCACAAGCAACAACATCACCCACAGTACTGCCAGACAAAAGGCCTGTGCATGACATGATGCGTGACCACACATCACAGACATCTCTTCAACTTGTGAAACTAAGTGCCACTGCCAACTGACAGCTTCAAGATGGCCCCAAAGATAGGTGTTACCAAGAAAGTGGGCAGTGATAAGAAGGAGCTTACCACCACAGGTATGTCGACCCAGACCTTTTTCGGGCAAATAAAAGCGTGCCTGCCACACCAGCATCAGGGGAGCAAGCCGGGAGCAGCACCCTCACATCAGCAGACCCACCCCAACCTAGGCCCAAGTCCATATCTGTCGCAGAGGCAGCCAGTCTAATCACTCCAATGCCAACGAGCAGTGACGTTGAAATTGACTTATCTCTTTCGCAAAGTAGTACCCAATCGCTGCAGGAAACTCAGATAAGTGGACAACAACAGCCGCAGCCAGCAATAGTAGTTCCTCCAGATGGAGGAGCAGTTCAGGAGATTGAACTTCATGCTGAGGAAGTAGAGGAAGTCACTCTTTCAGAAGATCCTTAGTCTTCCAGATCTCCAGCAAGAAAAAGGTTTGTCCACCATTTTCTTCTCCAAGCCCCCCTTTTGATGATCAAGTCTCCACTTGGATCCAGCCTCTGTCTGAGAGTGAGACATGCCATGAGAGGCTAGGGGAAAGGAAAATTCCTGAAAGCCTTAGATTTATGAATGTAGAGGAGGATGAGGATCATGGATGTTAGCCCAGCTCCAGTGGGGACCGATGTTACCCCATCCCAACCTGTTGTGAGGGATGTGGCACCACAGATACCACCACCGCCAGCTGCTATATTTGCAAAGTCCTGGCAGTGATCTACATTCTCAACCACCTCAGTAGAAGTAGGTACTGAGGAGAGGCAAATGTCAAAACGCTCCCCTACACCCAGTTCATCTGACATCGGTAGTGGCACTAGCGTCAGAAAGTAGACCTCCTCAGTTTATGACTTCTTTACGGTTAGCAAAAAGTAGCTGAACATTGACATATGCTCCATTTGCGGGTGGCAGTACCGGGGCCAAACAACCCATTTGAGAAAACACCACACAATCCAATGGGAGGTGCACCTTAGCGGCCAAAAAACTGCAAGTGGTGTTGGTGAAGGGGTCAAAGGCTGAGCAGGGAATCCAATGCAATCACGGTGGAAGGTGAAGAAGAGTCAAACATTTTTGTTACACAAAGCAGCCCTGTCCCCAGTAATGCAGTAGTATCACCCACATCGCAACATCGCAATGGCACAA
This sequence comes from Calotriton arnoldi, assembly GCA_963921515.1. Taxonomy (NCBI): domain Eukaryota; kingdom Metazoa; phylum Chordata; class Amphibia; order Caudata; family Salamandridae; genus Calotriton; species Calotriton arnoldi. Next base: position 173,111 of record CAWUFW010007030.1, read on the forward strand.
AACTCATGTTTAGACACCAAGGCAAAAGAGTACAGTGACTGCCCCACTGAGACGCACATTGAGCCTACCACTGTCCGCTTTCAAGAAGTCACCTGCATCAGTGGCACCATAAAAGAAAAAAATCTGGGCTACTATTTCTGGCATGTTTATGCAGAACGTAACCACCCAACGGCACGTTTGTACAATGCAAAGCTGGCTAAAAATGTTAGTGCTAGACCACATCCCTTTTTCTTTTGTGAAAGGAGTGGGTTTTCTAGAATTTGTGGCATCTTATTTTGCCAGAGTTGCTGTGTGTAGGAAAGTAGGATCTGCTTCTTATGGTTACCCCCACTTTTTGCTTTTTGCACCCACTGTTTTGACTAGTCTGGCCGGGATCCTGCTATCCAGGACCCCTGCCTATCTGCTTTCTCCCTTAAATTGATATGTATGTACTTTGGTACAACTCCAGATTGGATACTGGGGTACCCTTATCAGTCCCTAGTATATGGTACACAGGTACTCAGGGCATAGGTACCCCAGAGGCCTCCCATGGGCTGAAGCATGTATTATGCCACCCATGAGAGGCCATGCAAAATGGAACCTCAGGTCTGCTACTGCAGCCTGTGTAAGCGGGTGATTGCACCACTTACTTTAGATATAGGTTCACTATATCTATATATATCACTACACTTAAAACTTTGTAAGTCACCCGTATAGCAGGCCTTAACAATCCTGAAGGCAGGGTGCTGGGTTTTACGTGAGAGGGTGCTCCTGCACGAGCAGGACCCCTCTGCAGTCTTCGGAGACCATTCTCCCGGGCTGTACGTGATACTACCAGACATATAGGTAGAGGTGCATTATAACCTCATGGTAAATGCTATCTCGAAAACAACTGCAACAAAGTATGTCATGTTTGGTGTCAAACACCTTGGAATTATACCTCCACACCAGTAACTGGTGTGGGAGGTATGATTCCTCCCCTCAGAACCGAGGTTCTGGGGGTACCTAAGACTACTGGTACCAACTTTCTCGAGCCTTACAGCACAAAATGGATGCTGCAGCCACAGACATGTGTCGGCCCTCCTGCTGCTGAGCCAAGCTCGAGCAGGGGAAGGCAGCACAATAGGCATCCTGTCACAAGGAGGTGTGACCACCTCCCAGACAGGATTTAGTGTATTGGGGCTGGGTGGGTGCACTGTTACAGTGCCAGAAAGTCTGCAAGAGGGGCACACTTGGTGTCCCTGTGCATAGTCCAGTTCAAACCAGTTTTAGGAGCCATTTGCTCCTGCTCTAGCATGAAACTGGACAAAGGACATGGGTGTAGCCACCCCTCTGTCCTGTCCCTCCCCTAGGAGGGTCCCTAGAATCTTTCCAACCCTTTCCCGTGGGTATAAAATGGGCTACCTGGCTACAGGAGATTAGAGTTTACGTGGACAAGATTCTGCAAGAAGATACCACTATACTTCGACCGTCTGCACACGCTGGATTTCGCTGGACCTCCCTTGGGCTCAACTTCGTCTTCCCTTGCCATCCCACCGCTGCCACCAATGTGAGAAGTTGTCCTGGTATATGCTGTCCACTAATTAAAGTGGGCACCCTGTACCAGTCCAAACAACCCTTATGGTGATTAGGTCAAAGATAACCTTTTGAAAGCTATCCTAGTGGTAGCTATGGAGAGCAGCCTTCAGGCTAAGTCTTGAAGAAATGTTAAGCACCTTGTTTTACCAGAATGTAACCTTATAGCATTGGTTAAATGAAAGGGAAACCACACACTAGTTATAAAAATATGTATTTATTATATATAACACTCTCTAGTATCCTCTACATGAGGATAGAACACAAATCAAATAACACAGTTGCAAAGAATCGCTGTTCTAACGCAACTTTACGATGTGCTGGAATTGCTTGGACAAGCTTTGCAGCAGAGTGCTGTTCACACTATCCACCTGATGACAGACATGTGGACTAGTTGCCTAGCCACTGATTACATGTGCATCACTGCACACTTGATCTCTTTTGTGGGGGGTTAGAGAAAAGATTTCTGCAGGTGTTGACACTGCTGAGATTTCTAATGGCGCTCGGAAGCATGCAACAGTAGCCATTATTTGCCATGGAGAAATCCCATACTGCTGCAAACATTTTGGAAGACTTTACCAGCAAAGTCTTTGAATGTCTGCGACCAAAAGGGCTTAACTTTTGATTTGTTGCCACGGACAATGGCAGTAATATCGTTAAGGCCATGGCAGATGGTGGCTATTTCAGGGTTCTGTGTTTGGCGCACTGAATCAACATCATTGTACAGGACTTTCTCAAAAAAGAAGACCGAGTCATCGCTCATTTCAGCCATTCATTTAATGCCGGGAAGCGGCTAAGGGTCATTCAGCGATATTATAGAATGCCAGTGAAAGCACTCATACAGGAGGTGCCAACACTTTGGAACTCAACTTATTACATGTTGCAGCATCTGTTTGAGAAGTACAGACCAATAAATGAATATGTCATGCAAAGAGGGGATGCAACTGTGAAAGGCATGATCATTGAGATGGACCAATGAAGCCTAGTCAAATGCCTGACAGAGCTACTGCTTTCTTTAGAGGTTGACACGGGAAGTCAGCAAGGAGGACAGGACCATGGGCCAAGCTATCCCATTGTTGCATATGCTACAGCAACAGCTAAAGAAGGTGTCTGTGTCTGAAATGTACGCAGGTGTGGAGGAAAAAAGTATGAGTATGGTGGAGAGCTTAATCCTTCGCTTATTAGTTAATGCAAGGGTACAAAGAGACAATGTGCCATCTAAACATTACATCTGTGCCACAATTCTTGATACACGATACAAACCATTACTGCCCACTTTCATTCCTTTTTCAGATGGGGATGTTGCAAACTACAAAGCAAGGAATGCTGAGCAAGTCAGTGAGCTAGAAAATTAACGGCCAGGAATTAGAGGCCCACCCTTCCAGGGCACAAGTTCTGGGATGCAGTTTTCAACTTCAGAGCCTGAGGGCAGTGCTATTGGCTCACAGCAGCCAAAACCAACAACAAGAACACCAGCAACAACAGGAACAGGAGCATCAGCCCCAAAATCTGCAGATGATTGGTGTCTACTGGCAGGGCTTAAGTCCAGTGCAGAGGCGTAGGCAAAAGAGGTCGAGCAAGGTGGAGCACCAACGACTATTGAGCGAATGGTCCAGGCCTATCTGGATGACCCAACAGAGGTCCATCTTGATCAAAACCCATCGGTGGATTGGCATGGGAAGAGGAACCAATGGCTAGTGCTCAGCAGGCTGGCAATAAACTATCTGGGTTGCCCGGTTCCCAGTGTCTTCGCTGAACATGTGTTCAGTGCTGCTGGTGCAGTTGTCACAGTGAGAAGGACCAGTCTCTCATCCCAAAACGTGGAGAGATTAACCATGATCAAAATTAATCAGCACTTTATACCACTGAATTACTCTATACCTGAAGTACGACAGGAGGAAGATATGGGTGATTGGTCATACTCAAGTCATGGTAGTAGTGTATTAGTTGACCTACTTCTGGGTGAACCACCTGAGTCTGAGGATAAACTCAACTACCCTGACTACTAGGCCTGGGCCACCAACCTTAGACTTTATCTCAATATCGCCGAACTGCTTTGACGACAAAAAAAAAAAAAGATATAGCTAGGGTAACATTATTTTATTTTATTGGTTTTTGTCTGACTGACTAATGCAGCCCCACCATTTTAGACACATTTTATTGTCGGATTGGAGTTGCACCAGTGTGTAGTGAAAAAGCCCCCACCCCATCCATTTCCCTCAAGGACATTGGACATACAAATTTGTGTCTGCCTCCATCCTGTGCCTATCTATCCTTTCCCAGTTTATTCCCCTAGCCGGACTGCCCTACATTATTTATTTGATTTACAAGACTGGCCAATGTCTGTTTCATGAAACAATGGATCAGCAATGTACCACGGTGACCACGCTTGAATTAGAAGAACAGGTAAATGGCATGCATTGCACGCTGAGTAATTGTTGTTTGTGAGTGTGTTGAGATGATTCATGTGGTGGCAGGCAGTGACACTGGGTGTTTGTTTAACTGCAACTATTAACCTTGATTGTGTTTGTGATGATTTACAATGTTGGTGGCCTAATGCCGGCTGATCATTTTTTTCCTGAAGGTGATTTTTTCCTTCCCCTTTGACACTTAGTGAGATTTGTTCGCCAGGTCCACTCCACACTGCTTTGTTTTCTGCTTCACACTCCTCAAAGACCCGACCAGTCCCTTTAGCTAACAAACACAAATCTAGTCTACACAAAACATTACTCAATGTTTCTCTTGTTGTGCATCACCAGCATTGTACTACAGGTCGATCTATCGCATTTGAGTTGGGATTCAGTTGGTAAGGAGTTGGGCACCTTACTTGGATTCAGGAGGATGATGGAAGGACTCAGGGTGTGACTACTTCAACAACTGCCACCAGAAGAAGGCAGTTATCAACTTCACTGAAACCAACTGATTTGGTGATGACTTTAAAGTGGCCTACCCAACTCTGTGGAATGGTGATAAGAGAGGTGGGTTGATTTTACTTGATTTGCAAAATGCAATGTTGCTGGGTGTGTATGCTGTCTGGCGTAGGCTCAATTTGGAAACTATGTGGTGGTTGGGTGGGGGGCCTGTTGTTGTAGGTAATTGGAGACAGACATGTGGTCATGATCATCACATTATGCATGTGCTGTTAGGCTACATATTATTATTATTATGATTTATGATGATGAATTGATGATCATGACAGTTGCGAGTTTGATCAGTCCGGCCGATACATGTGGCAACGTGTGTTATTGTTGGTTGTTGTAAAATTGCTCTAACCTAATTGGTCACACATCAGTCATAAAATGAATGACTGCAAAAAGGACTATAATTCTTCTCTCTTGCACTGCCTCTGAGTTTTCTTGGTGCACTCCTTATGAAGTTTCCCTTCTGTCCTTCTCCTTGATTCTACAATATCATTTTTGTTTTACAATCCAGGCCTTATTCTCTCCTGCCCCAGATTGGAAAAGCACCATAACACTCATGCTTGCCTTAATGGACTGCATCAGCCAGGCACCCAAGATCAACGGGCAGTCCAAGAAGAATGCAGATGCAACTCCCAATTTTGTAATACAAAATCATTTTTTCTTTTAAAATTATTTTTTTAGAACTGTGTGTGTTGTTCACTTCACTTCTACATAATTTGTAATATTATTGCTATTTTTCAAGGCTAGGTGACAGCATATTTAGATATAATGTAACTTGAATCTCTCTGGGGCAGACTGACTGTGTGGTTGGCATTGCATTTAAGTTACCTGTACTCATTCCTTAGTTTCCTTTTCCTCCCATAACATATTTATGATGGTTGGCTGCTCATTGCCCAGATGAATATTGTCTTTGTGTATTTTTTGTCTTTGTCACACCTTTCCCAAAATCCCCCTTCCCATCCATTCATCAAACCCCAAACTCTCTTCCACCCGGCTGTGTGATTTATTGAGGTGTGACTTAATAATTTACACCATTAATTGATCACACACTTTGTGGGGTGGATGTGGTGAAAGCAACAGCAACTCAGTGCAGGATCTTCATTTGTACTCCTATTACTGAAACAATAGTCCACACTGACCTGATTTACAGACCCACGCATACAAGCGATCAATACTTTAGTTACAGAAGTCATTAGTCAGTATCATCATTCAGGCATTGTCTGTTGCGTTAAACGCTTAACCAATAACCATGTCCACTCCAGACTTTAAGTCCTCTCAACAAATCACAATTCGAGACTAAGCATCACTTTTATTTCCTCGAAATACTAGCTCACCATTGCTCTGAATAATTTAGTATTGTTACTTGTTTGTTATTCTGCATCAGGTATTCTTTTATATGTACTAGGCTGGTCTCAAGTGTTTGTAAAGCTATGATATAATAATATATATAACCCACTGTGTACTCCTACTAACTCAGTATTTTTTTATTTCCATTTAGTTGCCTGCGATGAATAATACTTGTGATTAAAATCCTGCAGTTGGATTTCACCTAGGTGGGAGTGGGACCTGAATTCTGATTCCTGCAGTGTTGTTAGTGCGATAGCCTGCTACTACTACCACCACTCTGGCACCTTGGGAAACCCTGCAGCCCTCGCTTCTTCCATTCGGTAAGAGAACTATGGTTCATTGTTCTACTAAGTTGTTGTAGGCAAGGCAATGACAACCCCCCCTCCATTAGTGGTTTATATAGTTGCAGACTGCAGAGACTAGGAGAGTAGTAGGCCAAGGGTACCACATAGGCATAGCACATACCTAATTGTTGTTACACACTATCAGCAAATCTTAAAAATACGTTGCGCTAAAAGGCAGCATTGAAAAGTAAAACAACCCCAAAATCCTAGATTAGAGGCATAAATAAAGGAACATAAATATTTATTAATCAACTTAAAAAAAAAAACACCCCTTCCACCCACATCCAACAACTGGCCTACCCCTCTCCCCAAGGTTCATCGGCCTGCCTAAGCAAGGATTAGCCTGGATGAGGTTGTAAACCATTTTACTTATTTTACACTGACCCTTGTTCTAACAGAGTTGAGCAAAAAAAAATAAACCTGAAAGTCTGTCACTTGAAGTAGGTCCTCTTTCCAGCTTAGAAGTATCCAACAGCAAAGTCACCAAACTGTCAGTGGGTTGAGAAGACAGCACAAAACCATAGCAGTGGCCTTTTCTAAAGTATACCCCACTTCTGGTACCAAAATGTGGTATGTCAGGTATGGTACACAGAAGATACCAGGCACGAAGTAGGGTATAACGGTAGCAGACTTTAATCCAATAACAGGGACCCACGACCAAAGAGACAACTGATCCAACAGACTCCAACCTGTGCTCTGCTGGTCATGGAATAATGCTCTTACAAACATTCTATATTCCAAGAATGGGGTTAGAAAGTAAATAAGAATACTTAAGGTGACAACATTATATATAAATAAAAAAAATAGAGATGCAATAAGTACCCTTAACAAGCAAACTATGATATGACATAACATAATGCATGTATTTGTAAAGCACACACTTACCTATGGGTCAGTTGGGCATTGAAGAACAGCTGTTTATTGTCACTGAAGGTAGTCGTTTTACCAACTCCAGAAGGATGAATTGCTGAGTGGAGCCACCAGATTTAAAACCCAGTAAAACCCAGATTGCTGGAGTGAATGAATTTTACTACGGAATCAAAAATATTATGGCATGCTAATATCGAGGACAGAATATCAAGGGACGAATATCAAAAGGTAAGTGCCTATAGGGAAGTAGTATTCTTAACTCCACATCTACGTACGAAGATATATGTACTGCGTAGGAACATACATGTGGAATTAGATATAGAAAATCTAGACTTATTACCTGTCAATATTTTATTTTCGATATTCTGTCCCATCAATATTGTTGATTTGATATTCACGGGGGCACACTGAGTGGAAGCATAGATACACTGAGCCACCAAACCTACAGATAGCTAAAGCTTTTTCTTACCCGCAAACGAAGAATGTGAAAGACTCGCATAGAAGGTGCCACGTAGCGATTGAACATTATTACTGTTACACATTGCAGTGTGATTGTTTGAGAATCGCCAGTTGCTTAAAGTGAGAATTAGTCATTCTTGATTGCCAAAAAATATTGCAATAATGAAATGTTTTAGAACATTGAGAGAGTTGGTGAGGGGAGATGTGAGGGTTCCCATTCGAGAAGGCGATGTCATTATATGGCCATCAGTGTCAGACTCTATACATGTATTTGGCTTAAACAGTGGAAGTAGAACACTGAGAAAGAAGGGGCTTTACAATTTGCCCCATACAATACCTTTTATTTGAATATAATTGAGAATCGGAGACAAATGTTGTATGACAAGAAACCTCCACCTAGACCGGCACAGTATGAGGCTTTGAATTGTTGGGAAAGGGCTGCACATGCAAAGAATCAAGAAAAATGTCAGAGTAAAGCTAAGAGAACAATTCGTAGTTGAATAGATGCTAAGAAGGATGCAGAACAGCAGGTGTGGAGAAGAGATATGATAAGGGAGCTAAGTTATATCCTGTATTGACACGTGAGAGGCCCAAGAAAAGAAGAGCGCAAGGAGAGAAGGATACTGATGCCCAACACAAATCCAGTACTAATAGTAATACTAGTGATGATTTATTGGAGGATTTACTATCCTCCCAACCATGCAGTTAAGTCCAATAATGGAAACACCCCATGTAATGATAACGGTGCAACTGCACCCGTTGATCTCGTCTTACCTCATACAGGAGGACCTCTCCCGACAGACCCAGTTGTGACTGCCCCAACTCAGACAATACTCATAGTGACAGTTTCTATTACTACTGCCTCAGTTGTTACTATTCCAGTTGTGACTACCCCTGTTATAACAACACAAACTATGACTGTCCCTGTGGTGACCGCTCTGATTGCCACAGCCCAGATCCCTGTGGTTTTGGGTACGATTACAGAAAAAGCTGTTCCTGCTACTGTTCCTATGACTCATAACTCACAGATAGTTATCTGGAATCCCAATCCATTTACAGGACCTGTAGCTTCCAAACCGACTTTAGGTTTCACAACACCGATTGCGAAGCGTGCTACTGTTTTTTTTTTATCCAGGAGCACAGCCGGAGATGGGGGAGTATATCTGGGAAGTGAAGAAACAGAAGAGGTGGAATACAGTCCCTTAGCCGAACGTTTGGCTTCACGGACGGGCCCGACAAGGCCGTGGGAATTTTCCCTTTAAAGACTCCAGAGTTACTGCCTGGAGACCATACTACATTCATTTTCTACTGTATACCTATAGAAATTAGGATTTTCGCTGACAAGTGTGGGATCACAGGACTCGCCTCAACATCCCGAATTGGGACTTCGTCCATATTAAATCTGAATCTCCAATGTCTATGGATTTGCACACGTTTTAGAATATAGGATCTACACGGACCTGTCTTTGAGCACACAGCAGTCTCTTGACATTAATTAGTGGGAGTCGCTATACAGAATCCCTACTTTTCCTTCGTGTGAATTCGTGATTGATCTAGACATCTTAGCCGTGAATACACTCTGGTACATCTCAGGACATATCCTATACACAAGGATTTTTCATAATCAACTTGGTTTCCCCCTCATAAGGGTGATTGCCCTTAGGAGCCCTGATGAAGTTCTCCCATGGAGAACGAAACGCGTTGGCTGGAATCTAAAGCTTTGATATCGATTGAACAATAAAGAAACTTTGTAAATTTTACTTTGCTATCTGGACTTTATTATTCTGCGCACGCCCATCATTTGTACCTTAGCTAGAATGACTTTAAGACATTTAGGGCCACATGTATCAAGCATTTTTCCGGTCGTAAACAGCCCGATTCACAGAATCGGGCCATTTGCAACTGCAAAAATTTATTTTGGTATGTATCATTTCCAAATTGCAATTCAGTTACATGTTACTGAATCACAGTTTGGAATTGCGAATACATACCAATTCAGTATTAAGAAGGGACGTGTTTAGGGTGCCCCTTCTACCTACATCAAGTAGCTGGTAACCCATTCACAAAGGAGAAGGGCTCTCCAAGGGACCCTTTCCCTTTGTGAATGTTTGTAAAAAAATTTAAGAGCAGGCGGTGGTCCCACAGACCACTACCTGCTCTTAAAAATGAAAAGAAAACGTTTAATTTTTCTTTTTTTAAATGCAACCCGTTTTGCTTTAAGGGAAATGGCCTGCATTTTAAAAAAAATGATTGCTTTATTAAAAAGCAATCACAGACATGGTGGTCTGCTGACCCCAGCAGGCCACAATTACTGTGATTTTAGCGATTCCTAATGGGTCGCAAATTGCGACCTACCTCATTAATATTCATGAGGTAGGTCGATTTGCCACCCACTAGGAATCGCTAAATGAAACTTGATGAGTTTCATGCATTTGGAATAGCGATTACCTAATTGCGATTTGCAGAGAATTGCAATTGTGTAATCGCTATTCCCAATATTGATACATTTGGCCGTTAGATGTTCCCAGATTGATTGGGGAATTGGATGAGCTTAATAAAGGAAAATTAGATGTGTCCCACATAGATAATTATCAGGAAGATGAGCTTAAATATTTGAACAAGAAAATCACACTATGTGCTGTAAAGGCACATGAGAGGTTGGCGCAATTGGTGAAGAAGCATAATATTGATATATTCAAGAGTCCTGTGTTGAAAAGGAGCTTTAGGGTTCATATTGACAAGGAAATGATCACTACGATCAGGACTTCTGGGATGAAGGTGCACATTAGAGAATTGGTTGTAAGTATACAGAAATGAACAATTTGGACAAGATACCGCACAGGTGGATCAGAAAGGAACAGAAGAGAAAGCAAAAGGAGAATACTCAGAGAGCTAAAAAAGTGACTCACCCATGGGATACTGAGACAGGTGCGTACCCTTTAAGGTATGGACATGGAGGAGCATATGTGCATGTGACCTGGAGTAGAGATGCTCTTACTCTATTTACAAATAAATAACCTAAGTTGAGGGAGAACACCGACTTGTAGTACACTCAGGTTGATCAATTTGTGAAAATTTCAAAGGTTTTGAGGGAAGATTTGAAAACCTTTTTCGACATTGTGGTTCCCAGTGACTCATACCTAACCATGCAGTTCAGTCCAATAATGGAAACACGTCATGTAATGGTAACGCCGCAACTGCTAAATGTAAAGTTTTGGTACAGTGGCCAAATGCTGAGCCCCCAAGAGTGACTCAGATGAACATACCTTCTCTTGAGGTGATGAGAAAGTATGTACAGGTGATTACTTTCTTGAAGGGAAAGGTCCCACAGAAAGAGATTGATTGGGTGAAGATATATCATACAACTCAGGAAGCTAAAGAATCAGTGCATACGTACTGTGAGCAGTTGTTGCAGGTGTTCAGGCAACATAGCGGTGTTGACAACCCTGAAATGGGAGATATGAGCAATTTTTTATCACAGTCCATTCTTTGTTTATGCCCAGAGATCAGCTTGCACATTCAGCAGAATATGATTTGTTGGCCATTGGATGAGATACTTTGATATGCTAAGTATTGCAGTGATGAGCAGGAGATGAAACAAAAGGCTTAAAATGAAGTTTATGCTGGGGCAGACTAAGTTTGCCCAGAAGGGATTTCAGAATGTCCTATATGTGAGAAGTGATGTTGGTGGTGGAATGCACGGAGCTGGATTTTAAGGCAGAGGTCAGATGAGGGAACTTGGAAATGGTGTTGAATAAGGTAGAGGTTGTGGTGTTACTATTGATCCCAGTACCAGAATTTAGGTAGTGACTTTAAAATGGTATAATCCATGTCATTATTGTTAACAAGTTGGGCAATTGGAGGATAGAGTTCCGACTCAACCCAAATCGAATGCCTGGTAATGGTCATATGCAAGGCGTAAATCCAATGCAGATGCAAAATGTACAGATGCAGAGACCACAGAATACCAATATGTCACAAGTCCCAATGATGCAAGTTCCCCAAGCCCTGAAGGTCCCACAGAATATGGGAAATCGAAGGTTCAATGCGAACTAGGTTCCAAGAGCTAATTCGTCGCTCTATACAGACAAACCAGTTTCCATCAGTTCCCAGTCTTTGATGATTCTGGGGATGATGGGTCAGATGAATGACAATGATGGTGCCTACTGGGGGAGGAGGATTGTGTACTTGGCGCAGTCTAGGAGGTAGACCAAAGTGGTCCATTCGTGGAAGGAGAGGTGAATGGCCACCAATTGTCCCTTTTGATTGACACTGGCGCTACCTGTTACACAGTTAGAACTGTCAAAGTCCCAAACCTACCTCTCTCAGGAAAACAGATCCAAGTTGTAGGTGTTGCAAATAAACAGATTGGAAACTCCATATCAGAAAAGCCCCCAGTTAAGATAGGTTCCTTTGAAGAAGATCATAAGCTTGTAAGTTGTGATTCCAGTCCAGTCAACTTCTTAGGCTAAAACCTATTGCACAAGTTGAAATGCGCCATTTACTATACACCAGAGGGTGTTGAGTTTCAGACACATGATGAAGATGTGGATTTGAAACTAGCTAAGTAAGGTGTGTCCATTGGGCTGTTGAAAGACACAGTAAAACCCGACGCCTGGGTTTTTTCAGGCAAAGACGTTGTACTCATTAAGGATGTAGAACCTGTCTGAATCACTGTGGAGCCTAATGTTGAATATCCCTGAACACCACAACACAATCTTTCACCAGAAACAATTGCTTGAATTGCCCTGGTGATTGAGTCCATAATATATCGGGGAATTTTTAAGGCGATTCTGGGAATTCCATGCAATTCTCTCATTATGGGCTTGCAAAAGCTTAGTGGCAAGTACCGCATAGTACAGAATCTTAAAAAGATTAATAACATCGTTGTTCCGTGTTTTCTTGCAACAGAATCCTGCTGTGATATTGTTTCAGATTCCCTGTGCACTGAAGTGGTTCACAGTTGTTGATTTGTACCAAGCTTTTTTTCCATCCCATTGCATGAAGAAAGTCAATTTCTCTTTGTGTTCAGATTCCGCAATAGAATCTTGGCATGGTGCCATATTTCACAAGGATATTTAAGGAGATCTTGAAGAAGAATCTAAAGACCCTAAAGCTGCCATGTAATTCAGTCCTGGTCCAGTACATTGACCATCTGTGGCATCAATGTTGCAAAAGGCATGTAGACAAGATACTATTATCCAATTAAATCACCTAGCCGAAAACAGTCATAAAGTGTCTCCAAGTACACTGCAGTACTTCCGAAAAGAAGTGCTGTATCTGGGACATCACATTGAGAAAGGAGCGAGGAAGGTGTTGCAAGAGAAAATCTGTGCCATTCTAAAAATGAACCCTCCCATCATGCAGAGAGAAATCAGGTTGTTTTGGAAATGTTGGCCTACTGTCAACTGTGGGTACCCAACTTTCCACAAGTGGCAAAGCCTCTACAGAGGCTGACACACAAGGATGTGTGTGATCTGATACCATGGGACAATGAAAGCATGAATACCTTCCTAGAGTTGAGAGAAAGTCTCTGCCGAGCCCTGGCCCTAGGAATACCAGCTTACAGTAAAGAGTTTGTACTATTTTGCAGTGAGAGGGAGGGCTTCGCTCTGTCAGGGCTTATCCAAACACATGGTGATTTCCCAAGACATGTAGTGTATTTCTCAGTCACACCTGACCCAATAGTCGCAGGACTGCCCTGCTGACCTAAACTCATTGTGTAACTAATGGGACTGTTGGTGGCATTGCAGGTGCCTCGGGGAATAGCTGTAGTTATGCAGCATGCAAGAGTGGCAATGATTATGCTACAGCTAGGAATTGGTAAGTCAACAAAGTTGCCCGGTATTGTGCTCATGAGTACTGTATATTTAACAGGGATTATTCAAATGAATCTGAAAATAATACAAATTTCAATGTGTTGTTGACTGTTGCTGATACATGAGAAGAAGTTAGGAGATTGCAAGAAGCATCAGAGATTGAACAATACGGCTGAGTCAGAGCTGGTTTTGGGAAGAATTTGATATGTGTTTCAGAAGATGGAAGACCTGTGTTGCCAGATAGTTTATTGTCCCCAATGGTTAGACATTTTCATTCTGGCAAAACTGGTTTAACCCTCGGTTTAGAGTGATTGCCAATAATCGCTGTCACTGTTGTGAAGTCTGCCAGCAAATGATTAAAGGGAGGAGAATGCCATTAAAACTGAGTCACATGGAAAGATCAGGAAGTCCTTTCAACAAAATGCAGTTGCATTTTATCAAAATACCAGTGTGCAATGGGTCACGATATGTCCTGGTTTTGGTGTGTATCTTTTCCCATTGGGTCTACCCCACTAGAAGGTATGACAGTTTCACTGTGGCTAAGTTACTGCTGCAAGAATTAATCCCTCATTTCGGATTCCCAGTTTTTGTTGAGTCAGACTGTGGAACTCATTTCAATAATGCGGTCCTGAGAATACAGTTCTGTAGCCTAGCAAGTCGAACAATGACTGCACTTTAGTCACCGGTCTAAGGCATCTGGCGTCATTGAGCAATTGAATGGGACTTTGAAGTCCTGCCTGGCTAAGGTGTGTGCTTTGCCCTCTCTGAAGTGGCCAGACGTTTTGCCTTTGGTGTTGATTAGCCTTCGCAGTACCCCTGATCGGTGAGCAGTATTGTCGCTTCACAAGATCCTCATGGGGAGATCCATGAGGTTGCCTGCTGTGACCACTAAAGCGCTTGTGAACATTTCATATGGTATGGGTCTTGACTACTGCAAAGGACATGCTGATGTGGCGCGTTCCGTCTCACACCAGGGTGAGCTGTAGCTGCTCTACTAGATCAGGAGCAGTGCCACGACCAGGAACAGCTTTAGGGCGGTGCCAAAGGTGGGTCCGCACTGGGTGCTGACCGGGAGGGGGGTACTGACCTCAGGGGAGGGGCTGTGTTTAGCAATAACTTATGATTTATAAGTACCTGCTTCCGAGTTCCTTGTGCGTCCAGCTTTCAGGTAGCAATAAAAATGTCATGATTTCACTTGTGATTAATGTTCTTGCTACAGAGAGAAATCGGAGTTTTGTCTAGTGGCAGTTTTGAATCCCATAAAGTAGCACAGAGGGTTAATAGGCCTGCTGCAAATAACGCATACTATGCAGATCACGGATCTGTTTTTTATAGCTGAGTGGATTAGTAAAGTTAGCCTTTTACCAGTGCTTTAAAACAATTGTAATGTATGTGAGACAGGGGCTATTGGGGCACCTTTGTCGGGTGATAGTGAGAGAATCCGAGGAGGAGGTCACTGGGGGGGCACCAAAAAAGATTGTTGCACCGGGCGTCGCCAGCACTAAAGCTGGACCTGGCCACAACCTCCTTCCTGGTTATTGGGTCCTGGTGAAGAAACATGTCAGGAATTCGTGTTTGGAGTCTCATTGGTGTGGCCTCTTCCAGGTGATCCCGGTCATCAACACAGTTGTCAAATGTGGTGAATTGCCTAACTGGATACACCCCTCCCATACCCAGCGAGTGAGATTCCTGGAGGAAGAAGGGGTGACATCAACTACTAAATTATTGAGCCATACTCCTGAGTGCTTGCAAATAGCAGAAGGGGTGCAGAGAGCACCCAGTTGCCTCGGAGCCAACTGGTGATCCAGAATCAAGAGGTGAGACAGAGTTGAATTGAGGCAAGTCCAGAGCCTGTGGGAATGAGAACAGAGTAACCATAGAGAACCAGCCTCATCCACACGTAAAAGATGACTCCGATTCTGGAGAAGGACCGAGCAGTTTGACCAGGTTTAGCAATGGAAGAGAAGGGTGAATAAGAAGAATTGGGAGACTGAAACCATATCATAGCAGGGAATATCTCAATATTCCTGGAGTGTATTATGTATGTGGATCAGATGCTCACTTTAAACTTTCTGTTAATTGGGCTGGAAGCTGTTACCTAGCTTTAGTGTTTTCCAAGATCTATCATGTAGTTAAGTTGGCTAGTCAAGCTGTTGGATTTCCAGTTCGTCCAAAGCGAAGTAGTTGTGCTTCACAAATAGCGGGAGATATTTTTGGTGTTATGATTCCCTCTGTGGTTGCAGCTTTAAATGATGTGAAGATTAAAAAGCTTTCAACATTAGTGGATACATTTGCTACTAGTGCAGGTTAGCATTACTGCATATTGATACTGAGCTGTTAGCTATTAGATCTATGGTCTTGCAAAATCATCTTGCATTAGATATCTTACTCACAAAGGAAGGTGCAGTCTGTCGGTACTAAAAGTTCAGCAATGCTGCACTTACATCTTAGACAAAAGCAAACAGATTAGGAAGATTGTTAAGAATCTCACTGAAGTGCCAACTGAATTGAAGGAGTTAGAAGCTACAGCTGCTTGGGGGTGATTTGGAGTGGATTTTCCACAGTAGGTAGTTGGCTTAGCAATATGAGTAGTGGAATTATAGGTACTATATTGAGGCCTATTTTGATCATTGGTGTTTGCGTGGTTTGCTTATTTGCTATGGGGAAGGGATTTAAATAAATGAGGACCAAGGAAAGCACAAGGATGTTTAAGTAGAGGAAAATATGCCTCATCACTGTTGTGTTCTGTTATGCGTTATTTGATTTTATGTTCAATCTTGCCAATGTATAAAAGTCTGTGTGGACATTTTAAAGAGTAAATGCAGTTTGTAGTATTAGTAGTACTTGGGAACCATCATTTACCCTGCAGTCTTTACAACGAGGTTGGTACCCCGCATGCAACTTTACCACACGTTACTTCAGCATGCAAGACGTTACATCGACTTGCTGTAAGGGCGCATTGTTGGACTGGTGTTGGATTTTTAAGTCCAACACCTACCCTACTGTTGCGTAGACTGGAGTTGGAATAGTAATTTATACTATTCCAAAGTTCAATGCCTTCCTTAAGCAAGTCATTGTAATGACTTGAGTGCTAAAGTAACGTGTGGTAACGTTGCACGTTGGGTACTGACTGCATTGTAAAGGTATGAGGGGTAAATTCCTGTGGGTTTCTGACATACAACCATGGTGCTTTGATGTCTCAACTTGATGGCTATGCCTTTGTGACGGTGAAACAGGGTGGGATCTTATATGACGTTGCAATGAACACAGTTGTGACAGTGGAATGCTCCTGGTTTGATCACTGTGAAAGCTTTTGAAATCTTCGTTGTTACCAGTTCTTTGATATTATTTGACCTTTTGTAGGCAAATATTGGCACGGTTCTAAATAAAGAACCAAAATCAGGTTCTAATTGTAGGACCCAACATCTGACCAGTAGTAGATTACTAAAGTATTGACAAAGTATGAACAGCATAGATTGGCAGCTGATAATATCATTTTGAGGTGTTGCTCTGCCCTAAAGCCCTCCATGTTGTTGCCACTGCTTGGGACAGGAGCTGATGTGGGAGAGGTTGAGTATGACTGCCTTGATGTTACTGAACTGTGCATAAAGCTGAAACCTGATATTAAAGATGAACCTCTTGCAGAGCCTGATTATGTTCTGTTTGTGGATGCTTGAGAGATGATGGGGGAAATTTGAGGGCTGCATAAGCTGTTTGCACCTTAGAGGGTGTAGTGGAAGCCTCCTGGCTCAGTGATGTAAGTTCTTCCAAAGTGGCCGAATCGGTCATCAAAATCTGATTCATATGATTTCTTTAATGGTGGTGCTTTGCGTGGAAAAAGTTGACACATACGTGACCCTGTTTTATGGTGTTTTAGCTGACTTCTTGAGTAGATTTGGTCTTGTAATTTTATGAGCTCTTTCTATGCTTTCCTTGATTACCTTTTCTGGGTAATCTCTAACAAGAGCTGTTCTATTTCTTCTTGAAAGGCTTGCCCTGGTTTCTCAGGTTCAGAAATTATTATTTTCATGTGAATTGTGAGTATGGCAAATGGCATTTAAGTGACTCATGAAAACTCTTGAAGTGAAGCATGTTGTTTTTGTCAGTGGGTTTTCAGTAGATGGTTGTGGAACATCCAGAAAGGATACTCACTGTTGCTGATGTTATGACTGAATTGGTTGTATTCTATTTTCTGAATCAGCACCACTATGTTTGTATTGAGTTTTTTTTTACTTGCCACATTAAGAAAATGTAATCTGTGTATCGTGAATACATGGCAAAACATTCTGTCCAATTGGGATAGTTTTTTATGTGGTTATGTTGAATTAATGCCATGAAGGCCTTAGCTTTACCAGGCACTCCCAGGGAACCCATGGAAGTGTCATTGTGTTGCAGAAAAAAAATATTTTGACCTGCAAAGTAACTGTGGTACAAAGAAAATTGTAATAAATACCTTGTTGGCGCATTTTTCTCTGGTGTTTTGAGTATTAGCCATATCACAGCTTCTAGCCCCATTGAGGTCAGTATTGACGTAGAAAGAGAATTGACATCAATGGTGCATATTCATATTTCTTTAATTTCAGGAAGTTCCAAAAATTCCTATTTGTTAAGGGAGTCAAGTATCTTTCAGGATAGAAAATTTGTTTTGTAACAGCTTGTAAGAACTTCTCAATTTACCTTCCAAGAGGTTCATGTATCGATCCATTACCTGAAACGATAGGATAGAAAGGTGGGTCATTGGAGACCTTGTGGACTTTGGATAACATATATAACCGAGGTCTACAAGGGTGTTGAGTGGTTAAAAGCTTTTTGGTGTCTGCATTGATCCATTCCATTATCCATAATCTAACTAACATCCTGACCATATATGGGATTGTACTAACAAATTTAAATTACACTCACAGAAACATGTTGATGTTGAGGAATCCATTCTGAGCGACAAACTAAATTAGTGTGAACTGTGTGCTTCACGATGAATTGTATGTCACGTGGTAAAGATAAACACTATGTCGGCCTTCTTTGTAACGGAGTGAAGTGAGATGACATAGTCCGTGAAAATGTGAGAGTAAAAAATAAGATACATATCTATATTGGACTCCTTATATACAACAAAGAATACAATGAACAAGATCAGTTGTGGTGTTAACTATAAACAATACATAGAGAAAAGGTAAACAATCTAAGATTATGAACTGTTAACCATAAATAATACATAGAGAAAAGATAAACAAACTAAGGTAATGAACTGACAATGTCTCTACCGAGTGAATGCATGAAATTCAATCGTACAAGAAACAGGACATAGCTATGTGATCATTGAGTCCTTTTGGTTGCAAAGTACCAAGGGACATATCTATGAGCCGTTTGCATCATGTTTGCACCACACAACATGGTACATGCATGACACAAACCTTAAGTCATATTTTTTAAGCCATGAGAAGCCACTTTGCATGGTTCCAAAAATACGGAGTAAGGCAACGCAGCAAAAATAGTTGTGTTGCCTTACTCTTCTTTGAGAAGGCATTCCGTGGGCGTTGCGTTGGTGTTCCCACGTCACCACCATGGATTTTGACACATTCCCAGATTTACAAAAATGTGTAAACCTGGGAATGCATCAAAACTTAACGCCTTCCCAGGGAAGGCATAACACGGAGAAATATCTCTATTTCTCCTTGTTTCTTCCTCTTTATATGTGTGCTGCATTCTGCAGCACATATAGATAGAGAAATATGCCTCCCAGGATTGGTTTTGTGCAGGAAGGTGCCCCTTCCTGCACATAAACAATCCTGCATACAAAGTAGGCACCCTTGCACCATGGTGCATGGGGCCTGCATTGGTGCTAGGCAGCTCATTGCATGCCAGCGCAGGGGAAAAGGACAGGCATGCAATGTATGGCTTAAATACGGGGCATTCCTGCCATTTCCCAGTGATGCAGTGCCATGCAACAAGGTGACTTGTTGCGCTGCACTGCTCCACTTTACCATAAATATGGCCCCAAGTCTATAAATTCAATATATATTTCTAGCTACAAAAATCCTTGTTTTCATTGGAAGAATCTATTAAAATGTGTGAAGAACAACACAGTCATTGAATAGAATTGAAGAATTGACAATACATTTAATACAGAAGTTTTTTGCAAGCATAAATACACTCCATATATCACTGTGCGGATTGGAACTATATTTGTCTTTTGACATGCTGCTTACTCACATCAACATATGGTGGCTCACCTAGCATTACAGTTTTACTTAAAGTGATTCCATTTTGGTGGGCAGTGTTTGGCTCGGAGGGAGGACCTAGTGGCTGACCTAGTGTCTGCTCACCAATCACTAAAAAAACCCTCATAGCCCCTCATAATGCGATAATTATCACAAATGATGAAATCCAACAGGAATTTACCGGATCACTGACATAATATCGATCCATAAAATTTAGAACCACAAAAATATCAGAAATTAAATATCAATAACAAAAATATCGACTCTATACACTTAATTGAAAAAAACACAAATATCGAGAACACAAATATCGATTTTTACATATACCGGAAACAAAAATATTGTGTGTTAGTAACAAAGTCCATCTGAGCAGATCTTCCCGACCACTTCTCTCACCAAACATGTCTGCTCAGGACCATGAACTGTAAACCAAATATCAGAGTGGTCAACCCAGTGCAGCAACCATATGAATTGATTATGATCATAGGAAATACCACAAAAAGACCTGCACAGTTGCTCAAAGCTGCGAGCATACCGAAAAACCACGAAGTGCATGATTGTCTCAACCTAATATAAACTTATTTTGACTTGCACTTATGTTGGTTGTCTATTTACTTACTTATACACTATTGCGTAACCTCCTCTGATGTGTCTATGGAACGTACCTTTTGTCCTGAATTTTTGTCCTGAAATTTGACCTTCTGTCCTGAATTTTTGTCCTGAATTTTAACCCTTTGTCCTGAATTTTTACACTTACAGTCCTGAATTTGCACCCATGCCAGTTGGTCACCCTAGATGCAGCGGTCCTCGCCTCCTCTGGGAAAACACCGACCAAAGTGAAATATGGGCCTTGCAGTCACCCAGCCCACTCTAGCCACCAGCACCCATGGAAAGCGCCCTGAGCAGCGGGGGATTCAAGCGCCTTTTGAAGCGCAACAACTTGTGTCCCGGCTCCACTTGGAAATCACTGGCCGAAGTGAATTATATGGGCCTTGGGGTGACCTTGTCCTTCTGCGCCAGCAACCACGAACAGCATCTATCAATCAATTTCCAAGGTGACAATGGAAAGGGAACACCTCTAAAATAATAGGGGTAGAGTGAGAGGGGTTTCCCTATGGGAAAACATGTTTTCCTGTAAAGAAAAATGTGCAGCATACTTGCACCAATATGAAGGCTCTCTCACATAAACTTTAGCACAACTTTTGTACGATATACAATTTTGCATTAAGAATTGCCGCTACGTAGACTTGAATTGGAATTCAAAAAACGTTTTTCTGGGAAACGTTTTGTGAATTGCTAGAATTCATTAAGGTACCCACATGCGAGGAAATGAGCCGGCGGCTGCAGAGTTGCACATTTCGCTGTGAATCGGGCCTAGACTTATGTCTTCTCCTTATCATGTGCTGCATTTAGGCCATGATGGCCCAGAGGAAAGGTCTTAGCTGATCTGGCACTTCTGCACTCTGTAAGTTCCTTCACATGGCTTTTTCAGAGACAGCTATGAGGAAGACCCACAATACCAAATGCATAGTGCTTGACTTCTCTCGTCTACTTACATTGCAATATAAGGGCCTGAAATATCAAAGGGTTCCTCCCATTCTTTGTCTATGGGAAAATGTCTTGGTACATGTGGACTGAAAAAAAATACTTTTATCATAGTCTGATGTTTTTATCTTCAACTTTACTATCGTATGATGGTCTATTCATTCTCCACTCTTCTTCTGAACTCTCTTTCATCCTTTAAACATGTTCCGTTTCAGATGAAAACAATATTGTTTGTTTTCACTCCCTTTCTATGCAGAAACGAAAGTAGGTGGAGCAGCCTCATTTAGTGCTCCACCCCTTTATATGCAACGTATATACCCAACTTGTGATTAACAGAATTAATTTGTGTGCCTTATATTGACAAAATGTAGTAGATGGCTATATTTACCTTAATAAGAAGCTGTCCGTATAGCTAGTTGATGTATAACCAATGTATCCACATTAAATGGAACACTGTGTACCTTCTATAAAGCAAATTTTGTATTTAACATAGGCCTAACTTGTAACCAGACCTGAATATGTGAATTTCATTTTATTAAATGCTTTTCCAGAGACTTGTTTTTCTCTCCTATGCAGGTGTCTTATTGAATGCCTCATAGCCAGAATAGACTGCTTACTGTACTATATTGATAGGTAGCTGCTACTAAAGAGTATGATTTATTGTAAAAAAAACTACTGAAGACTATGCCACTTTACAGCTAATTACCTCAAGACCTAAGGATATTTGGCAACCATTATGAGACTACTTGTTAATGTCGGACACTCTGATCTGGACTGAAATGGCATCATCACGCCCCATGCTTTATTTACCCCTCAAACTTAATTGGGCCCTTGCCATGAATGCTGTGTGACTAGATATTGCCCCTTCCCATTTCTGGCTATTCTTGACATGTTTTTTCTTTATTGAATGCCTTTGCATACTGACCTACATACCTGAGAGCTATTGCTTTCCTCACTGTTTATTTTAAATCCTCGTGCTTATGGGCATCATGATGTTGTCTGTTGTTTTCATTTGAGAATGATAAATAAAGTTAAAAATAAATTGGAAGTTGACTTTGGATATGGAGATTGAGACGATGGAAGAGAGTTTCACCTACCAGGCAGACTGGACCAATGTTACATTCAAGGCCGGGCAGCTGCATAACCCATTGTTAAAAGCTGGGAAACTAGGGAGTCTACCTGCTCCCAGAGAACACTGTCTCCTGGTTGGTCCATCTGGTGGGAACTGATGAGGAGAATCTTCCAGAAGTTACTTCCCTGCTTTTGATTATGTGTTTTTAAAATAGTTTAGAGCAGAATTTGTCCTGACTTTGCTGAGAGTAGACGCTCGTCTCATCTCTGCTGATTCCCCTGCCCAGAGTTTTGAGCTTAATGCTCAAGCACTTTTGTTTCTCCCCTGAACCTTACATTTGGTTCAACTGATGCTGACACCTTCCTCATAAACATCTCCTTGCCACTTTTGATGCGTTATTTAGGATAAGCAAGTTCCTTTATGGAACCCATCTACTTTATATTCTGAGATCCTTTATAGAACATTTATATTTGGCATTTTGCCTCTTCTATGTGATTATATTTTGCATCCTTTTCCTCATAACATACACATTTTGATTGCATGGTCATTTTATATGTATGCTTTTATGATATTTTTACTGAACCTCTGCTGTGATTTTACTAAACTGCTAATGTTTTGGACATCATCCTCTCTGTCATTTCTGTGGAGCCACATTGGTTTCACTGTACTGGAAATATATTGTTGATGCTAGCTCCTTTCTGGGCAATTAAAGGCCCATACGACCAGTGAATAGTAGCTATTTGATAATTTTACTAGGCGATTGAGATACACGGATCTCCGCTCTATCTTAGGTGACTATAAAATGACAAAAAGTGTAAAAGGTATGTTGTAAATTGATGGATATGCTTTTTTCTAAAGACAAACATACACATTTACAGCATGTGTCTTCAAGGGGTATAATCCACATGTTGGTCTTTGTGTTCTTCAATAGAACAGTGCCTCCAGTTTTTTGGTTGCTATATGGAAATATGCCAAGCCATGGATAATGTAAGGATGCTCTCTCAGACCCAATGAAGATTGCATTCTACATTTTATTTCTAGAAAATATAATTTCCAGTGGATGCCGATGAATCAGTCAGCCATGACAAAAAAATCATAGGGATCAAATCTCTTGCTTTTATTTCCAGAGGTAAGGTCTTCTTTAAAGAGCAGCTTAGTTTGGCAGTTTGGATCTATTGTAATTGTTGTACTTTGACGGTGGTTACACTTGATTGATGATGAATAGATGGATGGATGGATGGATGGATGAACGGATGGATGGATGGGTGGGTTAAAAGGGTGGTTCAGAGATAGCACTGCCTGGGCTTTATGATGCGCTATAAGCAATGGATGGATCGATGGATCAATGGATGTATCGATTGATTAAAAGGATGGTTTAGAGGTAGATGTCATTCTGAATGAGTGGATTCAAGTGGGTCAGGCTTACATTGTTATGGTAATCGGAGGGACCGAAAACTAAGTGCATGAAGTTAATCTCTTTGAATATGGAAGTGAATTAGGTCTGGTTGTCTGTCTTGGAAAATACGATAATAGGTAACGATATTACAACTCTTAGAGTTGGGGAAAAGCCTGTCCAGATTAGAGGAGCAAGTTCCTAAAGTTCAACAACCTCCTAGGTCCATTTTGCGTCAACACATTGTGAGTGAAAGAATGGCTGCAAAACATGCAGAGGTTGCTGAAATGCTTGTATTATAGTCAGTAATTGATCTCTAATGACTTCCGATGTCTCTTTAAAGGGCATGGCTGCCCTGGGATGTAATGAGGAGTCATAACACTGACTCTGAGCTTGGAAGAATGACATTCTGCTCTATGTATGTATGCAGCATTTGTATTTCACAAAGCTAGTCAGAGGCAGTGCTCCGCTTTACAGAGTTGATGGCAGACACATGCAGAGAGTGAATATAAGTGGGGGGCTATGGGGTTCTGAGAACTATTTCCTGCTTTGTCATTTAGAGTTATTTAAAAAGGTGTGTCTTCAGCTCTTTCATAAATTGAAAAGAGGTAGGTGCAGGCCTGGTGGAATCAGGAATTTTGTTTCTGTTCCCAAGTCCTCAATGGAAAAGGCCAGTTGTCTAGTTGTTTTTCTCTTGTACTTTCTTATATCGAGTTTGACAGTGTTCAGTGTTCTGGTGGTGGGTTTGCCAACAGCCAGTGAGATCGCATGCCAGATAGGCTGAATGCCATTCGTGACGGCTTTGTAGATGCTGCAGCTTGCCTAGTACGCGGGGGCCAAACAAAGGTGGCCAGTAGAGTTCTATTGAGGTGGGAGTAATGCGACCATATATCTTCAGGCCCTTAATGGTTAATAGGGGGGCGTAGTATGCTGTTAAGGAAGGATGGACAGTGTGATGTCTGAAAGACCAATGGATAAGGTGTTGCCAGCATCCAGATGCAAAAGTACAAGGGATTGAATTTTCTGTAGTTGAGAGAGTGTTCCTAAGCCATATTGGTTTTCTTTGCTATATGCTCATTGTGGATGAGGTCGGAGTCAAGCATGAATTCGGATGACTAAGCACTGGTTTAAAGTTGGGCTTTACATCCATCCAGGTTTATGTTACTAAGGCAGGTTTGGAATTGTTGTTGCTTATTGTTGATGGCGAATAGCAGGCATTTTGTTTTGGTGAGGTCCAGGCAGGGCTTGAAGTGTTGGGTGTCTAGAGCAAGCACAAACGTTTGCGTACAGTTGTGGTTCATTAGACAATTGATTTATTTCGATGCTTATATCATGAGAAGCATTCGTAGGGGTTCAGTGAAGAGGTTGCAGATGACCAGAAGCAAGATGCACCCTTGATGGACCCTGCATGTGATAGGAAGCTTTGTGGATCTGGATGATCCCATGAGAACAAACTTGTGTCATTTGGAGAGATAGGAGAAAAACGAATCTAGGACGATGCCAGTGAATCCAAATGAAAGTTCCAGGCTGTGGGATGGGAGGAGGAGAATCAAAGGTTTTTTAAGCAGTTGAAAGATCTGGCAGTGCATGAGGCAGGCGTCATCTTTATCTGTATTCAGTAGGGTCTCCATTCACCGATCATAGACTGTGTTTCCAAGAAAGTTTGAGACATTGATCCATTGATTAGGTTACATCTTTAACTATCTTATTTAGAGACAAAGAGCCGATGTTTTTAAGCAACACCGATCCCTGATGGTGTAAGCACAATGTTTTGGAGACACTGATTCCTCTACGACAAACAGCTATTGATAATACCAAATAATTTGCTTATTATGGTTGGTACCTTACAGAGAACCATTGCCAGCACTACATGATTCAGAGGGTGTGCTCACAAAATCTAGAACCCTCCGAGAGTCTAATCTACACTTCCAACTGCCCATGTGGATCCATTATGTTAATAGATAACCACCTCAGGGATACCATCCTTCAGGTGCTTCCAATCATTATTCCTTCATCCTGATGATGACCTTTAGGAATATCTGTATGGTGTTGAACCATTGACATAATACCAGTGGACTGTTTCTAATTTAATTTGGAGCATATCACTCTGTTTCAGAGTGTGCGTTAATCAGAAGTGTATCCATATCAGTCACTATTCTTGTACATATATTGTATAGCACTTGCTCACTTTATATTCACTTATTTCACTTTCACTGCGCTGTTGCAATTTTTTCAGTGAAAAGCCTTAAAAAGAAAAGTTTAACTCTATTTTGGATTTTAACAATAAGTAATTGAATAAAATTGCTCCTTTTTCATCAATACCAATCTTTTGGATGGTAATGCATCATTACTGAGGATGCTGAGGTCCACACTTCCCCCATAAGGACAATTTTTCTCTTTAATAACTGTCGGTATCCGGTCACGCCAGACTCGGACAAAGTCACAAGTTCAGGTGGACTGCGATGGAGCGCAGGCCGGCTACAGGGGCCCAGTAAGGCCCACTGAACAGAGTACCTTAAATCCTGGTTTGCAGAGCATAGCAAGGATCCACATCAAAGATGCGCCACGCCGACAAAGTGATGCATCGGTTCTGAGATGCAGCGAGACTGCGGTGTGAGGTCCTGCATCATCGTCGAAGATCCCATTAATGAGGGCTTGCATTGCAAAGTCTGGCACCGTCTGGCGCTGGCTGGGTGAGGAGTCAGCAAAAAGTTTGAGGAAGACCACCCTTAAGCTGACAAGTCTAACAGTCACCCAAGATGGACACTAGGCTCAGTTGAAGGGAACCACTGGCTTTGTTGTGACCAGAGACCAGTAGACCAGTGGCAACTGATTTTTGATTGGATTTCACCTGGACTTCAAGGGACATTGACCTCTGTCGCCAAAGTCAATGTTTGTGTACTGAGGGGTGTGTTCAGGAAGACCACTGTCGACCGGACCAGCATCCTCAGCATCTTCAGCATCCTGTGTCCCTTTATTCAGGACCACTCCATTGATGTCTATGGCAGTTTGCCCACAGTGGCTGGAGCTGGACTGGAGAATGGTTTGACTGCAAGGTCACTGTTCTGCTCAGGCTTAATGGCCCCTGTGACTTACTCCCTGTCAGAGTTGATTGCCCAAAGTGGGCCAGAGTACCCAAACACAACTTCATAAAAGTTTCCAAAAGTTTTCAAAGTAATCTCTAACTGCAGTAGCTGCCAATGCATTTTGAGTAAAAAGCAGTAATTTACAATTTGCTTAATAATTTATAAGTCCGGAACCCTCTGACAAAGTTTGTTCATTTTGGTATCTAAAATTCATAAATATAAGATCTATTTTTAAAATTTGGTGTCGGATTTTCTTTGCGCCGCGTTTCTTTCATATTCAATTGTTTTGGTACTTGTAACTGCTTCTACTTGTTCCTTTGCTTAAAGCCACAGCTACCCAAGGCTAAGCTAAAGTTTTAGAAACGAGCCTGACTGGACCCAAAATGGGTTTATGAGTTTATTACATGGTGAGGTCACACAACCACACCAAATAAACTGCATTTCCTCACATTTATCAATTGTTGTAGGACCATAGACATTAAACAAATTTATCAGTATTTTGTTTGCAAGTACATCAACAGCAATCCATTTGCCTTCTTTTTTATACTCTTGGAATTTAACAGTCACATCAAGATTTTAATTTAAAAGAATAATTGTGCCATTATTTTCCTTTGAAGTAGGAGAGACAAAGATGTTTCCCACATAACATGTCTTCAGTTTTAGAGTTTCAACTTCTAGAAGATGTTTTTTCTGCAACAAAGCTATATCAGTATTAAGTCTGGCTAGATGTGAGATAACTCACTGACTTTTAATAGGATTTCCTAATCCTTTATGTTTTACAAAATGACTCTGAAATAAGAGCATTAATAAATATACATAAAATACATATGTCTACATTCATTTACACCAGATTTTTGCCACACAACGGGGCAGATTTACAAGCCCCGTACGCCACTTTTGCGCCGCCGTTGCGTCACTTCTGTGATGCAACGGCGGCGTAAAGCCAGCGCCATGCTGCGGGGTATTTACAACGCGACGCATCTAGGGAGATGCGTCACGTTGTAAAGCTCTGCGCCACACGAAACCTGCGTCAGGTTTCATGTGGGCGTCCGGAGCAGGGGGCGTTCGGGCGCAGGAACGCTCGTCAAAGTGGCTGAGTGAAATCTACAAGATTTCACTCAGTCACTTTTCCGACCTCGCTGCGTCAGAATCTTGCGCCTGCTTGAAGCAGGCGTACAGGTATGATGCACCATGTGCAAGATAGGCCGGGTTGGCACAGTGCTGGAGTTGGGTCGTGCCCGCGACACAACTCCAGCACTGCGCCAACGTTGATGACAGCAGATGCGACACGCATCTGCATTTCCAGTGCCATGATGCGCCGCATTGTAAATGCGGCGCATCCGTGGTGGCGCAAGGATTGTGATGCGTGTCGCAAGTTTCCTGGAACATCCCTGCTGATTTGCAGGGATGCGCCAGGAATTGTAAATCTGCCCCAACATTTCTTGGGTTTTAGAGGTTCCCCCTTCTGGAAGATGTGTTTCTTGCAAACAAAGCTATATCAGTCTTAAGCCTGGCTAGGTGCAAATGAACTCTCTTTGTATTAATAGCATTTTCTAAACCTTTATGTTCCACAAAATGACTTTGAAATAAGACCATTAACATATATACATAAAATACATATATCTACACTCAACAAAGATTAAAAAAAAAAAACCTCTACACCAAAATAAATGGAAACATAATATAAAAATGTGCAAATGTAAATTAAGTAAGGAAAGAATAAAGACATAGGGCTTATTCAGAGATAATAATCAGGTGAGGACAGGTTGAGGTAAAAAGAGGAAATAAGACATGAAGAAAAGAAAAACTGTAGAAGTCCAAATGATGGAGAACGAAGAACAAATCTAGGTGGGCAAACGCAGAGGAAACAGAACGGTCACAAAAGACGAATATGGCACATCCTCACTCCAAACGGCAATGACACAAAAATTATAGAAATTAACACAGGACTACAGCATACGACAGACTTGACTCTGCATAATGAAGAAGAAAAAGTGGCTAATAACTATTGTTCACTGTATGAAGAACATATTCTAAAAGAATAAAAGTAAAAAAACATATGTTTTGGAGGTTTCTGTGTCCTCTCCTCTGCAATGGTATGAGATTGTTGTTAAGTTTAGACGGATCATCATAAGTAGTTGTCTTATTTCTGTGACTTTAAAATGACAAGGATGATCAGGACAAATCTAGTATTTCTAGATATCACTGATCTAAACATTGTTTTTTTTGTATCAGCTGTCAGTTTGGCAACATCTTGATTAAAAATAAAACTTATGACTAGATCAGGATATTAGCTTCTTTTACTTTTCTTCAGGGACTTGTGAGTATTTTCGGCCTATCCCATGAGCTCTCTGGATGTTTAAATCAATGGAATTTGTGAAGTCCAGAACCTTTGGGATGAATGATTTAAGAAGGAATTTGGATCGTTGATTTCAATGTCTTCCAGAAGATGTAGATTCATAGATTGTTTCTGTGAACCATTTATCATCTAGCCCTTGCAATTGTTTGTTTGTTTCTTCCATATAAGGTTTCCTGGCTCTGAATTCTTCCAGAAGTATTTCCATAGTAATTGATGTAGATGATTTGACTGGAGAATGTTGAACTGTTGATGCAAGTGAAATACCAGAGAAAATAATGTGCATAAGTTGTAGAAATGGTTAATATAATGATCCATAATGAGCACCCATGATGTGAAGCTCATGTGTCACCAGTAGCTAAAGGTGTATGTGAATGTCTATGAGCCTCCTTGGGATAAAATGCCATTTCTTTCTTAAGTTAAACACATACAAATGTGTTGAGCATTGTTATTTAAATACTGAGTGGTTGAGTTAATCAGCAGAGCTTTATTTGTGTAGAACATACATTTAGAAAGAGCATGCACAGTCTTTAAGAAGAGAATGGGTAGCCCGTGTCTCAAATATGTGGCATGTTTAATAACACTGTTAAGTAAAAGTGCATCTAATTGAAACTGAATTCAGTCTATATTAACTGTGTTGCAAAATTGTTTAAATACTGAGCGGTTGTCTTAATTAACAGGACTTAACAAGTATGGAATGTGCATTTGGAAAGAAGATGTACAGTGCCTGAGAAGAGAGCACAATGCCCACTTCTCAAAGTAGTGGGTGCATTCTGTGGTAATGTTAATTCAAAGCGGAGTCTTGTTGAAACAAGGTTCAATGTATAAAGCAAGGCTTCCCCCATACTCAATCAGGGCTCTGGAGCACCTACTATCTGTGCAAAAAGACCGTGCAACTACATGACTTTTCAAGACAATGCCCTGCTCGCCTAAGAGCTTCGCTGTGTGGCAGCCATCTTGTACAGCACTCAAGCTATCCCCCCTCACAAATGTCACAATGTGCACAGGTAAGAAAACCTTTGAAAGATTTCCATTGAACTATGCACAGATTACATAGAAAAAACTGAAGCTTATCACATTATTGATTCAGGTGGCTAAAACAAATCTATACTGATATCTTAGCATGAGATATATTTATTAATGATAAATCTCAAGTTTCAAATAATACACCTAGGAATAATTGAAACAAAAGCCATTATTCATCTCATACACTGGTGGCTCATCTAACGAATGTGAGCTCAGCAGCTGCTCATTCATTTTGCGTTTTTGATATGTTACCCAATCCCAAAGAATATATCTTTATCTGATACTAAGAAGGATGATTGGTTGCCTGAAATTGCATTGATGTTAGTGCAGGAATTTAACACAATAACCATTGTTAGGCAGATAAGAGTGGTGGGAGAGTAGCCCTTACTTTAGGAAAAAAATGAATATGACCGAGACCTGTTTTAGCTATTCCTCTATATTTGAATATATAATTTGTAAATTTGTGGCATCGGGCTAGGCAAACATTTTGCCAGCTGTCAATCCATTGTACACCCCTAAATTGTAAAATAACACATTTGAATTTGAATTAGTCAAGCTGATAGACTTGCTTATTAGATCTCAATTTTGAGACTTAAATCTGTGAGCTGGGTTTGGTGGAGATTTGTTTAACAAATTTAACCTCACTCCCTTACATCCCCTTGTATATTTGCAAAGTACCCATAGCACTACACACTCAGATAGTTATGTTGTAGATTGGGTTTTGGTTAAATCTGTACCAATTATAGATGGTAGAGTACACAAACTGAATAGGACAGAACATGCTCTGATTAATACTTTAATTTTGTGGCTCAGGGTGTAAGTAATAGTAGTCATCAGCTGCAAGTTATTCCATCTTCTACGACTAAAGCTATTTATGGCAAAATAGTTATTTATAACAATGAGACAGAATTATTCAAACAACTCTAAACTAACCAAGATTTGGTTTACTCTAGGCCTTCCTAGTCTCAAAGTAATGTTGGCTTATCTGCAAAACAACTGGATTGAAAGGTAGTTGAAAAGTGGTAAGCAACAGCAGGTGCCACTGAGGAAACAATATAGCAATAATTTTCCTTAAAAATGTTTTTTCCGTTTTTTTATTTTTTTATTTTATTTAGCCACATGTTAATTACATAAACCATAATATCATGCAAAGCACAGAGAGGGGTATAAATACCATCATCAGAGAAAAAGAAAACAGCACATAAAAAATATACAATAGTACATCAAAAGTTATAACTAAATGCTGGCACCACAATAAGAATGGAATATAATAGGTAAGATGTCCACTAATCCCACCGAAGGCAAGACCAGACCCTCTCAAATTTAACCAATGAACATGGGCCCCTAGCTTTTGCTAGAGCCAATTCCATTTCGTAAACCCCCCTTAATAACAACCAAAACTCCGAGATTTTAGGACTCAGTGCTTCGATCCATACCCTAGCAATACACAACCGGGCACATACAGTAATGATTGAGACTAAGAATTTCGATACATTGCCCAAATCTGCAACTATCCCCAGTAAAATTTCCTTCTCTGTTAATTGAATGTCCTTCTCTGATAGTTTACTCAACTCTTGGGTAACCTCGCGCCAAAATGTGTTTAAATTTGGACACGTAACAAACATATGACGGAGATCCGCGGAAAACTCGTTACACTTAGGGCAATATGTCTTAAGAGAAGCATGGGACACGGCCCATTTTGAAATGACCTTTGGGGTATAATACAGCATAAACATAATACGATGTTGTTGCAATTTTAAGTTGATGGAAGTAACTGCTGTATTGATTAAAGCCAATGATTGACAAACCTCCTCATTAGTAATGTCGATTTCAAAAATACGTTTCAGTTTAGCAGTAGTCTGAATACCATCGTCAACCATGACGGCTAGGAATCTTTGATACACTTTCCCTATGCAACCCCGCCCTGAAATCTGAAAGATTGCCCGTAATACCTCTGTTGTACACGGTAGGACTGACAGACCTTTCCCTTGAAGAAAAAAGTTCCTAACTTGCAAATATTTAAAAAATGATTTATGATCTATCCCAAATTCTTCATTGAGAGATGAGAAAGACCTAAAACCGTGCTCATCATATAACTGCCCAAGATGTATTATACCACACTGTTGCCACATATTCCCCGCGGTATCAGAGAATATACCAGGTAGCCGCGGGTTACCCCACAAAAAAACAAATTCATGTAGATCGGGTAGTGCATAAGTTTTACAAATATCCTGCCAAATACGAGCAGTATGTCTAATAATCTTAAATCGCACTCTTTTGTAGTAATTCGGGTCGGACATTTCATGTAATACAAACCCCGTGTTGGGACCACAAGCCAACTGATACGCAAACCAAGGTTTATCCACCTCAGGTCCCTTAAGTAAACACTGAATCCGGTTAACAAAAGCAGCCCAGAAGTAGGCTTTAAAATCTGGGAGTTTAAAACCACCTTGTTCATAGGTTAATTTAATGTACCTAAGAGCTCTCCTCGCCCTACGGTATCCCCATATAAAACTACCTACAACACTATCCAGCCGCTTGCAAAAAGTCAAAGAAACTCTCAAAGGAATAGTGTGGAACAAATAAAGAAACTTTGGTAAAATGTTCATCTTAACAACATTACACCTACCAATAATAGTGAGTTGTAGCTTATGCCACCGACGCAAATCTGCAGCAACCTTTTTGAGCAGCGGCTCATAGTTTAAGGTGATAAGATCACCAGTACAACAGCTAAGGCAGACTCCTAAATAAGTAGCGGTTCTAGTAATGCCCAACGAAGGTGGAGCAAATACGGGTACAAAATTTAAAATTGACTGTGTCTTGTTGATATTAAGCTTGTATCCAGAAAAAGAACCAAAAATGTGTGCCTCTTGAATTATTACTGCTATAGCTTCCACTGGTCTCGAAGTGTATATAGCAATGTCGTCTGCGTAGGCTGTGACCTTTAAAGCCACACCATTAAAGGACACTGGAAAAATAAAATCATTATGGAGCAAGTGCCTGATAAAGGGCTCAATGTAAAGAGCAAATAATAGAGGGGATAGCGGACATCCCTGCCGAGTGCCCCTCTGGATATCAAAATGGGGGATATAAGACCATTAAGCCTAATTGCAGCAGTTGGCTTAGAATATAATTTCTGTACCGCCGAGATATACCTCCGACCGAGACCTAGAGATTCCATGGTGTACCATAGAAACCCCCAGACCACTCGTTCGAAGGCCTTCTCGGCGTCAAGCATCAACATCCCAATCCGCTGATCCAGGTGTTCGGCAACATCAAATGCTGCGATAGCTGTATTTATGTGCGCTGCAGTGTCCCTTCCCGGGACAAAGCCATGCTGTTGTTCCGAAACCAGTAGGTGGATCAGGGGGGGCTAGGCGGGAGGCAAGAAGCTTAGAAATTTTTTTTGCGTCCGCATTAATTAGGGATATCGGTCGATACGTGCTCATATCCTCGACTGGCTTTCCCTTTTTTGGAAAAACAATGATATTGGTTATGTTCCATGAGGGAGGCGTATCCCCACCTTGCAGTATCTCATTAACCAATTCCAGAAACAGCGGGATCAATATATCCCTAAAGGTTTTATAAAACTCAAGCGGGATAGTGTCTTCGCCTACCGCCTTGCCAGAAGGCAATGCACCGATTGCAGTATTACTTTCTATCAGGTCCGCATTTCTATCCATCACCATGGTTTGAATTGGATCCAAAACTGGCAGTTCACTTTCTTGAATGTAATCCATAGCTGATTGCTGATTGAAACTAGCTGGCCCCTTATACAAATTGGCATAGAATATCCTAAATTGCTCCATTATATCTTGAGATTTAGAGTAAGTCGAGCCATCTACTCCTTGGATTTGCTTAATAAGTGACCGAGCCCTCTGATCAGCAAGCTGGTAAGCCAGAACCCGTCCCATCCGCTCACTGTACTCATATTGTTTCCTTTTGTATTTAAAAAAGCTGCTAGCTACTTTATCCTTTAACCTTCTACTAAGCCTTACTCTCGCATCAATAAGCTGTAAGTATATTGATACCTCGCCAGCGTCCTTCATGGCAATCGCTCGGGCATGTTGCTGCTCTAAATCAATGTATTGCCGCTGCTCATTTTCTACCTGACTAACTTGAAGCCGATTCTGCTTGACAATGTATTGGAGCGTAGCCCCTCTCACGTATGCCTTTAAGCAATCCCAAACTATAGCAAAAGATGCAGTATGTAAATTATTTTCTATGTATTCCTTCAGTACTGTTTGCATATATATTACGTAGTTGGAGTTACTCAAAAGGTGCCTGGGAAATGAAAATCCCTTTGTTTGTAGTTTCACTGTTGAAGAAAACTGAACAGTGAGCAAGATGGGATTGTGATCAGATGTTACCTTGGGGCATACCACCATAGAAGATCTATCCAACAAAACATAGCTAGCAAAAATCATGTTGATTCTGGAATATTGTTTATGAGGATGAGAAAAAAAGGTGTACCCTGGTATTGCAGGAAAGAGTTTTCTCCAGACATCCTCCAATCGGTGTATATGTAGTAGATCTAATATAGCAGCCCTCACTTGAACCATTCTAACTCTTCCAGCGGTATTTGTAGTATCTATTTTTTTGTCCAAAATACAGTTAAAATCCCCCATAGCTATAAGGTCGCCGGCCCATTCCAGTAATTCTGAGCATAAGAAGGAAATGACCTCAGGACAATCAAGATTAGGGCCATAGACCATACATACTGTCACCTTATGACCAAAAATTAAGAGCTGGGCAATCGCCCATCTCCCCTAGAGTCAGCCTGTGTGCGTAAAACCGTAAAAGTGCATTGTTTAGACTTCAATAAGGCGACCCCACGAATAGATGCTGAGTGCGATGTACATACAATCACATCATGGCCCAAATGCTTGAGAAGAGTTCTATCCTTAAAGGCCAAATGCGTTTCCGCAAGCCCAACTATATGAGGCTTAAACACCTTGAGTTCTTCAGCTACCAGTCGTCTCTTGGTAGCTTGGTTAAGCCCAGAGACATTCCAACTCATAAATTTAACACCCGACATTATACAGGTATCATAGTTATCGAATCAATCTCCATCCTCAACAAAAGAAGTTTTACACTAAACCAATACTCAATGCTTTTTTTATACTCTTTCTGTGCTTTTTTAACTACGACGTGGCTATTTGATCCCCCACCCCCACAAACCACCCCTCCTTCACCCCTCCCTTCCACTTCCAACCCCCCCACCCCGTGTCTAAGAAAAGGAATCACCCCCCTTCTTGCTGTCCTAGACTGACAGCATGTGGGAGACGCCCAACCACCCTGAACCAGGATCCCCCCTGAACCGACCACTACCCGCCCGTACCCCCAAGAAGAACAAATAATTAACCAAAAGAGAACCAACAAACAAAAAGACACCCATATCTAAACCCATATAAACTAAAGCAGGAAGATCTAGTCATACATAGAGTTGTCATTCAACCCCCTTCGACTTATGGCAAATTTAGTCTTCAAATCAATACGTCAAATCAAGCTTTAGGAATGGGCTGCCATTTAGAAAGCGCTTTTTTAGCCTCCTGCTCATTAAAAAAGAAATGTGTACAACCATCCTTAATAACTTTTAAACGAGCAGGTTCCTGTAAAAAAACCTGTGTACAGACAGCCTTAAACGGGTCCATAAGTTGACGAAGCTGCCATTGCTTGTCCATAGTTGATTTACAAAGATCGGATCGCACAAATATTGACATAGTGTCTACTTTGACAGGAGCTGTGGGCCTGGCCTTAAAGAAAATTGCCTGACGAAGCAAAAAATTACCGAGGAATACAAGAATGGGCCTAGCAAAATTTGTTTTAGCTCGACTACCCTGTGGAAGGAGTAGTGGCAGTCTGTGCGCTCTCTGAACTTGTGTGTCCATGTCCCAGTCATCTAAATCGGGGAATGCCTTCTGCAGCAGATTAGCAATATATGATTGTGGGTCAGAACCTTCTCTGCCTTCAGGAACCCCAAAAATTCTGAGATTCTGGCGTCGCTGCCGGTTTTCAAGATCTTCGATTTTGAACTGCATCTGAGCCATCTGTGAGTCCTGAGATTTGACCAGATTCACTGTTTGGGTGTTGACCTTCTCCACCGCTGCCACCCGGTGTTGGAGGTCGGTAACCTCAGAGGTTAACTGAGAGACCTTAACAGTAACTTCGGTTAGTACTTGTTTGATATCAGAACTATCAACCTTAGCCTGTTGGTAGTAGGCTTGTGCTTCCGCTCTTTGAATGGCCAGCGCCTGCATAATTCTAGAAAGAGACAGCTCTACACCCTCACTATTCACTTCCACATGCTCAGTAGGTTCAAATTCTCCTGAAGGCAGCGTAGCCGGGGTTAAGACTGGAGTTTTGGGTTTTGAGGATTGGTTGATAGCTGTAGTAAGTGCCAACCCCATAGTAAGAGCAGACTCAACATTCATTTGCGTCTGGATAGTGCCATGGCCACAGCCGGGTTGTGGGCCAAAAACCTGTAAGTCTCTGATGGGAATATCAAGGATACCAGTTCCTAGCGGGACCTCGGGGGTGTCTATTGATGAAGATGCAGCAGAGTCTAAAAATCATTTTTCACGGTATTGATCGGGATACTCCCATGTACCCCTGAGATGGACAATCTAGAAACAATAGATCTTACTTCCCCTTTTGAGGAGACCCATTTCCGCAATGGACTCACACCCAGACCGACCTTTGCAGTGCTTGTTGCCCCTTTCAGTCGCCCAAGTGCCTCTGAAATCTGTGTCTTAGTGGCCACACCCCTCCCACGACCTCTGCCGCCTTTCCCAGACCGGAGATGTTTAAAGCCTTTTCCTTTTAAGGCTTTTCCCCCTTCTGAAGTATTAATTCTGGGGCTGCTACTGGCACCTGGCTCGCTGTAATCGTTACTGTGATCGTTACTGTTAGAGTTACTATTGCCATTGCTGATGCGATTACTGCTGCCTATATTGCCGATGATTGCCTGTCCCTGGAGAGTGAGAGACAGAGGATCCAAACTTTCTTCTGAGGTAACCTCATTGGTAAACTCCTTGGGAGCAGAAAGAAAAGCTGCATTAACGAGTGCCAGTTCGGGTGCAGCAGCGCCAAGGAGAAGAGGTGAGGTGGCTAATTCTTGCATCTCCTCCTCGCAGGGAGAGTCCCTCGCAGCTGCTTCTCGAGTAGGAACCACAGACACTGTCCCACCATCAGAGAGCCATTCAGGAGTAACACAGGACGATATAGTGGAATCTTCAGTACCACCCCAGCCCTCATGCACCGCTGCGTTAAGAACCTCGGCCATAACAAAACCAGGAATGGCTGACTCTGAGCCGCAGCAGCGGAGCAGCGCCGTGGCTCTTCCTGAGCGCAAAAGTTTAAGTATTGGCTTTCCCACCTGAGGGTCAGTTAAAGTATCAACGCTATGGTTGTTAGAGCTGGGGGCCCCGTAGAAGCGTTGTTGCTTACCATGATTTTCTTTGATAGTTCTCCGTGACAGGCTGCTGCTGTGTCGCTCTCCTGGAGTTTTGAAGAATCTGCAAAGTCTGCAGCGCCGAGAGGATCCCGGCTTCAGCCTGGACTCCTGCACGCAACCGGCGAGTAGTTCGCGAGGGGGCCATCACCTTCACCAGAGACCGCTGCGGTGCTCCTTGGTTGTCCAACGCTCTCCCACCACCAATTTTCAGAGATGGACCCTGGCTACAGCTGCCGTCACTGCCGTCACTGCCGATGAAAGAATCATGGGGAGAACGCCGCGTTACCCAGAGCAGCCATGGGAGCACTAGTGGAGGAGCTCCGAATGAAAACCACCTCGCTGTGCGGCAGCCAAACACAGCGCAGCTGAGCGTCGTTATCCAGCACATCCAGAGAGGGAGGGAACGGACACAGCCTAAACCGTAAGTAATAAAGTTCTCCTTGTGATTTTCCCGACCTTCAAGCTTCGTGTTAGGGTACTAAAGATAGTTTGGTCCTCGTCAGTTATCGTTGGGGTAAGTAATATAGCTGTTTAAAAGAAGTATAGTGGCAGGCCAGCGAGGTCCTGGGGAGAGGTGGTGGGGACGTCTATCCCGCAGCGGAGTCAATCCGCCATCTTCCTTCCCTCAGTTTTCCTTAAAAAAATTATACACAAAAATGTATGAAGCAGAATCATCCCCATAGGAACTATTTGTGATTTTTTGTGCCTTTAAAAGTCTCATAATTCAAGCAAATGTGGTTCTCAGCAAAGTCCTATACAAAAATGCAGTATTTCTTGATAGAGAGTGTGATCCAGATGAAATTAAGTAAGAATTACATTCTGTCAGACTTACCTAAAAGGTTGCTAACAACATATTTCAGCTGCATATTGCTTTCTTAGGGAGCTAGTTTATAATATTGTGAAAAGCTGCAAGCCAATTGAATATCTACTTTACCCAAGAACATTTAAGGTTGTACATATGAATGTTAAGTTGTTTGCACCACCTTTAGGCAAATGCCAATGTTGCTTGGAAAACGTAAATGGCACCTCAAACTTTAAAACAATCCTGAGTTTGTCTTCCACTGAAGAAACCAGCATTCAATCTGATGGATCTTTCTAACTGAGTGCCTATTGTAAATCTACGTCGACAGCTTAGGGCCTGATGCATCAAAAGATTTTATCCATTCTGTGTCCAGGGGGAAATATACTGCTACATAAGGGTCTTAGTTCCTAGAGAAAGTAATGACTATGCAATTTGGAATGTTTCTGGAAAAGTCTCAGCTCCTGGGACATTGACAAACATGTCTTTGTCCTGGTAGGCGCTCTCCGACTGCATTATTGACTGTGAAAATTCAATTGGTGACCAATATCGATAAGGGTGCTGCATTATTTGTGATGATGCTTGATTTCTATGTGGTATTTCACAACATTGACACTCAATCCTACCTTTCTCACTGCAGGATGTACCCAAGGAGTCAAGAGAAACCAAACATTTGTTTACCTTATTTTTAGGTACCAGGTTGTTGAGCATGTGTACTGAACATTATCGGGCCCAGTGGTGGCGATCCGCCCATCGTAGCCTGATTTACCCCCGCCATATTATAATGGCGGGGGTATCACGGCGGATGCAAAGTGCGTCTGCCGCTTTTCCGCCGGTCGGCAATCGTTCCGATTGCCGGCCGGGCGGAACTGGGGCACAATATGGTGGCGGTGCCTAGCAGGCACCGCCATCCATAGTATGATGCATGGTTTTAAAGGCCTTTTCATGGCGGCAATGCCGGTGGGGATGTGCTTTGGGGGCCCGTTGCCGGCCCCCAGGGGGGATGGGGGTGGGGGGTGCACTTGCGGGGTACCCATGGTACCCCCCTCCATTTTCATGCACAAGGTGGCAGGCACCGCGCGGTGCCTGCCACGTTGTGTATGGAAATGCACAACATGGCAATTTGGCATTGCGGCGGGTGCTGCTGTAAGCAGCACCCGCCGCAATGTCAAATATGCGGAATGCGGTCGCATCCTAATTAGCGGTGCGGGACCGCCGCACGTCTGGCGGCCGGTCCCAACACCGCTAGGATGGCGGGCGGACTCAGATCCGCCCGCCATCCTAATAGGCTCCTTAGTATCTATTTATTGCCTCTTCATGAATTATCAGCAACAAAGGAAACCTAAGCACTCACATAAGCCAAACTAACGTGACATTTCCTGAGTTCTGTACTTGTGTTCATCCTTCTCTTAAGCCATGAGTACAAGTGGCCTTGATAATTCTGCCCTCTGTAGAGTACCCTGTTTGTGTGGGGGTTGGAACTATAAGTTGTGTGGAGTTAACCGTACCCGATGTGGCCCTGTATTTTTTCCAGATAAAGCCTGTCTTAAGGTACTGGGAAAACAGCAGTTACCACAGCCAATGAATTCTGAACACCTGGGGAAGACGATTTCACCAGGTGCGATAAATATATCATCTACCACCAGTGCATTTATAATCAGGGCCTGGTTTATAGTTTGATAGACGGGTTTTACTCTCTCTCCCTGACAGATTCCCTGCTTGCCAAATTTTTAGATACACGCCAGCCCAGCGGGCTTTGCTAGCAATGGCAGGCACCTCCGTCACAGCTCCATCAAAATGACAGAGATTCAAGACTCGCTTACAATGTTTATTTTATTTTTCAAAACAAAAACCACAGAGTGTGGTAAATGAAGCGGAGCCGTGGGTAGATAAACGTAAGTTTATTACATGATAACAGCCCCTACACAGCAGTGCGGTATAGGGGTGGACCGAGCAATGACAGTTGGGGCAGTTGGGACAGGACAGGAGAGAAGGG
Organism: Calotriton arnoldi; assembly: GCA_963921515.1. Lineage (NCBI taxonomy): Eukaryota > Metazoa > Chordata > Amphibia > Caudata > Salamandridae > Calotriton > Calotriton arnoldi. The sequence continues at coordinate 213,372 of CAWUFW010007030.1, forward strand.
AATGGAATGTGGAATGCGGGTGAACCAATGGGGGAACAGGGAAGACAATAGAGCTCTCGCGCAGGAGAGTGCATGAACATTGGCTGTGACGCGCCAGGGCCTGGCGCGTGAAGGAGCCATAGAATACAACACATCTTCCTCTCTTGAATGTTTAACAATAGTACAATTAATCACACACAAAATCTTCTAGATGTTTAGGTTTGTTGATGGTTCTGCCAAACCTTCCCCTGAGACCCTGATTGTCAGTCGACACTTCCGTATCAGAGAGAGGAACGCCCACATCGCTCTGAGCTGGCGGGAGAGCATGAAGGCTGACTCCATCACCCTGGTCCGGTGTGTGACAGTCAGTGGTTTCAACGGTGGGTGGAGAGCCACTATTTTGAACGTCTTCTCTACTTGAACACCTGCTGTTATCAACATGCCGGGAACTGTGTCTCATTTCAGATTCATCATAATCATCCCACAAATCCTTATCGACACAATAGTGCTCACAATGACTCAACTCTTTTCTCACTGAATGACATTTGGCTAACCTGTTCATATGCCAAACTTTGCCATTGTTGGCAGCATTGTTGTATAGTCTGGTGATGAAAAGGGGAGTGGTGAACTTGCTTTCTCCCTTTCTGACTTTTCTCTCGAGGCGAACTTTGACCATGTCGCCGATCTTGAACAAGTGATCTTTGACACCATGTCTCGAATCGTACCATTCTTTGTAGCATGTTTGTGCCTTTTCGATGTTGCCCTTTGATCGTTTCAGGTGACCACTCTACTTGCTTGGATGTGGGCATCCAACCTAGATCACTGCTCAAACGTTGTCTACTTCTCATGAGCACGAAAGGTGATTCAGAGGTGCTGGGCGCATGGTGTGATTCTGTAGGCCCAAATGAGCTTGAATATTTCTTCTTCCCAATTGAGATTGTTGTTCCTGGATAATTGTATGTTCCCTTTTAAGACAGGATTGAAACGTTCAACGAGGCCGTTGCCCTCGGGATGATAAAGTGAGGTGGTGTGCTGGGTAATGCAATTTCTCTCCAGGAACAACTTAAAAGCTTCAGAACAGAATTGTGGCCCATTGTCGGTCAGTATAACTTTGGGAAGTCCCTCATTCAAGAAGATTTTGTCTAGAAATGAAATGACAGCACCACTATCTGCATTGGGGATGACTTTGATCACGGGCCATTTGGAGAAGTGGTCCATAGCCACCAGGATGTATTTGATCACCCCATCGTGGCCTTCAATGGGACCAGTTATGTCCACGCCTATCCTCTCCCAAGGCATGCTAGGGGGAGGTAAAGGGGAAAGGGGCACTCTAGAGGTTTTGAGGCTCTTGTCAGAGTCATTGCAACTCAAGCAGTCTCTAATCATAACCTCGATCTGTTTATCGACTCCAGGCCACCAGTAGTTGTCTCTAACTCTTTGCTTAGTTTTTGAAATACCCAGGTGACCAATGTGGCATTGCTTCAAGATTTTACCTTTGAGCGTGTTGGGCGGAACGGCTTTTCCAATTCTGTACAGCACTCCGTTCTCAAAGCTCAATTCATTCCTTATCTCCCCAAAATTTTTTGCTTCTTTGTCAAGTAGTCTTTTCTCGGGCCAGGAGTCATTGATGTATTTGCACACCTTGTGCAAAGTATGGTCTTTGAGCATGTGTTTTTCCCATTCAGTACTTGTGATTCCATCTATGTGCTGAATAGTAATGCGACTTTCTCAGCATCCTCTTGGTCTTCTGTGATCTCATCGTTGGGCAACGGACATCTGCTTAAGAAATCCGCAACCTTATTCTTAACACCAGGCCAGTATTCCACAGTGTAATTGTAGTCTAACAATTTGACTGACATTTTGCTAAGTCTGGGCGAAGCATTTTGTAAACCGGATGCCGAGAGAATTTTGATAAGTGGTTTGTGGTCCGTGCGTAAGTGGATGTTGTATCCCCAGATGTAAACTCTGAAATAATTAAGGGCCCATGAGCAAGCAAGCATTTCCCGCTCGATCAACGAGTATCTTTCCTCGGCTGCAGTCAGTGACCGAGACGCAAAAGCTACAACCCACTCATGATTGTCAGAGTCCTTCTGTGCAAGGACAGCACCAAGACCCTTGTTGCTGGCATCCGTGGTGACATAGGTCTGGGCTTTGCGGTCAAACCCTTTCAGGAAAGGCGCATTACCAATTTCTTCCTTGATGAGGTCGATTGCCTCTTGACATGAAGGGGACCACATAAATTTGACTTTGCTTTTGAGCAATTGTCTAATGTCGTAGGTTTTTTCCGAAAAGTTCCGGATGAACTTTGAGTAGAACTCTGTTAATCCGAGGAAAGCTCTCACATCCTCCGTGTTGGAGGGGGGGGAGCTTTAAGAATGGCGTCGACCAATCCCCGTTTGGGTTTAATGCCCTCTTGGCTGATGGTGTGACCTAGATAGACCACTCTGTTCTGTGAAAATTTACATTTATCTAATTCAATCGTTAAACCATGCATTTTTAAAATATCGAGAACTTGCTTTAATCGTGTTCCATTTGGTTGCTGCCCATAACCAGGATATCGTCCTGGAAGAACCTCACCCCCACAGTGCCCTCAAAGATAGATGTCATAATTCTTTGAAAAAGCGCTGCGGCGGAGGCTAATTTGAACGGTACCCTTGTGAACTGATAGCAACCAAATGGTGTTATAAAAGTTGTATACTTTTTGTTTCGACATGCAAGGGTACCTGGTGGTAGGCAGTTTTTAAATCTAAAATAGAGAATACATTCATGTCCTTGGTGGCATTGAATATTTCATTAATACGTGGCAGAGGGTATTGATCAATGATAATGTTCTTATTTAGATCCCTGAGATCTATGCAGAGTCTAATTTTCCCATTGGGCCGTTTCACTACCACCAAGGGAGAAACCCACTCTGCAGACTCAACTTTTTCAATGATACCACAAGTAACCAACTTGTTGAGCTCAGATTGTACATCGTCCCTAATAGAAACAGGTAAGTGTCTGACCTTGTGTACACAAGGAGAAGCATTATCTTTTAACACGATTTTGTGATGAAAGTTGTTGAGCAACCCCACTTTCCCAGAAAAAACTTCAGGGTAGTCTCTAAGTAATGTACCGTTGTAATCATTGTCATTTTCAACTGATGATACGGGGTTGTCACTATTAGGATTGAGAATGATTCCAAGGTCGGCCTGATCATTCCATCCTAGGACGGAGGGTCCTTTTTTGGCAACAAAAAGTTTGCAGATCGCTTTCCTGTTCTTGAATTCGAACTCTAAATTGTGTGTACCGACAAACTCAATGTTTTCCCCTGTGTAACTCTTAGCGATAACGTTGGATTTTTCCAGGTAGGTACCGATTTGACTCGTGAACTGTTGTCTCCATACATTCTCGTTGATTATAGTGAACGGGGAACCCGAGTCTGCAGTAATGTTCAGTAATACCCCACTCATCTTGATGTCGCAAATGGGTTTCTTGACCTTAGAGGGAGCAACATCAAGGACATCATACTCAATTGAGAACACATAGTTGATTTTCTCTGGACCAGAATAATCAGAATCCTCAGAGCATGTGTCATTTTCACCCTGAATGTGTCTGACTGGTTTGCTGCGCCTAAAGGATTTCCTCCTACATACTTTAGCAAGGTGCCCGTCAAGCCGCAGGATGTGCACTTTTGAAATCTTGCCGGGCACTTTTTGAAGTCGGCAAAGTGAGATGGAGACCCACAACGATAACATCTGTTTTCTGTGTTCTCACTGTACTTTTTGGTGAGCGTTTTCTCAACATTGTATTTTTTTTTATTGGTTTCAATCGTGGTGTCATGGAGAACATTTCCTTTGGAGCTACTATTACTGGAGCTGGTCAATTTGATCGCTTTAACTGCACAAGGTTCTTCCAGAACATCCTTGGCACATCTGCCAGTGAGCTCAGCTTTTTAACTAAGGCGACAACTTCTTTCAATGAAGACTCACCATTGACCCAAAGTTTGTCTTGGATGTTGGGGTTACTGGCGTGCATTATGATTTGGTCGCGTATGAACTCCTCTTGTAATTGACCAAATCTGCATGTAAGGGCTAGTGTACTCAAGGCAGACACATACTCGTCAATGCTTTCATTTTTACCCTGTTTCCTTCGTGAAAACTTATAGCGATCGACCGCTACGCAAACAATGGGCGAAAAGTGAGCATCTAAATCATCAAGAGCATGTTGGAATACATCACCCCCTTCCCTTACTTTCTTTTCAATTTGGTTGTAGGTTTTTATACCACCAGGGCCAAGACAGTACAGTAAAACTTTTTATTTCTTTTCAGCAGTAAAATCTTCATCCTCAACCGTTTCAATATAGTTGCAAAAATACTCCTTCCACTCCTTCCATGGCATACATGGTTCTCCTTTGAGTGGAAGAAAGGATTGAGGTTGTGAGAGATTCAATGAGCTTAAGGCACACATATTGTAAGGGAATGTAGGAATGAAAAAAAAAAAAAACACCAAAAACAAATATGGAGGATGCTCGAGGTGACAGGTGTGCGCAGAGATATTATCTGTGTAGCTGTGAAACACAGGTGTACAGATATAGCCAGGTGGGTTAATTGTGAGCAGATAAACAGATGTGCAATTCGAGAAGAAGACCAGAAATTGATGTGCATAGATTGCTGAAGGGTGTGCACATCACCGTGTAGAAAAGGAGGCTGTGGCGAAATTGAAGTGTGCGAATCACTGAAGATGGAAACGCACTGTTCGCCGAAATCAGCATGAAAACCTTCACCCTGAGGTACTGCGACCGCAAACTGGATGAGTTCCCCAATTTAAGATGGCCGCCAAGCGTGCGTTCCAATGACGTCACACGCGCTGAAGAAGTGCGCAGTGAGGCAGGCTCTGTGAAGAGAGCGTCGGAGGCGGGAACTTTGTCTGAGGAAAACTGCACAAAAGCCAGCCCAGAGAAGGGACGTCGCGGAAATGAAGTGGAAACAGAAGCGGGAGTCCTGCTCAGCGTGGAGGACAGTGTAGAATCCGAGAGCGGGCAGAAGCAGGGAGTTGCAGCAAAGAGATGGGCAGCAGCACGCCCGCAAGATGCGCTGATCTCACCATGTGGTTGTGTAGATGAAGCACTCAGACTCAAGGTGTGAGCGGAGTGCACGGCAGATGCATAACAGAACCACACGAAGCAGCACACAGGAACACTGCTCCAGAGCGTCACTTGAAGAGTAGGTGAGTCCCGTTACAGGTCCGGAGGGTATGACAGCATATCGCAGTGAGGGGCTGTTGGTAACGTCCGCTCGTCGCCACTTGTGGTAAATGAAGCGGAGCCGTGGGTAGATAAACGTAAGTTTATTACATGATAACAGCCCCTACACAGCAGTGCGGTATAGGGGTGGACCGAGCAATGACAGTTGGGGCAGTTGGGACAGGACAGGAGAGAAGGGAATGGAATGTGGAATGCGGGTGAACCAATGGGGGAACAGGGAAGACAATAGAGCTCTCGCGCAGGAGAGTGCATGAACATTGGCTGTGACGCGCCAGGGCCTGGCGCGTGAAGGAGCCATAGAATACAACACAGAGGAATTTTGTTTTGGAAAATAAAAAAAATGTCCCCTCACCATGGGAGTATTCTCCCATGGTGTCAGACCCTTGAATGAACTTACACAGGAGCAGAATGCCGATGATTCCCAATGCCCCTGCCGGAACCCCTCCGTCATCTAAATTTACAGAATGACAGGTGTGCTCCAAGCGGGGAAAGGGGATGGGAACAAAGACGTGACTGCCTGATTCTCTCTGGTTTTCTAACTTCTTGTGGACTCCCCCTATCTTCGGACATAAACCACGTGTAGTTTTTTCTTGCTTTGCTTCTCCCCTGTTGTAGTTATGAACTGTAAAAAACACATTTAACATTTAGTCTAAAACATCTGTATATCTGTATCTCTTAACTAAATGATTTTCTCGATACCATAACTACATACCCAGAGTTTATCAGGATTGTTCCTCTCTTCTATTTGATGCATTGCCACTAATTATTATGTACAAGTGGAAATATCTTCTCCTTTCTTTATTTTCCAGGGAATAAGAAGATAATATTTCCTGCAGAATCTTTCAATGACTCGTCTTCCAAAGGTGAGCCTTTTCTTTTACTATTCTCAATTACAGTTCTTTACTTTGTTTTTTTTAAGTTATTCAAGCTTTACATTAACCATTCCTCTTTAAACCGAATTTTTAATTACAAGAAACCGTTAATTTTCTTTCGGCATGGGAACGGCTGAAGAATTAGGCCACTAGAGTATCTTGAATGCCCCAGCAGCTCCATGTTCTTTTCTGTCTCAGAGCCGATGAACGCTCAGGAACACTGGTCTGGTCTTCAGGTGGCTGCAGAGAAGAGAGGCTAATCTCCAGACTCCGACACCAAAAACTGGAGCCTAGAAAGGAGACACGAGCGATGGTCAGGCAGGAAAACAAGCAAGACTCCGCCCTACGCGATGTAAGAAACTTGCTACTGAGACACTACTCGCTTCCACAGGTAACTATCCAGACTAGGAATTCGTGAAGGAACTAAACAACACTGCAAAAAACGACACCTCTACCTTATCTGACTAACTCGACGAGAGAAACTAGAATTCCTTCCTCACAGGGGAAACAACTCGGTGAAGTGCTCAGAGCAGGATCTTTGTGCGCTGAATATTCCATTCTACGCTTCAGTGGGTAACCTTGGTAACACTAGAGTGTTTTGATACTGTGTGCATTTTGGCAGCCATTTTGCAATTCCTCTGATTCCATTTAATCCTTCATAGGTTTGTTTTAACCTTTCGCGAGGCGCCTGATTTTCCTTGAAAGAGGATTGCATTGATTGCCTTAACTCTGTCTCTAGGTGTCTTGAGGATGGTTCTGACACATGGTGCGGAGGGGGGGGGGGAGGGGGGTATATCACAGTTTTCACTGCCTCCTCACACTAGGTTTTACCTGGTGGTGACAGACAGTGAAAGCTGGCCATGTGATTACCCATTCTAAATCGGGTGGGCGGACACATGGGCAAACCTCTGATGGCTCTTCCTCTGTCGGGCCATGCTGGTGGCAGATACACAGTAGTCTCCGCTGTTGACATAATGAAGGTCCGCCCAACTCTAAATGAGGCATTGCAACGGACTGCCCTCTAAGCCAAATTTTGAATCATGCCCTTAGTCTCTTCCTTCTCATCGAATTCCAACAGCAGTGGCTACCCTTGCCATGTTCATGTCCAAAATCATGCTATCAAACTAAATTTCATTCTCTATGACCACACTGACAAACAGACAGCTATTTAAAGACAGTGGGCCTGCTTCACAAAGCTAAACGTACACTTTTGTGTAAGTTTACAATTGTTTGTTATTCACAAAGGGATTTATGAGTAGTAGCTTCACGAGTGCGAAGTCTCCACATAGATCTCCAGATAGGTCTTTTTATGTGCGGAGACTGCATTTGTGAAAATACTACTCGTAAATTGCTTTGTGAATAGCAAACTATTGTAAACTTATACAAAAGTGTACGTCTACCTTTGTGAATCAGGCCCAGTGTCAGCAAAATCCATATTCACAAAATGGGTTGTATGTTGGAGATCTGCCTTTTCTTACATATGCAAACTGGCAAAAAAGCAAAGATCCCTCCAGCTGTTTAAACAAAGCAAGATAAAATGGCTTAACATAGAGTAGTGGTGAGTGAAATCCCAACATACTCATAACCGTTGTTAAAGGGCAGATTATGCATTATTTGCCATTTGGAAAAACATTTTGCCCTGCTTTAAGACCGTCTGTTAGTGCTGTGGTGCTACCATGACACACACTTGGGACATATAGTAAGGTGCTGCACTGTTGTGCAAGATGAAAGTGGTTAAACACCTATGTGACCTTGGGCTTAATGGAAAGTCCTGCAGGGGTCTCAAGACTACGGACCTTCAGGTGTGAAAATACTTTATCCTCTAAAAGCTTCAATGTAATCTAAACCCACACATCTTCAGAATAGTTCATTCAAAGTAATTCTTCAATTATGAATCTAGCTCCAAAGATGCTTATTTACCAGCACATTTTAAAAAGACTTTAACCAAAAACTATGTTTGCTGCAAAGCCCTATTACCCCAGTCAATTTACAGTAGGTGGCACCTCTACTAACATTTCCAACCCCTACACCATCAATAATGATTCAGATAATTGTGTCCCTGTCTACATTCCGAAGTATTACACTAACTGGAAAAGTTCGAAGCTCTAAATGTTGCATCATTTCAGTGTTAGACTTGAGAACATTTAGAGCCTTGTGTTCTTTTCTGACTGAATCAGAATATAGGCTTTTACTCCTCTATTGTTAGAAGGCGTTCTCTAGAAAGCATTTATAATCCCTCTTCTGCAAAAAAGGAAAACATTCTCCCCTTTGCAAGCAAATTGGTAAAAGATTGTGGTATTTCCCAGGTTACTTACTAAGAAGCTGGCTTAGTATGGTGCACACTTATGTAAGTGGGCACCCTGCACTAATCCAGACAACCCTTATTGTGATTTTAGTGGTCTTAGACAACCTTAGAAAGCTCTCTAAGTGGTAGCCATGGAGAGCAGCCTTCAGGCTTAGTCTAGAAGGCGTGTAAAGCAGCTTGTTTTACCAGAGAGTAATCTTATTGATATAGATTAAGTGAAAAAGAACCACAAATAAAACAGGTAGGTAGCACGAATACACAGTGGTTGCCAGGGGGGAGACCAAACCATATCCTAAAATAGTGGTATGCAAACCACTACTCAAGTCAAGACTATAGCCAGAAGACGTAGAAGTGCTGGGGCCCCAAGAACCCACCCGAGGTAAGTAACCAGGAACCCCACGGAGGCCGTGTGCAGAGTGGGAACACAACTGCGTGTTCAATTCAAGTCAATGGGTAAGTCGCAGTTGCAAATTTAAAGATGAAGGACCCTTCTCAGTGACCCTGAAGAAACCCCGTGAAAGACAGAAGGTCGGAGAACCACCTCACCCGTGGATACCCTAGGAATCAGGATACCTACACCAGGAAAGCCGGGTGCATAGGTGCGAAGTTGCGTCGGAAACCGCAGTCGAATTCAATGGAGCACTTCAGGAAGATGCAGCTGGTGAAGAAGTGAAAAGTGTCCGGTGGAATCCGAAGGTGGATTCAAGTTGAGAAGTACCTGCAAGCAGAGGGGACAGAGTCTATGCCACTCGGGAGTGAAGGGGGCACGGAAGTCGAATGCCCACCAATGTCGGGAGTTGCAGGAGAGTTGATGGTGACCTTAGAGCTACAGGTGTGTAGACCAGGCGACGCTGTGGAAGGCCAGGAGCAGTTCACAAGCTGTCCCATGTCGGATGTCGAGAGTTGAGGTGCCGGTGTCCGTTGGGAGCACCGACAAGACATGGCAACTGCGAACAACGTGGACAGCAAAGAAGGTGCAGTGTCGGGACCAGCAAGGTCCAGGTGACTCACCACAAGCAGGGGAGTCAGAGCAGGCCCCGAGCAATCAGGAGAGCCTGCTGAAATCAAAGAAGACCCTCAAGAGGACCCACAGGCCGGAGGCACAGGAGTCGCAAGAGGACCTCGAGCAGCTCACCAAAGATGCAGGCCCACGGTGCAAGCGATGTAGTGAGGACAAAGATCTTGGTTACAGGAGATGCTTGAGGTTGGGGCTACTTGGAGCCCAAAGATCTTGGAGGAAGAAAGCCAACAAGCCTTTGCAATGGCAAGTCAATACGGTGCACAGGGGTTCGGTACCTGCGGCTCCAACGAGGGATACTGGCCTCAAACTTGGTGAGAGGACAGGGCAGGCCTCGAGAGATGTGAAGATCCATCACCTGTGTTGCTGAAACTTTTGGAGTCCGTGGGAGCTCAGGTTCAGACCGGTCAGCTTCGTTGTGGTGACTGCAAATGCAGGGAAGTGACTCCTTCACTTCAAGGGAGATTCCTTCAGGTGTCTTGGATGTCCACAGGCCTTGGAAGGTCCCTGTATGGTGCACGGGCACAGATGTTGCAGCAGACTTGCAGGACGACAAGACCAGGAGCAGCAGGAGTCTTCCCAGTTGCAGTCTCGGAGCCCAGAGCAAAGTCCAGCGAAGTCCAGAGTGCCCAGACGGTCGAAGAAGAAGTGGTGTCTCGATATGAATCTTATTCCACGATGAATCTAGGGACCCACCTACAGGTAAGCCCTTAAGTACCCTAAGGAAAGGGTTGGGACGATTCAGGGTTCCCTCCTAGGGGAGGGGTTAGACAGTGGGGAGGATACTCCATGTCCTATGTCCAGTTTCACACCAGAGCAGGAGCCAACGGCTCCCTGAGGTGGTTTGAACTGGACTATGCAAGGAGGGCACCAAATGTGCCCCACCAGCAGACTGAGTGGCGCTGGCAAGCACTCCCACCCGGCCCCAATACACTAAACCCTGTCTGGGAGGTGGTCACACCTCCCTGTGACAGGATACCTATTGTTCTACCTTCCCCTGCTCGAGCTTGGCTCAGCAGCAGGAGGGCAGAATCATGTCTCTGGTCGGCAGCAGCCATGTTCTGCTGTCCGGGTCTAGAAGACTGGTACCGGGAGCACTGAAGGGCTCCCGGAGGAGCTTTACAGTGCATGGAATCATACCTCCCACACCGTTAATGGTGTGGGGGTATGATTCCAACATGTTTGATACCAAACATGACAGGGTTCGTTGCAGCCAGTTTAGAGATGGTCATCGTGTAATGACGCATGGTCACACTATGTATCGTAATGGCTGATGCACTTACACCGGCGGAATGGACTCTGAAGGTTGTAGGGGTGTCCTGCTCATGCAGGGGCACCCTCACACTTAGAACCGAGCACCCTGCCTTCAGGATTGAAAGGCCTGCCTTAGGGGTGACTTATAGGTTTTAAGTGCAGTGACCTCAGATATAGGGAAAGCTATATCTGTCGTAAGTGGTGCTAGCACCAGCTTACACAGGCTGCAATGGCAGGTCGATAGTCAATCAGGGGTTTGTTAAAGCGCGACTACTCACCCGTAAGGGTCTCAAGGCGCTAGGGGTGGGTGGGGGGGTGCAGGTTCCATCCATCAAGGAGGGGGTCTGTCGAAGAGCCAGGTTTTGAGGTTTCTTGCGAAGATGGGGAGCGATGTTGTCTGTCTGAGGTGGAGCGGAAGGGCGTTCCATGCTTTGGCCGCGAGGAAGGAGAAGAAGCGGCCTCCCGATCTGGTCTTTCTGGTGCGGGGGACCACGGCGAAGGAGAGCTGGGCTGATCGTAAGGTCCTTTGGGGTGCATGGAATTTGAGTCACAATTTGAGTGGTCTCTCTTGTGTGGCATAATACATGCTGCAGCCCATGGGAGACCCTTGGTGTACCTATGCCCTGGGTACCTCAGTACCATATACTAGGGACTTATAATGCTATACTAGTAGCCAATCTGGGGTGTACCTAAGTACTCACCATAACCAATTTAGGGGAGAAAGCACAGAGACTGGGGTCCTGATTAGCAGGATCCCAGTCAGACTAGTCAGAAACAGCATAGCACCAGGCAAAAGGTGGGGTAACCATAAAAGCAGATCCTACTTTCCTACACTTACCATTAATATTCATTATTCCTAGCCTAGCACTTTCTCATCACTCTTAAGTCCTTAGTCACGAGACAGGCAATTCCATTGTACCGGACCTACGCTATGACAATTTTAGTTTTTTTCCCTCTAAAACTTGGGTATAGTTCTTATTGGTGTTATCTGTTCATAGCCCCTTCCCTTTGGTTGCATTAAGTATCCTATCTGCCACCAGGAAGCCTGATAATAGCAAGCTCATGGTGTAATCTGGAAGAAAAACAGTAAAGCATGTTGGATGGACTCTGATGAGCAAGTTTTAGCGTACTAAGCCTAGTCAGGAATCAAAGGTGACACACGGCAAAACACCATCAGCCTGCTTGTATGGTCAGAAACAACAGTCATATGATAGTGATGTGCAAAGGTGTGAGGGGGAGGCAAGTAGCTTCTACACAAATCTTATTCAAATACACCCCCTTGGACATCATCTGCCTCCTTGGCGTCATAGGCTTTGGAGAGAAAGAACTTGGTCCACCAGCTGAAGTCTTCCTACATTTCTGACCAGCCCAAAATTTGACCAAGAAATACAAACTGGAGTGGAAGGACTCAGTGATTGATAAATACACCAGCAACATCTTTCTAACATCCAAGCTATGCTAGATGACCTCCTCAAGAAATGAGGAGTTCCTAAAAAGTCTTCGCAGAACAATTACTGCTCCAAGTAGCTCTGGGAACAAATGTAATTGTAGAAGCCAGGCTTCTGTTGCAGGATCACAAGGCCAAGACCCTCAGGTATGGGTCATCAACATTCACTACTCTGAGTTCCTTCAAATGTCTAGTCAAATTAATAGGCAGCAAAACAGTCTTTGCAGAAGGATTCAAAGCCCAGAGTCTTAAAAAGAACCCCACGGAGGCACCTCCGAACCAAATCCCAATATGGCAAAGACATATGGCTCTCTGGCCTATAATGTTCAAAGTGCTGAAGCAAAGGTCCTCCAAGGAGTTCCAAGAGGAGACTGCACACCCATGGACTATGAAACCACAAAAGGCACTCTTTTGAACCATGAAAATAGAGGTCAAGAGTCCTTGCAGGACGTCTAGCATCAAAAAGGTATTGCAGAAGTAAGCATGAGGCCTTTTGAAGACATATAAATTGAAGTTTCTGAGAAAGGTTTAGTCCTCCCCTGCACCAACCTTCTTCACATCTCTGTGTGTCTTACACGGTGGTCCCCCCAAGATTTTGAAGACAAATGTTCTATAGTTTTTTTTATTTTTCATTAGGTGCATAATTTCATAGTACAGAGAATTCAATGTACTGTGGTGGGTTAGATTTACCAAAATGCATAATCAGGATATTAATTAAGTAGCTTTGCAAGTATGTGAAGCAATCACTTAGCAGATGCCTTTAAAGGTTACAATTCTCAATGCTAATTTTTTGCATGCAAAGTATGTGCAGGCTTAAGGTGGCTTAAAATTTAAAGACATGATTCCTTGTGTCAGAAATTGGGTTATTAATTTGAGAGTGGGGTACCCCACTGATGGAGCAAGGACTCAAAATGAGACTTGCTCGTAACCAATCTTCTCACAGTATTAATTAATTAAACTTTGTAATGTCTTTACTAATAAATGCATACACTAACACAGTATCCAAGTGAAGCTTGCCTATGTGTATAAACTAATAAGTAATGCTTGTCTAATCCAAAATGGCCGCTAAAGCGCGGGAACTTCATTGCGCATGTGTCAACCATATCACGTGGTATGACGTCTTTCTTTGCTTGGAGGGAAAACTCTGCTTCTGCGCAGTGTGTGTTAAAATGGCTGCTTAACGTGCTAAAGCTTACGCATTTGTTGCAATTAACACTGTGGTATTCTAACGCTACTAATGCAGGATAGAGTTTATAATTAAAAGGGAATAGAGTAGAAATAAGGGGTATACAGTGAAGACATTTATTTTTGATTATTAATACATTTCTTCTTTGATTTCTATTAGTTCGTAAATTGGGCCTGGGTTTTAACGGAAATGACAGCTCGAGAACTATGGGATGTGCGCATGCGCGGAGAAAATCAAGACACAGCGATGAAGTCAACTTGGATGACATCCATGGCCATGACCTGGTGGCCAACTCCAATACATCCGCGATGTTCTCTAAATTGCAACATTTTATGTACATTTTGTATTAAACTTTGTCGTGAGATGGGTGGGAAATTAAGCAAATGTATTAATTGTGAGGGGCGGTATTTAAAACAATGGGCTTAAAGAAATTGAACTAAATTGACATGGTGTGAGGATCAACCCCCTGTCCCCGTCCAATCAGAAGTAGTGGGCCCATAAATTTGAAACATTAATGGGAGGTCCTGGGTATAGAAGGGTATAATAGATATAGAATTAGCTAATTAGTTAGCGTTAGCTTTTGGCGTTGAGGCTGTCAGCTTGGAGGACCACAGAATGAGCTGATCGATTGCAGACTGAACCGCTGTCCAGAGAGGTCCTGAGGTGGGGGCGGCGGATTCCATAGAAAGAAGACGCAGAAGATATCGAGGAGGAGCGAAGTGACAGAGAGGGGAACGACGCAGGCGTCGTTGATAGAGAGGTCACCTGTCCCGTTTTGAACCTGGTCCGGAGGTCTTGATCTTCATCCTTTCTGGGACCCTTTTTCAACTCCTTGGCCAAGGGGTTTGGTTCTCACACTCTTAGGTAACTATAAGCGAAATCTTTAGCTGTACTGCTGTCTCTATCCTCTTCTCTCTGAGGGACCGTCATTGATTAATAAGTGATTATTTAGTATTGCTTCATCCTTGATATACGATTAAGTATTATGTGGTTTTGTAATTTACTCTGCTAAATCTTTAGATAAACATTTTAAAACTTCCTGACTCAGTGATTATTTCAGGGTTTATGAATTATAGCGAATGTCACTCATTTTAAACTTCCCAATTATCAAAAGGTCCATTGGTAAGTCATTACTCTTCAATCAGAAAAGTAATTGGTAGCAGGGATATTGATAAAGAGTACAACTGACCCACCAGCGGAAATTGCTAGCGTAGTATGAATGAATGGGCCCAGGTGAGTATTAGGTGTATGAATGCTTGTTGCTAGTAACCCGCTGGATCAGTTTTCTGGTAGCAGAGGATGGTTGCATTTTGTTAATTGGGTAATGAGAATTTATTTTTATATATAAACTAACATCCGTTGTTTAAAAGTTTTGTTTTATGTTGTCTAGAATCCCCGGGGAAATTTAAATAGCGGATGGTAAGTGGAAGCCATATTGCAGTGAGGTTATCTGTCAGGCAGAAATAGTACTGAAAAAGTTAAGCAGGGCTATCAGTACTTGTTAGGGACTCTATGTGTGTGATTAATAGCCAAGGAATACGCTGGTAAAAATTTGATGTTATATCACCTAGAAAGGGTAACATTGAAAAAGTAGCAGGTATTTCTGAAGCTTACGTGAAGAGTAGACGGAAGGGTTTTACTCATAGTGAATGTTTAGTAAACGGAAAGGTTTACTAAGTGTGAGAGAAACTACCTTTTCAATTTAGAGAAACTGGCACGATAGCGAATGTTTTTATGTTGTTACTGAATAAGAAGTGTAGTGAAAAATAAAGTTTGCGTACGATTTTTGTAAAGGGAGGGTCAGCCGCCAGAGTAGAAGCTGACGTCACAAGCGCCGCGCTGGGATTGGTTGAAACAGCGGGCGTGAAGCGAGTCTTGTAAAGAAGGGGTCAGTAGATAGGAGTAATACTGATGTCACAGGTGTCGCGCTGGGATTGGTTGAAACAGCGAGAGACAGAGAAGCACAGATTGTAAAGGAGGGGTCGTCAGACAGACGTCACTGAAAAACCGCGCTAGGATTGGTTCAGAGACAAATGTTAACTGGAATTTGATTGGTTAACAACATAGAAGTCGAAATCTTAGTGGACAGTGTAGATTGTATGTGGAAACGCAATCCGACTTTAACAGGAACCCGTCCAGACAGAAGATTCCTAGGTTTTGCGGAATATAATTCAATACATAGATATTTACCCAAAATGTACGGAGAAAATAGAAAAATGTCATTTTTACAAAAGATTAAGAATTATTTTAAGAAAGATAAACTCATCAAAACTAGGGAAGGAATTATTATTCCACCGGCAAAAACACCCGCTTCATTTATGATGATGGAACGGGGTTATCATACGTGCGTATGGTTAGAAAATTGGATAGAATATACAAAAGATGACGGAATATTAGCTTTCCCAGAGAATGGTACTTTCAATGGGAGAGTTCTTCAAAATTTAAGAATAAGAATGAATGATTTAGAACCCAGACCAAGATTAACTCAATATGAAGCCTTAGAAGAATGGGAAACAGAGGCATTTGAACGTGACCGACCGAGAAGCAATAGGGGTTATAGGGGATTTTTCCCTAGACACCAAAATGAGTCAAGAGACAGTCAGATGAAACAGTGGAGAAGAGCGATGCTTACCGAGGGTTTGTATCCAGTTTTCATGACAGATGAACCGTTAGGGAGTAAATGTAAAGAAAAGACAAAACATTTGACAGGGTTTGGAGATTCTGAAGACGAATTTATGGAAGAAATATTAAAGAACCCGCCACCATATCAGGAAGGGACAAGTGGATGTACCCCAAGTGCACCAATTTTAAGAACACCATTGGTACCGCAAGTATCGCATAATCCACCAGTCAATAAGGTACTTCAGGATAAGGAAAAAGAGGCTATAGACAGAAACAGAGCAGAATTGATACAAAAAATAACACAGCTGAATGTACATCCTGATTCCCTGACCATTCCTGTAACAATTGGTCCAGTGGTTCCCTTATATGGTGATAAAGTAAATTGTCCAAAACCTTTAACTATGCCTATACCTGTGGAGACTCCAAAACATGAAGCAGTAATATTTGATGACCATATCAGTGAGTGTGAATCTATGATTTCACTAATGGATTTACCTAATCGAGACTCTGTAAACAGCACCCCCAGAAGAGTTCCACCTGGTTGCTCAAAAGATGTAAACATAATAACATCTTCAGGAACCAAGAGTGCTACTGTAGTAATGCCAGAAGATTTAGAAAGGTGGGCACAGGGATCAGACCAACAGAGTTCACCCCCAAAGATCATGGACATTTATAAATTAAAAGTCGAGTTAGAAGAAATGATAGCAGGAAATGTAGGAGTGGATCGTCTGAATACCTACAATGAAGAAGAACTATTGTTCGTATGCAGGAGCATAACTAGAAATGTAAAATTATTTCATTAAAAATTATCCGATTTGGCCTTACAAATGGGAATTGAAATAGGAAGTCGAAGGTGTTACAAAAACCCTATAGAGTAGACTTTACGGACAAAGATTTAGAAAATATGAATGCATCTGGAAGAAAACTACAAGTGAAAGAATTAATGACAGTATTACAGAAATGGGAGAGAACTAGATAAATGGAAAACTAGATGGACAAAGAAAAAGGAAGAGGCACGGTACAGTAGATCGACTTCTGAATATTTATTGAAGGAAACAGGAAAGTAGATCAGATGTACCCAATGCGGGAAGTATCCGGAGGAGGTTATGTTCATGTCCCATGGAGTAGACAAGATATTTTGTCATTCACAAATGATTTCCCAAAGTTGAGAGAAAAGCCAATTGAATGGTACAAGCAGGTTGAGAGGTTTGTGAAAGTGTGAAAGGTATTGTTGAAAGACTTGGATGGTCTGTTTGACATAGTGGTACCTGCTGATTTGTGGACAGATTGTAAAATTACAGTTGACTGGCCAAGTGAAGAGTATCCAAGAGATGTAAAAACAGGTGCCCCATCGAGTGATGTAATGAAAAAATATCACCAGGTAATAACTTATCTGAAAGGGAAAATACCACCCAAAGAGACAGATTGGGTGAAGATAGACAGGACTACCCAAGAAGCAAGTGAATCGGTACATGCCTATTATGAACGTCTATTACAAGTGTTCAAACAGTATAGTGGATTCGAGGATATTGGGGACAAAATTATGAGTCAGTTTGTCTACTGATTTGTTTATGGTCTAAAACCAGAGATTTGTCACATGATTAAGCAGCACATGTTATGCTGGCAGGGAAAGCCTATAGACGAGATTTTGAAATATGCTAAATATTGTGGAGACGACATTGAGGACAGGCATAAAAAGCTGCAAGAAAAGGTAATGTGGGCTCAGGTGAAAATGGCTGAGCGACAGGGAATTAATTTGGATAATCCGACAGAAAATCAGGGAAAAGAATCTGGAACGAATGGTGACACAGGGAATGGTGGAAAAATGAGAGGACGAATGAGTAGAGAAGAGGCTAAAAAGAAATTTCCTTGTCATGGATGTGGAAACTTGGGACATTGGAAGGACGAATGTAAAAAGATTCGAAATAATAATGGCCCAAATCATAATTTAAATCCACAGACACAGAATGACTCACAGCAGGGTGTAAATCCTCAGAGTCAGTTGCCACCTGCCCCTATACAGGGTAATGTAAGCAGAGCAAAGCACGGTACAGACGTCGGATATCAAGGAGGAAGTGGTAAGAATGAATATGTAACTTCACAGTTTCTTTTACAGGACGAATTTGACCCATATAATCATCAATGACGGTGCCTAAGAGAGGGGGAGAAGGAGTGCGTACTTGGCGCATCCTTACCGGTAGATCAGTCAGGTCCATATGTTGAAGGGAAAGTAAAAGGTAATGATATCACTTTTCTTTTGGACACTGGTGCTACCCATTCTACTGTGAGAACAGCAGACATCCCAGACCTTCCTCTCTCTGGAGAAGCTATACAAATTGTAGGTGTAGCTAATCAAAAGATCAGAACACCCCTTACTGAGCCAATGGAAGTAAAAATAGGAAACTTCCGAGAAAAGCACCAATTTGTAGTGTGTGATTCCAGTCCAGTAAACTTATTGGGAAGAGACTTACTGTGCAAAATGAATTGCACCATTTTCTGCACACCGGATGGTGTTGCAATACAGACCCCGAATGAAGATCACGTTTATAAGTTCATGATAGTCAAGCAAGGTACGGAAGTAGATGAGATGTTCTCTTTGATAACAAAAAACGAATTACCAGAGGAACTGAGAACTACAGTGAATTCCAAGGTATGGGATTTTACAGGGAAAGAAGTAGGACTTATGGCAAAAATAGACCCAGTAAAGATCACTGTAAAAGAAGGTGCAATTTTCCCAAATACTAGACAGTACAAAATGAGTGCAGAAGTAAAAGCAGGAGTTGTCGAGGAAATTAACAGAATGGTAAAACAAGGCATATTAAAAGAAGTTATGAGTAGTCCTTGTAATTCACCGATCATGGGTTTGAAAAAGCCTAGCGGAAAGTATAGGATTGTTCAGGATTTGCGGAAAATTAATAAAATCGTGGTACCTTGTTGTCCTATAGTACCAAATCCTGCAGTAATCCTATACCAGATACCCTGGAGTGCAGAATGGTTCACCGTGATTGATCTATGCCAAGCATTCTTTTCAATACCATTGCACCCAGATAGCCAATATCTCTTTTCGTTTAAATTTGAAAACAAAGTCTATGTATGGAATCGTGTTCCTCAAGGATACACAGAAAGTCCCTCCATCTTTAACCAAATACTGAAAGGATGTCTAGAGAAATTAGTGCTGCCCAGGAGTTCAGTCTTGGTGCAGTATATAGACGATTTATTGGTAGCTTCCAACACTCATGATGAATGTGTTGAAGATTCAATTGCGTTACTCAACCATTTGGCTGAAGAAGGACACAAAGTGTCACCTGAAAAATTGCAGTTTTGTACAACGGCAGTTAAATATTTGGGACACCAAATTGAAAGGGGAACAAGAAGAATAACATCTGACAGAATAAAAATAATCAAGAAAATGAAAATGCCAGAAACACAAAGAGAAGTGAGAATGTTTCTTGGAATAGTAGGTTACTGTCGACAATGGATTATAGGGTTTTCACTCCTAGCAAAGCCTTTAATTCAGTTAACCAAAAAGAAAGCTAAAGATCCAGTTGAATGGGATGATGAAAGTGCTAGTGCATTTGTAAAATTAAGAAATGCATTGTGTGAGGCACCTGCCTTAGGTATGCCTGACTATACAAGAGAATTCGCATATTTTGCTATGAAAGAGAAAATTGTGCACTTTCAGTATTAACTCAAAGACATGGAATAGACAGGCGTCCTATAGCATATTTTTCTGCTACATTGGACCCAGTGGCAGCAGCATTGCCAGGCTGTTTGAAAGCAGTTGCTGCTACTTGTATGAGCATTGAACAAAGTGAGTCGATAGTGAAGGGATATCCTGTAACAGTGTTTGTCCCAAATGCAGTTGTGCTCCTGTTGACAAGAACTAGAACTCAGCATCTGACACCTAGTTGGATGACAAGGTATGAACGAATTATTCTTGGAGCTGAAAATGTGACCATAGTTAGGTGCACTGTTGTGAATCCTGCAACATTATTGCCAGATCCAATTTTTGAAGAAGTTAAGGACGATCCAGAACATGATTGCCTAAAGGTCACATAATTGTGTACAAAACTGCGTCCTGACATACAGGAAATGCCCCTAAAAGATCCAGATAGGGAGCTGTTCGTGGACGGCTCATGCCTAAGGCATGAGGATGGTAAATTGAGCGCAGCCTATGCTGTGTGTGAACTATCTGGAATAGTCGAAGCATCCTATGTTACCAGGAGTCAAGTCTGCACAAGTAGCTGAATTAATTGCTCTGATCAAAGCTTCCAAAATTGGGAAAAATTTAACAGTAACCATATTTACGGACAGTCAATATGGGTACGGGGGTGTGCATGACTTTGGCCAACTGTGGATGCAGAGGGATTTCATGACTTCTTCAGGATCCCCAATCAAAAATGGGCAGTTTGTGAAGGAATTATTGGAAGCAATACAATCACCAAAAGAATTGGCAGTGGTAAAATGTGCCGCACACCAGTCAGGAGATGACTGGGTGGTAGTCGGTAACAGATACGCAGATCTAGTGGCCTTAACACTGTGACAAAAACAGGTTGGCAGTAAACAAAAAGGTTGAAAGGATGGGAATCAGCTGCCAACTTATGCAATGTGAACCACCTGAAACATGGAATGATGTGAAAAGACTGCAAGACGATGCTGAGGAGAGTGAAAGAGATGTTTGGATTAAAATAGGATGTACCCGAAGATCAGATGATGATGTATGGGTATACACAGATGGCAGACCAGTCATGCCCGACTGTCTGATTTCACAGATGGCAAGAATGTATCATGGAGACACACATGTAGGGAGAGATGCCATGATTAGAATGTTCAGACAAAGTTGGTACAATCCAACGTTTAGGGCCGCAGCAGAGAGTCTTTGCCAAAGGTGTCTAATTTGCCAAATGAATAATCCAGGAAGGAGAACAGTAATTGGTTTGGGAAAAATTGGAAAGGCTGAAGGTCCTTTTGTCAGGTTGCAGCTAGATTTCATACAGTTACCACCATGTAAAGGACTGAAATATGTACTTGTCATAGTATGTCTGTTTTCAAATTGGGTGGAGGCTTATCCTACCAGAAGGAATGATAGCATTACAGTCGCAAAGCTGTTATTACGAGAACTCATTCCTAGGTTCGGGTTCCCAGTAACTTTGGAATCAGATAGAGGAAGTCACTTCAATAACGATGTAATTCGAATAATCTGTGAAGCATTCCAAATTGAACAGAAATTGCACTGTGCGTACCGCCCAGAGGCTTCTGGAGTGGTTGAACAAATGAATGGCACAATAAAATCAAGACAGTCAAAGATGTGTGCATCAACATCGCTTGATTGGCTAGATGCATTGCCTCTTGTTTTAATGGGACTCAGAAGCATTCCTGATAGAAATACAGGATTGAGTCTGCATGAAATAATCATGGGAAGAGCAATGAGACAAGCACATGTACCTACAAATAAACTGCTGAACATAACTGATGATATGGTTCTAGATTATTGCAAAGGATTGACTGACCTAGTGCGTTCTGTCTCTCACCAGGTTGGAGAAGACGCAGTTTCCAGGCAGCCTGAACCCCGGAGACTGGGTGGTTGTGAAGCATCACACCAGAGAAACGTGTTTATCACCCAGGTGGGGCGAACCTTGTCAGGTTATATTAGTTACGAACACAGCAGTGAAATGTGCAGGATTGCCTAATTGGATTCATGTAAGCCACACCAAAAGGGTGCCAGCTCCTGAAGGAAAAGATCCTCAGTCAGCAGCAATAACTGAGGAAGCTGAAGGTTGGCCAGCTGAAGAATCCCAGGTGAGAGATTCTGGAGAAGCTGAAGAAGAACAACCACGCACAAGTCAGGACTGGATACCAGTGGTCGACATACCAGAAGTTTACAACAAAACAAGAAGTCGAGCAAGATTAGAGGAAATTAGTGAGGATCAGTTAGGTGAAGAAGAAGCAGCTCAGGATAGGGAGAACGAAACAATAAAAGAACCTGAGCAGGACCAGATAGGGAAAGGAAAATGGGCTCAAATCGACAACGAAACAACAAAATTTGAGCAGGGACAGACAGGTTTAGAAGAACGCAGTCAGGCTGCAGAAGTACAAAGTGCAATAATCCCTGATCAGAATGAGTTCGAACAAGAAAATTATGTTCAGGGAGAAGAAAACCAAGAAAACACCGAGCAAGAGAGCCTCAAGCACGAAGACGTAAATCCTGAACAGGGTCAGTTAATAGAAACTCACATTGGAGCAACTGAAGAAAAACCAATAAGACCTGAAAAAGAACAAATAGAAGAAGAAACTGAAAGAGAAGAAAAACAAATTGTACAACACCTTGAGAATAAAAGAATTTTTGAAAAGGACTCAGAAGGTGAAAATACAGTGCAAACAAAGAAAGCCAGAAAAGGTGATCATTGGCCTAGTGTCATTAAAAGAATAAAATACCATATAGAAACCAGAAGTGACGATCCGGAACAAGTAAATGAAGTAACAAGTCTAACTGGACAAATAAGTGGAACTGAAAAGCGAAAAAGTAAAGACTGAAAGTTGTGAACAATAAGTTTAAAGGTCCTGATTGGACTTATATAATCCTTGAAGACTACGAGAGTTCAGAGTCAAGTGAAAGTGGCGACGAAAGAACAAGTGCGGAACTGACTTATGAAAAAGAAGTGAAGCCACCTTGATAAAGTGAAGGTCTTGAAGAAAAAGAAAAGAAGAGAAATCTTCTTTGTCAAAATGCCTGACGACAGAGTTTCTGGGAGACCGAAACAGAAATGTTGTAAAAGATGCTGTGCTATATGCATATGTAGCCTGGTAGTGGTGCTTGTAGTGTGGTTAGTTGTGATTGTAGCAATTCCTTACCTTATGATAATGGATAAAAAGATTAACAACGATACTAAGGGAAGGATAGATAACTTGAAAGGTGATAACGTAAGAATAGAAGCAAAAGATGAACCAGAGTTTCATCATGTGGTAACAGATAATGATACTAGTTTAAATGTTTTCACTAAATTATTGTTTCAGTATGTAGATACAATGGAAGTCAGTGATTGTTATGTCTGTATGAAGTTACCAGAATCAGTAGCAGAAGGATTAACATACCATCATTTGCCTCTAACTTATGGCATATCATGTAGTGCATTAACTAGTTTATTTTATAGAACAGGGAGACTACAGTATTATTATTCAGATATAGATGTGATGTTTTCTGAGGTTTCGATTCGAAAGAATATGAACCCAGTGCTTAGTAGTAAAGATGCACAATTTATGGGAAAAATTTTCCTAACAATGAAGTCAATAGATGGACAGAGCGTAAGGAAGATGGCGGACTAGAGCCGCCGCATCTCGCAGCCTCACAGGGTTCCCAGCTCCCGTCCGGCCTGGCTAACATATCGCTGTAGCTGAGAGGCTTACCTTTATGGAATATCCGGTGGTAACTCTGCACCTCACAACGATTATTTGGACTCCGCTCCTGTCCCCGTAGATGCTATTATCCAGCTGCAACCTTTGGCGGGCTTCGAGGCAAGCCTGTTGGAGAATTTGCCGTACACCGTATTCCTACGGCTCCTGCAAATCGGGAGTCTATCAGTCGCGTCTCTTCTCAGGGGAAACCGAGTCAAGGGTGGACATGGCGCCACCGAAGAACACAGTAAAAGCGACTCGGGCTGCTCGCCTTGCAGGGGTACAACCTCTTCTGCATACTGAGGACAATTCTAAAAATGGGGCTAAAGCGGCTTTGATGAAAAGTGGCAGGCCGGCAGCGAGGCTCATAGAGGCAGGTAAGGCGGCAGAGCTGATATTGGAAGGAGAGCTCCGCACTGCAACTGCTGACACTATTGCGCTTGCTTCGCTACTTTGCAGCCCGATCACAAAAGAAAATGAGGCAGATGCTGTTGGGAATAAGGCACTGGAGAACTCTGTGGAGAGGGGAGAAGAGGAACCTGTTGCAGAGCGGGAGCTGCCTGGCAGTTTGGACCAAAGGGAGAGTTTGGATTTACAAAGTGGGGCTGAGCTTTTGACTAGAGAAATGGACAATACTGGAGAACTATTGATCCCTAGCCAGCTGGGCAGTAACAATGAGAGCAATGGTGATACCCCCGGTAATATTAGTCAAAATTGTGAAGTTTTTAGCACTGTGACCAATCAGTCTAGTAAGGATATACAATTGGATCAAGCCAATCAGAGTAATGTACTTGAGCAATTTCAGAAGACAGCTAACCAGCAGAAGACAAGCTCAAACAAGCCTGGCTCAGGGGGGGGAGGCTTTAACTTCAAAGAATTATCAAGAGGGCTCATATAATGCTTATAAAACTCCGGCGACAAATCAAAAGAAAAGAGGAAAAGGCCTTAAAATTACTAATATTCGCGGGAAATCCATTGACCCACAAGGGGGGAGCCTGTATACTAGCTCGGGTGCCCGCCGAGGATTGGAAAACAGCCCACTAAGGAAATGGGTGCAGGCTAAGGGGGAAGTCAGAGCGATGATCTCACGATTGTCTGCCACTAATCTAGCTAAGATCCAAGGCACGGAAAGTATAGCTCGTGGCGAAAATTATGAGGCTGGAGTTGAGCAAGAAATTTCCCTGACTTCTCCTCTAATCAGCTCAGATAGCCCGCCCGCACTAAGTATGGAGGGGGTTAACAATGTACAGACAGCTTCGTTGATGGCAGAAGCGGAGACAGGAGGAGATTTATGTATGGTGAGGGAACCTTCTCTTGCAGTAATACTACAAGCATTGCAGGAACAACGATGTGAGGCTCAGGCCCACCATGCACAGGTCAGGGCGGACTATCTAAGCATCAAGATGTCACTTGATGAGGTAACAAATACGGTGGCTAATATCACGAAAGATGTGATGGAGTTGCAAAGCAGGGTTGCGGAAGTAGAAGAGACAGTTACTTGTTGTACAGACTGTTCAGTCACACGAGCAACAGCTTCACGCTTGTCATGCTAAGGTTGAGGACCTGGAAAATAGGCAAAGACGTAATAATTTAAGACTGTTTGGGGTGCCGGAGGGCAAGGAAGATGCAGACCCCCGCGCTTTTGTGGTCCAACTCCTTCAGAAAGCTTTTCCCGATCTATCTGATTGGGATTGGGATTGCCAAGTTCAAAGAGCACATAGGCTCCCCTTAACCATACAAAGGGCTAATGCCCGGTATCCCCGTCCTATTCTGATTTTTTTGGGGAATGTTTTGCTGAGACAAGCATTGTCTTTTAAGGCTTGTCCAAATTCTCCAGTGGCAGTGGACTCTTTATCAATATTCTTTAGATCAGACTTAAGCCGTGCAACCATGGAAAGAAGGTGGAAGTTGAGACAACTTATCGATCCACTCAAGGCGACTGGGGCTCAAGTGTTCCTCCAGGAACCTGCAAGGCTGAAAGTTATTAAAGATGGAAAGCCATTATTCTTTGCCTCGGACTTGGAGGCTAAACTTGCGCTGACAAAGTGGCAGACTGTTTGACTATCATTAGTATGAATACTTGCTGGACTGCCTTGGTTTCCTTTTGTTTTGTCTTGAGATCATTGGTTCCTTTTGGTTTCGATTTTCTATTTTTTTTTTTTACTATTTGGGGTGTAGCGGCTGGATCAGAGCCGAACGGAATCGTATTATAACCACGCTAGGATACTGTGGGGTGCAGTAGGCATATAGTAAGGGTGTAAGCCGTCTCGTATTCCTTTTCTTTTTGTTAGCTTATGTAGGGCCTATGTAGGGCCAGATGGGGGTTGGGACTGTGGGGCGCTTAGACGTCAGCTGCCATATTCAGTGGCAGCTGTTGGGGGGGGTGATTCCTTCTTTGGGAAACAGGGAGGATGGGCTGGATGGCCGTAAGGAGGGGGGACGATATTCTAGGGTGGGAGGGAGATATAAAAAGGGGGGAAAAGTCAAAAAGAAGGTTTGCAGTCATATTCGAGGTGGTGGGAGAACAATGGATACTATGATTTTTGTTTTGAAGGTTGACATTATTAAACAGATATGGCATTAATTAGGTGCTTAGCTTGGAATGTATCTGGATTGAACAGGGGATCTAAAAGACAGCTAGTGCGAGAAGAGCTCAAGGCATATAAACCCCACTTAGTACTTTTAACTGAAACACACTTAGCACACAAAGACCGGTGGCTTCTTGAGCAACTTGGGTTCCAGATTGTTGTATGTACTTCTCAGAATGTGTCAATCAGGGGGGCTGCTATCTTAGTATCAAAAACATTAGATTGCCAAGTCCCTAAAGTTTTTGCGGATCAAAGGGGAAGATGGGCCATTGCTCAAATGGAAATTAATACTGTAAAATATGTTTTTTGTGTTCTATATGGCCCGAATATTGATGACCCAACTATATTTGATGATATTTGTTTAGAATTAGTGGAATGGCAGGGGGTGATGGTTTTGATGGGGGATTTTAATTGTGTTATTAATTATGGTATAGACTCCACTAGACAGCCGCTTGCTCCAAGAATGATGAAGGTGAGAGCTTCTATTTTAGAATTGGTGAGATTATATTCTTTGCAGGATGCATGGCGGGTTCTGCATCCAAACAAGCCGGGTTACACGTAGTACTCAGCGCCACATCGCCAGTATTCGAGGATTGATATGGCCTGGGTTTCAGATACTATTTTATCAGCGGCTGACATGGAGATTTGCCCTAGGATTACATCCGATCACAACCCCATAATTTTTTCTTTTCAAGCTAAACCAGCTATCAAAATTGCTCGATTATTTACGTTTCCTAGGTATTTGGCTACAGACTCAGAATTTGTGGTTTTTATTGGTAAAATTTTTTGGGATTATCTTATAGATAATATGGGTTCTGCCCCGCTTTGGGTTGTTTGGGATGCTATGAAAGCATTTATTAGGGGAGCTACTCAGCAGTTCATTTATCAACAGAATAAGGAACGGAAGAGACAAGCCAAAGATGCTTATCAAAAGCTCGTTAGCTGCGAACTTCAGCATGCTGAGGCAGTTTGGTTTCAAAAGCAGATCAAGACCTTCTGTACATCTCGCTTTTGGAGCAGAAGGCTGTGATAAATAGGGTCCTAAAAGAAAAAGTGGCAGTGCGTTTTACCAAACATAAGACATTACAGTACGAATATGGCGATAGGGATTGGGAAAGTTTTAGCCCATCAACTTATGGATAATCGGCTCAAAACTAAAATTAAGGCTATAAAAGGGGAGGGGGAGTCCTTTATAGATGCCCGAGGAGATAGCTAATCAGTTTTCTATCTTTTACCAGCAATTGTATTCCCCTGATTTAGGGCAAGATTTAACTGATATGCAGAGCTATCTACAGGGAGTAACTTGCCGACTTTGACAGAGGAAGATTCTCTCCTATTAGAACAGGAGATCACAGTGGAAGAGGTTTTGGAGGCAATCGGTGGGTTATCATCAGGGAAGGCGGCGAGGGATGATGCTCTCCTGCGGAGCTTTATAAGTGTTGTAAAAATCTTCTCGCCCGGTACTGCGGGATGTCATTTCTCAAATTGGGAACACAGGACACGTTCCTGACTCATGGAATATGGCTAATATAATCTTCTTTTTAAAGAAAGATAAAGATCCGGAAGAACGGGCCTCGTACCGCCCAATTTCATTAATTAATGCAGATGCAAAAGTGTTTTGCTAAGATATTGGCCACCCGGTTAGCTCCAATGATGGCCAGCCTGGTCTCTCCCCAGCAACATGGGTTTATTCATGGGAGAGATACCACCGCCCTTATAAATACGGCAATAGCTGCTTTCGATGTGGCTGGGAAGTTAAAGATCGAATTGGGCATGGTCTTATTGGATGCAGAAAAGGCATTCGACCGGGTGGCCTGGGATTATCTTTGGGCAACACTTACAGCATTTGGGGTTAAAGAAAAACTTCCGAAAACTGGTAGCGGCTATGTATCGTGATCCGATGGCTAAGCTATTGTACCCCAATGTTCAAACCATCCCTTTTCCCATTCGGCGCGGTACGAGGCAGGGCTGCCCCCTCTCCCCTCTTCTATTTGCTCTTTATATTGAGCCATTTATCCGGGCACTCTTGGTTAATAATTTGATTTGCCCGTTGAATATTGAACAGCGCCACCTTAAGCTGACGGCATATGCCGACGATATAGCCATTTTTACGGAAAAACCAAAGGAGGCTATAGAAAATATAGATAGAGAGGCAAAACAGTTTGGACGTTTTTCCGGATATAAGTTGAATAGGAATAAAACCCAAGTTTTGCTTAATTTTCAGCCGGAGGACGCGATCGAAGGGGTGTGTCCGAGGGCTACATATCTTGGGGTACAAATCTCCTCTAAAATTGAGCTTATACACTCTTTAAACTACGTTTTTTACTAACTAAAGTTACTAAACAATTGAAGCTGTGGCACAAACTCCCATTAAGCATCCTGGGTAGATGCAATGTTATTAAAATGAAGATACTTCCCAAGTTTCTCTATCTTTTTAGGTCCATCCCGCTACGTACTCCGAATGCTTTTTTAGGAAACTTGACGGAATTTTTAGTAGCTTTATATGGGGGTATAAGAAGGCAAGACGGGCTATTGGAATGATGAAACTCCCATACAATCAAGGTGGCTTAGACCTTCCTGATTTTAAACTTTATTTTTTGTCTGCTTTTGTTAGCCGCTTACGGAGCCTTTTGAACCCTGAGCTAACGGACTTCTGGCATTGGCTGGTTCTTGGGGTGGAGAGCCATATGTTTTTGTATCGAATTAACGACCCCAACTATTTTAAACGCGTATGGTTCAAGACCATTCGGGATTGTGTATATATATGGAAGGGCATTGAAATTAGACTTTCTCTATCTCCAATTCATAGTAGACTCCCTTTGTGGGGAAACCCAATGCTGCCTGGAATTTTCCAAGACAGCACGGCCCATCAGTGGGCCAGGTATGGGGTGCACTCCCTGGGACAACTCTATGATTGTAATGGCATCAAGACATTTGAGAATCTTCGGGCCACATTTAATATCCCCCAGTGCCTGTTCTTTAAATATTTACAGGTTAGGGACCATTTAGTTAGAAGTTTGGAAATCCGGAGGGTTGTTGGGTCAGACATGTGGGAGTGTATGTATATTCAGAACCAGCAGGCAACCATTAGTAAGGCGTACCAAATTTTTTGTCAAAACAGGACAGAAGGATGTGAGAAACTGGCGCTTAAGTGGAGTGAGACCTTGGGGGAAAATATTACTATTGAAAATATAAGGATAGCTCTAGATACTATTGCCCGATCTGTACATTCGGTTAGCCTACGGTTGCAGCAATTTCGGACACTTTGCTTGCTCTACTATACACCAGAAAGGATTGCCAGATGGTCTCAAGGTGGGACTGTATGGGGAGGGACTCAGGGAGGGACACGTCAGAACTGTCCTAAAGGTGGGCTACATGCTGCAGGTATCGTGCATATGTTTGTCCTGTGCCCTTCGCTGAAGTTGTTTTGGGATAAGATATTAGGGGCAATTCAAAATAGACTAGGCAGGGACCTCATGCTCTCAGTAACTGAAAGGTTGCTAGGATATAAGGATGAAGGTGAGCGGAATGGCCCTATACTGACAATTATGCTGGTTGCTGCCCGGTTAGCGATAGCTAGAGCCTGGATTTCCCCTAAACCCCCTACGGAGATAGAATGGTGGCTAATTCTTAAAGAAACTAGAGAAAGGGAAGGGGCACTGGCTAAAGCCAGGGGAGTTCAAGCACTGCAGAAATATAGGTCTATCTGGGGGGTTCTGGAAGAGCTCTAAGGCATTTGCTTGAAGTTAATTAATCTATACAATGGCTATATCAATTTATACCTTGGAAACGGCTCAGAAGAAATTTAATCATTGTGGGCTATTGGACACTTGGTTATGGTCCTTGTTCTTTCTCCTCATTTTCCCTTTTTGGTTTTTATTTTTTCTTCTCTGCGGTTGTATTCTAACGATGCTTTGTATATGTATATTTTGTTGGACTGTATGACTGTACTTCTTTTTGACAATAAAAATATTTTTTTTAAAACAAAAAACAATGAAGTCAATAGATATAACACATGCACATAGAAGCAATCTAACATGTTCATTACATGAAGAAGAAAAGATATTTTTGAATTTAGTAGAAAATAGAAGACAAGATTTTCAAAAGAAAGCGTCTGAGCATAAAGCTCATTTTCCACCTTGGGCAGAGAAAGAGGGTATTTACACACCTGGCAAGGCTCAAGCTGCTATGGCTCTGGATTTTGTAAAGACAGGGAAAATTTGTCTACATAGGTTAAAGACTGATTATAACAATATTTTCATTGGTACCAGTGAATGTGAACATAATTTCTTAATTCTTGGAGGTTGGGGACTAAAGGGAGGAACAGATTCAGTTTTTCCTGGAATCTATTATGTGTGTGGGAATAAGGCTTACTTTAGGCTTCCTGCACGGTGGTATGGAAGTTGTTATTTTGGAATAGTTTTTCCAAAGATATACCACATAAAAAGAAACACTGGGAGCAATGAAAATAATAGTGAATTAACACGTAGTAAAAGAGCTAGTTTTTCTGAAATTGTAGGTGATATATTTGGTGCATTGATACCTTCAGTGGGAATAATTCTGAACTCAAGGAAAATATGTAAATTATCTACAGTGGTTGATCGTTTATCAACGGAGGATTTCTAATGATTAATGCGGAGATGGTTGCGATTAGATCAATGGTTATGCAAAATCGACTTGCTCTTGATATAATATTAGCAAAAGAGGGTGGAGTCTGTAAATTGTTGAAAACGAAACATTGTTGAACATATATTCCTGACAAAAGTGCAGAAATTGGAACGTATATAAAGAATATAACAAAACTTGAGAATGACTTGAAACCACTGGAAGTTGATAGTGTATGGGAAAGATTGACAAATAGCATTGCGTCAATTGGTACCTGGTTTGCTAATGTAGGAAAAGGACTTATAGGTCAAATATTAGTACCCTTAGTAGGGATAGCAATAATAGTACTGTCAATAATGGTATGGTGCAAATGTTGTAGAAAGAATGAGACGTATAGAGTGACAGGAAAAGGAAAGAAACGAAAGTTTGATGAAATCAAATTAGAAGATCTTAAAAGTGAATTATACAAGAAATTGAAAGGAGAAGATAAAAATAGAAAATGTAAAAATGAGACTCAGACAATAATATGCTAGAAAGTTGGCAACTGGTTGTGGGTAGTATTGATGCTCAGAAACGCCATCAGAGAGGGGATTGATGGAGCAAGGACTCAAAATGAGACTTGCTCGTAACCAATCTTCTCACAGTATTAATTAATTAAACTTTGTAATGTCTTTACTAATAAATGCATACACGAACACAGTATCCAAGTGAAGCTTGCCTATGTGTATAAACTAATAGGTAATGCTTGTCTAATCCAAAATGGCCGCTAAAGCGCGGGAACTTCATTGCGCATGTGTCAACCATATCACGTGGTATGACGTCTTTCTTTGCTTGGAGGGAAAACTCTGCTTCTGCGCAGTGTGTGTTAAAATGGCTGCTTAATGTTTTCACGTGCTAAAGCTTACGCATTTGCTGCAATTAACACTGTGGTATTCTAACGCTACTAATGCGGGAGAGAGTTTATAATTAAAAGGGAATAGAGTAGAATTAAGGGGTATACAGTGAAGACATTTATTTTTGATTATTAATACATTTCTTCTTTGATTTCTATTAGTTCGTAAATTGGGCCTGGGTTTTAACGGAAATGACAGCTCGAGAACTATGGGATGTGCGCATGCGAGGAGAAAATCAAGACACAGCGATGAAGTCAACTTGGACGACATCCATGGCCATGACCTGGTGGCCAACTCCAATACATCCGCGATGTTCTCTAATTTGCAACATTTTATGTACATTTTGTATTAAACTTTGTCGTGAGACGGGTGGGAAATAAAGCAAATGTATTAATTGTGAGGGGCGGTATTTAAAACAATGGGCTTAAAGAAATTGAACTAAATTGACATGGTGTGAGGATCAACCCCCTGTCCCCGTCCAATCAGAAGTAGTGGGCCCATAAATTTGAAACATTAAAGGGAGGTCCTGGGTATAGAAGGGTATAATAGATATAGAATTAGCTAATTAGTTAGCGTTAGCTTTTGGCGTTGAGGCTGTCAGCTTGGAGGACCACAGAACGAGCTGATCGATTGGAGACTGAACCGCTGTCCAGAGAGGTCCTGAGGTGGGGGCGGCGGATTCCATAGAAAGAAGACGCGGAAGATATCGAGGAGGAGCGAAGTGACAGAGAGGGAACGACGCAGGCGTCGTTGATAGAGAGGTCACCTGTCCCGTTTTGAACCTGGTCCGGAGGTCTTGATCTTCATCCTTTCTGGGACCCTTTTTCAACTCCTTGGCCAAGGGGTTTGGTTCTCACACTCTTAGGTAACTATAAGCGAAATCTTTAGCTGTACTGCTGTCTCTATCCTCTTCTCTCTGAGGGACCGTCATTGATTAATAAGTGATTATTTAGTATTGCTTCATCCTTAATATACGATTAAGTATTATGTGGTTTTGTAATTTACTCTGCTAAATCTTTAGATAAACGTTTTAAAGCTTCCTGACTCAGTGATTATTTCAGGGTTTATGAATTATAGCGAATGTCACTCATTTTAAACTTCCCAATTATCAAAAGGTCCATTGGTAAGTCATTACTCTTCAATCAGAAAAGTAATTGGTAGCAGGGATATTGATAAAGAGTACAACTGACCCACCAGCGGAAATTGCTAGCGTAGTATGAATGAATGGGCCCAGGTGAGTATTCGGTGTATGAATGCTTGTTGCTAGTAACCCGCTGGATCACCAACACCTTAATAAATGCAATCTGGACAGATCACAACACAGTTTAAAGAGAGGCTCTGCTCAACCTTTTGTAGCAATAGAACAAGCAGCAGACAATTCCCAAGAGAAGTGTGTGTTATGTTTAAGCAGTACTAAACAATATTAAAGTAAAATATTTAACATAATAAAGTTCTCGAACCATTTGAGAAAACTCAAAAAAACGAAGAAGCAAAATGTCACCTACTTGGTCAAACTTAGAAAAGAGGAGCTGGTGATATGATTTTTTTAAATTTTGAGGTAAAACCATCAAAATGTACAAGACACCAATCAGATGCCACAGTCCTCAGTTGACCAAGCTGACTGCAATGGAGCAGATGTCGGGTAATGCAAGTGGGTTACCCAGGTCAATGTTTTCACCTTCTGACTTATTTACTGGAGATTGAAGTCCTCCTGCTGGGTAAGAAGAAAAAGTCATAGTTCATTGTTGACCAGGACCTAGGCATGGTTTTAGGCAGACAGAAGCTGGTTAGGTCAAGAGGGTCACACAGGTCAAGGTTTTTACCATATGTCTTAGTTTTATTCCCGGATCTTCGAATCCTCCATCAGGGCAAGGCAAGAAGCTGAAATCCGTAAGGGTCCCTGAAAGTCAGATTCATCATTGTCGAGCTCCCACTGAATTCTTGAGTTTTGGCACCTAAAGATCAAGGAAGGACAAGCTGTTGGTAGTATTCGCCGAGATCACTGTGCCACTGGGGTAAATTTTCTGCCTTACCCTGCTCCAAAGCTTACCTTCAAAATAAGTCACTTTTTTGGTTATCAAACTACACCAATTCAAACAAACACTGAAACCTGGCTTGCAACTGATAATACACTTCGTTACAGTTCCATAAAGTATGTGTGTTTTACATTCACATACAGAATAATGTCACTTACGTCGCTTTCCAATTAAAGGCAGTGTCATCTAAATGGGAGCACAATTAAATATAACATTATTATTGCATCATAAGAATAATTTATAAAGATTTTTGATTGGTGTTCCTACCATTCTTGCATTATTAGTAGTGATAGCTGTCACAATGACTTAGGGTCTTATTACAAATTTGGCGGTCCAGTGCTGACGGTCCAAAGACCGCTGTCTTACGAGTTGACCACAGGGCCAGCGGTGTGGAGGCAGGGATCTTGCAGAAGTGGTGAGTGCTTTTCCCAAATATATCGATGTCTGTGTTGCATTTCGACTGCAGATGTGTCAGATGCACACATATGCATGATATATGTGGAAAAATACCACGTACCCATTATCAGGATTCAGCCCATATGTGGGCAGTCCTGGAAATGGGTATATGGTATGAAAAGGACTTACCTGTAGATTGCCGCAAACAGGGTTGTAATCCTCAGCATGAAGATCCTGCAGAGAAAGGGGGATCTGGAGAAAGGGATCCATGTCGGAATCTGTTTGGAAGAACAAGCAAAGGGTGAGCATGCACCTCAATTCCTTTGTCACCAAAACCTTGAAGCAGGTGGTCGGACCGCCGTGGTTCGCTCGTGGAACAGGCAACTTGAAATATGGTTGGTGGTGCAGCTTCCCTCTACTGCCCTATGGTGACTGCCTTTCTCCGACCACAAAACCGGCAGTCGACGGTATGCTGGCTGTCTCGGCGGTCCAGCGGCAGTGTTCGCAAAGCCGATCCACCCAACTCGTAATACTGCGGTCGGACCGCCAAGCTCACCGTGCTCATACCGCCACCGCCGATACGGCAGTCCATGGGACCGCCAAACTCGTAATAAGGCCCTTAGGGGCATATCATCAACGAGCAGCGATAAATATCGCCGAGCTTGCTTAGCGCGATTTTGATTAATGCCGGCTATCGCCGGATTTGATCGCCGAGATATCGCGTTATTTACAACGCTTATCTCCACGGCGATGAAAAATCCGGCGATAGCGGCGAAATGCAGGTTTATCGCTGTGAATCCAGCGATAAACCTGCAGCGATAGGGGAATCCTTAGTAATAGGGAGATGTGGATTTAGCTGTACAATCCACCTCCCATGTAAAAGATAGTGAAGTCAGGAATTTATCAGACGTAAAATACCGGCGATAACCGCGGTTAGCGCGGCTTTTAATATCGCTATGGGTGTCCTGGGCGGGCTTGTAAATACCGCGAAGGACAGATAGCGATATTTTTAATGTTGTTTTTCTTGGGAACGCCTACTTTGCATCTCATTAGAGATGCGATGCAAGGCGTAAGGAAAACCGGTGCTGAGACAAGGAAACACGCGCTAGCGTGTCCTTGCTAATAGTGCGATGCCATTATCGCCGCTTTTCCGCCGAAAACGGCCGCTAAAGCGGCGATAATGGGCTTGATAATATGCCCCTAAGTGAGTTACATTCTTGCTGCTGACACGTGATGATCTTTGCGATTCCCACGAGGATGACCTAGCCTACCATTCACTGTATTTCAGCAAACTGAGTATTATTAAAATTCTGTAATTTTAACACACCTTATCTACAATGCTCAGAATAAAAAGTGCAACATGAAGCTCTATTTTCAAAGCAAGTTGTAATGCTTGTGTATCCTTAAGGAAACCAACAAAAACAAAGTAGTAAATAAAATAAATAATAGGACTGTTTTCAAAACACTTGACATTCTAATAGGAAACGTGTTTGGAAAAGCAGAATGTGAACATTTAAAATAGTTTTTATCCAAAACGCACAATTGAATATATCTGAAGCCTTTCCTTTTCAGGGCGGCATTTTGTTTATGTCTCTAAACTCACGTGTGCGCCCCGTGTGGAGCAGCTGTCCTCGTTTGCTGTGGTTTCAAAGCCTTATTTCACAGTAGGAATGACCTTCAGCAGAGCCCTAGAATCTTTCAAAGCGATAAGGAATTAAACCACGTTCACATCTGCTACATGTGCCCTAAGATTTCCATTTGAGACATAAAAATAAGGTTACTTCGGCGGTCTAATCTTCTGCTATTGAAGTTAATGGAGTCATTTCTGCTTTCATTAACATGACTGAAAAAGCTAAGAAGTCAATTTCATTAAAAATATATCATCGAAGACTTGACATACCTGCTTCAAAGATGGATCAGCGAGTAATGGGCAGGTATGAATACATGTTGTTCAAAACTAGATGTTTGTCCACTTTTTACATAAGTATCTAGTGCCGGGCGAGCTAGTTTGAAAGGACTTTTAATCACTCACATTTTCATACACTTTACAAATCGTTTACACGTGAAGAATATTGCAAAGTGAGGCCAACTTCATGGGAGAGTGGGGGCAGTGTGCATTAACGTTTCTTTTTAAACAGTGCAATAAATGACCGGCATCTTCAAGGTAGTGCATTGTGTTTTGTTGTGTCATGCAAGAGAAGGGAGGGTGTGTATCTTTTTGTAATCAATGCAAGTGAGGGCAAACTTCGACAGATCAGAAAATGTGTGTTTTTTATGAGCCAGACAATGAAGAACAGGCATCCATCCACAAGGCAAGGGCACCAAAGGCACTACCAGAGGACAGACAGTAATAATATTTCAAAATGCATTGAATCATTGACTCTCATCAATAAACAGTTTGATAAAAATAAGAGAGGGGGGGCGTGACCAACCATCATGGCCAACCGGTCGTAACTCTGATCGGCTCCGCGCCAGGCCCAGCAGCGTTACTTGCTAAGAAGGCACTTATTACCCCAAACCCGGCTCTCACGATATTCTGAGGTGCCCAGGGCTGCGGGGGTTCTCCGGCTACGTCTTTGGGTCCCCAGATGAGGCGGGAAGACTGAGAACGCTCTGGCCCCCGGAGTCCGTGACGAGCGACAAGATGGCGGCTCCCGCCGAGCTATCCTGCAGAGCCGTTTGCGGCGGCACCGGGACCTGCGGGGGACCGCGCGCCCGCTGGTGAGGTCGGGGCCCAGGGGTCCCCACCTAATTAGCCCCAGAGGACAACTCCACCCGAAGAGGGGCTGCGCCTGGTCCTCTTGGCGCCATTGACAAGAGCTGCGATCCTCCGGCGGGGACCCCGTTAGCAGTGGGGAGCCCCACGCCGAATGAAGGCTCATGAGGGCCCCCCGTGGAAGCCACCAGGTACGGAGAGGAGGGGGGGCTCCCCCTATGTTATGTTATGTTATGTTACGAGCACTGGGACGCCCCAGCAAAGGGGCGTCCCAGCGCTGAGAAGCAGGTATTGGGAGGCTACTAGCTGAATGCCGGGCCTAAAGCGGAGGGAAAAGGTGCGTTTTAATGGCCTTGCGGAATGCCAGGTAGTTGTTCATACTGCGGATGTGCACAGGAAGAGAGTTCCAAAGTTTAGCAGCCAGGGTCCGGAAGGAGCGCCCACCTGCACGCACCCTCCTCACCCAGGGAACAACCGCCAGATGCTGACCCATAGATCGAAGTTGGCGAGTGGGTGTATAGGGTAAGAGCAGGTTAGCCAGGATACCTGGAGAGGAGAGATTCATAATTTTAAAGGAAATGCAGAGGGACTTGAACTCGACGCGCCTGGCTACCGGCAACCAATGTAGTCAGTGGATGGCGTTAGTCATAGAACAAGTTCTAGGAAGGCCAAGGAGAGTTCTAGCAGCCGCATTTTGAACCCTCTGCAGCCGTAGAATTTCTGCCTTGTTAACCCCCAGGTAAAGAGAACTGGCATAGTCTAGCCTAGACATAATGGAGGCCTGGATGATGACTTGACGAATGGAAGGATCAAAGAAACCCAGCAGCGGTTTGAGCCCACGCAGTAGTCCAAAGCAGGTCCCTGGAACTTTTTTGGTTTGTACCTGAAAACTGAGGGCCGAGTCTACCCAAACACCCAGATTTTTAACCACCTGTTTGGGGGCGGGTGCACAACCCAGGGTTGCAGGCCACCAGCGCTCGCTCCACAGCTCAGGGTTGCAGGCCACCAGCGCTCGCTCCACAGCTCTGAGTCTCTCCCTACCAGCAGAACCTCAGATTCTCAGATTTGCTGGCGTTAAGCTGGAGGTAGTTGGCAGTCATCCACTCCGCAACAGCTGCAAGATCGCTCCGGAACTTGAGAGCATCCTGCTTGGAGTCATCAGAGAGTGCTACTACCAGCTGATTATCATCAGCATATGATACTACCGTTAGTCCTCTGCTCCTGGCCACAGCTGCTGACAGTTGGACATACAGGTTGAATAGTGTAGGGCTCAACGCTGAGCCCTGTGGAACCCCTTGTTTGATAGTATGTATCAGGGAGGCAAAAGGGGGGGCCGTCACCTGGAAGGTTCTCTCAGAAAGAAAAGAGGCGAACCATCCCAGGGCCGGGCCCTCTATGCCAGCCTCCTCCAGCCGTTGCAGCAGGATCTGATGGGAAACCGTGTCGAACGCGGTGCTGAGATCTAATAAAATCAGCGCCGAAGTGCGTCCAGCATCTAATGCTACCCTCAGATGTTCGGTCACAGCTAGGAGAGCAGACTCCGTGCTGTGGGCCGGGCGGAAGCCATTCTGAGAGGGGTCCAACGTGCTGTTATTTTCCAGGAATCCTGTCAGAATGGAATTAATGTAAGCCTCAGAGATCTTGGACACCCACGGCAAAAGGGATATGGGGGGAAAATTCTCTGGTTTGGGGGTGTCCAAAGTAGATTTTTTTAACAGAGGGACCACCCTAGCTTGCTTCCAAACCCTAGGAACGACCGCCATGGACAGGGACATGTTGATCAACTGACACAGAGGTGTGAGGAGCACAGGCAGAGATTTCATAAATTGTTCAGGCTTAAGGGGGTCTGCAGGAGAACCCGCTCTAACCCTGCTACATAACATACGCAACTCATCCTGGGAGATCGACGGGAAGACAGCGAGAGTGTGGGTAAAAAGGGGTCTATGAACGGGGCCTGAAATCATCGAAGATGGAGGGAAGGTCCTATAGATGTTCTCTACCTTCTTGATAAAGAAGGTGGCGAGATCCTCACATTGCTGATCAGACGAAATCGAAGGCACTATAGATGACCCTGCCGATTTAAGATCTTTAAGTATGGAAAAAATACTTTTAGTGGGATTCCTACTACTACTCCTGATTTCGTCCGCAAAGTAGGCTGCCTGTTCCATCTGGATGGCCCTGTGATAGTTCTTGATGGCTGCCTGATAGTACTTCTTCAGGACCGGGTCGTAATCCCGTCTCCATGCCCGTTCCAACCTTTTGCATGCTTTACGCATAGTAGCAAGCTTATCATTAAACCAAGGACTGGATTTATTATTGCGACTCTTAGACCACTTAGCAGGGATAAGTGTGTCAAGAGGCCGCCGAATCCAGTCAGATAGAGCTTTATCGGCTGCATCGGGGTCATCAGGCATGCTGAGGGTATTCATAGAGAGGAGGGCATGAAATTGATCAATGTTCAGTTTGTGCCAGGGACGTTTAAAAGATGACTTCTGGACCACCCTCCAAGAGGGCTCTACCCCCGAAAGTGTCATGGGTATCAGGTAATGATCAGACCAGCTCACCGGGATAGGAGTGATGACTGTGAGGGTGGGGAGATTAGAAAAAACTGGGTCAAGCAAGTGACCAGCGGAATGGGTGCGGCCTAGAACCAATTGAGTCATCTGTCAGGCCGCGAGGTCTGCTAAGAAGTTACCTATTTCCGCATCATGTGGACTATCCAAAAGCAGATTCGCTGGTCACGATGCCGCATTTCTGACTCACCGTTCCATGACAAATTCGACAGTAAGGATCGAAGTATTCTGTCTTTCCTTATCTGGGTTGAACTCCGAGACCACACGATGTTACCTTTCTATTTCATCCATTGATTATGCACGGATATTCGCATTATATTAAGAATTGACATCTGGATTTTAATACTTTTTCAACTACTTTGGGACCTTGTCATCCGGACTATATCAACAAATAAAATTGATTGTTACTATAACCAACCTACATTTTTTCAAGCCCTGATGAAGTTCCTTTGACACAGAGGAACGAAACGCGTTGGCTGTGCTTCAGTTATTTTATATATTATTTTTGAATAAAGAAGACTTATGGACTGAATTGGCTTTACTGAACAATTATTGAGTGCACCTCCCTTTTCCAATGACTATCCAAATGCAGGTTCAAGTCACCAATAACACTAAAATTGGCAGATCTCATAGCCAAGGAACTGACTGCATCAGTGAGTGCTGCCATAAACTCTTTAGAAGGCCCTGGCCCTGGGACTCCTGTGAATACTCGGTGCCTGACCTTAAGATGGCGGCGATCAGGCACCTCTGCACAGCCTTGTGAAGAGGCTCTGGGTGGCAGCTGCGGTCTCCTGATGGCTCTCCCTCCTGCAGCGATCTGTTTTCTCCCCTGAGCGGGGCCCTGAGATTCTACCAGCACTTCCCACAGAGATCAACTGAGTGGGGCCCTGGGCGACGTATATACCCTGATATCTGCCCCGAGGGGCGCAAAGGTGCCGATCGATGTGGACCCCACGAAGCCCTGGGAAGAGGTACTAACTGAGTGGAGCTGACTCTGAGCCCCGGCCCGGATCCCAAGTGGAGTAGGGAGTCATATGGCGAAGGCCTCCAGCATCCCTACAAACAGCGAGTGACGGAGAGGAGGATACTGGGGATCTCCGGGGCAGGTGGGGCCTGCTTCCTCTGCTGCGCATCCTGGTCTCCGATCCCCCATTTCAGCCAGTGGTCCCTGGTTGGCAGTCCCAGGAGGATACGGGCCACCCTAGCCCAATGCCTGCCTCCTCCATACAGAGATTTTGGGGCCCGAGGTGCCTGTCTGCAGCATCACTAGCCACCCATCACCTGGCAAGAAGGGATCTCTTTGACCACCATGGGCGCACTGAAGCGGGGTGTCAGGGAGCGACTGGATCACCTCGGCCTCTTCTTTCCGCAGCGGGGGGGCCCCGTGCCGGCGGTGGGCGCGGTTCCCTATGCCACCCAAAAAGGCGCAGCCCATAAAGGTCTCCAGTTTTTTCTCTCACGCCGCTAAGGGGCCAGCTAGTGAAGAGTCAACGCGACCTGAAGCCAGCATGGCGCTCACACGTGAGGATCTGATGGCCTCAGTTCGTGAATTTAAACAAGAACTCAGAGATGATATTAAGGCTCATATGGGGGCCTCTTTTGACACATTCAAGGCCAAAATGGGAGGCCGGCTGGTGGCCCTGCAATCCTAAGTCGATTCAATTGGGGCCCGCGCTCTTGATCTGGACACAAAATGCCAAGAACTAGAGGACCGTGTGCTACCCTTAGAAGCCCACTCGGGTGACCTGCGGGCTCAGTTGAAAGCCACGGTGCTCAGATGCGAGGACCTTGAGAATCGCTCCCGTCGAGATAACATACGCGTGCGGGGCCTGGAGGAGGGTTGTGAGGGCCCAGATCTGGAGGCCTTTATGGTGGGGCTTTTTTCAACTGTCCTCGGAGACTCGGAGCTGGAGGTTCGTCTGGAGAGGGTTCACAGGGTGGGACCCCGAGCTCCGGGAGATTCCAGAAAACCCAGGGACGTGCTGGCAAAATTTAACTCATTTAAAATCAAGGAGTTGGTCCTCCAGAAAGCACGGGCCCTCGACAAAGTGTCATTCAGAACGCAACATGCTCGCTGTACCAAGATGTAGCCCACGCCACACTTGCTCGACGCCAGCAGTTTCGACCCATCACTACAGCCCTGAGAGACCACAAGGTGAAATATCGCTGGACTTATCCCTTTGGTTTTGCTTTTACTCTCGACAACAAGAACTATCACTGCATTGAGGAAACGGCGGCAATCCTTGGTATCGAGGTGCCAGTGCCGACGCGGGAGGCAGAACCGAGAGATGCAGAGATGACGGCAAGCTCGAAGAAGCAGGGGGGGGCCTGGCTGCAGCAGCGAAGAGCAGGCAAACACACTACGTGTTGAGTTGGTCCGTGATCTCTATCGCTAAGAAGCTTTGCTCTGACAGAGCATCCCACTATAACTTGTGGTCTGCAATCTTGTGCAGGGACCTTGGGACTATGCCCATCCGACCTCAGTCACTTTGACGCTCTTTCGATGAGGGGATAGGAGGGGAGGGCTTGAACTTCCTCTGCAGTCTAAAATGCTCAAAGCCATTGTTCACTACCATCCTATGTGTGCCTAAGGAGCTATTCTATGGGCTCTGGATGTGGAATTTGGTCCGTCCCAGTCATTTCTCGAAATGAGGTTCTCCTCCGTGATTGAGAACCCCTGAGCAAAAAATGTTTGGTTTGTATTTGTTGAGATTCACTTTGTTTTGGTGTCACGGTACTTCTTGCATTTTTTATACATTGCGTGGGGGGGAGGGGGGGAGGGGTACTGAGAGCGACGACCCCAGGTGCAAAACTGGGGGGACAAATTGACAAGCTATATGTTACCTGATGGGGGTTAACTGCTTAACATGGAACGTGAAGGGTCTTAATTCCCCTAACAAGAGGCAACGGATCTGGAAATTCCTCAATGACCACCAGAATAAAATAGCAGCCCTACAAGAGACACACCTCCCACGCAAGGAGGAACAGCGATTATGACACAGGGCCTACCCACAGATCTTTCGCTTCTATGCCCACACTACACACAATGGGGTGGCGCTTCTCTTTCACACTTCAATCCCATTTCTCCTTCATGACTCTAAAACAGATAAGGAAGGGAGGTTCTTGATAGTGAGGGGTGAAATAAGGGGTAGGTTATGCACTATTGCCACGATTTATGCGCCCAATGCAGGGCAACATGATTTCCTGTGCTCTTTCTTAGCCCTGCCGGAGGGTTTCTCAAGGGGTGACATTCTATTGCTTGGGGACTTTAATCTGATATGGGACTCGACCCTAGACACCACACATTCCTATAGAGCGGCCGGGGGGTATTTGCTAAATCGCTTAAGGCTACATTGCAGGGGTTGGGACTAATAGATGCTTGGAGAGACGCCCATCCCGCGACTCAAGACTATTCCTTTTTTTCGCACTCACATAGGACATATTCCAGAATCGATCACGCATTCATTAGTCAGTCCCTTCTCCACACAATAATGGGCTCCCAGTTCCACCCGATTTGCCTGTCTGACCACGCCCCCCTAGAACTAACCCTTGATTGGCCCGCCCCGCGATCTAAGCTTGGCAGGTGGTATTTTTCCAACTTCCTTTGCAGAGACGGACTTCTTCGGGGCGAGCTAAGAAAGACAATTAAAGAGTTCTTTGACCATAACGACCCGGCGCAAACCTCTCTGGCCAACAATTGGGACGCCTTTAAGTCAGCGATCCAGGGGAAAATGTATCGAACTAGATGCCACCCTCAAAGCACAACGCAAGGGAGAACGCCTTCTCCTTGAAGGAGAACTTCGCCAGGCCGAAGCTGATCACAAGTTCAAACCCTCGACTCGATCCCTCCGTAAGATGACGCAAATTAAGGGGAAGCTTCAGGCCATTTATACTAATGGGGCTGAAAAGACCCTTCTGCACCTACAAGCCCGCAGTTACGAGGGAGGAAACAAGGTGGGGTCACTATTGACTCGCCAACTGCGAGTGCGACAGGAGAAGGAATACATTAAACAGATAGTAGATGGCACGGGGATCTCCCACCACAGCGAAATGGGGAAAGCCAAGGCTTTTGGGGAATTCTATCGCGCACTGTATACCGCGGATTCGCTGGAAGCACAGGCTCAGGATCAATACTTAGAGGCTCTAGACCTACCTCAGGTTTCGGCCTCCACAAACGAAGACTTAAGTAGCCCTATCTCTGCAGAGGAAGTCTAAAAAGCGATTGACTCCCTCAAGCTTCAAAAGGCGCCCCACCCTGATGGTCTCAATGCCCACCTCTATCGTACCTTTGCGCCTGAATTTGTCCCCCGTCTTGTGTTGCTATTCAATGACATAGCCGCCAGAAAACAAGTGACCCCCTCTATGGGAGAGGCTCTGATCTCCGTCATCCCCTAGCCGGGGAAGGACCCCACTGGCTGCGCCTCTTACAGGCCTATAGCGCTCCTAAATTTGGACGCCAAGTTATACTCTAAAATACTGGCCTCACGCCTGGAACATGTTATGCCGCAACTCGTGCAGCCAGACC
Organism: Calotriton arnoldi; assembly: GCA_963921515.1. Classification (NCBI taxonomy): domain Eukaryota; kingdom Metazoa; phylum Chordata; class Amphibia; order Caudata; family Salamandridae; genus Calotriton; species Calotriton arnoldi. Next base: position 257,024 of record CAWUFW010007030.1, read on the forward strand.
AGGCGGGCTTCATTAAAGGGAGGCAGACTCATGATAACCTTCGGAGGGTGGTTCACATCATTGAGAAGGCACAGAGGAAGGCTTTCCCTACAGTCCTTCTCTCGCTAGATGCGGAGAAGGCCTTTAATCACGTGGACTGGGACTTTCTGACCCGTGCACTATGAAAGTTTGGCTTTAATGAGGCCTTTATTGGGATGATACGGGCGAATTATTCCGCTCCAAAGTCCAGAGTCTTAGTGAATGGGGTTGCTTCAGAGCCTTTTACTCTTTCCCGGGGAACCCGACAGGGGTGTCCTTTGTCCCCCCCTGCTCTTGGTGCTCAGCATCGAACCTCTTGCGGAACGCATTCGATCCAATCCAAACATAGGGGAAGTACCATTTGGCAAGGACGAACACAAGATCTCTCTCTTTGCAGACGATGTGCTACTCCCAGTCACGAAGCCGCACTCCTCTCTCCCAGCGATTCAAGTGGAGCTTGCTGCTTATGAACAGGCCTCGGGATTCAAGGTGAATCTTTCGAAATCCTTCCTTCTTAACCAAACTGTGCCTCCGGAATCCATGCGGGAGATTGAAAGAACTTCCCCTTTTCAGAGTGCACGCAAAAACATAACATATCTTGGCATCAAACTCACCCCCAAGCTTGAGCACCTCCACGGTGCTAACTATCCGCCCTTGCTTCGCCAGCTTAAAGCTGATCTGACTTGGTGGCGGACTGCCTATCTCTCATGGATAGAGCGACTCAATGCCATCAAAATGAATGTCCTCCCGCGATTGCTGTATCTCTTTCAGGGCCTCCCAATTCCAGTGGATCGGGCGCTTTTTCCTGAGTTGAAAACAATGATCACTAAGTTTATCTGGCTGGGGTAGAGAGCGCGACTTTCCAATCGAGTGCTAACCAGGTCAAGAGCAGAGGGGGGCCTAGCATTGCCGGACTTTCTGGGGTACTATAGAGCAGCTCAACTTAGAGTGATCACGGAATGGACCCTCCGAGAATCGGAAAAACTATGGCTTCACATGGACCGACAAATAGTAGGTAGGACGATCTGGGACCTCCTATGGAAGCAGAAGCACAATCGCCCACTCAATGCCTACATAAGTACCCCTACAGCTACCACCTTAAGGGTCTGGGATGAGTTGGCTAGATCCACTCCCATCACCACTGTCCCTTCACCCTACACGCCCATCCACTTCAACCCCGAGTTTCTTCCGGCGCTGCGGGAGGGGTCATTCGAGGCATGGCGGAAGGGTTGTTGTCTTATGATATCTCATTTGTTTGAACGGGGCAAATTGTTGTCTTTCGCGGAATATGTTAAAACTTTCCACCTGCAACCCTCGGAGGAATACCACTACGTGCAACTTAAGCATTGGGTCCTGCAACCACAGATACGGCAGGCAGCCACTAGGGATTTACTTCCAATCGAAAAGTTTGCACAGTTAGGAGCCTCTACAAGGGGGACCATCTCTTTCCTTTACTCACTCATACGATCTCTGGGATCACACCACACCCCTAGACACCAAAGGTTCTGGGATTCAATCTTAGCTACCCCATTGGAAAGGAAACAATGGACCTCACTATATAGGGACTCTCCCAAATATAACCAATCCCTGTTTTTAAGGGAGGCACATTATAAAATTATGTACGACTGGTACCTGCACCCTCAGAGGTTGCACACCATCTTCCCTAATTCCTCCGATAGATGCTGGAGGGGCTGTGGGCTACTGGGGGATTTTAAACATATCTGGTGGGACTGCCCGCGCATCAAGCCCTTCTGGAAGGAGGTACTTTCCAAATCAAAGTGATCCTGGGATATCCGATTCCGGACACACTAGAACTCTCCTGGGGATTAGGGATCCCAGTACACACAAAGGAGAAGGGGGAGGGTAATAGACTCACCTACTCCGAACCACCAGTCAATACTTATACACACCAAAAGGAGTAGGGAGTAATAATAAAAGTGTCTTTGTCTAGTGGTGGCACATGCTGTGTGTCTCAATACTGCCCTCACTCACACAGTTGTGTGACATGCTTCATCATAGGACTGCTGCAAAATACCCTGGCGCAGCCAACGCCTGGGGTGGAGCAATAGGGTGGGGGAAGAGAAACACAACACAAAAGAGAGAAAACAATGTTTTCAATAGTGACTGGGAACGCCGGAAGTGAAATTGCAATGTGGTGTAGGTTAAAACTAGCTCGGAGGTGTCACTGTGCCTATACTTTATTCCTGGACCCTCTGGCCAGGATTAAAAACGTGAACGATGGTGGTGATTGGGAGATGTAATGTGCTCCTTACACCCCTCCTTACTGCCAGGTAGTCGACATGTTTCGGCCGTGTGTCTGTGCCCCTCGATTGGGGTCACGCCAGCCTTCTTCAGGACTCTACATATACGTATACACGGCAGGAGTAGGCGAGCAGCTGACGGGAGGAGCACCACCCTTGGAGTAAGTGTGACTACAGGGGGTCTCTCCTTGCCTACCGCCATTTCTAACATGATTTAGGGTAAACTCGTAAATCCACGACTTTTCTGGAGGAACTACCTCTGATTAAGAACTAGGGTTTCTGACACCCTCTCATCTCGAACGGAGGTGAGAGAATTACACAGATATACTGGGACCGGCAGAGTCCTGAAGAACTGTTTTCTCTCTTTTGTGTTGTGTTTGTCTTCCCCCACCCTATTGCTCCACCCCAGGTGTTGGCTACGCCGGGGTGTTTTGCAGCAGCCCTATGATGAAGCATGTCACACAACTGTGTGAGTGAGGGCAGTATTGGGACACACAGCACGTGCCACCACTAGACTAAGACACTTTTATTATTACTCCCTACTCCTTTTGGTGTGTATGATTACGGATCCCAGCCTGAAGTGCCAAACACAAGGGGACCGCTCTGTGATGTGGCTATGCCTCGGGCCGCCAAGATGGCTGTGGCGGCGGCATGGAAGAAGGTGGAGGCCCCCTCTCTTACTCAATGGCATGCCAGGTTATGGCACGCGCTGGCAATGGAAAGAATGGCAGACGTGGAAGATTCGAGGAAGGGGTTCGACTATGTATGGGCTCCCTTGGTGGAATATCTCTCGGAGGGACTGCCCCTGTTTGTATGTGGGCCAAGACTACGAGCTCTCCACCTCTTCTACATCTAGAACTTTCGTTGGCCACCCTGATTTCTCGGGGGGGCTCCGGGGGGTGGTGGGGCCCCTCTCTCACCATATCCCTGCCTTCGCCCGCAATGGCATCTGATCTTTTTTCAATCTTTCTTTGACCGTGACACCATAGTTTATGTTTTTCTGTTCATTGTTCGTGAGTTAGGGGGGGTGGGGCGAAAACCAAAGACTTCGCTGACCTTTCATGAGTTTCTGTTGACTTGTATATTGAGCGGGGTCTGTTGGCGGTCGGGGAGCCTCTTCATGATTATATTAAGGGCAAGCCGAGTCCTAGTACACAAACTGTATTGGATACTTTAGCTTTCTGTAAACTCTTGGCATATACGAGGCATTGTTGTCTCCTTCTAAAGCTTGGTCTTTTCTTGTGTACTGTCCTGTATTTGAAACCAATAAAAATATCTTTGACAAAAAAAAATAAGAGAGGACAACCAATCTTGAAATGAGCTTTATTAAAAATAAAACATTTAAATTTGACTTGGTTGTAAGAGTTATTCCGTTGAGTTTGGAAGGACACGTGACACTCTGGGAGAACAGGATGACGCTCTTTCCTGCATGTTTAGTTGCCACTTTTCGAGAATTTGGTTGGGCATTGCATGAAAATTAACAATTCTTGAAGTTGTATGACATTATAAAGACACCCAAAAAATCGACCAATAAGTATATTGCATCCAGTACATCACATATCACTGAATTGTCAAGGTAAGTTTCATATTACCATTTTGACCTTTACATAATTTACCTAAACTTATTAACTATTGTATTCACTTACTGAATTTACCTATACCTACCTTGGGACATAGTAGTATGACAACGTATTGGGTGTGATATTATCATCAAGCGATGTTACGCATGCAATATAGTGTGGAAACACAAAATAAGCACTATAAATTCATATTGAACATTTAAAAAAAAATAAAGGAACAAAACAAACTTCAGATGCACAGCACACATTGAGGGCACCTTGTTTTTCATGAAAATGCTATATCAGTATATCATCAAACCATTCAAGAAGTATGCTATATATTTCGGATCCTCCTCATATGTGAGCATTCTACTTTCCAAGTGTTATGTTTTGCAAGAAAGTCTGGAGAAAGAAAGGTTCAAAATGTTATCATGGAAAATCATATGTGACCTAGGTTTATTGAAGACAATCGCCTTGTTATTTTATTATTAGCCTGGGCAAAATAAAGTTCAATCAATGATCTTCCACTAAAGATAGGTTGCTCTTCATTGAGCTCCAATGGCAAGATATCAGGACACAGTAGTGTATCAATGGAGGTTCACGGTTTGCAAAACCTTGCACCATCAGGAAATTGACAAAACCATGACTCATCCCTATCTTATTAGCAAAGCCCTTTACTACCAGAGGTTCAGACCTCTGCTTCCCTGGTTAACATCAACTGCTTCTTGATTGCAGATTTACTTTAATATGGTACCAAATGTGAGTCCTATTCTCCACTGTACTTTTGTTAGTCATTTTTTTACAAAATCAATTTTCTGTTAAAAAAAAAAGTGGTGGAAAAAGAGTCAGTGACAAGACTTTAAGACAGAAACAGAAACCAGAGATGAGATGAAAGGATATATATTGCAATTTCAGTTCCAGCTCCGTTAAAGCAGATGTCCCCTGCTGCAGGCTCAATCTACCCCACTTGCAAACATTTATCCCCAGCAAAAATTCCAATGGAATCCTGTTGGCAATAAGTTTGGGGACTCATCTTAACTTAGGTTGGTTGATATATTAGGAGACATTTTTCCCATGAAAATGGCTCCTGCTAAATGGAAGGAGCTGCTTCAGGGCAAAAATAATCAGCAACAACGGGCCTGCTATGCTGTGCTAGCATGGTGGACCTGTCGTAATTTATGTTTGCCCCGAAAACGGTCTCAAAGTAGGGTCCACAATGTTGGGGTCCATCCTAAAGGAATATTATAATTGATTTCCACCACACACTGATAGCTTTCTCCAAGAGGGGGCTTTTTAGAACTGCCCTGATTTACATGGGTGAACTGCACAGAAAGGATCCTACCTTTACCAGAATCGTCATTGCTGACAGGGAATTCCAGATGGGGAGCTAGTGGCAGCTCTTATATTGAAAACACTGCATACACTAACTGAGGCAAGTGACGCAAGAGAAAAGTAAATGGCTCAACTACATTTTTGGCACATGCCCAGTGTTAGACCTTTCATTCTTATGGCGGTCTTTCCACAACTTTTTGCCTTTTGCCTCTCATTTGCTGAAAGTTTTTGTTGGCCTTATGACTCTGAGCACTTTACCACTGCTAACCAGTGCTAAATTACATGTGCTTCTACCCTAAACATGATGACATTGTGCATACCTGATTGACATATTTTTAGTACTGGTAACTCCATTGTAAAATGGTATACCATGTACCTAGGGCCTGTACTTCAAATGTTCTAGTGGGCTGCAGCACTGATTGTGAAACCCACAGAAGTAGCCTTTCAAACCTGTCTCAGTTCTGCCACTGCAGAGCTTGTGTGTGCAGTTTACTGCGAGTTCGACTTGGCATTCAAAACTACTTGCCAAGCCTTAAACTCCCCTTTTTATTACATATAAGTCACCCCTAGGTAGGCCCTAAGTAACCCTAAGGACAGGGAGTCATGTAAATAAAAGATAAGAGACACACCTGTATGTTTTGCATGTCTTGGTAGTGACAAACAGCCTATTTTGTTTTTCACTACTGTGAGGCCTACCTCTCTCATAGGCCAGTATGGGGAATTCCTAAATACAGTTTCGATATGTAATTCCTGATTAGAGAGGAGTAGCCTTTTCATGTTTGATATGCTTGGAATGGTAATGATGAACCCTCCTTACTGGTGAAGTTGGATTTAACCTTACTGTTTTAGAAATACAACTTTTAGAAAGTGGATGTTTCTCTGTAATTACCGCTCTTTGTGCCTGCCAGCCTTTCATCCAGTTGGGTGACAGCTAGACTTTGTGCATTTCCTCTAGACAGCCACAAACACAGGAAGGTGAGGCTCATCTGCATTCTGAACACTTATCTGCATTCATCAGCATTCTGATGGGTTTTCCTGGGCAGGGAGGAATGGGGGGATTGACACTTACACTTCAATAGGTAGTGCCCTGTCCAAACAGAAAGCACTGATTTACCCCCCCACCCCTCCCCCACAGATAGCCTGGCAGATAGAACTGGGTTGAAAGGGATCCTTGTGCACTTCAGAGAGTTCTTTTGAAGTCACCACCTACATAAAAGGCACTTTTGGGTATAAGAACTGGGTCTCTCTCCCCCTAAAATCAGACACTTCCGGATCTTGAACTGAACCTCTGTCAGAAGGACTGCTGTGTTGCTTTAAGGACTCACCTGGACTGCTTTCCTGGAAGGACTGCTTTTTTGCTTGTTGCCCTGCTGCCTGTTGCTCCCATACTCTGCTGGAAGGACCTCTACCTTCCCTCCAAGTGATCTCCAAGGGCTTGCTGGATTGCCTCCTGTTTTTGACTCCCTTACTTAATGGTGGCCGCTGCGGGGGAGCGCGAGCAAGACCTCTGACCCCGGTCTGAGGCCTGCTCTTCTCCCCAGCAGCTCCGCTGTGCGCAGCTCCACCGCAGATCCCCAGGCCCAACCCAGGTAGGGTTCGAGACCGCACCGCTCCTGGCGAGTGCCCACCTCGCATTCTGACACTCTGTGATAGCGTTGCTGCCCGCTTGTAGTGATCGTGTATTTTTGTGCCATTTGTGATTCCCCACTCTGTGAGGTCTGTTCTCACATTCTGCCCATTCATTGTTATTAATTTCCTATAACTGTGCCCATACGTTTCTGTTGCGTTGTGTCTTTTCCTGCCGTTACCGCCCCTGCCTCCCAGTTGCACGTTCCCTCCCCTACTTAATGGCGGCCGCGCCGCTGGCGACCCGACCATGGCCAGCACCAGGAACCCTGGATCTACGACCGTCCACCGCTACGACTCCGCCACACTCTGCGCACTCAACCCCGGAACCATCAGAGACTGCCAACAGGCCTCACCGAACACCACCCACAGCCAGTTCTCCTGCCTCCACTGCCGCCGGACCTTCACCACCACCCCGGGCTCTATCACAACCAACCCCAGCACCGACCACACCCTCAAATGCATCCTCCTCAACGTACGCTCCGTACACAAACACGCCATGGAAATCTGGAACCTACTCGACTCCTTCTCGCCTGACATCGCCTTCTTCACAGAGACCTGGACCAATGCCAACTCCGCTCCCGACATCCACACTGCCATCCCGGACGGATACAAGATCCAAAGGAAGGACCGCCCCAACCACCCTGGAGGAGGCCTCGCCATCGCCCACAAGAGCGCCCTCCGCCTCACCACCTCCAGCGGAACCTTCCCCTCCCCTGAACACCTGCACTTCCAGATCCTGACCAGTCCCAACACCACACACCGAGGAACCCTCGTCCACAGACCCCCCTGCCCCCGGACACCCTTCGCCACCCCCATCACCGATTTCATCGCACCCCACGCCATCGCATCAATGAACTACATACTCATCGGAGACCTCAACTTCCACCTCGACAACCCCAGCGACCCCAACTCCACCACCCTTCGCGACAACCTCGCCAACATCATACTCAACCAACTCGTCACCACCCTGACACACAGAGTAGGACACACCCTTGACCCCATCTTCTCTGCAGGTAACAGCGTTCACTTCAGCCACACAACGCAACCGCCTTGGACCGACCACCACTGCGTTCACTTCACCATCGACAAACCCAAGGCACCAAAACCAGCCCCCCGCCCACCACGAAGGAACTGGAGCAAGGTGACCGATGAGCAGCTATACTCCACCCTCACCCGGGACAACCACACCTGGACATCCGACGCAAACACCGCAGCCAGAGGACTCCACACTTGGATCGCCAACTGCGCGGATGCACACGCCCCGCTACGCAACCCTGGCAAACAGCGCTCCTGGTTCACCACCGATCTCCAAAAAGCCAGACGTACCTGCAGACGCCTGGAGAAGAACTGGAGGAATACCAAGACAACCGAAAACTACTCCACCTATAAGGATGCCATGACGGACTACCACAACCAAATCAGAACCACCAAGAGGAACTTCATCCACAACAAAATCACCGCCAACTCCACCAACTCCAAGGAACTCTTCAGTGTCATTCAGGAATTCACAAACCCACGCAGCGAAGCCACAGATATCACCCCGTCCCACGACCTCTGCGACAAGCTTGTAACCTACTTCCACCTCAAGATTCAAACACTCTACAACAACTTCATTGACCACCCACAAGACGCCACACCCAGCCCCCCGCCCCCCAGAGGCACCAGCCAGCCCACCATCTCCAAATGGGCACCGATCACAACTAACGACACCTCCGCAACCATGAAAGGCATCCACTCAGGGGACCCCACCGACCCCTGCCCCCCGCACATCTAACACAGAGCCCCAGACGCCATCGCACCCGAACTACAACGCACCATCAACACCACCCTCAAAACAGGCACCTTCCTGGATGACTGGAAGCAAGCAGAAGTCAGGCTCCTGCTCAAGAAGCCCACAGCCGACCCCACCGACCTAAAAAACTACCGGCCCATCTCGCTCCTCCCATTCGCGGCCAAAGTGGCAGAGAAAACAGTCAACAGCGAGCTGACACGATTCATCGAAGAGAACGCCATCCTCGACCCGTCCCAATCCGGATTCCGAAACAACCACAGCACCGAGACCGCCCTACTCGCCGCCACAGACAACATCCGCACCCTCCTGGACCAAGGCCACTCCACGGCCCTAATCCTACTCGACCTGTCAGCAGCCTTCGACACCGTCTCTCACCGCACACTAGTCGCCAGACTGCACGACGCCGGCATACAAGGTACAGCCCTGGACTGGATCTGATCGTTCCTCACCGGAAGAAGCCAAAGGATCAGACTACCACCCTTCCTCTCCGCCCCCACAAAAATCACCTGCGGAGTCCCACAGGGTTCATCACTGAGCCCGACCCTCTTCAACATCTACATGGCCCCCCTCGCAGCCATCGTCCGACAACATGGCCTCAACATCGTATCCTACGCCGACGACACCCAGCTCATCCTCTCCCTCACCAGAGACCTCACCACCGCAAAACTCAATTTCCAGAAAGGAATGCAAGACGTTGCAGTCTGGATGACCAACAGCTGCCTCAAACTCAACGCCGAGAAGACAGAAGTCCTCGTCCTTGGAACCACCCCATCAGCATGGGACAACATCTGGTGGCCCACCGCCCTCGGAAGTCCACCTACCCCCACTGACCATGCCAAAAACCTCGGCATCATACTTGAGGCATCGCTCACCATGAACCGACAGATCAACGCCATCACCTCCAGCTGCTTTAACACCCTCCGCATCCTCTGCAAAACCTTCAAATGGATCCCCCCCGAATAAAGAAAGACAGTCACCCACGCACTCAACACCAGCAGACTGGACTACGGAAACGCACTCTATGCCGGCATAAACAAGGCCCTACTCCGCAAGCTCCAGACAATCCAGAACACCGCGGCCAGACTCATCCTCGGCATCCCCAGGCATGAACACATCAGCCAACACCTACGGAGACTCCACTGGCTCCCCGTGGAGAAGAGAGTCACCTTCAAAGTCCTCACTCACGCCTACAAATGCCTACACAACAGCGGACCCAAATACCTCAACGACATAATCAACTTCCACGTACCCAAAAGAAACCTCCGATCCTCCAACCTCGCACTGGCCGAAACCCCGCGCATCCACAGAGCCAGAGCAGGTGGAAGATCATTCTCTCACATTGCAGCCAAGACCTGGAACGAACTACCGGCAGACATCAGACGTGCCCCCTCCCTGAACACCTTCAGGAAGACCCTCAAGACCTGGCTCTTCGGCTGAACAGATATGTGCACCCCCCACCCCCCCAGCACCTTGAGACCCTCATGGGTGAGTAGCGCGCTTAAAACCGCCCTGATTGATTGATTGATTGAACACAAAAGACTTCCTACAATTCTGCTCATGCTGCTGGACTCTGCCTTCTATAAGTCCTACCCTTGCCTGAGGTGCCCTCTCTAAGTTCTGGGCCTCAGAAGTGGGTTCTGCAGCTACTTTCTTCAAAGCCGACTCATTGTCTCCACTGCGCCAATCGGAACCCATGCATCACCCTTCAGTGCAGAGGTTGTTCGATGACAGTGGTTCTACAGCCTGAGCGACCCAATGACGATGCTCTGCGCAGCTCAACGACGATGCATTGCCTTCACTTCAGCAAAGCTCACCAACAACGCAGCGACCTGAGTCCATGGGAAAGATCAACACATAGAGCCCTCAGCGTTGGTGCTCTGCTTCATCGAAGATATTTTCTCAGTGGGCCCTGCGCGGGTCTCTTAGCTGGCCTGTCATCCATCGTGGTCCACCTGAACTTTGATTAGCACCAGTTCCTCGATACCTTAGATAACCTTTTGACAGCTAGTAACTTCTAAGCACTATTTTCACATTTAGGGGCAGATGTATCAAGCATTTTTGCAATCGCAAATGGGCAGATTCGCAGCTTTTCCGATGCAGCAAACCTAATTTTGAGATTCGGTAACCTATTACCGAATCGCAAAATGGGTTTGCCATTCAGTATTAGGAAGGGGCGTGTTTAGGGCGTCCCTTCCTAATACCGAATCGCATCGGTATGTATGAATGTTTTGTGACCGCATTTGCGGTCGCAAAACATTTGAATGTTACCACCTACTTCAAGTAGGTGGTAACTTATTCGCAAATGGGAAGGGGTCCCCAAGGGACCCCTTCCCCTTTGTGAATATTTGTAAAACTATTTTTAAGAGCAGGCAGTGGTCCCACGGACCACTGCCTGCTCCTAAAAAATGAAAAGAAAACTTTTCATTTTTCGTTTTGTAAAGCATCTCGTTTTCCTTTAAGGAAAACGGGCTGCTTTACAAAAAAAGATTGCTTTATTGAAAAGCAATCACGGACATGGTGGTCTGCTGATCTCAGCAGGCCACCATCCCTGTGATTTTTGCGATTCCTAGGGGTCGCAAATTGCGACCTACCTCAATAATATTCATGAGGTAGGTCATTTGGGACCCCCTGGAAATCGCAAAAGGTGTACTATACAGCTTCATACATGGCATTTTGCGATTCCCTAATTGCGAATCCTTGTGATTCGCAATTAGGGAATCGCAAATAACAATCTTGATACATCTGGCCCTAAATCTTTAAAAATTAATATCTCAACTTCTACTGATTGGATTTTTGTCATTTTGGTTTCATTTTGCTCAGATAAATATTCTCAATGTTTCTAAACCTCTGTGGTGTCTTTTTGTGGTGCATTCATTGTGTTGCAGTTTGTGCGTTGCACAAATACTTTATACCTTACCTTTGCAGATAAGCCTGACTGCTTTGTGCCAAGCTACCAGAGGGTGACCACAGGTGGTTTTCTTATTGTGTATCTAGCTTAGCCTGACTAGAGTGGTGGTTCCTGCCTGGCCTGTTGCATACCTCAGCTAACTAGGAATCCCATTTCTAACACCCAGTTACCAATCTCTTCTAAATGTAGTCCTTACTTTCATAGTCGAACAAGGTGCCTAGTCATTTCATCATTTCGCACGAATAGTAAAGTGATGATTTAGCAGTACAATACTTTAGTGAAGTAACCTGTCATTTAAGTACCGTTCGATTTTCTCTAATATAATCTGACATTATGACATTGTGCTTTCATTAAAGAACTTAGCCTTCATAAGTAGTGCAAACCTGAAATGCTGCAGCACAATTGATCGGTATTTTACAGCTAACAGCCCAAACCTATGAAAGGGTCTGTTCTGTTTATCTCAGTGCTCAATACTACTAATATTGCCAGATATCAAAAGTTTGGAATGATGATTGTGTCAGTTACACTAACTGGCAAACAAAATAGGCCAAATCAACTCTAAACACTTAGGATTAGGGACCTTACTGTAGAAAGTGTCCCGGGGGAGCTTCAGGCATGTGCGCCCCCTTTCCGCGCCCCTGGGGCTCTCTGGTACTACAGAAAGGACCACAGACGCTTCTGCAGCCCCCTCTGCAATACAGATAGCGATGGAGCACAAGTAGTGCCAGCACTAGCTCAAAAGGGTGTTCCCTCCTTTACATGGGGGCATGGCCCGCGCAAATGAGGGAACCTCTATGCCTCTGCACCCATGCTATATTTAGATGTGGGCGCAAAGGCAAAGAGGCTGTCAGGAGGTGCACTGAGAGTGTGCCAAAAAAAGGTGGTGCACTGTCAGTGTGCCCCCTGGTGGAAGCCTTCTGGAAGGTGGCAAAGGGGTTCTATGGACCCCTCAGACACCCCCTTGCAGGTGGGTGCAGTCACTCACTGTACCCACCTGCAAGAGGATCTCTCTCCCCTCTTAAAAGTACAGGTGGGTTGCCGCCTGCTTAGTGAAACACGGAGAGGCTGCTACAAAGATGCACCCTATTTCACTTGAATGCATTGCCCCCAGGGTAGCACGACTTTCCGACTACCCTGGGGGCAGCGTTTTCAATATAATAGAGTGCACGTTCCCTGTTTTCACCCAGACACCTATTTTAAGGTGTGCCATGGCGCAATCAAGGAAAGTGTACCCTATGTGTAAAAGGGCCCCGATTTAGAATTTGGATTTAGAACTTGGTCACAAATGTGTTGGATATCCCATCCCTGTATTATGAATGCGTTATGGGCTGTGGAACTTGTAATACAGAGGACAGGATATCTGTCATGTTTTGATGGAGTATCCTATTTACCAAAGTCTAAATCAGGCCCTTAGTCTCTAGACATGACATTGTAGTGCCTCAAACCAGTACAAGTGGGCAGCTGCAAATTATAATTTCCTACTGCCCTTTTCTTCTCTTCGTACCTCAGGGAAGAGGGACAACTGAATGGTGGGAACCTTTGCTAAGTGAGACAGAGACATTTCCTCTGGAACAAAATTTTGGAAAGTCAATTTAACAGTTTTGCTTGAACGAAACTCCATTTGCATAAGAAACAACCGTTCAAAATCGCAATATATGCAATAATAATGCTATCAACATATTTATCAAGGACAAACGAGCACCAGATACACAAATTTGTCTATGTAGGAAGTGAGTATTGTATAGTTTTGAATGAAAACCATTGCATAATAGTAACGAAATTCTTACAATTTTTGTGTATTTTGTGAGAAAATATTTACCCATTGTTTTTGATCTTGTGATGAAATGGAGAAAATTAGAAATAGAAATTGATATCCTCACTACTACTCAATTTTCATTATTTTACCAGCCAATACTCCTAATAAAAAGTAGTAGCAGAAGACTAGTGTTATAAATTAAATAAAATCATGCTAGCAATATTGAATAAGCAAGGAATGTAATAGAAAGGTGGCGCACTACTGACTCACCACATGAGTGCTGAATTGGATATTAGCCAGCTTTAAAGTCTGAAAATATATTCTCCCTCTTCCTTCACAATGTTCCACACCACTCACATTTCTCACTCCCCAGAGGTACCGAAAATGTCAGTCAGAAAAAGTGGTCAGAAATCATAAAACCTGACAATCCATTTGAATGATTAATTAAATTATGATTAATGAACATGATGTAAGGTGGCATTGTTGTTTTTTCTCCACTCTTGCTCAGTATATCTATATATCTATCTATCTATCAAAACCACTGAAAGTCAGAAGTTATAGTGCCTGTATGGGTATGTGAGTGGTTGCGTGGGTGTGTGACTGAGTGTATAAGAGGTTGTATGGAGGTGTGAGTGAGTGTGTGAGGGGTTCTGTAGATGGGGTTCTGTAGATGATGTCCTGATGAAGGTGTGTGAAAGTTGAAATTCCCACCAAAACATACGTCGACCAGAGTGATTGGTACCCCAGTTGGCAACACCCCCATGGATGGTCATGATATATCATCTTTGTGATTACATCAGTGCATGCTGTTGAAGGCTGGGTAATGAGTGCATGGATGTGAGTTGTGTGGTAGTGACCATCAGTGTGATAGGTGAGGATATGAGTGTGGTTTAATCATGGGGAAATGGTAATGATTTCTATGTACATGTAAAATGTAATGTAAACAAGAGAAGCAGATAATATATTAGCTGGATTTGTATAACTGAACATTTTTTCTGGACTTTAAAAATGTTTGGTGATCTCATGTTTTTAATATTTGTATAATGAAAGGATATATTTTTGATATAATGTTTCCAATTGTAAAAAAGAAAAAATGAATCAATAAAAAGTACATAATGAACTAGAATTTAAACAAAAAATTGAACGTGTCTGTATGGCAGTGAGTGGCCTATCGAGCTTATTTGAGCCTATGGAAAAGAAATTTAGGTTTGGTGGGAGTCTTGTTTGCAATATAGCATAGTATGTTTCCCCTTAATTCCCAGACCAAGAATCATATATAGGGGGATACCTTCATTTGTTTGAAAAATTATGTCATCCATGATGTCATCACTGATGTCATTTGAGATGTCATCAGTGCTGTCACTGACCATACTACTCATACAAGGATTCTCTACCTGTATAAATCAGTATGCGCTATACGTCGCAAATATATAGACACCAAAGAAGCTGACCTACTGACAAAGGCATGCCACAATCAAAGTATCAAAACATATAAAAATGTATTAATAATCAATTCACATTATACTTTATTAAATAAGCAATAAATAAAAATAGATCACATCCCAGCCCACACTCACTCAACCATTCAAACAACCAAACTCATACCCACACATACTCATACGCCCTGAAAATCAGGAATCCAGTCACACTCAAAGCACTAAAGGCAGTACATTAACAAATGGACCAAAATAACCAACTAATAATGACATTGATAATAATGTTTTAAGAAAACATGGATCATTTTTCAAAATGACACAATATATAGATTCAAATTTAAATCAACATATTAGAACAGACAGAATTAATCATAAACTTTATAAGGTCCACGAGAATGTTACAACGCCGATGCGCGTTTCGGTGTTCGACCCCCATGTGGGTCTCACCTTCCTCAGGGCAAATGTATCCGAGGCAGTGGCCGTGGGACGTGCCTAGAGTAGACAGATAACAGTGGCATACAGTATATGTAGGGAATAAAATGATACAAAGTGACAATAATGAGGTTAATATAGTACATGCTCATTAGGTAAAGTCAGGAGGTTCAGCATCAAGATAGGTTGTGCAAAAGACACAGAATCCGAGGAACAAGTGCACACTAGAAGAAAATAAAACGTGGTATGGAATCAGTCAGAAGTGACAGAAATAAGTAACTGGTGATGTGTGCCGTAAGTGTTCCTGATTGCAGAGGAAGGTATCAGGTACACACGGGATGGCCAGAAATGATGCCAGTGACCTAAACCGTAAGATGGTGTCAAGAAATGATTAGAGGTGTGGAGCCCAGACAAGAAAGAAAGCAAGTTTCAAGGCAGATAGAATAAATTGCTACCTGGGCTCCTGGCCGGGCGAGCTGACAACAACAGACAACCAGCTTCCCGAATGTAAAGATAAAAGAAATCCAGATTCGAACCTGATAAAGAACAATAACTAGTGACATATAAAGAAAAACAACAAATAAAAAAAATTAAAGAATAGTGCGCAAAAACAGAGTCTTTCTGCAAGATGCAAACAGTCTTCGATAGATTAAAAAATAGAAGTTCAGTACAGCGATGCCAAGGAACTAGGTATAGCGTGCATAAAACCTCCAGACGGCTTCAAAGACTTGGGAGGGGCCTGTACAGGAGAATAAGCAGAACGCTCGTATTCAATCGAGCTAACGTACCTCCGTCTAAGGGCAAAAAACAGAGGGAGGCAAAGATGAAAGGGGAGCGCCATGCAGGGGAGAAAAATGTAATTGCAAAGATCCCTGGCGTCGGAAACCTCACCTGTCTTAAGAAACAGGCCACTTGAGTAATAGCCGGTCGAACGCCGGGTCAGCTGGACTGCCAAGGGCCGAGAGGCGATGTTTAAATACAGAATCGAGCAGACGCGCCTCCGTCTAGGGGCAAAAAAACAGAAGGAAACAAAAAATGAAGGGGGGAGCGCCGCGCAAGGGAGAAAAATTTAATTACAAAGATCCCGGGGATCGGTTACCTTACCTGTCTGAAGAAACCGATCGCTTGAGTGAGAGTCGGTCGGATGCCGGATCAGCTGGACCGCCAAAGGGTGGGGCGATGTTTAAATACAGAACCAATCTGCGGAAGGCTCGGATGGAAGATGGGGCGTGACCACGCCTGCAAGAGTGGCTACAAGTTAGCAGCGCGGGAAAATACAGATGCCTAAGGGCTCCTCTAAGAAGAGAGAAACCTGGAGGTCCAAAAAGGGAAAGGGGTAAAAGTGCATGTGCTGCCAGGATGCAAGCAAGTCAAAATTTAAAGGACAACAAGAGCAATAAATAAATACGGAAAGCTCAAAGGTCGTAGACACAAAAAAGAGGTGGAGTCCCACCTAACATGCTGATTCCTTGTTCAGGTAATAGCATTCACCCATTGGAGAATCTCGTTCAGTCCCTTCTCTTTCGTATTGAGGGTGTACATCCAAAATACCTCTCTTTTCTTACATATCGCGTTAACATCAGTACCTGTTGGAGCATGTATCTTCTCTATTATGGTCCAACGGAGATCACCTTCTGTGTGATGGGCCTCAATCCAATGGTTGACTAAGGGGGCGGGTCGTTTAAGTAACCTTATGTTGGATTTATGCTCCCCAATGCGTTTTCTGCACTCCCTGCCAGTTTCCCCTATATATGCTAGATCGCAGGGGCAAAGAATCGTATAGATGACATTGGACGATCGGCAGTTGGTCATATCTTTAAAAAATACAGTGCGGTCATTGATGCGTATGTGATCATTGACTATAGCGTTGGGGCAGGCTTGGCAAGTTCCGCATTTGTGGTTACCCTTGACGGGTTGATCCCCCGTGATGGACTTCTGGATGAAGCGATTTTCATTAGATTTTTTAGCCCTCACCAAGATGTTTCTGAGGTTCTTGTTCCTTTTAAAGGCGAAGAGAGGCTTCTGGATCACTTGTGGCTGTTGGCCCAAATTTAAGATATGCCATTGAGAATTTATTATTTGGCGTATCTTATGATCGATATTGGAATGTTTAGTGACAACTCGATCAGTCTGTTCCTTGTTTCTGGGTTGAAACATGGTCTCGCGATCTTAGTACCTCGCCCTCTTGAGGGCATCTTTAATAAGCTTATTGGGGTATCCCCTCAGAATAAGCTTATTTCGCAAGGTTTCAGCATGTACCAAATAGTTTTTAATGGAGGTACAATTTCTGCGCAAGCGCAGAAATTGGCTGAACGGGATGCCGTCTATCTGGCACCTAGGATGGAAACTGCTGTAGTGTAGGAGAGTATTTCTTGCCGTGGGTTTTGTAAATAGCGAGACTGATAGTTGGGAATTTGAATGTTCAATCCAAACATCAAGGAATTCCAGTTTGTTATTGCTCATATGAGCAGTAAATTTTAAATTCGGGTCTGCTGCATTGATCCACAAGATGAATTCGTCCAAGGTTTCCTGGTCACCCTTCCAGACGAAAAAAATATCGTCTATGAAGCGTGACCAGTAACACACATTTTCGCTGAAGGGAGCCAATTCATTATAGATGCTAAGATTCTCGAAGTGGCCCATATAGAGACATGCCACGCTGGGGGCACATGCTGCCCCCATACTAACTCCCTTGACTTGCTGGTAGAAACCACCGTCAAATTCGAAGAAGTTCTCGCCAAGGACGATGTCAAGGCATTGGAGAATGAACTGCGAATTATTGCAATCATCTTCAGCTTCTAAACATTCCTCAATAACCCTAAGGGATTCAGATTGTGGTATGTTGGTGTATAAGGACTCTAGGTCCATAGTCACCAATATCTCTCTATCCTGATCATATGGGAGGTCTTCAATTTAAGATATAAAATGGCCAGTATCTTTTACATACGAGGGCAGTTTAGCTACAAGAGGTTGCAAAAATCGATCCACGTATTTAGATAGTGGTTCTGTGGCAGCCCCTATGGTAGAGACGATAGGCCTCAGAGGGGGGTTGGTCTCATCTTTGTGTGTCTTTGGTACCCCATAGATAATAGGTATGCGGGTGTGACAAGGAGTGAGAAACTCCGCTTCTTTCTGACAGATGTTACCTCTTTCAGCTGCTGCCTCTACAATTCTCAAAATTCTATGTTTCAAGTTGGGTTCTGGATTAGACAAGATCTTTCTGTAAAGGCTTTGTGAACTTAAACGGTCATACATCTTGTTTCCATAGTCGCTGGTATCAAATATAACTATACCGCCCCCTTTGTCACAAGGTTTGATAATTAAATCTTTGTTGTTTTTCAATGTATGCAGGGCAATATTCTCCTCTCTTGTGGTATTAAAAGGGGGTTTAGGCACATGTTTAATGGCTTTTTGAATTTTTGTCATAACAGCCTTTTCAAACACTTCAACCTCGGTTCCAACCAAATCCAGTCCTGGGGTGAAACCAGAGGGAGGTTTGAGGCCAGATAAATTGTTATCGGTGTTGTTATTGGGGCACTCTTGAAAAAACTTTTTGAGTCTGATTCTACGGAAAAAGGAATGAATGTCTCTCATAAGCTCGAACCTGTCAAGGGTCGTAGATGGAACAAAGGAGAGTCCTTTGGAAAGGAGAGTTTCTGAGGGGGGATCAATGATGCAGGAGGACAGATTGAACACAGGGATGGAGTTTATTTTCGCCAGTATTGCTGGTTCCGAGTTTGAATATACTTCTGCGGCTGTTCCTGCTCCGCATAAAAACCTCTCTGATGTTGATTCCGGAACCTGGGGCGATAGTTGCCCCGGCGATTGCCTAAAAAACGGTTATTCACCGAAGGCCTCTCAAATTCCTGTCTAGGCTGATAATTACGGGTTGATGGGCCCTCGCTCTCGGAGTCGGTTGTGTCAGAAAAGGTAGTGATCCGTCTATTACCCCGGTTACTGGTATTGCTGCTTTCTTGGTTTTCGTTGTTGGTAGTATAAAAATTCTCGGTAAGATAGGGGTAGATTCTATCTTGTGAGAAGAGGCGTATATCCTTTGTAAGTTTCTCTGTTTTCCTTTTCAGAAGGTATTCACTGAAGGAATCTAACTCAAAAGAAATTTCCTCAAGCTTCTTTTTGCCCTCCTCCACACTATTTGTTTGTTTCAATTTTTCTTGCAATTCCTGGATTTCTTTATTCAATAGATTGACCACCGCCCTGGCAGTTTCAATAATGAGCATCATCCAGTCCCCGGAACATCTGTTGGAAATGAGCGCCCATTTTTCCAGGAACTGTCTGATCTCTATGAACAGGCCAGGGATGTTTCTCACTCTTAATCCAATAGAGATTACTGACCATGTCATGAGTGATGTAATATGTTAGGTAATAAGCAGTGCATTGCGGGAGCATCATTTATACACAGTTCAGGTAACTATAACTGCTGAATTTCAATGGTTTTGTACAAGTGAAATCTGAGCCTAACTATAATGTCACTGTAACCTCTGTTTTTTGTGTGACTTTCTATGTTTTTTTAATTCTATTTCCCAACTATAGGAAGTGACATCCCTGAACTTCACAAACACCTACAAAAAAAACAGTTAACAAACTAAACAATAATAAAGTAGATACAACTCTATTTAAGTTTCCTACACCCTCCAAGTGGGGTAAGAAAACTGGGCCCTGAAAATATTTTGCAAGCTGACCCTAAAATATATCAACTGCAGTCTAATAGGATTTAAAGCTGGAGAACACATGGAATACAGTGCCAAAATTTGGCACATAAAAAAGCAGGTTTGATTGGGCAAGATTAAGTACTGAGGAAGCTCAAATGTTTTCTTCACTTTCACTAAAGAGTGGATCCCCGTTTCTGTGCCCAAGGGGGAAGGACTACAGCCCCCAGGACCAGCAGCAGCAGACGCCGCTAACGCCCCCTAGCCCTTGCCTGGAGGCACGTATTTAATTGCCGGAGGGCTCCCGCTTCGCGGGACGTCCGTTTCTGTGCCGCAGGGGGAAGGACTACAGCCCCCAGGACCAGCAGCGGCAGATGCCGCCAACGACGCCTAGCCCATGCCTGGAGGCTTGTATTTGATTGCCAGAGGGCTCCTGCTTCACGGGACGCGCCCGGGCGCATCCCCAGGCTAAGACCAGGCCAAGAGCGGGCCCATCTGGGCTTGTTAAAAACCCGGAGGAAGCTGGGCTGGGCCCCCCCTCTTGGTTCTCCGACTCCGGTAAAGAACTTTGCTTAGAATCTCCACCCCGCTGCTGTGTGAAAAACAGCCTGTAAAGGAATATTTGGATTGAGGCTACCAAGATTTGGGTACTAGAGAGGGAGGACGGAACCACCAACTTACGTACTCTTGCGGTAACCATCACCTTCACTGCTTGTTTCTCATCCGGAGACCTTTTGTGTTCCCCGCTGGAGCTCTTTTGTCTGGACGCAGCTGAATTTGTTCGATTCCTTTGGTTGCTCCTCCTGCTAGTGTGGTAGGTGCATCTACCTTAATCTATTGATAACCTATTTGATACTGATATTGAACTAACACCCACCCAAAGATGGTAAAAAGGAAGACCACAGGGGATAAAGAGGTCTCCCCCAAGAGACCCCATGGCACCACTCTTGACTCTTTCTTGTTGCGTGCTGCAAGAGTCCTGGATAATGAAATAACACTTACACAACAACGCCTATCAATGGACAGAGGAGAAATTCACTTATCACACGCAGATAATAATCCTTCTCAAGTCCCTGCAGCCGCACAAAGTGATATGATCCATCAAGAGAGGGTTGCTACTGAGGCCCTGATGATAGCCCAAACGCCCCAACTTCTCTCAACCGCAAGTGGGACTCCAACAAAGAGGAAAAAGAAAACAAAACATAGTGGTCTAAATCAAATGGCATGCACTAGATCTAAGCTGACCCTAAATATCTGCCAAAGTAGGGGGGACAAAGGAGACCCCCACTGCCAACCTGCACAGACAAGATTCAGTACGTCAACCTCAATAATGACTCAGATCCTGCACTTGGACTGAATCTGGACACACTTTTTAGCAAAATTGAATCCACTTTGTCTGCTAACCTCTCCCCGCTTTTGCAGAGAATTAGTAACCTAGAGGCCGCTGTGATAAAACTACAGAGTACCGTAGATATTATTAGGAAGTCTGATATGCTTGTGAGGCCAGTCTTGGAGAGTTGTAGCACTGATGCAGGTGACCTAAAGGCAATTAGATCAAAGACACAATCTCAAACCCAGCTGTGCGAATCTCCCCCTACTGTTTCTCATGTAACTAAATGTTACCTTCATCCCAGGACCAGGGTGGCATGGAGCCAACGGCTCTAAAATTGGCAGTGTATCTAGAGCTGAGGTCATCAAATCAACAGGCTCCCAGGGAATTGAGGCCTGTGTTAAGCAAAGTAGCAGTAGAAGAGAAGATAGATCTAACACAGAGGCAAACCCCCAAGCAGATTATAACACTTATGGATCTCCTAATCAGGAGAAACTGGATCTACCACCGGAGTTCTGCCCTTATGTGGCAATTTTACCTAATGCTAACTAATGCTCCCCATCTACCCGCCAATAAAACTGAGTCCCTGAGTCAATTGAAAAACAAAGTTTGCCACTGGTTATCACGCAACACAGATTTCTCTAATTCCACTTACCATGACATCCTATTTCTTAAAAGAGTGAGATGGATAGGCCCCTTGAGAAAACGCATCCAGGGGGATTGCATTGTGGTGAACTGCAGGTCCCCCGATCTTGTGAAACAATTGATTAAGATGGGGGGGCATTGACCACCAGATTAATATTGTGCCCCTGGGGTACTTCTACAGGCATCTCATGCATTCATGTGTAATTACACCAAGCCCCTGCCTAACCCAGACCCAGCATCAGGGCCACCATACCCTCATACCAACAACTAACAATAGGTTCCATACCTTAACTGATCTTGACAGCTCGGATTGACTCATAAGGGGTCGTACTGAACGTGAAAAGAATCTAGTCAGAGAATTACCAATACACTCCCAGAGGACTTGATTCCTTAGTGCTAATACCACGCTTAATATGCAAATTATTCCATCTCAAGGCTGTGTTCATCTGGACCATGAATAAAATCTAGGTATGGACGAAGCAGTTGAGGGCCCCACGTTACAGGCAGTTCCCAATCTCAAAGACCAACAAAAAATTATTTCCTGGAACAGTGCAGGGCTAAGAACCAAACTGTTGGATTCCAAATAGGCTAACTTAATAGATGAATGCCATATATGCATGTTTCAGGAAACATGGTCTATTGAGTATTCAAGCTAGACCCTCACCAGCAAGTCGACCATCTGGAGGACTACTCATTTGGGTTAGGACAAGCCTGGTCTGCAAAGCCAGTAGACTAAACATCAAGTCAGATGTTATAGTAGGCATCAATCTTATATCCACAAAAGGGGAGTTTGCCATAAGATTAATTTAACAATTATAACCATATCAAGAACAAGAATCATGAATCCACCACAATTGCACTTTTGACTAACTTCCTAGATAATGCAGACAGAGGCAAACCTTTAATTGTAGCTGGAGATTTCATCATCACATACAAGCCTGTGGCCTTTGTCCAGGACCTAGTGCAAGAGGAAGAGCTAGCAAGGGGTATTAAGAAACTGCAGGTGCCCCCGCTTACGAGATGCACAAAGGTGGGGCATTAAGTTCTAGCTCTTACCCTAACTCAAGGATTACGTGCCTGTAAGAGACAGACACAACCTCATTTAGAAGCTACCTTCACATTTAAGAGGGTGAACGTTAGAAGCAGAATTGATTATTTAATGGTCGATCTAGACCTACGGCATAAAGTAATTGATATGGTCATTATACCGAGGCACAACAGTGACCATAATGCATTGGTCCTGGGATTAGCCGACACTCCGTTTTGCCAAAGAGTTCTGATTGAATGGTTTCCCCAATAGTCACCACAAATGATGACAGATGGATCAAATGGACCCACATAGTCTCAGACAAGAACTCCCTAGCTAATATATATGCTGAGGTAGCATCTGCCCATGATAACCTGAGCAATCTGGAAGACAATGATTCAACCATTATGTCCATTTTCTTACATCTTCTTCAGGCAATTAAGAGCCAATTCTTAAGACAAATAGAACCCACGACCCCCAGACTCAGGGATATGCCCTGGTTTAATGGGAACTGTAAACAGGCAAAGTCTGCCTTAGTTGCAGCAGTAAAGGGAGGGAGCAGTGCCCGGATAGCGGAGAGAAGAAGAGTCTACAACAAGGCACAGATAGAGGCTAAGAAAAACTGGGAGGAAGTAAATTGGCGACCTTTGGCAGAAGCATCAAGAAAGAAAAATAGCTAATTGTTTTGGCACTTATAGACCAAAGGGGCAGTGCACACAGTAACAAAAGAGGATTTCTTTATCCAGCCACTTGTTTGGGAGGAGCTCTGCACACAGTTGTATGCCATGGAGGGCAGCGACAAGGACTTTAAGATCCCAAGGGAAATCAAAAGTTCGAACTTAGAGTTAGTTGCAGAGAAGTAGTCTCCTTTACTCTAAAAGAAACTGTAACAGCAATCAACAGCCTGGGAAAGGGTAAAGCTCCAAGTCTAGATAAGATACCGGGGGATCATTATCAATCAGAACCCACCATATGGGGTCCTATACTTCACTTAACTTTTAATGCAATAACACGAGGAGGGGATATCCCAAATACTTGGAAGGGCGCCAAAATTATCCCAATTTTAAAAAAGGGGACAAAGGGGACCCCTCCAATTACAGACCTATCAGCCTTATAGATACGGCTCAGAAAGTTTTCAGCAAATTGATCCTGATGCACCTAAATACTTGGATTGAGGATAACAACATACTGTCTCACCTACAAGCTGGCTTTAGGGAATCTACTAGCACCCTAGATCAGGTATTCCGTTTCCTACTGATTACCTGGAAGGACGTCATCATTAGAAAGGGTCACCTTTATGTAGTGTTTGTAGACCTTAAGCAAGCATTGACTCCATAAATCGCACTAAATTATGTGTTGCCCTCCGGGATCTTGATCCGCCAAATGGGCTGTTACAACTTATTGTGTGCATGCACTAAGCCTGGGCAGAGTTCGCGTAGCCGTGCTATGTGAAATTCCGCAAAGTGGTAAAAAAACTCTGCAACACTATGTGAAGTTCTGCGAGCATGCAGAGTTGCTTGTTCCGTATGCTCGCGAGACGTTTCTGACATTCGGCAACGCGGATTGCGTGTTCGGGGGAAATATCGCGCAAACTTCATCACGTGGTCGCCAATGGACGCGGCCATCTTATTTTTCTACTCTTTGTATGGTTCTGGGGCCTGTTTTTCATCCCTCTCCAATCTTTTCAATCCTTTGTTTCTTACACTTTTTTCTGATCTTTTTTATTTATAATCTATCCCTCTCTCTCCCTAAGTGTATATTTTGCATTTCATTTCTACTTTTACTGCGGTTTTTGTTCTGTTTTTCTATTACTTGCATTTTTTTTTTTTTTACTTCCCTACTTCTTCTCCTGACTTTATTTTTTACTTCTACAGTTTCTTTTTAGCTCCCCGCCCCCCCAGAACCATGGCTAAGGCTAAGGGCAAGGCTAAGGCTAAGGGTAGTGCGACCAGGAGCTGCCTTCCTTGTGGAAGACGACGCCCGGAAGGGTTGCAGCCCCGGGCCTTATTCTCAGAGGTGGAGGTGGCTGCCCTAGTTTTTTTCGTGCAGCGCTACCTCCAATTAACCTTGGCAGCAGGCGGCAGGCCTGGTTCCGGCTATGGGACCCAGGATCATCACCGCCGGTGGGCGAGGGTGCACCGGGCAGTGTTTCGATGCTCTGCGGTCCGGCGCACCCACAACCAGCTGACTCACCGGTGGTCCGACATCCTGGACTGGGAGCAGGACCTGCTGGACCTGCTAGATATTGAGGTCTTGGGGCTTGGTGAGTAGCTAATTATATTTATATTACTATTGTGTGTTCTGTTCTGTGTTATTGCGAATATTATTTTTTCCCAAATAGCAAGAATGCTGCTGCTGCTTACATGCAGGTAAGTTACATTTAAAAATCTTATGTTATGTGATTGTTATTCTTCTAGACAGGGGCTCGATGCTACTTTGCGCTCGCTTGGGCTTATTATGTAAGAGAGGTTAGAGAACTTAAGTTAGGTAATGCTAGAGAGACTCCTTTCCTTTGTCCTGTCACTAAGATAGTGGTGGTAGGTAGGTAGTTATTATAGTTAGTTACTTAGTATTAGTTGGTAATTTTTAGCGTTCCGCGTGATGCGTCCTCGGTCACGTGGTGTTGTCTCCAGTCCTTAGTAGAACCTTTTGTAGTTTGTTAGTGAGTGAGTAATATAGCAAGTCATCAGCACATCAGCAGCAACCAACCAACAATTTGGTGTATGCAATATGCATGCGTCCATCTATGCATTTTTGAGGACTAAAATAAATGGAAATGCAGACTTAGTGAACAATTGGCCCATCAAAGGGGGTTGATTTATTGACGATTGCGATTGAGATCGGAACTTAGAAGATGCAAATATATAATTTTTGGCAATTCATTCCAATGTCTTTGGAATAGGCGGGCTAGGTGGTACTTAGGTTTAGGATTCTGGAATCGGAATGGAACACTGGATGAATAAATAAAAAACTAGACGGTCCGCGATCAAGATACTACTAGTGGATCAGATTACATAGGTCAATTTTATTGCAATTGTCGTTTCCTGTCAAAAAATGTTTTTAGAGCATTTTTTAAAATATTTTATTTGCTTCACACCAATCGATTTTTGTCTCTTTATTATATCTTACATGATCAGCATCCAGGGGCAAGAAGACGACGCGGTCTGAGGCGGGAGCTGGAGATGCCTCCCAGGGCCAGGATCGATCCTCAGAGAGCTCTGCTGTTGGCCCCAGTAAGTCTTCCTGTTGTTAATATTAATAATTATATTTCCCTAACCTTTACTGCACCTATTTTTTTTAACTATTATTTCTGTTTCATAATTCTATTTTTTACCAAATCTTCTTTGATCTATCTGTTTCTAAATTCTTGTTATCCCTGCATTACCTACCTACTTCGTTATTATATTTCTAGTGTCTGTTTCTTTTTTATATCAATCTAACTACCTCTGACTCTGTACTACTATTAGTCTGTCTGTAGCTTGCCCAGTTGGCCACTCTTTCTTTTTAAAAAGTTTTAAAACTCAGATTCACCAATAGCTCTAGCCACTGAATCCAGTCCTTTGGGTTGTCCTCTTATTGAGAGGCTTTTCAAAAATTGCCACCGGCAAAGTGCCCAACCAGATATTTTATTATTTTTGATAGGATAGGATACTACTGTCTACTCTACTCTAGACTAGTACCCGATTTGTACTAGTGATGTGTGTGGTGTATGTATGTATTATATTTTCAATCTTGCTAGTGAAAAAAAATGAATAAGGGAAGGCGTATATGGCATCTAAAAATTTTGTGATGTTTTTTCTAGGCATACCGACCCCAAGTGCCGGGGCCAGCGGCGGGGCAGGCGACGCCAGCCAGGAGGGAGCAGATGCGGCAGCTGCTGCAGGGGTGGGTGAGCCAGCAGCAGTGGCGGGCGGGGATAAGTTATATTCCTTACTTATTGACAATACACACTCGCTGCAAGGGTGTACACTGTACTGTTGAGAGAGACTAAGTTGTTGTGAGCAACGGTTGAAGAAGACACCCTCTACTTAGCATTAGCAATGGCATTAGCGGCGGGAGTTGAGTAACGAATGGCCTCTTCTATCTGACTTCAACTCAGCTTGGAAAGTTTTATGAAGAAGACTAAGAGTCAGACGACCTTGATGGATGGGTTGAACGAAAAGGGAAAGAAGGATGGAAGGAGGAAGGACGGGTGGCATGTAATATATGACTGGCAGAGAAGGATGCGTGGGATGCCGAGGTGGCTGATAGGAATCGGATGCATGGGTGGTTGAAATATGGGTGAAAGGTGAAAGAAAGGATGCCTGCCTGGGTGGGTGAAACTGTGTGGGTGATAGGAATCCTCCGGGGGTTGATGGGTCAAACTCAAAGGCACGCAAGGAAGGACGCATGGGTGGTGGTTTAAAAAAAATTCCAAATGTTTGTTGATGGTGAAAGGTTTGTTGAGAGATTAAGAATAATGATAGCCATGTTTTCTTTGAATGGATGAATGCCTGGATGGTATTCAATCATAGCATAGCTGGAGACTGTCACTGGATGAAGACAATGTAAAAGAAAAATAAACTGCACCAGAGTAGCAAAGCCAACAGTGAAGAATAGAATAAGATTTGAATTAAAAAAATATAATGCTAGAAGAGCAATGCAATGATAAATGGAAAAATCGCTGAGAAGGGAAACAAGGACTGTTTTTTTCCAAGATTTTTGATTTAAGGTTTTATTTCAGAATACTCCCTTGACTCACAGTAGTTTGCAAGCACAGCATATATATTGTGTATTTATGTACCCATACCCACCCATTATCAATCGCCTCCCTCCGATGTGGAGGCCCACTCCCTACCTATGTCATTTTTGACCGTGTCAGCCTGCCATGGGTGGCCTATCAGCTGCATGGTTGGTTACACATAATCAATGATCATTTGGATCAGATATCATCTCACTGCCTTGTTGTAGTCAGGGTGAAAGTGAAATTGAGCAGTTGCCATTGATGTAACAGAGTATGGCCATAATAGAAAAATAGGATAATTGTGTAGTTGTATACTACAGCTGCCCCACCTGCAGACAGTAGTAAACAAAAATAAAGTGAGTCTGCAACACGAGTATGTCTGTCTAGGGTGCAAGCTGGCTGAGCTGGCATGCCTAGAAGATTCATTTAGATAAACAAGAGAGAGAGAAGAAGGAGAAGACTTGTCTACTCATAGTGCCTAGTAATAATGCCTGAAACTCCCACAAATGTTAGAGGCCAAGGAAGTAGGAGGATACCACAAATGTTAGGTACTGTGCTTGCTAGTGCTACTGTGCCACTATAATTTTATGTGTATAATTAATTTTGTGTTACTGTTTTGCTAAGAGTATTGGTAACAATTGTCTTTTTTTCTTTCTTGATAAAGCTACTTCTTCCCAACCGAAACCACTACCAAACAGGAAGACGTTAGCAGCCTTGGCCTGGCAACGGAAGCTGGAGGCCATCCGTACCGAATATCGGTGGCTGGCGGATTTGGCAGAGGAGGAGGAGCCAGCAGCAGCTGCAGCCTCCTCCAATGCCCCGGGTCCCAGCCAGGCCCCCCCAGTGCCTCCAGTGGTACAGCGCCATGGTCTGGCAGCCGTCCGCCACACTTCTTCTCTGAACACTGCTGCCCACCCCTGTGCATGCAACTGTGAGGCATTTAAGCGCAGCATGCTCCTCCGGATGGTGCGCCTAGAGGAGTAGATAAAGGCCGTGGAGAGTAACCGGCAAGCCAGATGCTAAAACTCTGTCGCCTTGCCCCTTTTTTAATCTTTTTTTGGTGGGTGGGAATTGGGCATTGGGGAAACGTTGGGGTTTATTTATGGACAATGGAATGGACATTGGACTCTTATGGACATTGGTTGGGGTTAGGGAGAGGGGTGGGTCAGGTGTTGTGTTTTTCTTTCATTAGTTTATTTGTTAGGGGAATACATTATTTATAGTTTACATATGATGTAAATGTTTTGTGGGGGGGTTAATCTTTTACTTCACAGGGTTTCCTTTCCTGCTACAGGGCCGCAGCCAGTTTTTGATTGTAATAACCTGCCAATAGTGTAACACACCAACAGATAGATGCGGTACCCTCACTTGGGACTTGTCTTACTAGTACTGTCAGTCTCTCCTCCTAGTCTATGCAGTCTGCAACTAAAACCCCATGGACTTGGAAGGGTGTGGGTGTGTGAATTAATGAGTTAATTTCCATATTATTAATTATGCCTTCCCCAAACTTCTTCTTTTACCTGTGATTGATGTTAGGCGAAGCGATGGCTGCATGGTGATGGTTTGGTTTCCTAAGGTGTCATGTTGGTGGTAGTAGTAGTAGTAGGCCCTGACACCCAGTAGCATTTGCAAAAAAAGAAAATGAGACAGTCAGTCACCTAAGGGAGACTCAGGAATGAGTAATAGAAGTACAGTTCACAAGAAGATTGCCAAACAAGAAACCATGATGAGGATAAGCAATGCTAAAGTAAAATAAACCAGAATGCCTGGAGGGCTAGCCTAGTACAAGTTACAAACTGAAGTCGACTCTAGCTATGATGATGAAGCAGACAAGCGCCTTTGGAGCCTTTAGTGCTGGCCTGGAGCTAGGATGATGATTGATGACTCGATTCTGGCAACCAATTATATTATTATGATGGATTCTTTATGTTCCTCTGGAAAAGAAATTTGAATATCGAGTACTGTGCATGGGTGGGCAATTTAATATTGCCAGTGTGGGCTAAAGTGAAGTATATATATGCTTAGAGCAGAAGAAGATCTTCTCCCTGCCTTAAGTTAGTGTTGTTTTCACTGCATCCACTCCAGCAAGTGTGTGATCAATATTGGTGTAAATTTAATTTAGTCACACCACAACATAAATCACACAGCACGGGGGAAGAGGGTTAGGGTTGGATGAATGGTTTGGAAGGGGGGTTGGGGAAAGGTTTGACAAAGACAAACACTACACATGGACAACACAAAATCTTGGCAGCCGACCATCATAAATCTGTTAAGGGAGAAAAAGGAAAGGCATGCATAATGATGACTTGATGAGTAGTACTAGACTAGTAGTACAGGGCAGCAGTATATTATTAATTATTATTAATATGCAATTGTCTTGCCTGTCTGCCCCCAGAGAGACCCAAGTTACATACATTTTATGTTCTGTTGTACCAAGCTTCCTTTTAAAGCTAGCAAAGAAAATTAAAAAATATCTGTAGGAGTCAAATATAAGCAAACATAATAAACAACAACACACACTGTAGTAATGATTGAAGAGAAAAAATGAATCAAATGAAATGATGATACTATAACTATGGTCAAATTGGGAGTTGTATCTCGGCATTCCTCTTGGTCCTTCCATGGACGCTCCGTCCGTCAATCTTGGGTGCCTGCCTGGCGGATGCGGTTTGGTAAGTGTGAGTTGTTATTCCCAGTATAGCACAAGGTAAAGGCCGGCCTGTAAGTGTAGATGGGAAAACAAAAAAGATATGGAAAAATCAAGGAGAAAGGTAAAGTTAAACTGCATAAATTAAGGAGGAGTGCAACAAGAAAACTTTCAGAGGCAGCATGGCTAAATAATGTCTACTCTGTTTCCAGCAGTAACCTACAACAACAACAGGAGAAGGCCCGCCCCCCCAACCTCCACTTAGCTTAGATTTTGAGCCAGACAGCACTGAGCACACATACACAGCAACATAGCATTTTCCAAATTAAGTAACTAAATCAATGCACCACTGTCAGTCATACCACTACACTCGCCTCCACCACTACACAGACATGTAGGTCTGGTGTTGTTGTTTACCTTTTAAGCCACTTCATGAAATGCCCGAGTTATTCCAGCAATCATCTCCGATCCTACTGACTGACTGCGAGTATGGTATTGCCATCATGGTGTCTAACTCTGTAGTGTCCCGAGTGAGTCCAGAATAAAAAATGCAATAGATCGGCCTGCAGTTGTACAATTTTGTTTTTGAACAACAAGAAGGGAAACATTGACTTGAGTCACTTTTTGTGTGTAGATTAAATACTAGTAGACATCATGCACAACAGCGCAAACACCAATCACTCAGAGTCAGCGTGCAATGCATGCCATCATCATTTACCTGTTCTTCCGGGGCAGTCCCTCTAGGCTCGAAAAGGAGGATAGATGTAGTCAGGTTCTTTGGAAGGACTCAACGAGGCAGGCACACATCTCACATTTGTTGTACTATTCTCCATCCAATGTCTGGATTGAGGGAATTGGATTTCGGGTCAGTCAGGAGGACTGGAGTCAGGACTCGGAGGAGTGGACTTACTTCTTCACTGACTGCACACAGTTGCAACTCCAATCTGGCAATAAAAGAGTAAAACGGTGGTGATAGATTTGTTGTGATTTGAACCAGAAAGACAGTGAGACACACAAATAATAAAAGTAAATAATATTCCTTAGCTATATCTTTTTGGGGGGCTTTTTTGGGGCGTCAAAGCAAGAAAGAAAGTAACTCGAAAGCCTAGTTGTCAGGGAAGTAGAGATCGTCCTCAAACTCTGGTGGTTCACCCAGAAGTAGGTCATCTAACACACTACTTCCATGACCTGAGTCGCCATCATCATCTTCCTGCTGTGCTACTTCAGGTATGGTGTAATCCGGGGGTATAAAGTGCTGATTCGATTCGATTTTAGAGCTTTTATTCGGTTAAATAAATCAACCATATAAGCAATACAGACATAAAAAGCTCAATCTACAGAAAAATCCGAAAAAATATAAAACAGTGGGATAAAAAAGCGAATACATCAAGATGCGTAAACATGTTAATACAGATACAAAGTGCAAGTGCATAATTCACATGAAGGTCCAAACATTTACTGGATCATATATTAACCCAATTCAAAAGTGCAAATGCATATAATTACATATAAATAAATTCATAATACCCTTAAAACACACAATCAGATATCAATAATCATAGATTTCCTAACACTAATAGATTTCAGAAGAAATGTAGCTAAATAAAAACATAATCGTGGGTCATCCAATCTAAAGAGCAGGTTCAAGGCATCTGTAGTGGATCTTATATTGTAATGTAGAAAAAAAGGTTTTAAATAAAATCTCCTAAAATGGGAATAAAATAGACAGAATAATAACATATGGCAGCAGCTTTGTCTTGAGACTCCATCACATGGGCATACATGAACAGAACACTGTTTCATAATTGGAAAATTAACAAGATGATGTACAATACCCAATCTTAAGCGTGTCAGCACAAATCGATGTGAAACTCTAGTCACTGCTGATAAATAACTTTGAAAACCCTGTTTAAGGTCCAATTGCGAATAAAAGAGGAAAGTTGATTGATTCTTGATAACACATGAACGAGCCTCTATTTTATTTGCTAGCATGGTTAGTTTTATCTCAGCTCTAGCAACAGAAAGAGTACACCCAGGATCCGTTCTGATGTCACAGTTGAATAAAGATTTAAACCAATAAATAATATAATTAAGCCAGGGTATTCTTAAACAATTCTCCAATTTGAGGCAGTCCCGTATAATAGATTGAGTAAATAATGTTTCCTCTTTTGACCATATAGATTTCCATAATAAAAGGGGTCGTGTTGAAGCCAGATCTGAAATATATCTGATGCCCACCTCACGGTGGAGCAATTCCGTAGAGGCAGATGAAGGGGCACAAAGTAAGCGTTTTAAAAACAAATTTTCAGTTTGTTGTAATATATTACCTTGAAAATGACCCCAAACACCTGCCCCATAAAGAGCTGCGGTAACACATCGTATCTCATAGATTGTCAACATGTCTTTAATGCGTCGATTTCCCAATTTAGCCGCAAATCTAAAAATACCATTTATATTTCTAAGCATCTTAGAACAGGCGTTATCCTGTTCCTGGGCCCATGACCTATTCCCTGCAAAAGTAATACCCAGGTAACAAAATGTCTTAACTATCTGGACCTTGGAACCTTCAATAAAATAAGAGCTAGATGTTATAGGGTTCCTACCGCAAGCCATAACAAAAGTTTTTGATTTGTTAATTAAAAGTTTTCTTTTAGTAATAAAAACAGTAAAATTATCAATAAGACGCTGTAGCCCAATAGGGGTGCGAGAGAGTAAAACCGCATCATCGGCGTATAAAAGAATTGGGACAGACTTCCCATCCACCCTAGGGGCATCCGACTCAAACAATTTCAGTGCTGCGTCAACTTCATTGATAAACAATGAAAAAAGTAATGGAGCTAGGACGCAGCCCTGTCGGATGCCTCTTTTGACTTTAAAAGGCGGGGTATATTCGCCTAAATGACCGTACCACACCCTACTTGATAGCTCCCCATATAATCTAGCCAAGAAAAATATAATCTCTTTGGGGGCACCCATATCCAACAATAAGGGCCATAAAATGGAGTGGTCTACCAAATCAAAAGCGCTGCTAAGGTCAGCAAAACACAAATATAAATGTCCCTCCTTAGCTAATGTGTACTTGCCGATCAAAAGATCCAGGTTGACACACTGCTCCAGTGTGCCAACACCCTTTCTAAACCCATATTGCACTTGAGTAAGGACTGACTTTTCTTGGACCCAGGTCTCGAGTCTTGATAACATGACCCTACTCATGATCTTTATAGACGAGTCCAATAAAGAAATCGGGCGATAATTACAAGCATCAGTCTTAACACCCTTCTTATAAATTGGTATTATAATTGACTGGCCCCAAGATAAAGGAAAATGAGTCTCAACGGCGACATTAAAAACTCTGGTTAAAAACGGCGACCATAAAACCATTTCATTTTTATAAAAGTCTATCGGGACCCCATCGGGACCCGGTGCCTTACCCCCTTACTACTAATTATGCCCTCAAATACTTCCTCTATACTAATTGACAAGGGCAATTTTGGCCATTCAACAGGGTTATGATTAGACAAAGTGAATGGAACATCTTTATCGAAAGGATTAAAAATTGTGGAAAAATGGGCTACCCATGAATTACAGTTAATATAAGAATTAAATTCAGGAATATGGTCGTCCTTCAAAAGGAACTATTGACGGTATCCCAGAAAAGTTTATTATTTTTAGTATCGGTGCCAGACTTAAGTCTTCCCAGGCTCTTTCTTGGAGTTCCAATTTCCTGATTTTTAGGGCTAAAGCGTATTCTGCACGTAAGGCCTTAATTATATCCGGGTTTCTTGGTTTACACCCCAGAGCTTGTTTAAGGCGGCCCAAAGCCCCTATACAGTTATCATCAAACCATCCCACCTTAGGTTTTTTATTCCTACACACTGGTTTCAACAAAAGGTTCTCCACAGTATTATTGATCCTTGTAAAATTATCAAGCAACAATGCTGGGTCAACCTCATCCCCTAAGCAGACTTGAATTTCATTCTGACACTGTGTAATAACATCGTACTGGATTTTAGATGGGTCCAGACCAGCCCATTTTATCCGGACACCATTCGGTCTGGTGGGGGCAATACATAGGCTGTGTGGAACACTGATGATATTTTTAAAGCCCCAACATAATAAATACAAAGAAATACTATTATGGTCACTTGTTGGTTGGTCCATTATCCAGGGGTTGAAAATAAATGTACACTATTACTAGAAATAATAATGTGATCAATATTAGACGATGCATTCCTACCTGTGAATGTGGGACATATCATGTTATTTTTGTCGGTAGCACAATACAGTAATTCTAAATCCAGTTTAACGATAACACCATTTAAGGCACTACCATATTCACAATGGGGGAAATGCATATAACAATCATCTTCAAATTCCCCCTCCTAGGCCCACAAACTTTGGTCAGGGACAATGGGCATATTTGAACATTAAAATCGCCAACCCAAAGAATAATAATCGGTTTCCTAATGGTGCTAGTCAATTTCTCGAGTTCCCTTTCCAGGGTATGGACAATAGAACTACGTAAGGAATTAAACAGATTGTTATAAAAATTGATCAAAATAACATCATTGCCCACGGTGGAAGACATCCACATAATCTGAGCATAAGTTCCCACAGTAATACAACTTTTAATTTTACATTTATCCAAATTAGTAGAAATCAAAATCAAGAGGCCGCCCTTAGCTCTACCCGAAAGGGAGGCCTGGGCTGGTAACCAATATGAGGTAAAACCCTCTACATATATTGGATCGGTGCACCACGTCTCCTGTAAACATATAATATCATGTTGGGCCAAAATAAAATCAGACCATGATGGTGTACCTATTTTACTTTTAAGCCCAGCAATGTTCCATGTTGTAACTTGGTACCCTTTGCCCATATTAGTTTCATAGAATTCCTGGGGGTACTTCGTGTCCCACTTCTTTACTAATAATAATGGATTCTACTGGAATACTTTCTGAATTACTAGGGATACTGACTGTCCATAATACGTTAGTGGATAACGACTCACATTGCTCTATCATGCATAAACCAGCTTTACTAGTTATGATCTTAGCATTTGAAGTTTCCATCATGGGACTTTTAGATAAATAACTCTCAAATGCAACCTCATTAGCCCGTATCAGTCCCTCACGTCAATCATTGGTAACCAAACTACTCAGAGCCTGATACCTATTAGTTACTGGAATAGCAAAATGAGGCAGGGTGGAAACCTGAGAAGAAGCTAACAAAGATCCATTTGGAGGCCAGCTTACGTTTCCATGCATCACCCTCAGGTGTCTATAAAAGTACCCCAGAGGGAGAAGAGTGGTATTAAATTCCCCCCGTATGGGATGTGGTGCATTTTTAAGGGTATTGGATGCCCATCTTGGTGATCTAAAATTAATGATGATACAGTCCCCATCAAAGCATTTTTTCGAAGGCCCGATCCAGCCCACTCTACGGGTTGTTAAAATCTGGTTTATTCCTTCCATAGGATAACCACAACTATTAGTCAGCCAAAACACTACTTTGTTCATAAGTGAACCATGTTCTTCTGCCTGCCCAATTTGAAGTTTGGGGACGTTGGCCAAAATTACAACATAGGGACTACATTCGGGGGGCAAATTTGCAACCGGGGCCATTATCCTATCCCCATGGGCTAAGGATCTTAGACCAGCAGGCTTTATAGGATCAGATGATTTAAATTCGTCTGGCTTATTCATTACTTGCTCCTTTTGAGGTGGTGCAAAACCACTATTAGTAGTTAGGTTTCCTATTACTATATTTCTATCTTTTTCCCTATTTTCTGCTTGTATAATAGGGGCCCGCTCCTTACAATATTTACTACAATCTCTGCGATCGTTACCAACAACAGTAGTCGGGTCAATAGGGTCTATAATAACATCCTTTTGATGATCCCTAATTGACTCCTTTTGGAATTTACAATTAACTATATCCAATACTCCACTAATTTTATGGATTTCTCTAGCTAAAATGTCCAATTTATCATAAAGCGGCCTTAGGAGCTCTATAATTTTATCAAAGATTGTCGCTAATGTTAATTGTTGAAATATAGGGTCTGTACAGGACAAAGGATCGGCAGGTTTCCCATTTCGAATACTCTTAACATTTTTAGCTTTGGCCTTAGAATTAAAATTCCCCTGTTCTAGGGTATTCTTTCTATGTCCCCTGGTCTTTATCGGTAGCAGCGGGCTTTCAAGGGCGGTCAAATTAGGGGTCATAGATATTCGAGTAAGATCCCCACAAATCCCTCCTGAAACAATAACGACCGGCTCAAGCTCCTCGACCGCCAAGGAGTTATTGGTCGATTTACTGGATCCGCTCGCACTAAAGGGACCGGAAGGGGCCCCAGCCCCAGCCCCATTTCCCTGTTCTACCCCGATAAAGCTTGAGCCCATAGAGAGACGCCTCTCAGTACGGTCAATTTCCTCAGTGAGAACATTGACCGCTTTAACCAGAAATGAATCAATCGTTGGACATGATTTAGCAGAAAAAGACTTCGCTAGCTTCCTCCTTGCCATGAGGATGCTACAAAGGAGGCTAAACGGGCAAAAGATAAATATATGTCCCTATAAAAAATGCCTACAAGAGCGTAGGGGTTACTTCCCTGAATATAATGCAGTGGCTAAAATAGGACTAGGAGGGCAGATACAAGGCAGTAGATATTAACCTCCTACAATCCTAGTGCCTTGAATCTATACTGAACAAGAAGTTTGCCCCCTTGATGGATCTCTTGCTATAAGGTTTCACCTTTAAAACTAAAGTGCAAAGTGCAAAGTGTGTTAGCTATATAATGGCATATACTATACAATATAGATTAGTCTGCCATAGGCAAACTCACTATACATAACCTTTGGGGTTTAAACAACCCACTAGTAATAAAATATAGGACCGATAAACCTTAGATAAAATAGCATGTACTGAAGAAAATGGTACAATAATGGAACTGTTGAGCTCCAAATCAAAGACCCACAAAGACAATATAAGACATAAATCTATCTACCACACAAATGTACTCACTATACTGGTACTTGATATTCAAATGGTCCGTTGGTAATAAAGTGCAAAAAGAGTAATCCTTAAAGTGACATGTGCTAGGCAAAAATTGATATATCGCATAAAAATCCCACGGTATCACACATACAATACAATGTTAAAAATGGGAAATTAAAACCAAGGAAATATTAAAAAGGAATAAAAACCAAAAACGACGACAACAAAGAAATATTAAAATACAGGGGGTCAGTTTGCGGTGACGGTGATGAGCACCAAAGTTAAAAGAGATCTAGGACGATAATCTGCATCTCCGGTTGCTCACAGTTCAATATAAGGGCGCGGCTATTAGGCACAATTGGGCCCGGTACCTATCCGTTAAGTTCTCTGTTCTCTGTTCCAGTTAAAGTCCCGGTTGTTAGAGGGGAGGCCCAACCTGACTATAACGGGCTATAACGGGCCCACCCTTAGCGCTGCGGTATACGCTCAATAAATTGATAGTGCCCCTGAGCGCAAGCTAAAGCGTCACAGGTGCTCCTGGGTCCCCGGGGACTACTGGAAATTAAGGACACTCAGAGCTGGCCGTTTCCCCTCACGGCTCCCAGTCTGATACTGCGAAAAGATACTGACATGAAACCTCCCAAATCGCCTTATCTTTCACAGTCAGATTACATGCGGAATATTTGGGAGCAATAAAAATTCCGGCGACCTCGATCAATAATGTGGCCCTGCCCGGCCTCCTTCGGCCTCTGACGGGCGCAGACGGGCCCGCCCTTGGCCCGGGCTTGGCCTGGGCGCGTCCCGCGCTGCGGGAGGACAGCCGCGCCTTTATCCTGGCGGGAGAAGCTGGGGCAGCTGGGGGATGTAGGCCGTTCCCCTCACGGCAGCGTAGAGTAGGCAGGAGCCGTTCCCCTCACGGCGGTGGCGTGGAGTGAGCTAGAACCGTTCCCCTCACGGTAAGTTCCAACAGTGCTGATTCATTTTGATCATGGTTAACCTCTCCACATTTTGGGGTGAGAGGCTGGTCCTTCTCATTGTCAGAACGGCACCAGCAGCACTGAAAACACGCTCAGAAGAGACACTTGCGACAGGGCAAGCCAGATAGTTTATCGCCAGCCTGCTGAGCACTGGCTATTGGCGCCTTTTCCCATACCAATACAGCAATGGGTTTTGATCATAGAAGATCTCTGTTGGGTCATCCAGATAGGCCCTGGACCATCCACTCAATGCTCATGGGTGCTCCGCTTTACTTAGCCTCTTTTGCCTTTGCCTCAGCACTGGACTTGAGCCCTTGGTGTAGAAACCATTCCTGTGCCGATTTTAGGGCTGATGCTCCTGTTGTTGTTGTTGATGTTGTTCTTGGTGTTGTTGGTGGTTTTGGCTGCTGTGAGCCAACCACTCTGCCCTCAGGCTCTGAAGTTGAACTTGAAGCCAGCTGCCCTGCAGTACTTGTTGTGCCCTGGAGTAACGGGCTCTAATTCCCACCCGTTCTTTTTCTAGATGACTGGCTTCCACAGCTATCCAAGTTTTGTAGTTGGCAACATCCCCATCTGAAAAAGGAATGAAAGTGTGCACTAATGGTTTGTACCGTGGATCCAGAATTGTGGCAAAAATGAAATGGTTGGAAGACACAATGCCTCTTTGCAGCCTTGTATTTTCAGATAAGCGAAGGGTTAAGCTCTCCACCAACTCATATGCTTCTTTTTTTCCTCCACACCTGCGTACATTGCAGACACCCTCTTCAGCTGTTCCTGTAGTATGTGCAACACTGGGATAGCGTGGCCCATAGTACAGTTCTCCTTGCTGACTTCACGTGTGAAGACCTCGAAAGGAGGTAGCATCTCTGTCAGGCATTTAACTAGGACCCATTGGTCCATCTCAATGATCATGCCTTTCACAGTAGCATCCCCTCTTTGCATGACATATTCATTGATTGGTCTGTACTGCTCAAACAGACGTTCAAGCATGTAATATAAGTTGAGTTCCAACTGTTGGCACCTCCTGGATGAGTGCTTTAACTGGCATTCTATTATCATGTTGAATGATCCTCAGCTGCTTCCGGGCTTTAAAAGAATGGCTGAAATGTGTGCAAATTCTTCTGGAGTTGGTCAGTAAGTTGCTGACTCGGTCTTCATTTTTCAGAAAGTCTTGAACAATGATGTTAATGCAGTGTGCCAAACACAGGACCCTGAAATAGCCACCATCGGCCATGTCCTTAACTATATTACTGCCATTGTCCGTGGCAACAAAACCAGTGTTAAGCCCTCTTGGTCACAGCCATTCAAAGACCTTGCTGCCAAAGTCTTCCAAAATGTTTGCAGTAGTATGAGATTTCTCCATGGTAAACATGGCTACAGTTGCATGTTTCCGAGCCGCATTAAAAATCACAGCAGTGTCAACAACACCTGCTGCAGATATCTTTTCTCTAACCCCCACAAAAGAGATCCAGTGTGCAGTGATGCACATGTATTCAGTGGCTTGGCAACTGGTCCACATGTCTGTTGTCAGGTGGATAGTGTGAACAGCACTCTGCTGCAAAGCTTGTCCAAGCAATTCCAGCACGTCGTGATGTAGTGCTGGAACAGCAACTCTGGTGAAATAGGACCGGCTGGGAACCTTCCATTTCGGACAGATGGCTGCCACAAATTCAAAAAAACCCACCCCTTCCACAAAAGAAAAAGGGAGGAGGTCCAGTGATAACATTTTAGCCAGCTTCGCATTGTACAAATGTGCCGTTGGGTGGTTGCGTTCGTACTGCCCCTCTGACCTAAACATGCTGAGAATGGTAGCCTGGATTTTTTTCTTTTCTGACTAACACCTTGTCCACAAATGGAGCATATAGCAATATTCACCTCCTTCCTGCTAACCGAAAAAGTCCCAAACTGGGGAGGTCAATTTTCTGGCGCTGCTGGTGCCACTTGCAATGTTGGATGAACTGGTAGGTGGGCGTGACGTTTGACTCTCTGCAGTACCTACTTCTACTGAGGTGGTTGTAGTGGATGTAGGTCGCTGCTGGGCCTTTGCACAAATATGGAAGCTGGAGGTGGTGTTGGTGGTATCTGTGTTGGTGGTATCGGTGCCACATCCCTCACAGCAATTTGGGATGGGGTAATGTTGGTCTCCACTGGGGTGAGACTAATATTCATGATGACTGGCTCGTCATCATCCACCTCTTCTACATCTACCTCCATAACTCTAAGTCTTTCTGGAACCTTCCTTTTCCCTAGCCTTGTCTCGTGGCTTGTCTCACTCTCAGACTGAGGTGGCTTCCAAGTGGCATATATAGACCATCAGAAGGGGGGCTTGCAGAAGAAGTTGATGGACTAACCCTCCTTTTCCTTGCTGGGGATCTGGAAGACAATGGATCTTCTGAAAGAGTGGCTTGCTCTTCTTCTTCCTCTGCAGGAAGCTCGATCTCCTACTTTGGGAGGAACAACTACTATTGGGGGTGGTGGTTGCAGCTGTTGTTGCCCACTTATCTGAGTTTTCTGCATTGATTTGGTACTACTTTGCGATAAGTCAATTTCAACATCACTGCTTGTCGGTGTTGGACTCGTGATTAGACTGGCTACCTCTGCGACAGACATGGGCTTGGTCCTAGGTTGGTGGGGTGAGTCCACTGATGCAGTGGTGCTGCTCCCAGCTTGATCCCCGGACGCCGCTGCTGCAGGCGCAATTTTTGGTTTCCCAAAAAAGATCTTTGGCAACATACCGGTCTTGGTAACTGGCAGTGCCTTCTTCTCACTGGCAACTTTTTTGGTACTGGACCTGGTACCTTTCTTTGGGGCCATCTTCAAGATGTCAGGAGCACGCAGTGGCACAAGTTGAAGAGATGTCTGTGGTCACACGTCACTTGACGTAGTGCGCAGCAGGACTTCTGTCTGGCAGTACAATGGGTGATGTTGTCTCCTCCTCTTTTGTGCACCTAAAAGCAAAGAAGCAAGAATAACATCAGTGAAACATGGCATTTATTGTTGTGGTTCAATTACTACTAGTACAAGCAAACAAATATAATATATAACTTAGTGTGTGGTAACACTTGTTAGTGTTATTAATATTATTAAATCTATTACCTCAGTTATTAAAAAAACATAACAATACAGTGTAGCCATTTGTGAGACTTTCACAACTAGGGCTTTCATGGTGTACCGTACACTCAGGAAGGATAGGAAAGAAGAAGAACAACAAAAATACAAATGTAACAGAACCGGTTTGGCATTGTGCATCACGTGGGATGCAGCATTCAGGGAGCTGCAACTGACAATGGATGGAAGCAATAAGCCAAGAGGAACAAAGGAAAGACATGCAGGCCTATGGCAAAAGCACACTAACTACCACCACAAAATGGCCACCAGCCACATGGTCACTCACAACAAGCAGGAGGCCTGGAAAACAATGAACTCAAGCAGGCCTATATTATGGACACAAACTTTACAAAATGGCCCCTGGCCACACGGGGAGGCTCAGCCAAGGCAAATGCTGACCCACTATTATAAACACACTCACAAACTGGCCAGACAAAGGAGGCATGCTAAACAACACAGCTTTAATGCAACAGTGCCAAAACGGAAATCCGCAGGGCTAAAAAATGTTTTCAAGTTACACAACAACCACACACATCCAACAAAGGCCTTTATTTAGCACACATGAAAAAAGTGAAATACCAAAAAAACCACATTTTGCAATTCAATCCAATGCCATCCATGCCCAAAATGATGTTTAAATTCAACAGACACCACAGAAACAGTTGCTTCATGCACCCATGAGTAGCTCTGTGCCTTTTGGTTGGAAAATCCATTGGCAGACTAGGCCACATAGTGAATCAATTCAAATCAATAATATTGCAAATTTATTAGAAAATGTAGTGAACTGTGCTGCATTTTTTGCTGGATAAACGATGAAAAAATTGCATGCAAAACAACAACAAGGCATGGCCACCACAAAGAAAGCTTGCAGGCCTAATGCAGAAGCACACTGGCTGCCTTCACAAAATGGCTGCCAGCCACATAGCCAGGCCACCACAACAACAAGAAAGGGAAGACAGACAATGCAGGCCTGTGGCAAAAGCACACTGGCTGCCTTGACAAAATGGCCACCAGCCACATGGCCAGGCCGCAACAAAAAGAAAGGGAAGACAGACAATGCAGGCCTATGGTAAAAGCACACTGGCTGCCTCCACAAAATGGCCGACAGCCTCATGGCCAGTCTACCACAACAAGAAGCAGTAAGCCAAGGGGAACAAAGGAAAGACATGCAGGCCTATGGCAAAAGCACACTAACTACCACCACAAAACGTCCACCAGCCACATGGGCACTCACAACAAGCAGGAGGCCTGGAAAACAATGAACTCAAGCAGGCCTATATTATGGACACAGACTTTACAAAATGGCCCCTGGCCACACGGGAAGGCTCAGCCAAGGCAAATGCTGACCAACTATTACAAACACACTCACACACTGGCCAGACAAAGGAGGCATGCTAAACAACACAGCTTTAATACAACAATGCCAAAACGAAAATCCACAGGGCTAAAAAGGTTTGCAAGTTACACAACAACCACACACATCCAAAAAGGCATTTATTTAACACACATGAAAAAAGTGAAATACCAAAAAACCCACAATTTGCACTTCAATCTAATGCCATACATGCCATAAATGATGTTTAAATTCAATAGACACCACAGAAACAGTTGTTTTATGCACCCATGAGTAGTTCTGGGCCTACTAGCTGAAAGGCCTTTTGAGAGACTACTGAGCTAGTGAATTAAATAAATATTCCAAATTGATTTCAAAAGTTGGAAAAAATGTAGTGAACTGTGCAACATGTTTCCTTTATAAAAGAAGAAAAATTACTTACAAAGAAACAACTAGGCCCCTACTGAAACTACAGGCCACCCAGCAAAATAAATTTTTTAAAACAATGAAAAGTACAAAAACATTTAGGTGCAATGCCCTAATCAAAGAAACAACACCAATTTTCCAACTTACTTGTGAAATCTCAAATTCAAAAGTCCTCAAATCCAATAATATATGATGCAGCAGCCACAAAGGGTGATCCTTCCAGCTCCAAATCCAAATGAAAAGTAGACAGGAGATGGACAAAGCACTGGGAGGAGCCTGCTGGACAGGAACAGGAAGTTGGAGTTTCTGGGGCACGTCCTTCCTCTTAAAAAAAAAAAAGTAAAAAAAGAAAAAGGACTCCTTGCACAAAAAAGTACAGCCAAATGTCAATCTGAGGAGTTTTTTTATTCCAAATCGTCATTTTGAGAAGATTTTGATGCTGCTTGGGAGAGAACCATTGCCAGATTGCAGATTCTGTGTGTTCGGGATTGCTTTCTTCACA
The DNA here is from genome assembly GCA_963921515.1 of Calotriton arnoldi. Classification (NCBI taxonomy): domain Eukaryota; kingdom Metazoa; phylum Chordata; class Amphibia; order Caudata; family Salamandridae; genus Calotriton; species Calotriton arnoldi. The sequence goes on from CAWUFW010007030.1 coordinate 300,528, forward strand.
AAACTTCTGCCGGAAGTCCGATGGCGCGCCCGAATGACGTGTTGGCGATCGCACACTCTCGCGGGACCGTGCAGCCAGCTACCAAATCTTGTGATGCTGGCGAACGGATGGGAAATCTCGTCGGCGATCGCAGGCACCTGGTAATTTGCTCCAGCGCACGCAAAAACAGAGTGCAGAGTTTTCTGGCAACTAGAACGCGGAGATGCCAAAAATCCGCAAACTCCGTGAGCGGAGCGGAGTTTTATGCCCAGGGTTCGCATGCACCTGGATAATTATGCCCAGGTCCGATGGAACTGAGTGGGAAAACTCAATGGGAAGATAGGAGTGCACAAAGGAGTATGACACGGATGTCTCTTAGTCCCAACCCTATTTGCCTTATACATAAATGGGCTGATTAAAGCTCTGTACAGCAGTGAGGACTGTGAGAAGTTGGCCTGGTATATGCTGACCACTAATTAAAGTGGGCACCTTGTACCAGTCCAAACGACACTTATGATGTATGAGGTCAAAGATAACCTTTAGAAAGCTATCCTAGTGGTAGCTGTGGAGAGCAGCCTTCAGGCTTAATCTTGAAGGAATGTAAAGCAGCGTGTTTTATCAGAATATCATCTCCTGAATTACTAAATGAAGGAGAACCACACAGTAGTTATATAAAAATATGTATTTATTAATATAACACTCCCTTCTATCCTCTACAGGAGGATAGAACACAAAGCACACAATACTGGATCAATAGAACAGTTGTAAGTAGCACAATACACAGTGGGCTCCAGGGGGAGACCAAACCATATACTAAAATAGTGGTATAACAGTCACGACTGAGATCAAGACAAGATCTGGAGCACGTAGAATCGCTGGGACCCTAAGAAACCACCCAAGGTGAGTAGACAGGGACCCCACAGAGGCCGAGTGCAGTTACACTTTTAAAGTTTAAGGACAGTTCTATGAGGACTTCGAGTGAATGCCTTGGAACTTAAGAGTTTGAAGAGCCACCCCACCCGTGGATACCAAAGTACCCAAGTTACCTATCCCAGAGGAACCGGGTGCATAGGTCTGAAGTGGCGTCGGAAACTGCTGTCGTTCTCAATGGGGAGCTGCACAGAAGTACTGCTGCCGTGAAGGTGAAAAGGGTCCGGTGGAATCCAAGCCTGGATTCTGAAAGAAAGGAACCTGAAAGCAGAGGGGACAGAGTCTGGGTCACTTCAGAGTTACCAGGGGCTCAGAAGACGAATGCCCACCAATGTCGGGTGCTTCAGGTGCTCCCTCATAATCAAACTGTACAATCCCTTGAAATCATTCACTTTGCTGCCAAGTAACCAGCCTTCCAGAGCCTTAGTAGCACAATCTACAAAGTCTACCCAGTCCTGAGTCTGTGCCTTCTGGGTGTCTCTGAACGTAATCCTGTACTGTTCAGTGGTTAAGCCAAACCCATCAATGAGAGCACTCTTCAGGACTGAATAATTTTCAGCATCCTCTTCTCTAACAGTGAGGAGCTTATCTCTACCTTTGTCAGCAAAGGAGAGCCACAAGATAGCTGCCCACTGCTCTTGAGGTACCCTCTGTACTTTACAAACCCTCTCCAAAGCAGTTATCCATTTGTGGATGTCATCCCCACCATGGTAGGGAGGGACTATCTTGCTCAGGTTCCTCTGATCATAAGTATATTCCTTAACCCTAGGGACACTGTTGCTGCCACCATGGGACTCTAGTCCCAATTTCTTTCTAGCCTTCTGGAGCTCCAGGGATTCCCTATCTATGGCCAATTGCTCTTGCCTGAGCCTAAGTTTGACTTTCTCAAGCTCTAGAAATTGGCACTCTCTGTCATAAGAGCCATCTCTCTTATGGTATATGGAGGTCCCTACAGAGGTTCCTGAATGGTTAGACTCTGCAGAGGGAGATCTAGATCTCCTGGGTAAACTCTGCACTCTTCCTGGAGGAGTAAAGAGAGGGCCACTGGGGCCTTCTCCACCACCTCCTGGAAGATCTAAGTTGTCCATGGGGGAATCATTTTGATCCTCCTGGTCAGGGTTTGATTCCAGGTCAAAGAAGGTTTCACTCCCTGGCCTGTCCTCATTCCGTGCCCCACCCACTCTATCTACCTCATCAGACCCTGGGGTCTTCCTAAGGTCATCTAAGAGTAACACCTCTATGAGACGTTGGATGTTGGCATTTCTCCCTGTCTTAAACTTCCTAGAAGCACACATGGCTTTCAAATCCTGAAATGAGAGACCATTGTATCTAGAAGGCAGAGAGCCACTGGCTTCTCCTTTAGAAGACATACTAAGTGTGGTGTGGTGTATGCACCTACCTAACCTAGTGGGAACTAAACTCTCTTAGGTTGGAGAAAGGGTGTGCTAGACCCTTAACTTTCCCAACCCCAAGTTCAGTAGAACTTACGTATTCTAATCTTGAAGTATTATATGTGCCTAATACTTTAGTGGTTTTCAGTTAATCACTCAATGAGATGTATCTGGTAAAACAATAGCAAGCTTGAATCCCAACCGCTGCACACCAATGTGAGAAGTTGGCCTGGTATATTCTGTCCACTAATTAAAGTGGGCACCTTGTACCAGTTCAAACGACCCTTATGATGTATGTGGTCAAAGATAACATTTAGAAAGCTATCCTAGTGGTAGCTGTGGAGAGCAGCCTTCAGGCTTAATCTTGAAGAAATGTAAAGCAGCTTGTTTTACCAGAATATCACCTCCTGAATGACTAAATGAAGGAGAACCACACAGTAGTTATACAAAAAATATGTATTTATTAATATAACAATCTCTACTATCCTCTACACGAGGATAAAACACAAAGCACAGACTACTGGATCAATAGAACAGTTGTAAGTAGCACAATACACAGTGGTCTCCAGGGGGAGACCAAACCATATACTAAAATAGTGTATAACAGTCACGACTGAGATCAAGACAAGGTCTGGAGCACGTAGAATCGCTGGGACCCCAAAGAACCACCCAAGGTGAGTAGACAGGGACCCCACGGAGGCCGGGTGCAGTGTGGGAACACGACCGCGGGCTCCGTGCAATTCTATGGGGAAGTCGCAGTTACACTTTTAAAGTTTAAGGACCCTTCTAGGAGGACTTCGAGTGAATCCCTTGGAACTTAAGAGTTTGAAGAGCCACCCCATCCATGGATACCGAAGTACCCGAGTTACCTATCCCAGATGAGCCGGGTGCATAGGTCTGAAGTGGCATCGGAAACTGCCGTCGTTCTCAATGGGGAGCTGCAAAGAAGTACTGCTGCCGTGAAGGTGAAAAGGGTCCGGTGGAATCCAAGCCTGGATTCTGGAAGGAAGGAACCTGAAAGCAGAGGGGACAGAGTCTGGGTCACTTCAGAGTGACCAGGGGCTCGGAAGACGAAGCCCACCGATGTTGGGTGCTTCAGGTGCGAAGAAGGGATGCTTGACTCTGCAGCCACGAGGACCAGGAGATGTCGAGGATGACCAGGAGCCGGAGGCGAGCTGTCCCACAAAGGATGTCGAGTGCTGAGGGGTCGGTGTCCAGCGGGAGCACCAACAAGCCTTGGCAAAAGCAACCCATGAGGAAGGTCAAACAGGTTACGGTGTGGACCAGCAAGGTCCAGGGGACTCACCAAGCAATGGGGAGTCAGGGCACGTCTGGAGCAACCAGGAAAGCCCAAGAACAAGCAATGGGGAGTCAGGGCACGTCTGGAGCAACCAGGAAAGCCCAAGAACAATCAAGATGACCCTCAGGAGGACCCACAGGCCGAATGACCAAGAGTCGCAAGGCGACCTCGAGCAAGACTGCAAAGTACCAGCCCACGGAGCACTCGGTGTGAGGAGGCCGGAGTTCTTTGGTGCAATTACTGCTCAGGGTCAGGACTACATAAAGCCCAATGCACAAGCTCGGGAATTGCCAACAAGCATATGCACTTGCAAATGAATGTGGTGCACATGGGTTCGGGTTATGCAGTCCCCACGAGGGATACTGGCCTCAAACTGAGGCAGATCAACCTCAGGGACCTTCAGAAACCCACCTCCTGTGTTGCTGAAATCTTCGGAGTCCACAGGAGCTCAGGAGAAGCAGACCGGTCAGTTGCGGTTAGGTGCCTGCGAAGCAGTGGAGTGACTCCTTCACTCCAAGGGAGATTCTTCTGTTGTCTTAAGTGCACCCCAGGAGCCTGTATGGAACAAAGGCACAAACTAAGCTTCGGACGGAAAGGGGGATGAAGTCGAGCCCAGTCAAGGTCCAGCGAAGTCCAGAGTGTCCAGACGGTCGAAGGTCAGTGGTTTCTTCTTGTAGAATTTTGTCCACGCAAAATCTAAAGTCTTACAGCCAGGTAAGCCCTTTTGTACCCACGGTAGAGGGTTGGACAGATTCAGGGGACCCTCCTAGGGGAGGGTCAGGACAGAGGGGTGGTTACACCCATGTCCTTTGTTCAGTTTCGTGCCAGAGCAGGAGCCAATGGCTCCCAGAACTGGTTTGAGCTGGACTATGCACAGGGACACCAAATGTGCCCTGGGTGCAGACTTTCAGGCACTCTCAGAGTGCACCCACCCAGCCCCAATACACTAAACCCTGTCTGGGAGGTGGTCACACCTCCCTGTGACAGGATGCCTATTGTGCTGCCTTCCTCTGCTCGAGCTTGGCTCAGCAGCAGGAGGGCAGAAATGTGTCTCTGGTCGGCAGCATCCATTTTGTGCTGTCCGGGTCGAGAAGGCTGGCACCCGTTAGACCAGTGACCCCACGAAGCTCGCTTCTGAAGGGTGGAATCATACCTCCCACACCAGTTACTGGTGTGGAGGTATGATTCCAAGGTGTTTGATACCAAACACGATATGTTTCTATGCAGCCGTTTTCGAGATAGCATTTACCGCGAGGTTATAATGCACCTCTACCTATATGTCTGGCTGAGTCACAGACAACCCGATAGAATGGTCTTCGAAGGCTGCAGAGAGGCTCTGGTCATGCAGGAGCACCCTCTCACCTAAAGCCCAGCACCCTGCCTTCAGGATTGTTAAGGCCTGCTATAGGGGTGACTTATAAGTTGTAAGTGCAGTGACCAATAGATATAGTGAACCTATATCTAAAGTAAGTGGTGCAAGCACCAGCTTACACATGCTGCAGTAGCAGATCTAGAATTCCATTTTGCATGGCCTCTCAGGGGTGGCATAATACATGCTTCAGCACATGGGAGGCCTCTGGGGTACCTATGCCCTGGGTACATGTGTACCATATACTAGGGACTGATAAGGGTACCCCAGTATCCAATCTGGAGTGTACCAAATTACATGTATGTCAATTTAAGGGAGAAAGCAGATAGACTGGGGTCCTGATTAGCAGGATCCCAGTCAGACTAGTCAAAAACAGTGAGACATCAAGCAAAAAGTGGGGGTAACCATAAGAAGCAGATCCTACTTTCCAACAAGGGCAACCCTCAGACGTTTACGGGAAGACAAATTCCATCACTCCTGTTCGCAGATGATACACTACTGATCGCAAAAACACCTTTGGGCATCCAAAATATACTGAACAGGTTTGCAACAGCATGCAACTGAATTTGGTCTGGAGATAAATTGCTCAAAGACCAAATTCATGGCTTTTAACCCCCTACACAGTTTTAGAGGGAAAATTAGGCTGGGCTCAACCATGCTTGCCAAGTTAAGGTTTTCAACTGCAGACAAGGAAGAGGGGCAGTGGAGCAGGCAACAAAATGGTAGCAAGTGCAAGTTAGCAAGGACGTCAAAGGGGAAAAGGAAGAGCCAAAAAGAGAAGTAAGAAGAAAACCTAGATACTCTAGAGGACAATTTAGTAATCAAGCTCTCCTCAAAAAATCTGGAAAAGAAACATATAGATCTATTAAATAAAGGACTTACCATTTTCTCCATTAACATCAATGGATATATCTACAGCAAGGATAGACTCGTATACATTTTTGAGAAAACTGAAACTCAAGAAATTCTCTGCATTGAAAGGGAAGAAAGTAAAACTTATGGAACAGCAACACATTTCCACCATTACAACAGCAGACCTTGTAGAACATAGAGCATCAACAGATTTGGCAATAGAAGCAGAGGAATCAGAAGTTCTCCCATTGACTGAGGAATTAACAAATCTGGAGTATTGTGAAATGATGGGGACTCCAACAGACGTGAATGTTAGCAGTCGTTGTAAAGTACCTTCAAGGTTTTGCTCACAGCTGCCACCGGGGAACAAAGTGGATGTGTTCCAAGAAGTGATAACTGAAGGTCTTTACAAAATGTCCCGCACAATACAAAAGGGAAGAAAATTGAACCATCAGCATTCCAATATGACGAAAGATAACTGGGTTGCATTAAAGGATCTACAAGATGAGAATTTGATTATCAAGGCCTCTGACAAAGGAGGAAACATTGTCGTAATGGATTGGAACAAATACACCAAAGAGGCGAAGAGGCAGATCAATGATAAGGAGAATTATGAAAAATGAAACATGATCCCACTGATGAATACATAAAGTCATACCATCAAAAATGTAATGATTGGCATCAAAGATGCTTACTGGATGATGAGGAATATGCCTATCTAAAAAATTATAACCCCATTTGACCATCAATTTATTTCTTGCCAAAAGCGCACAAGGATCTCTTGAATCCACCAGGAAGGTCGATGGTGAGCTCAATTGAGTCGCTGCTTGAACATACATCAAGGTTCAATGACATTTTCTTATTTACACTTTCCCACTTTACCCTCATTCATCAGTGGCACTATGAGATATCCCATGGCAAGAAGGCTATTTGATGGCTACCATTAATGTGGTGGCTTTATACACGTCTACTGAAGATAAGGATGGTTTGCAAACCTGTAGATATTTTTCAAGGTCCAAATCCATCAGTCTGCCTGAACACCTAGAAATGTTCATAGAAATGTTGTAATTTTGTCATACACACAATATGTTACTTTTTGACAATAACTATTAATTACAAAAGAAAGGGCCGGCCATGGGCACATCTTTTGCTCCCGCCTTTGCCAACCTAACAATGGGTTGGTGGGAAGCAGAGACGGTCTGGACAGAACAAAACGCATCAAGTTTGAAATGTGATTTTAAGGGTTCCTTTTATTGATTAATTGTTTTAAATCTCGGATGGGAGTGAAGGAGATCTTATTCATTTCATCCAATCGTTGACTGATAAACCCCAGAGATTAAGTTTTACCCATGAAATCCATGCCACGGAAATAAAATTTCTTGATATGAAAATGTACATTCAAGACAACAAAATCTGTACTAAGGAATAGAGGAAACCTCACAGTACAAACAGTTTGTTGCACGCCAACAGTAGACCTCCTCGTACACTAAAGTGTAGCATATCCTTTTGCGAATTCTTAAGAGCACGGCACAATTGCTCTGAAGATCAAGAATTCACTAAACAAGCAGATATCATGTACCAACAGTTTGTGAGACAATGGTATCCTGCATCAGTATTGGATGACGCACTGGAAATGGCTTGGCAATGGAAAAGAACAGAGCCTTTAATCCCAAAACTCAAGCAAAGAAAAGATGAGGAGGCCAGAATAACATAGGATATATTATTGACTTTAATACCTCAAGCCATGAGGTAAAGAAAGTAATCACAGAAAACTGGAAATTATTGAAAATGGATGATGATCCTGATAAAAATCCTGCCAGAACGTCCTCAAATCACATATTAAAAAACAGTGTCTCTGGGTGATTTCTTAACAAAAGGCTTCATGAGCCCTCAGAAAGAAGGGAGCTTAAACTGGCTAGCAAAAAATCAGAATGGCTTCTGACATTGCTCAAAAAGCAAAGCTTGTGGTTATGTACAGCCCAGAACGTTCACCTTGCACAATGGTAGTACAGAATTCATCAGGGAACGAATCACATGTAAAACAGCATTCCTGGGCTATATTCTTGGTGCATTTTTGGTAAACAATACATAGGGAGTACTGTCAACAAACATAAATTGCGAATTTTACAACACCTTCGAGCAATCATCAACAAGGATCTCACCTATGCCATGGCCAAGCATATTTGGGCCTGCCATCTTGATGTTCCAGATTCCTGCACATTGTGGTCTAAGAATGATATATGATGTTCATTTTGTTATTTATGCTATATGTGGTACTCCTTGGGGTTCAACACATGATTTTATATTTGAAATTCGATCAATAGATGCAAACCTATCCTTCTCAATGGAAAAAGGCCTCTATTCTTCCGTTGTTAAAAAAACCTAATTTAGATCCAGGGAGACCAATAACTATCGACCAATTGCGCGTCTCCCTTTGCCAGCTTAACTCATTGAAAAAATTATGAACACTCAGCTGGCTCAATTTATTGAGGAGAATAAGCTGTTGGATGAAACACAGTTTGACTTTAGGAAAGGCCAGAGCACAGAAACCGCACTCATTAAAGCGTCTGACGAAATTAGGTTTGTGTTAGACAAAGGAGGTGCAGCAGTACTGGTGCTATTGGATCTATTGGCAGCATTTGATACGGTTGATCATGCTACGCTGATCAATCGGGTCTCTGCCCTAGGCATTGAGCACAAGGCCAAAGCCCTTCTGCCCTCATTTCTATCTAATCGCACCCAGTTAGTTAGCCTGGGCGATTTTAATTCCCCAGTTTTTTCACTCCCATGTGGAGTTCCGCAAGGATCCTCGCTAAGTCTGATTTTTTTTTATATTTACGTCACCGACTTAGCACGAGTAATCAAATCGTTTGGTCTGGGTCTCACGTCATATGCAGATGACACACAATTGGTGCTCGCCGTGAATAAAAACGGGGACGCAGTTTCGGCTAGCTTTCACGATGGCATGTTTGCCATCAGTACCTGGATGTCAAGACACTGCCTTAAATCAAACTCAGCCAAGACAGAAGTAATGGTCTTTGGAAATGTATCCACGGGGTGGTCTTCGGGCTGGTGGCAAGATAAATTGGGATCACCCCCAATCCCGGTCAAGAAAGCCAGGAATTTAGGTGTCATTTTTTACCTTAAATTATCTTTTAAACATCATGCTAACGCAGTGGTCTCCTCATCCTTTTATGTCTTAAGAATGATAAAGAAATTGTTGCCTTTTATCCCGGCTGGTACCAGGAGAAAGTTAATTTCTGCTCTGGTCATGTCTAAAGTTGACTACTGTAATAGCCTTTTAATTAATGCACAGGAAATGGTCCTTAGTAAGCTGCAGTTGGTGCAGAACACAGCCGCTAGGATGCTGTTGGGTACTCCCAAGTTCAAGTCCATCTCTAATGTGGTGCGACAGCTCCATTGGCTGCCCATAAGAAGCAGAACAAAATGTAAAGCTCTCTGTATCGCCTACAAGGCCATTCACAATACAGCTCCGGAATTCTTGAAGAAATCTTTTCTGGCATACATGCCCATCAGATCTCTTCGCTCAGCAGGTGCCAATCTTCTTGTCGCCGCTAGAACTGAGAGAACCAACTGGGGCGACAGAAGTTTCATAGTTGCCACAGCCAAACTGTGGAATTCTCTTCCCTCGCAGATCAAGGCTAGTCCCACTCTGCTATCATTCAGTAAACAAACAAAAACTTGGCTTTTCAAGTAATAGGCTTTTTTCCAGCTTTACGCCTTACCTTTTTCAGCACATAGCGCCGAGACACCTACGGGTATTTGTGCGCTTTACAAGTTGTTTAAATAATAAATAAAACTTGGTTTGGAGTCTTTTTTTGCACATGGAAGTTTTTGATCATCATCAGAGAAATTTGAAATTTTTGATCTTAGTATATATGAATATGTACTGCTCACAAGATCTGAGTGATTTGGCAACATGAATGCAAATTTGCACTTTGAGAATAGAAGACCCTACCACTGATGTATCCCAATGACATGGGTGCAACTCATTAATTGAGATAGGGGTACACAGGATGATTGTACCTTTTGTAGCACTTCAAAATGCGATTTGCACTAATTTGAGTTTGCACTCATATGCTCATTGCACTTTATTGTTGCAATTTGCACTAATGTGCATATAGCACTTTTTTATACATCTAGGAGGGTCGTAATCTCTTTTGTGCATTAACAGAGGTCAATTAAATGTGATATTGGCACAAGGTACTCTATATGAGGTATATGAAGAAGCCAGACCATTCAGATGTGATTGTAAAAACTATTTTATGCACATTGCAATTTTTTGTATACCTTCTTGTAAATAATGAGAGAAAGCAGGGGCTAGTGCCATATAGGACACATTGGATTGAAATATTGCCGTGTGCATATAGCATGCTTGGGATCATTGATTCTTGTATGTATAATGCATCTTGTCTTAGACTTACTTTATGAGTAATAATAGAAAACATGTTAGAGTACTTTACAAGGGAAAGTCTTGACAACATGTAGCTATTGAGTTAGAAATGATCCTTGGAAAATATGAACATGTTTTCTGATAAAATGAGCATAAAGAAGTGTCCTTGCAGGACAAAGTCAAGTTTGTGCATTTGATAATCAAAATAGCAGTGAGCACTTTGAGAGGTTGAATCTGGATTAGGGTTTAACCAACAAGTCAAGCAGCAGGCACGTTTGTAATTTCTATGGTCCTTAACTCTTATGGTCCTGAATATGCATCACATACTCTGCTGAACTGACTACTGGGTGTGAGTTATACATTAACCGTGCATGAAAGCCTAATGAATAGTAGTGTTGAATTACATCATATATAGAAAATGATCTGATTTATATAAACGTTAAGAATGAACAAAATGCCTAATAAGCACCATGCAGTCAAGATTTTAATTGCTATTGTTAAAGTAATGATCGTTAAGGGGCCAAGGGGAGGGGAATGTTCCCCTTTAAGAGAACTCTGTACATGCAGTAACTCATTGGCCAGTGGAAGGCTCTGTCCGAAATGCATTGTCACTCATGTAATTTCTGCAAATTAAGGATGAAAATGGAAAAAAGGGAACAAGAAAATTTGGATTGCACTACCTGGTCTGGTTGTGCCACCCGTTCTTCGAGCAACACCGAGAGCTGATGTGGTTGAAGCAGCGTGGAGGGAGACGTTGTTGGGGAAATATATATGTATTATATATCCCAATATATACATACCCCATTTGTCATTTAGGTGTTGGAGTGCTCCTGTTGTCAGAGATATGTTGGGAGCATGGTAAATAAGTTGAAATTACGAATACTTCAACATATAAAAGCCATAAAGAACAAAGACTATGCATATTCCATTGCAAAACATCTATGGGAAGCACATGATTGGGACATAAAGAATTTGCACTATCATGGTATCCAGAGCATTGAAAAGAAACCCTGAGGAGGAGATAGAGAGCAGGATCTAAAGAGAAGTGAATCAAGATGTATTATAATGATGGGAACAGAACAACCAGGGGGACTAAATGTAGATACAGAACTATGTGTGCATCTCTGAATTGATTTTGTCACTATGGGCCCGATTTGGATGTCGGGTGGAAAGCCATCCAACTGTCTGCTGGAGGCTCTCCGCCTGACATCCAGGGTTTCCCTCCAACTGCCATATTATGATGACGGCGGTCGGAGGGAAACCCGCCGGGGTATTCCACTTCTCTTCCGAAAGAGGAGCAGAATTGTAATCCCTTGAATGACGGCGGAGCCAGTCTGGGCTCTGCCGTCAGGATGACGATGTCGGTTTCCAACAGCCTTTCCATGTTGGCCTTGCCGACATGGAAAGGCTGTTGTAAAGTGAATTTGGGGGTCCCTAGCAGGGCCCCCAATCCCTCTGGCCCTCCGCTATGAGGTCTGGGGGGGCAGACATTCCAGCACAGTGTGCCACACGGTGCACAGATCTGTACAAACATTCATTTTTTAATGGAAGCTTGTGTTGCAGGCCTTTTCTGCCCGCTGCACAAGTTTTCATTGAAAAATTGATGTTTACGACTGCCCTAGGGGTGGTCACATCCTAATCCTGTGGCCAGAATCGCCGACCTAAGGTCGGGTGGTTCCAAGATGCAATGGTGTCAGGAGGACGTAAGTCCACCCGACATTGAAATGAGGCCCTTAGTTCTTATGGTCTATGCTCCTTTTAAAAGAGATGTTTAAAAGAGACGCATTAGGAATGGGGGTTCGTAGACTCTTAACCTCATCTTAACTTTCATCTTTGATTTAACATGTGCTGTTGTGTGTAAAGTATGACGTGCAAATCAGGTTTCCATCAGAAATTGATTTTAAGGCTGGTGATCTCAAATCAGGCAGAATACTAGTATCTGAAAATTAGAAAGGGCACTAAACATGGGAAAAATGTACAAACTTAGGAATGGTCATGGAGATTAATTTAGTCTTTGAGTCCCTTACAAATAATTGTAGTTAATTTGCTTTATAGAGGTTGGTGTAAAAACAGTTTTTCCCTTAAAATCTATTATTCAAGTCTGAACAATTTCAGTATTGTACAAGTATTTGCATCTTCTTGTAATTAATCATTAGGATAGTCAGGATTGGCATCTTATTTGGAGCACAGACACTATGAATTTGCAAATTTTGCACATTTATGCAATTACATTTTTGATTTGTTTTGTACAGGTACTTAACTCATTTAAATGAATTGGTATGAGCAATTTATATCATGTGAGATTTGCACTATAGTAAAAAAAAGGCACAAAAAAATCAATTTTTCCCATTTTTTTAGTGCTGTAAAAGCATTTGCACTTTTTTGCCAAATTCAAAATAAAACAACTAGGATATCTGTTAATCCAGAATATTAGCGAATTTTGCACAAATCGTGGAATCAGCTTGAATTGGGATTGAATTGAGATACATTGGTTATATTGACATTTCATAACATGCGAAGTTTGCACAGTTGTCTTGAAGGTGATCCATTAGTACTGTAAAAAGCACTTGCAATTTTTCAATCAATTGTCTGTTAGAGCTAGAATGGATAATTTATTGAATATATAAATCAATGGGTAATCAATTAATCTTATTATGATTTTACAAGGATAATGCAAAGTTGATTAACTCCGTCTCCGGCACTTGACCAGCATTCATTCTTCCAACATAGGTTGTTAGTTTTCTGTATAAAATCTTTTGTGTCCCTAATATAGGAATTCAAATTTTGTACATAGGGTGCTAGGAAGTAATCAAATTTTCAAAGATACTGTTCTTTGAGGAGATGATGGGGCGGCCAGGGGGATTGAGGGGATCCTTATGTACCTTAGGTAGCAGGTATAAGGTAGGAGTAGTAGGTGTGTCATTCTTCAAGAATTGAAGTTCATCACAACTCAACAGTTGTTGTTCATCTCAGGTCAACAGTCTGTCTTTATAGTTGCTCTTAACCAAAAAGAATGTCCTTTCCGCGGCTTTTTCGTTATAACCTCCAGAGGCGGAGGAAAACAAAAAGACAACAAAGGTGGGTGGGGGGTTCCTAAGTGTGTGATGGTAATACTCTCAAATACAGATTATTGAGAGGATTAAATATATGGCCAACCTGTTGTTACGGGTGGGAAGAGAAAAAGACCCTTTTCTTTTAATAGCCCTCACTCACTCTAGTAGTGACATGCTTCATCATCGGGCTCACCCCAACTCCTAAAGGTCGGGGTGGGCTCAACCATATTTCAGGGAGCACTCAAAGAGATTGTTTATGGGGCATACCATTAAAGATAAAATTCCTCACCCACTCCTAAAGAATTCTTTAAGAGTGGAGTGGGAGGGAAGGTTAAAATATATACAAACGGGTATCAGGATGTGATGGTCCTATGACCCTAGAATCAGCACCTGTTGGACAAAACATTTTGTAGGTACTCTCTATCGGTTTTAGTGTAACAGGTACTATTTCTCACCTGTCTCAATCCTTCTTTTACATAAATCTCCCTGTCCATTATAACTATGTTTCCTCCTTTGTCAGAGGGTTTAATAACTATAGTTTGATCTTTCTGTAGATTTTTTAGGACATTCCATTGTGTCTTGCTCAAATTGTTGTATTTCTGGGGTTTCTACTCAATTTAAGAATATAATTAGCAACAACATCTGAGATGACATCAATATTGTCCCTAGGGAGTTGTGGAATGGATTTTGATGGTACCCTGAAGTCAGTTGCCTGAGTTCCACCTGTGTCAATACCAAACATAGTGTTGATGGTTTCTAAACTATCTGGGTCAAAGGGATCACCAAATATTAGATTCACCACTTCAGTTCTTTCTAAACTATGTAATGTTTGCAGTGTGTCCAGGTCCCTATGGTCAGATTGTTGGAGTTTGGTTCAGGTTGGGGTATTGTACCCCACGCATTTCTATTGGGTCTAAGAGAGTGTACTTTAAAAAGTTTCAACTTTCTCACAAATTTGTATAAATCAGTTCTTAATTGCGCATAGTCAGGCCTGGCAGCCGGGCAAAAAGAAAGTCCTAGTTTTAAAGTCTCAATCTCCTATTTTGAAAGGTGTCTCTTCGATAGGTTCATTAGCATTAATTCCTTAGAATTTGCTGCCATTATATCTTCTTTTGCATTCGGCCTCTGGTTCCCACGCCGCTGCTTGCGGATTTGTCTTTGCTCTCATCTTCTCTGGCTTTGGTTTCTGTACCTCTGCCTCTTCCTCTTTGTTTTCCTTTGAAGGAATGTTCGTGTTCTTTTTGTAGCATCCTGAGTTCCTCAGAAAAATAAATCTTTGTAACTGGATTGCTGCTTAAGTCGTTAGCAGATCCCAGATTCGAACTTAGATCGGTGCCTGATTCTGATCTCCCTTTGTCTATGGCTCCCAGGGTTCTACCCCTTGCAATTTGCTGTCGCGCTTTATCATATTTCTTTGTGAAAGTTAGAATCCTCCCTGCTTCATAATCTTGCTCATCTTGTTGAAACTTTCGTTGTTTCCTCTGTATTATCTCCTTCTCATGGGTTTTTAGACGCTCATCAATGGTATATAAAGGTCTTTTTGACAGCCTCCTGGTCCGTCTCTTTCTCAAAATCATCCATTAATGCTGTGATTTGTATGGTTAATTCACTATGTTCTTCCCATGCGTCTTTAATTAGTATTCTGACCATTGTCTTGGAGCAGGCATTGGTATTATTAGTCCAATCTTTTAATAATTTGGGTCTTGGATTAGCTAGTGTTAGGATGATGAAGATCTTTAGCCCCTTGGGAATCCTATCTACTTCCTCATAATTTTGAAGGGAGGTAGCTTCCCACCAACGACTGCCTTTCAAGCATGATTCCTTTTTGTTTTGTACTCATGTTTATGCCGCTTGCATTGGGAACATCCACATTTAACTCACTGGTTGCAGCCGACTTCGGTTTGAATATACGGAGGGCCGATGCCTCCCGCTCCTTAAACATCTCATTTGCCATTGGTAATCCGTTGTGTAGAGTACAATACTCTCGCACCCTGGTCACTGTGGGTGATTTTCCCAATTTAGTTAGCTATTATCGACTACCCTCGATGGACAGTGTTTGAAGAAAACCCTCTAGTCCTTACCCAGTCCAGGAACAGTTGAGTTGCAGTCCCTAATTCCTGCCGTGGTGAGGGGCGCCCATTATTGTTGTTCGTGTGTGACCAGCGGGCTTCCTTTCAGCAAATCGTGTTCACATGAAGTCGCGTAATATGGAAGCCTCGCCTCGCAGGTTGGGGCTGGTTCGGCCATAAAATATTAAAATTAAAAAATGCCACTTAGGACTCTTTTAGCAATTGGGAACTGTGCAATAAAGACAGGATCCCATAAACTGACGAAGAAGCATCAGTCCTACCGTTACATGCTGTTTTCAGGAAAGACATTGAACGGTTTGCGACTTATGTAAAATAGGATATGGCAATTACATCAGCTGCCATATTTATGATTGGCTTTGCTTTTATCTTTCATTATTTAGGAGCTCATTTTATGCCATCCAATTGAGCCTCATTACAATTTGATTCTGCCTGTAATTCCTTCGGGGTAAGTATGAACACACGGGCCATTGGGAGCACATTGATAGCAGCATATAGGGAGCACATCCCCATACTTTTATCTTCGTGACATTTTCCATTATATTTTTTTTACTCCAGCTATATTTTTGCCCCTACTTTTCATTGATGATCTATCAGGGATAGCCGACCTGTTGGAATCATGTATAAATTTCAGGTGAATTTTCTATGACACCTTGATAATATTAAGTAACTATAGATGTTAACATCACGGCTCCACTGTTATATTAGTTTCTACATGTAGAGCCATAGTTTGAAAGAATAAACTAGAGATTCTATTGTGAGTTTGGAGATCATTTATAATGTTTTTCCCCAACCTTTTTTTGTCTTTTAGATTAATTCCTTTGGTTTTTATTTCTGTAATTTACGGACATGGAAGTGGATCTATCCATAGATATAGATTATTTCACTATGAATGGGAGATATAAGGTCGCACATTGAAAATATATGATGGATGGATACACATTGTCTGATCACAAACTATGGGATATAAGGAAGCACAGTTGGAATGTGATATACAAATTAAATCAGATTGGTTATTAAAACATTCTGGAGGGTTTTGTGACAGTTACCCAGACTTTCTATTGTATATGTTTTTTATAGGATTCTTTCCATTATCCATGGCTTCCTGATGAAGGCTGGATAGCCGAAACACGCGTAGAGATGGGATTATAAAGCCATGATGGATAAGAAACATATATTTATATAGTCCTTATAATTTTGGACAATGTTTAATTTAACAAGGACTAAGAACATTGTTAAATCAATCACAGTGAAATATATTGTCATTATATGTATTATAGAAGAAGATGTCCCCATTGTGAGATTTAAACCACAAAATGTTAACATATTAAAGTAATAATGAAATATTGCACAAAGAACAATATGAAGAAGGATGACTGAGGACAGATGAATGAATAAAAAGGTTGTTTCACTATATTGTAATGATAAAATATTGGTTTTATTAACTGAAATATATATTACAACTTGATTGAAATGCAATGTATTTATGTACTTTTTCTATTTTTGATACAATAAATATTCTAATTCCAGTTCTATACCTGGGTTTAGGCATTATTAATTTGATGCCCCCATTATAAACATTACATTTCAATATACAGTTGCCTACTATTAAATTACATCCTATTTAATTGCATACTATAAGCAAGAATCCACATCTAATTTCAAACACATTCCTTTATACTGGCATAATAAAATTAATATTCATTCAGTGTACCAACTCCTCTTTCTCCTATCCTACTCACTGTACCTTTAGTTAATGTTCTCACCCAAGCACCCTTCTAATCTCCCTTCTAATATAGTGTCTAGAAGCTAAACATTTTCTTTCAGCTTACATACGCTCTATTTTTTCTAAATTTTCTTTTAAATTCTACAATCTAATTAACATACTTGTAAAAGCTCTTTGCTGTTCTCACAGTGTTATTTCTATGTCTAGTAACATCTGTTTTCATGTGAACTCTCCAGTCAGAACTCCTGTAAACCACCTCCCCGTTAAGTAGAAAAGCAGGTAAAATGGCTACCCTTCATCATGTGCTCTTCCTTATGGTGCTCTAGTTGACAAAGCACAGGCTTCCTTTCATCTTTCTGTTTTACAACTTCTAAATGGTCAGTATGTCTTTAACCCTTTCCATGTTTCCTGTGAAGAAGTCCAATTTGGTCGGGTTTTTTCATGAATCCGCTGATCCACTGCGACAATCAGCACTGCCCCCGTGTAACTTTGCAGCGAGATTTGCAAATGTATACGGGGACGCAGTGGCACCGCAACAGCTCCACTGAGCTCTCAAGTGACCCAAAAAAAAAAATCTGTCATTTTACTGCCCATTTAGCATACTTTCACCTCGTTTATAACTTACACAAGGGGTCAGGAAAGCTCTCACCTGACCCCTTCAATTAGTATGCAAGCAACTTTCAGCTCCAGGGACCGTTTCCTGAGTTATAAAATTGTGGCAGCAACTTTTCTGTCAAGTTGCGGCCAGCCAATCAGGACCTTGCTGTGGCGCACGGAGCCGCGTATTCCCCTGGGGTGGATCCATAGAGGATCCTCGTCTCTAGATATACAAATTTGATTTTCCTTTAATTTTAATATCTCAAAAACTACTGAACAGATTTACACCAAATAGCAAAAATCATGGGGCATATTAGCAAGACCCACGTTAAAATTATCGCCGTTTTAGCGGCAGGAAACTGCCGCTAAAACGGCGATAATGAGCTTGCTAATATGCGTTATGGAATTCCAATAGAAGCCCAGGTTAGATGTGCAGGACATCTAACATGGGCTTCTGTTGAATTCCATAGCACATATTAGCAAGCCCATTATCGCGTTTTAGCGGCAGTTTCCTGCCGCTAAAATGGCGATAATTTAACGTGGTCTTGCTAATATGCCCTCATTTTTAGACATGAGCTAGCTTTCTGCCAAATTTGGTGATATTCTGTTTAAAGCTTTAGGCTGTAGTTGTGTTCAAAATCCATATCGGAAATTGCATGAGGAAAACGTGCTTTGGGACTCCCACTTTTTCTCAGCCTCCATTGACAAATCAAACCAAAACTTTCAACACAGCAGCTGAAGTTAGTGTCAAATTAATTTAGAATCTTTTGTGAGAATTTGTCAAATGGCCCCAAAGTTATTGGCAAAACAAAAAACACTTTTCCTATGGAAACCAGATCCTAACTATAGCTACCTACTCGTGACCGCCAGTAGGTAATATATACTTATATTTAGGAATTGCCTTTCATGTGTTACTAAAAACATTTGTGCCGTTTTATGAATCTCCATGAAACTTATAGTGCTACTTTTTTATTCGTGTGCACATGGAAAGTTTTGCGGGGATCCATCAAGTGGAGGCCAAGAAAAAGGGGAGTTCCAAAACACATTTTCCCCATTCATTTCTCCATAGGAATGTTAGACACAGCTACAGCCCAAACCGCTCAGCAGATTTACACCAACTTTGGAAGAAAGCTGGATCTTGGTCCAGAAAGTGTGCTTTTTGTGATTTGGTGTAAATCCATTCCGTAGGTTTTGAGCAATTAGGGGCCGATTCCGATCTCGGTCGGAGGCGCACCCAACACCATTCGGTCGGGAAAAAAGCCATGCGAAAGCCTGTTTCCCGACCGATCCGTACAGCACACCGAACGAGTAAGTACGATGCGCACAACAGCAAAGAATCCGGCCGAGCCGTACTCACCCAAACCAGGTCCTGTTCCCCGACCGAGGCGAATCCGGAAACGCTGAATCGAGTCGCACGGAAGGGAAAATGCAGCTCCGTCCGGCCGAACAAGTACGATGCGCTTTCCGTACGCGCCGAACCCGTTGCTACGTACGGCACGTCAAAGCATCCGGGAGAGGCGCACATAAGCTCCGATTCGCGCCACAACACGATCCACGGCTCCGAGACGAACACGCCAGCGACGAGGGACGACGCGAAGCGGCGAGGACGAGGCGAAGCGACGAGGACGACGCGAAGCAGCGAGAAGGACGAGCGACACGAACCAACCATGAATCCCTTCGTCCTGATCATACCAATATTCTACATTTACTACCGGAACAGGCACGGACGCGTACGGCGCAGAAGGTAAGCCAGACACCAACCACAAAACACATACAACACGTACACGACACATCACACACACACAGAGGGATGCAGAATATACTTACACCAGCAACAGCAGCACCATAGGGGCGGGATGCCCATCACCAATGCCACATATGCACACAGGGGCCTGAATGCGCACCACCACCCATACCCAGGGGGGCTGGATGCCTACCACTACTACCACCCTCACCCAGGGGGCTGGATGCCTACCACCACCCTTAGCCAGGGGGCAGGATGCCTACCACTACTACCACCCTTACCCAGGGTGGGCAGGATGCCTACCACTACTACCACCCTTACCCAGGGGGGCAGGATGCCTACCACTACTACCACCCTTACCCAGGGGGCAGGATGCCTACCACTACTACCACCCTTAGCCAGGGGGCTGGATGCCTACCACTACTACCACCCTTAGCCAGGGGGGCAGGATGCCTACCACTATTACCACCCTTAGCCAGGGGGGCAGGATGCCTACCACTACTACCACCCTTACCCAGGGGGGCTGGATGCCTACCATTACTACCACCCTCACCCAGGGGGCTGGATGCCTACCACCACCCTTAGCCAGGGGGGCAGGATGCCTACCACTACTACCACCCTTACCCAGGGTGGGCAGGATGCCTACCACTACTACCACCCTTACCCAGGGGGGCAGGATGCCTACCACTACTACCACCCTTACCCAGGGGGCAGGATGCCTACCACTACTACCACCCTTAGCCAGGGGGGCAGGATGCCTACCACTACTACCACCCTTACCCAGGGGGCAGGATGCCTACCACTACTACCACCCTTACCCAGGGGGGCAGAATGCCTACCACTACTACCACCCTTATCCAGGGGGGGCAGGATGCCTACCACCACCCTTACCCAGGGGGGGCAGGATGCCTACCACTACTACCACCCTTAGCCAGGGGGGGGCAGGATGCCTACCACCACACTTAGCCAGGGGGGGCTGGATGCCTACCACCACTACCACCCTCACCCAGGGGGGGCAGGATGCCTACCACTACTACCACCCTCACCCAGGGGGGGCTGGATGCCTACCACCACCCTTAGCCAGGGGGGGCTGGATGCCTACCACCACTACCACCCTCACCCAGGGGGGGCAGGATACCTACCACTACTACCACCCTTAGCCAGGGGGGGCTGGATACCTACCACTACTACCACCCTCACCCAGGGGGCTGGATGCCTACCACCACCCTTAGCCAGGGGGGCTGGATGCCTACCACTACTACCACCCTCACCCAGGGGGGCTGGATGCCTACCACTACTACCACCCTTAGCCAGGGGGACTGGATGCCTACCACTACTACCACCCTCACCCAGGGGGATGGATGCCTACCACTACTACCACCCTTAGCCAGGGGGCTGGATGCCTACCACTACTACCACCCTCACCCAGGGGGGCTGGATGCCTACCACTACTACCACCCTTAGCCAGGGGGCTGGATGCCTACCACTACTACCACCCCCACTCATAGGATGGACAATGCATGACACAACCAGCACACCACAACCTAGGGAATGCAAGAAGAAGACATCCCCCAACACCATGACAAGCGTGTGTAGACTGTGTCAAATGCCTACAACACCGAACATGACTTTGAACATACAATGTGACCCCCTAGCACATGTGCCACACATATATGTGTGTGGCACCCACAATGCTAAGCAGGCCATGACCATTGTGGCAATGGGGTCCAAACCCCCATCATCACAGTGACCAAAATGTAAGTGTGGGGTCCATAGCTGAAGCACACTTTGAGCATTGTGGCAATGGGTTCCAAACCCCCATCATCACAGTGACCAAAATGTAAGTGTGGGGTCCATAGCTGAAGCACACTTTGAACAATGTGGCAATGGGGTCCAAACCCCCATCATCACAGTGACCAAAAGGTAAGTGTGGGGTCCCTAGCTGAAGCACACTTTGAACATTGTGGCAATGGGGTCCAAACCCCCATCATCACAGTGACCAAAAGGTAAGTGTGGGGTCCATAGCTGAAGCACACTTTGAGCATTGTGGCAATGGGTTCCAAACCCCCATCATCACAGTGACCAAAATGTAAGTGTGGGGTCCATAGCTGAAGCACACTTTGAACAATGTGGCAATGGGGTCCAAACCCCCATCATCACAGTGACCAAAAGGTAAGTGTGGGGTCCCTAGCTGAAGCACATTTTGAACATTGTGGCAATGGGGTCCAAACCCCCATCATCACAGTGACCAAAATGTAAGTGTGGGGTCCATAGCTGAAGCACATTTCGAACATTGTGGCAATGGGGTCCAAACCCCCATCATCACAGTGACCAAAATGTAAGTGTGGGGTCCATAGCTGAAGCACACTTTGAACATTGTGGCAATGGGGTCCAAACCCCATCATCACAGTGACCAAAAGGTAAGTGTGGGGTCCATAGCTGAAGCACACTTTGAGCATTGTGGCAATGGGTTCCAAACCCCCATCATCACAGTGACCAAAATGTAAGTGTGGGGTCCATAGCTGAAGCACACTTTAACAATGTGGCAATGGGGTCCAAACCCCCATCATCACAGTGACCAAAAGGTAAGTATGGGGTCCATAGCTGAAGCACATTTCGAACATTGTGGCAATGGGGTCCAAACCCCCATCATCACAGTGACCAAAAGGTAAGTGTTGACAAAGAAAGAGGTGCAACTGCCAAACTGCATGGATGATTCCTGGTCACAGAACAACAAACACATCAGTGGCAAAGTAGTGTATGTGTCCCATTGCAACATAAATTGGGGGAGCCAAATCCTGCAGTGCAAATAAGACATACCTTTGGCCATGTGCAGACAAACAACACCCATGGGGCTGACACCGTCAACAATCATCAATGACACAATGACAGAAGTGACCATCAGAATGCAGACCCACATATTTGCACCAATGGGCACACACATGCAGATACCCTGTGGAGACTGCAGATGTGAGGTGAACAGATACCATACCATGGCAGCAATGGGACACACAAACCATGATCATTGTGCTGACCGATGACCTAGGAGTCCCAGGGACAGCAGGGAAACCCACCAAACTACATACAGCCAATGGCACACCCAAGATATGCCAATGCAGTGGTGCAGATGCACAAACACAAACAGGCAGACCCACACTGCACATCATACACAACAGGTGAGGGGGGGTGCCAGTGTCCCCAGGCAACCACACAACACATGAGGAGACCTGAATACCAATCATACAGATGTGCATACAGTGCCACACAAAGGTAACTCATGGATCCAAATCCCCTATGTGGGCAAGCAGGCATTGTCAGATGAGAGGGAGCACAAATCACACATGTCACACAGGCACGTAGGGACAGCAACTGACACAGCAAGACACAGACACACCACAGCACCACCCCCAGGGCCCCCACAATGTGGTGACCCTGGGCTGCATTACAATCCCACTGTGATGACAAAGCTAAATGTGGTTCACACTGTGAACCACAGTCATGTGTCCTGAGCAACTAACTACCATCACACCTACACAAGCACAAATCAAACAGCATGGCCAGTAAGCCAAGGCCAACATGGAGGCAGGGGCCTAGCCGGGCAACAACTCTCATCTGCACACACTCAACACCACACCCCTCGACCTCCAACAATGTGCAGCAGTGAAGCACACATGCACTGGTGACATTGCACATGCACCCATGACTATTCCAGGGTGGTGGGTGGGAACCAAGGTGCAGAAACACATCACACATGGACACTCAACAAGACTCCTGAATGTCTGACACACTGCACACTACGCTGTACATGGACATGACGGCAATACCACACCAACCAATGGGATCCCAGCCACAGTCACACACCAATGAAGAAGCCAAGGTCACCCACAAAGAACACACATAGACAACAACCAACATTGCAGCCCGGACCCTGAGGAGTGCCAGCAGTCACACACACAACGTGTCACAATCACTGAAAGATAACACAAACTGGAAATCACATGACAGGGGCAAACAACAAGTGCCAAGGGGAAACCTGACTGTGACCCATCTGCGTCTGCACACAAACTCAGCCCTGACAGCAAACACACCTATGGGTGACACCCTGATGACCAGTAATGTGCCATGCACCCACATCACAGAGAACCCAGGGAGAAGACTTTGGGGGAACATAGCTCAACTCAGCTAGCATCACAAACGGGTACAACACTAGGGATCACAGCATGCACAGCTAAACGGAAGTGAACACACAGACATGCACATACAACACACACCTTGGGCGCAGGCAATGTCACAGGAGTACACACTGCCATGAGGGGACTCCACTCCTGTGTGAGGAAAGCTGTGCCATATGTTGCCTCAGTAGGGCCCCATCATGTCAGCTGAGCACTTGGTCACACAATCAACAATTAGCACCAAATGAGGGCTCCCGTAACATCAGCCTGGTCATGGAAGTGCCAACGGAATCATCAGCACAGATCCAACACACTTGTATAGCAATGTTGCACTGACAACACAGATGAGTCCTTCCCCATTGATGCCCAAACCTGCATGTCCACTGGAGATGGCCACACGGTCAGGGAAGTAGACGAATTGAACAATGGCAGGCACAACAGATGTGCAGGGGTGGAAGCAACAGATGTGAAATTGCCAATCTAAGTAGGAAATCCCATTGCCAAATACTGAACACATGACACCCTCAGATGCTGCTATGGATGACATGGATACACCACAGGATAGGACACATTCCCCCTGGACCACATGGGTTCCTGCACAGTAACACTTCATTATCATGAGACCAAATATCACCATCACTGCAGCAAGGGCATGGTTAGCATCATCAACATCATGTACATCAGAAGCAAAAGCACTAGAGAACAGAAAGTTGCTTTATTCAGCATATGTGGCATTAAAAGTAGAAGTCCGGTAGAACATAAACAAAGGCCAATGGCCAGTCCATCAACAAAGTCACAAGTGGGTGACAGTGGCAGATGCCACCCTACACATGCCTGCACAAAACCAGGGACAATCCACTAGGAGGGGCAACCGGGGGGTAGGCCAGGCACCGCAGGGACAGGATCAGGGCTCACCAGGAGGAAGCAGGGAAGGGGTGGTGGGTGCTGGAGAGCCACTGACAACTGCAGTGGAGGTGTCTGACATGGTGTGTGCCGGCACAACTGGGGGCATGGCTCAGATGTTGTGGGTGCCGGCACGACTGCAGTGGACCCATGCAGATGGAGTGGACAGGTCCGCCACTGCAGTGCCCAAGTCAGACAGGGTGGTAGTGGACTCCACTGCAGTGCCTACCACCAGGGGAGGAGAATGGGGAACAGGCAAGGTGGGCTGGACAGAGGGGGAGGACACCCTCACCACATCAGTGGCACAGACAAGCGCAGCGGGGGTGTGGTGCCGGGAGAGCAAGTGGCAGGGGAGAAGGCCGGAGCCTCTTGGGGATGGTATATCTGTGGGTGGGGGAACCTGGGGCAGGGTGTGGTGGGGGCACCTGTGGAGTGGGGGCCTGAGGGATGGAGGAAAGAGACCTGGTGCTTGAGCTGCAGGGCGGCGGCGGGGTCTTGCTCTTACCACTCCCGGGGGACTTGCTTGTGGGGGCCTCAGTCTGTCTGCGCCTGGGGAGGGTGTCCGGGGGCGAGGGGCACTCTGCTCCGTGTGGGGGGGCTTCCTCTTCCCCCTGGATGCTGGAGCAGCTGGATCGGAGGGGAAGAGGCCGAGGTCACTGAGGAAGAGGCGCTGGGTCTTTGGGGTTGCAGGTGAGGCAAGGGAGGGTGCTTTGGAGGGAGAGGCAACTGAGGACTGCGCAGTGCCCATGGATGCGTGTGTGTGTACCAGGGCCCCATCCCCTGTGAGTCTGGTTTCAGTCCCCTGACTGTGCGTGCGTGTGCGTTTTGTTTGTGGCGTGTGTGTCTGTGTGCTGGATGTGTGTGTGCTGGTGTGTGCCTGTGCCGGTGTGTGTGTGCTTGGGACGGGTAAGGTGCTGGGGAGTGTGGATGGAGCAGAGGCAGGAGGGGTGAGGGACTGTCTGAGGAGGGACACCGCTGCCGTCAGGGAGGAGTCCATGGACCTATTGCCCCTCTGTAGGTCAGACATGCCCGATGAGATGCCCTCCATGAACGACACCAGCTGAGTCAACAGTGCGGTGTGCGCATGGAGGACACTCAGCATGGCTGTCTGCCCTACATGGAGCTGGCGAAGGAGGTACACAGACTCCTCACTCAGGGCAGCAGGGGACACAGGGGCAGGGGGTGCAGTGCCTGGCCCAAAGGAGACACGCTCCCGAACATGGGAGCCTCCACGGACCTGGGGAATGGGAGCCGATGGGAGGGCGGTGGTGGTGCTGGTGGTGGCGGGGACAGCAACACTAGCTGGGGTGTGGTGGCTGCTGACACCCGCCTCCACAAGGGAGTCATCCTCCGAGTTGCTCTGGTCCTCAGCTGAGGTGGATGGTGCTGAGGACTCCTCGGTGTGGCTCCCCTCGCCCTCCGTGCCACTGGGTCCCTCCGACCACTCCTCGGCTGCTGACCCAGTCTGGCTCTCTGGCTCCTCCTGGTCCGTGGAGCTGTCCCCTTCCGTGGCCGTGGATGTATCTGCAAACAATGGGGAAACAGACAAACATCAGTCACCTGCACCAAACGCACACACCACTGTGAGCACAGCACATTACAGAGCAAGCCCTGGCATCATTAGTTGTACATTGCTAAAAGTGCCCTAACTGAACAGGAGAAGCCAATTGTCAGTCTGATGCCAAGCATGGCACTCACATCCCACATGGCCTTGCACCCATCTGTCTGGTGTCTGTTGGATTGCAACACCCCAGTGTGGACACATGCACCAAGTACACAGTAGTTGGACAGTGCAGAGGACACGGTGTGGCATGTGGACATGCACACATCACAGCTCTTGCCACTGAGTCAGTACAGGTTTCCGGATGAAAGGGATGCCCAGAGTCAAATAGGAAATGCATGTAATGCATACCAGCGACAGACACCATGATGCACCCATGTCCTGATAGCCATCGCCACAATGGTGTGCATGTAGCACATGTCACTCCCCTGCAGGACCACCAATAAGTTGACACATGCCATGGCAGAGGCATGACTGCTAAGTCATACATCACTGTCTCAGTGATGTATGACTTGGCAGCCAGACAACAACACTATGCACTGTGTCACAATAGTAGGTCATGGGGAATGCAAGTCCTGGAGCTGCACAAGTGCACATGTACATCCCCCACACAACACATCATCTTAACCCTCATCTGTCCAGGTCATACCTATTGGACATATGGGAGACCTGTGACACTACCCTCTGAACCTGAGCCCCTCACAATTTGCTGTGAATGGGGAACAGCTGCCTGAACTTCACATTCGCATACCCCAGTCTGCACGGGCAGCTGATCAAACACCTACGTGACACACAAGTATCGTCTCCTATGGTCACATCTCCAGGGGCCTGCTGAGCCCCTACCAAGAAACACCCCAGCAGTCCTGGCAACTAATCCACAGCACACTGACACAGAGGCAGACACCTGAGGGGTCAAATCACTGTGCACAATGTGTCAGCTGATACACGGGAGTGGGAGTACAGAGTGCATTGCATGGCCTGGAGTAGGCATGACTGTCCTGCTCCACATGAATGAGGGATGTGCCCTGGATAGTGGTTAGCTGGCTATGTATGTGTGACACACGTAATCTGCACACTCCTGGGGCCCAAACATTGTTCCCACCCGCTGCATGGGCGTGTGCCACATACCCCAGGCACATGTGGTGGCTCAGCTCAGCAAGTGGACCGCATATCAAAGCAACACGCAGATCACATGTCCGAACACAGGCGTTGTGTGAACAATGGACCCACCCATGATGCCCACAACAGAGTTAGGGAAACAGATGCTGTCCCCCACCTTTAGTGAAGCAAACTGCAAGGACACAGTCCCAAGTGACACAATTCCCTGAATGTAAGGGCCACACCTGGGTATCAGATGAGCAGTGGGCAGGGCACATTAGAGGGACATGGCTCCTGGACAACATGACTGCTGCACTGTGGCAGTTGAACCAGGCCAGAGGAGGGCACAAAGCATGTAATACAGAGTTCACAGTGCAGTCTTTGACTCACCCCCTCCTTGCTGCTGTCTGGCCTTCAGCTGCCCATCCAGGTCTGGAAACACCACCGCCAGGATCTGGAGCATGTGGGGGTCAGGGTCCGTGTTCCGCCCCTCCTGCGAGGAGGCGACAGCTTCAGCTGGACCCATGCAATCCTCCGGGTCCAGCCCCGAAGGTCCTGCCACCTCTTCTGGCAGTTGCGGATCCGGCGCTTGTAGACCCCCACGGACCGGACGGCCCGGACGATGTCCTTCCAGATCTCCTGCTTCCGATGGGCATTAACCTGTCAGGATGACAAAGTGAAAAGGCCATTACTACACATGCAACATATCCGTGCATGACACAGTTGTATATACATGTCTCAATCACAGGGGCACATGATGTACACAGGCAGTGCAAAGCTGCCCATGGACAGTTTGCCAGACGTCACTACATGGTATCATTGCATGGGAAGTAAAACCTTGTTCAATTGCACTGTCACTGCACCATACCTGTCCAGTGCATGTCACTACACACTATGGGGGGTGACAACTACTCAGTGAGCCTGCTAGCCAGTGGCGTGCAGACTTCCAGCCTTGCTAGTCAGACAAAATGCACATTCAGAAAGGCAGTGCACAGAACACTCACCTGCTCCCCTGGTGTCCCATACAGCTTGCTGTACTGTGGAAGTAGGCTGTCCAGCAGGGCCTGGTTCTCTTCAAGGCTGAAGGCTGGGGCTCTCTCCACAGTACGTGCCATTGCAGGGTCCAGAGGGGCAGAGACAGCAGCAGTGCAGTGGCAGATGTCGTCCTGGAGCATGTAGTGCAGGCAAGTGAGCTCTCAGGGGAACAGCCAGCAATATATATGTGCTGGAGAGGCAGATACTGTCCCTTGTGTCCAAAGTGATAGGTCCAAGTCGTTTGCATCTTCTGAATCTGGCCAATCCATGGAATAGCAGCACCAAAACACGCCCACAGCATCCTTCAAATCTTCAACTTCATGACATACATGATTTTGCAACATTGTTGTGGGTGACCAACTGATTTTCCAGCAACCGACTCGTTCGAAATTCAAAAACGCGTCCGTTGCCAGGCAAGCCCATTGTCAATGGGTGCGCACCGATCGGTCCATTGCGGTACAACGCGTACAGGGGTACAACGCGTACCCGCACACATTGAATGCAATGGGCCGGCCCGGGGCACCGATCGGTCCATTGCAGTACAACGCGTACAGGGGTACAACGCGTACCCGCACACATTGAATGCAATGGGCCGGCTGGAGGCACCGATCGGTCCATTGCAGTTCAACGCGTACAGGGGTACAACGCGTACAGGGGTACAACGCGTACCCGCACACATTGAATGCAATGGGCCGGCCGGAGGCACCGATCGGTCCATTGCAGTTCAACGCGTACAGGGGTACAACGCGTACCCGCACACATTGAATGCAATGGGCCGGCCGGAGGCACCGATCGGTCCATTGCAGTTCAACGCGTACAGGGGTACAACGCGTACAGGGGTACAACGCGTACCCGCACACATTGAATGCAATGGGCCGGCCGGAGGCACCGATCGGTCCATTGCAGTTCAACACGTACAGGGGTACAACGCATACCCGCACACATTGAATGCAATGGGCCGGCCGGAGGCACCGATCGGTCCATTGCAGTTCAACGCGTACAGGGGTACAACGCGTACCCGCACACATTGAATGCAATGGGCCGGCCGGGGCACCGATCGGTCCATTGCAGTTCAACGCAGTACAGGGGTACAACGCGTACCGCGCACATTGAATGCAATGGGCCGGCCGGGGGCACCGATCGGTCCATTGCAGTACAACGCGTGCAGGGGTACAACGCGTGCACCGCACACATTGAATGCAATGGGCCGGCCGGAGGCACCGATCGGTCCATTGCAGTTCAACGCGTACAGGGGTACAACGCGTGCAGGGTACAACGCGTACCGCGCACATTGAATGCAATGGGCCGGCCGGAGACACCGATCGGTCCATTGCAGTTCAACGCGTACAGGGGTACAACGCGTACAGGGTACAACGCGTACCCGCACACATTGAATGCAATGGGCCGGCCGGAGGCACCGATCGGTCCATTGCAGTACAACGCGTACAGGGGTACAACGCGTACCCGCACACATTGAATGCAATGGGCCGGCCGGAGGCACCGATCGGTCCATTGCAGTTCAATGCGTACAGCGGTACAACGCGTACAGGGGTACAACGCGTACCCGCACACATTGAATGCAATGGGCCGGCCGGGGGCACCGATCGGTCCATTGCAGTACAATGCGTACAGGGGTACAACGCGTACCCGCACACATTGAATGCAATGGGCCGGCCGGAGGCACCGATCGGTCCATTGCAGTTCAACGCGTACAGGGGTACAACGCGTACAGGGGTACAACGCGTACCCGCACACATTGAATGCAATGGGCCGGCCGGGGGCACCGATCGGTCCATTGCAGTTCAACGCGTACAGGGGTACAACGCGTACCTGCACACATTGAATGCAATGGGCCGGCCGGGGGCACCGATCGGTCCATTGCAGTACAACGCATCACTGTACATGTGACTGGCATATGTCAGCATGCCTGTCTCAGATGGACATATGCCAGCCACAGATAGCTCCCAGGGAGTGAGGGGCACACCTACATCACGACAGCCTGTCCAAACTTTATCATAAGGCATGTAAGGCTGCATTTCCTATTGTGTGTATGTTGGTGTACATGTTGTCCTGTGGGTGTCACCTGTGGGCAGCCACCCCCAGGCTGTGCACGTGTTCATGGGGACAGGATCCTGGGTGTTACGTGTACATGACCACTGTGATGTGCAACTGTTCATATCTGTGCATGTGCCATGGTCACATTTCACAGTGGTGTATGTGTATGTCATGTCACATACCCCGTGAGTCCCATGTGGGATGGTATGTTTGAGCCAGGGTGTCCCAGTGGCACAATAGTGATGGTCCTCCACAGTCTTTGTGCATGTAGTGTTTACAATGTCTCTGATTTCATGTGCACAATGGGAGACAGTCTCCACATCCAGGTTGTGTGTGCATGGACTTTGATGTTGTGCGTGTGTGTGTCACAGACGTCCATGTCTGTCCTGCCGTGGCAAGTGGGACCACTACCTGTGGGGGTCATGGTTGTTTTGCTGTGGTGTATACATGATACTCCATGTAATGCCAGTGTCCATGTGGCAATACAGGGTCCCTGGGAATGTACCTGTCGTTGAGCTGTGGTGCCTGGGGCACATCTGTCCTCACATGTCACTGTGGGGGGTTATTGTGACACGGCAGCAGGAGATGGGAACTGTGACACGGCCTCATGATATCCAATGGGCCAACCTGGGACTAATTGATGCCACCTGTTGGACCGTGTTGACAGATGTTGGCCATGTATGTACCATACATGTCCTTCCGGAACTGCACACTTCATGTAGTTGTGCCTCATAATGATGTATGTTGGGATATTGAGTGTGTTCAATGCCGCATATGTGGGGTGACTGACAATCTTGCTTACTTCTCCTCTGCACTGCAGGGCTCCTGCTGTCCATCGACCATTCCCAGACCTGGCAACAATGGTGGAACGGGACAGCATCCGACGGTACCGCTTCACCAGGCAGCTGATTGAGGATTTGGCAGTGCAGTTGTCCCCACATTTGCAGCCTGGCCGGCCGTATCCTACAGCGCTGACCCCCAAGGTGAAGGTGATGGCAGCCCTACACTTCTTTGCCACCGGTACCTTCCAACATACTGTGGCGACTGCTGGTGGGATGTCACAGACCATGTTGAGCCGTGTGCTCCGCGATGTTTTGGCGGCAATGTTGCTATTCCTGAACCGGTACATCTATTTCCCTAGACTGCGACGACTCACTGATGTGAAGAGTGACTTTTATGCCCTGGGGAGGATGCCGCATGTCATTGGCTCCATTGATGGGACACATGTGGCTTTGGTACCACCACAGGCCCAGGAGCAGGCCTACAGGAACCGCAAGCACTACCACTCGGTCAATGCACTGGTGGTGTGTCTTGCAGACATGACCATCACACACGTGTGTGCCCGTTTCCCTGGTTCAGCACACGATGCCTTTGTGATGAGGAGTAGTCGCATCCCCAGGATGATGGCACAGATGCAGAACCAGCGTGCCTGGCTTGTCGGTGTGTACTGACTTTGTGCCATTGTGTGTGATCTGATCTGTAGTATTCCGCCCACTTTTCCAAGTCAGCTAATGTGCACTTGTCTGTCCGTAGGTGACTCGGGATACCCCAACATGCCGTGGTTGCTGACACCCCTCAGGAACCCTGTGACACCAGCCCAGATGCGCTACAATGAGGCACATGGTCGGACCAGGAGAGTGATTGAGCGGACATTTGGTCTCCTGAAGAGCCGCTTCCGCTGCCTGGACAAGACCGGAGGGTCCCTCCCATATGCCCCTGCGAAAGTGTGCAAGATTATCATCGTCTGCTGCATGCTCCACAACCTGGCAGTGCGGAAGGAGTTGCCTCTCATCCAGGATGACAATGACCAACATCCGCCACCTGTGGAGGATCCTGGCTTGGACCACGATGCCAGTGACGATGATGATGATGATGATGATGGTGATGTCCGCACACAGCTCATCACCAACTTCTTTAGCTGAATGTGAGTATCCTGAGGTGTCATGTCAATGATGTGAGTTGGCATGATGTGTGGGTGGTGCTCTGGTGCTGTTGGAGTGTGTCCATGGGCTACTTGACTGGATGTGTGTTGCGATGTGTGCTAACAGGTGGGCTGTACTCCCCAACAGTGTTGACATGCTAACTTGGTTCTGGGTGGGTATCTTGTAACATGTATTGTGCATGAGTTTTGCTGTTCTGTCCTGTACTCCATTGCTTTTGACTGTGTGTCATTTCTGTCCTTCACAGGGTACTTTCAGATTCGTTTGGTCAACTGTGTCCACCGACGACGTGATTGCACTTCCAGGCTGGTAGCTGTTGTGTCCCTACAGGTGATGTGCGCCACACCCATGGACTTCCTTCCGTCTACAGTTGTTGACTGTGTGCCCGCTGCCAGGTGGGATTACCTTGCATCTGTAGTGGTTACGACATGTTGCAACTGTGTAATAAACCTGTGCTTCACTTTGTGATGTGCGTTGTCTGTGGTCACACATTTGAGTGCCATTTGCTTACTGCACCTGTGGGCTACTTGACTACAACTGGGAATGGGTGTGGTGTCTGTGCATTGCACCGTCTTCCCTGGCAACATCAGTGTAGGCAATGAGTCAGATGGCCTAGGTGTGTATGTGTTGTGTAGCCCTGGTGGTGTGTCTCCCTCATATGTGTCACGTTGCCTTTACTCACATGCCTGTGTTGTCCTTGCTGTTGCAGTTCGCATACACAGTGTAATTTTGCAGTTCATCATCCCCATAACAGCACCCACGTTGGAATCACGACAGAGGCAAGTATGGTGTATTAGTGTGTTTATTGTGATACATTTGTGTTAATAGTGCATAGGATGGGTAGTGCTGTACATAAATCTTGCAATCCGAAGTTCCTAGGTGAATTGAAAGTCCTGGTAGACAGGATCCCCAGTATCGGGGCCACAGTTGTCTGACACATTGGTCCAACTTGTACTCCCCATGCAATGTGTGGGAGTAGTGTTGCCGTCAACAGGGTGAACAGTCTGTGCACAAAGGCGAACATCCAGAACAGGTTCAGGCTTCCTGGGAGTTGCGCTTGGCCATCGGCCTCTCACTTTCCCCTCCTCGGACGACCCCTCTTCTTGGGGGGGCCCTCAAGTACAGGCTGCTGCGGTGCAGGGGACTCTCCGCCAGAGTCATCCTCCCTCCCTGTGGCAGTTGCAGTTTGTTCGGCACCAGATGTTGTTGGCACACAGGGAGGTGTGGACTGGTTGCTGTTCATCTGGCGGAGGCATTGTAAAATGTCCCTGTGCACCGCCGTCATCTCATGCAGTGCATCCCACTTGGACTCCACGCGGGACATGTGTGAGTCCACGCGGGACATGTGTGACTCCACGTGGGACATGTGGGAGTCCAAGCGGGCATGATGGGCAGCCTGCTGCTGTTTCATGTCTCTGAGGAGCCCCACTACCTGGCTGAGGTCTCCGGTGCTGGACTGGTACGCATCAGCTATGCGTACCAGTTGTGGGTCATCATGCACACCAGCAACGTCTGCAAGCAGCGACCTCTGTCTCCCACCCCTCCCACCACCCCTGCTGACATGTGCAGTGTGTGCAGTGGCACGCACAGATAACCCTGGTCCACCTTGGGGGTTGGTGGTGGTGGTGGTGTCCATGGCCCCAGGTTGGTCCAGGGTCCCGGTGCTGGTGTTGCTCCTTGTTCTGTCCATGTCGGCAGGGATGGTATTTGTGGTGACAGTCGTTGGAGGGGTGGGTGCAGGGGGTGCAGCTGGTGGTCCTGCTGGTGCTGCAGCTGGTGGTCCTGCTGGTGCTGCATGTTGACTTGCACCGGATGTGCCAGGTTGGTCTTCATCGTCCGAGGAGGACAGAGGCTGTACGACGCCAGTGAGCTCCGCATCCTCTTGAGCCTGGGACTGGGACTCCTCAGCGTCTGCTGCTGTGTCCCCATCATCACCTGTTTTTGGGAGACACAAACAATGTATGTTATGTTTCTGCAGGCATCAATGGTTGACACACATGACAGTTGTGACTGTGCCTCTGGGTGCGGGCCTGTACATTGCATTGTCCTAAGTCGTCACAGTCAGGGGTTGATATTGGTGTGGCACATTGTCCTGCATTATTTGGGCATTTCTGTGTATTTTTTGGGGTGTGAACATGGTCTGCATTGGTTGTGTTTGGTTGACAGCCGGCCCTCCTTCCCACCCACCCAGCCAGTCAGTTATCCCACCATGGACTGTGCTTGCGTTTCAGGGAGTGGAAGTTGTCTCTCAGGATGTCAGTCAGTGGTGTCCTGCTGTTTGTTGGTGCACAGTTGGCAGCAGGGCCTTGTGCTCCCCACAGCAGTAGCCAGTGTCAGCCATCTTGTGAGTCCTTCTCCACTCCCTGTGATGTGAGCATGGTTCAGGGTTGTGTTGATGGGACAGTTGTGGGGGTGAGCTATGTCTGTGACTACGACTCCCATCATGCTATTGCCTCCACCCCACTTCCCAGCATTCCCAAACTTACTTGCTTTTGTGGGGAGTTCAGTGTGTGTGGGTGTGAGAGCAATGGCAAGATGGCTGACAGTGGTGTCCTGCTGTTGGTTGGTGTGCAGTACCCAGCATGCCCTTGTGCTCCCCACGACACAGCAACAGTGTCAGACATCTTTGATGGCCCTTTCCACTCTCTGTGGGATGTGCATGCGTGAGTGTGAGCTTGCTGGGCCATGTGGTGGGGGATGTAGAGCTGTGACTACGACTCCCATCATGCTATTGCCTCCTTCCCCCTTCCCAGCATGCCCATGCTTCCTTCCTTTTGACTCTGCTTCCCTGTGGGGTGGGCTGGCTGTGCTGACAGGATGGCTGGGAGTGTTGTCCTGGCAGTTGTTTGGCTAGAAGTCCCAAGAGTGGCCCTGTGCTTCACACAACATAACCCAGGGTGGTGGTTCTTTGTGGGATCTTGTGTTAGGATGGGGGGCATTGCATTCTACCAGGTGGGTTCTGTGGAGTTTGTGTTGGGGTGTGTGTGAGGGGAGGTGCTTGTGACTATGGTCAGTGCTGCAAGTCCTCCTTCCCACCCAGCTAGCCAGATATCCCACCATGGAACGTGCTTGCATTGCAGGGAGTGGAAGTTGTCTCTCAGGATGTCAGTCAGTGGTGTCCTGCTGTTTGTTGGTGCACAGTTGGCAGCAGGGCCTTGTGCTCCCCACAGCAGTAGCCAGTGTCAGCCATCTTGTGAGTCCTTCTCCACTCCCTGTGATGTGAGCATGGTTCAGGAGTGGTGTTGATGGGACAGTTGTGGGGGTGAGCTATGTCTGTTACTACGACTCCCATCATGCTATTGCCTCCACCCCACTTCCCAGCATTCCCATACTTACTTGCTTTTGTGGGGAGTTCAGTGTGTGTGGGTGTGAGAGCAATGGCAAGATGGCTGACAGTGGTGTCCTGCTGTTGGTTGGTGTGCAGTACCCAGCATGCCCTTGTGCTCCCCACGACACAGCAACAGTGTCAGCATCTTTGATGGCCCTTTCCACTCTCTGTGGGATGTGCATGCGTGAGTGTGAGCTTGCTGGGCCATGTGGTGGGGGATGTAGAGCTGTGACTACGACTCCCATCATGCTATTGCCTCCTCCCCCTTCCCAGCATGCCCATGCTTCCTTCCTTTTGACTCTGCTTCCCTGTGGGGTGGGCTGGCTGTGCTGACAGGATGGCTGGGAGTGTTGTCCTGGCAGTTGTTTGGCTAGAAGTCCCAAGAGTGGCCCTGTGCTTCACACAACATAACCCAGGGTGGTGGTTCTTTGTGGGATCTTGTGTTAGGATGGGGGGCATTGCATTCTACCAGGTGGGTTCTGTGGAGTTTGTGTTGGGGTGTGTGTGAGGGGAGGTGCTTGTGACTATGGTCAGTGCTGCAAGTCCTCCTTCCCACCCAGCTAGCCAGATATCCCACCATGGAACGTGCTTGCATTGCAGGGAGTGGAAGTTGTCTCTCAAGATGTCAGTCAGTGGTGTCCTGCTGTTTGTTGGTGCACAGTTGCCAGCAGGGCCTTGTGCTCACCACAGCAGTTGCCAGTGTCAGCCATCTTGTGAGTCGTTCTCCACTCCCTGTGATGTGCGCATGGTTCATGGTGGTGTTGATGGGACAGTTGTGGGGGGGGCAATATGTGTGACTGCGACTCCCATGATGCTATTGGCTACACTGACTTGGCCAGCATACACAGAATTCCTTCCTTTGAGTGGTCTTCACTGTGTGTTGGTGTTGTTGTGGTGGCTACATGTCTGGATGTGTTTGTTAGTTCTATTTGTGCCACTGCCTAGCTGTAGTTGTAGTTGTGTTTGTACATGTGTTGGCACAGTTGGATGTGACTTTTTTGATGGCATGTGTTGTGTTTATCTGACTGACATACACATTTTGGGATGATTCTGTTCTGGTTGCTGTGTAATTGCTATGAGTGCATGGTTTGACTCTCCCCTTGACAGTGATGTGTGTGTTTTGTGGCAGTATATTGTGTACATTTGTTGTGTACTCACCAGGCTCTGGGATGTCCTCTAGTCCATATACGCTCACTGGCGGAAGGATGGCCCGCACCTTCTCCTCCCAGGGCCTGAGGTATATTGGCTTGGCAGGAGGGCCACTGCCGGTGTATTGGCTGTTGATGTAGTCTTTCTTCAGCAGGTCCCGTACCCTCCTGCGCACGTCATACCACCTGTTCTGGATGTCGCTCTTTGTGCGCCGACATGGTGATTGTGCGTTCACCCTGTTGATGATCCTCTCCCACATCTTGGTTTTCTGGGAGATGGGGGTCTGTTGGACCAGTGTGCCAAACAGCTGTGGCTCTACCCTGAGGATCTCGTCTACCATGACTTCCAATTCACAATCTAGGAACTTGGGATTCTTCTTGGGGGGCATGGTGATGGGTGGTGATGGTGAGTGATGTGTGTGTTGGTGTGCAGGTGAGGGTGTGTGAGTGTGTGTTTTGCTGGGTGTATGTGAGGTAGGTATTTGTTGGTGTGCTGATGGTGTGTGGCTTGTGTGAGGGATGAGCTGTGGGTGTGTGGTTGCTTTCTCTTGGGTGCTGGCAGTGGAATGGCATTTGCAAAGGCTCATGGTTGTGATTTGTGTCCTTTATATGGGTGGAGTTGTGGGTGTGTCTTTGTTCTCTGTCCCCACCCCCCAGTATTTATTGGCTTGGTAATTGCTTGTTTGGCCTTTTTTGGGTGATTTTTCCTTTGTACTGTCTGTGTATGTTGGAAACGTTCTTGTGACCGAGTCGGACCCTGCATTTGTCTCGTACGGTCTTCTCCGTTTCGTTCACGCTGTGTTTGTGCAGTTTTCTATGCTGCGTACGCGTCGGTCGCGGTGTTTTGTGTTGCTTCGGCTCGGTTTTGTATGCGTGTCGGTCGTGCGGCTTGGCCTCCGTCCGACTCGCTTGTGGTTTCGCACCTTGCATCGTACTTTGCGGTTTGGAGTTCGCGTGTACGTTTCGGTCGGATTTGTTCCGGGTGCGTGTCGGTCGGTTGGATTCGCGTGTTTTTCCGGCCGGATTGCTGTTTTCCGTGCGGCTCGGTCGGTCGACTTGGGTTCGGTACGTGTCGGTCGGATTTTTCACGCCTTGCATCGTACTTGGCGTGTCGGGCGCCACAGGTACGTGTCGGTCGGTATTATTTCCGGATCCGAGTCGGTCGGTGCTTTTTCCGGCCCGAATCGGAATCGACCCCTTAATGCTCAAAAAGGCTCAAAAATATTGTATAAGTCATGGTGAGGGTTTCCGTCTTAAAAACAAAAAGATTTTTTTGTTTTCTAGCTTTTCTGTTTTTTCAAGGAGTCTTACATTTTAGCAGCACGACTAATCATCCTGTTGCTTTAGGTAAACTCCTTATGCCATTTTTATTTGGTACTTGTGTCGGGAGTGACATAGGTTGAGTCTCTAAATGCTCCCCCTTGGCCTTCTATGTGATGCTATGGACATCATAGGTAAGGCCATTGAAAATATGTGACTCTGGCGTCATTTAGACCTTAGAAGGCAGCACTCAGCGCATTCTGTCTCTGGTTCCACTAGTGGTTGAATATTTGCTGTGCTGAAAGATCCCTGAACGCATGGCAGGAATCTCTTCGTCAAAAGTAAATCCATCGATGAGTGGATACACTATCAGAAAAGGTGAATGCTGAGCGAGGAGCCATTGGCCTACCAAACATGCTTTGTTCGGTTTTCAGAGAAACCGCCCCCCCAAAGAGGGGAATTGCCTCTGAAAAAATACAATCAGTAGCCTGTGCACACAATGAGTGTTCTCCCTATATGGGGCAGCAATTGGTGCGTTACCCTGCATGCATGGCAGACCATGGCAAGGAAAATATGCATCAGGGGACTGCGAATATATTGAGATCCCCCACTCGAAATGTGGTGGGGAACCATGAGTTTGAGGGGGCAGGAAAATGCTGATTTACCATAGTTCTTTCATCCTCCCTAACACTAAATGAAGCCCAAATTCTTTAATGGCTTCCGAGCATAGAAAAGCCTTGAAGGGGAGGACCATGCAAGAAATGTTCTATTCTTAAGTATTAACTGTGAAATTAGTGTAAAATGTGCTTAAGGAAATCATTGTTTCTTGTGTAGAGGTGCAAGAAACTCACGTAATGTGCTGTCACATAATTACCAAAATTACGCTACATTTTGCATAATTATGCAAAGCAATTTTGCGCTTAAAAAAATCACACAAACAGTCTATTAGGGTAAAAATACTACCTGAAAATGTAGTTGATTTCTAGTTACTCCCAATCAAAACACTGCCATTCGTGTTCGGATTTGAAGTTACGTGCTCAAAAATTACCCAAACAGTCTGCTCGGGTAAAATAATGTACCTGAAATGCTGCTCACATAAAACAATTACCAGAAAGGCATCTCTTGTGTTGTAATTTCTCCCCGAACTACAAGATGTGGTGTAATGATGTAGCCTCTGTAATTTCACGTACATTTTGCTCCGTGAAATTACCAAAATTACGCCAATTACACAGGGTTATTTAAAATTTCATCCAGGTCTCCTGTGGTGTACAGCTGTGTTGATTTTTGTGGGTCTATGTATGTACATATATATATATGGATATATGTGGATGCAGCTTAGAGCGCACAAGTCTAGCTGTAAAGCAATAGAGGTCTGAACAGTAATAGAACATATTTGTGCAGGAGCAATGGGTCCGAAATGAGGGGAAAAAGACTAGCATCCAAGTGAAGAGAATGGCGAGGGACAGGAAAATTGCATTAAGCAAAAGGGAGCTGTGGGTTCACTGAGAGGTAGAGAAAAGAAGACACTCTCTGTGGGTACTTGTGGTGCCAAGCAAGAGGGTAAGGTTATAAGTAGGTGGTGGGGAACAAGGGAGAATTACTTCAGAAGGTCATGGTAACTAGACAGATACATTGAGGTGGAATATAATTGAAGACCAGGGTGTTTCAGTGTCCTAGTGAGGGGGCCCAGCTACTGGGATTTTACTCTGGTATCATGTGTCTCTTGAAGAGGTGGGTTTTAGATGTTTCTTGAAGTAGGAGAGGGAGATAGGAGGTATGATAATTACATAGAACAGCAGTTCTCTCAATGCCCCCACAGTGCTCCGACTTTGTCACCGCCAGGAACATTTTATAAACTGATGCCACTGTTTCAGTTCACTCTTTCCACCATGTGCAATAACCAGTAAATCCATATGAACAGAAAATGTGATTTCAGTCTACATTTGTGAAGCTTGACCTGTAGTATAAAACTTCAAAATAGTGAGTTTAGAAAGAATAATGTCGAGAAGGAAGGAACGGATAAAAATAACTAAGACTCTGCTCATTGGCTATATTTGCTCAATTTTAGAGAGGACTAGAAAACACACGTGGTGATGAATTGTGATATCTTTGACAGGAAAAAGCAAGCTGGTCATTGAAAATATTTTTAAACAGGAGTTAGAAGAGAGGATGTTCATCCACATTTCTATTTGTAAGACTTGCCCTGATACACACACAATTCTTGTTATGGATATAGAAAGAACTAAAACATCTGCAATTATGTCACTCAAGATGGCTTCCAATGTGAACTAAAATAATATTCCAAAGTATGATGGAAGGTAGGAGTGAATTGAAAAAAGAAGACACACATACTCAGACTTTCCACATCCTCCCATAAAAACAAAAAAAAATATTCCTGGCAATATCTAATATTGTATAAGGAGTCATGTTCTCAAAGGTGAAAGTGTGATAGCACACCTCTAAGAGATCATAATATAGCTGGTGGTGGCCTCTATCAGGGGACGGGCATGTTTTGGAAAATAGATTTTAGCATATAACATAGATTAAAAGGCTTATGGGATTACAGATAGAGAGATGCAGACATAGGCAAGCATCCGTTCAGGTAAACATCTGAGAAACATTCTTTTATCTACAATTGGATCTTGAAATAAATGGAGTACAAATTTGGTAGTCAGGATATTCTGAAATTCCACGCCAAGGACTTGTACAGTTTGCTCAGTGGTTGCAAGTACAAAAACAAAAAAGACAGACAGACTCAACTCCTGTGGTATCCTATGCTCAACTAAGACCATTTCTGTAATTGCTGAGCCATCTACCACCCATGCTTTTCTTTAAACAACATAAATAAAAACTTTATAAAATCATAAATAAATGGTGCTATACATTCCTGTCCTTCCTAGTAGGGCACTGATCACCAGAGATGGAGGTGGGATAAGACAAGTAGATTTTATGAGTCACAATCTCCTCCATGGTCACATGCCTGAATGAGAATCTTTCTTGTCTAGTCAGTGATGGTGTCATTGCGGAAAGGCTCCATTGTTCTGTCAATAGTTATTAGCTTCCAAACACACACTAGAGGTTATGGGGCCTCAAGGGTGAGCTGGCCTCCAAAACACAATGTTTTAACACAATAAAGCTAACCGAGATTTTATTTTGCGATTATACATCCCCCATGATTCTACTCAACACTGTTTCCATTACTGGACATACACAAAAATGTAATGGGATGTCCTCACATACCACAAGGTGTCATGCTTCATCAATGGACAACCCATGCCATCCAAAAACCTGGTTTGATAGAGAGCGGGGTAAACAGCGTTTAGTTCGCATGCTAAACAACGCATGCCATAACAACGCGGTCATTACAATGACCGCGTTGTTATTCACATACCGTTACAACGCAAGTCGGAACAACGACTTGCGTTAGGGGAGCAGAAGGTGTTGGATTTAAAATCCAACACCTTCCCTAGTGTCCGCACAGGCTGGAGTTGGAATAGTAAATTATACTATTCCAACATCCAGCGCCCCTAAAAGCAAGTCGTTGTTCCGACTTGCGTTGTATACGATATGCGAGAATAACAACTGCGATCGTTGTAACGACCGCAGTTGTTATGGCATGCGTTGTAAACGCATGCGAATAAACGTCATATATTCAAGAGTGGGCCTACACGAGGAGTCAGGGAGGCAATTCTACCTAAGAACAGACCCCTGATCTAAATAGACTAAAAACCAATGTGACAACCTGAACAGACCTTTATATCTACTAGAAATGACACTTGGTATTAAAAAACACATCTAGCCCATTGGGTCAGGCATTTCAGTGTAACCCTCAAGTTTAATTCGTATCATGGTCTTAGAGCTCCATCTCTCACCCTGTCACATCCCTTTCCGCAATACAGAGCAGGCTGAATAGCCTTTTTTGATTTCCTCTCAGCTGAATCACCAGAGAGAGTACAGAAACCTTATTTGGAGATCTTCATATCCTTTTGCATAGTTACAATCACAGTCTCACCAGGCATTTCAATAATCCCTCTACCAAGAATCATGCTCTGTTCTACTAATAAAAGATATTTAGCCACTATTTTCTTTAGAATCTAGATACTGTCTCTATCCCTACCAGAGGACATTCTATACAAATCTAGATAAATAATTCCTAAGGCATCAGAGCTGCTTCCAAAGTCACAGCTACACCAACAAGTGAAACTAGCAGCTTGCCGGCCCCCCTTGTCCTCGCAAAAGGCGGACAGGCCTAAATATGTGCATGTGAAGAACAGCAAAGTGTACACCAATGTGGCCACGTTATTGGCCTCTTACAGTTTGATGTCAAGCACAGTTCAAATTTCAGAAACTGAGAGATGTGTGTTAGTTAATGATGTTCTCATGTATGAGTCACCATTAGCACCTACTTTCTTCTATTTCTACAGTCTACCACTTTTTAGAAGTTCCTACCACCTACAACACCACATTCTTGCAGCTTTTAGGGCCCACTCAACTGTCATCCTACAACCTGAAAACAAATGTCTTCATTGAGCCAGCAAATGGCTGATTTCACGTCTGCTTACTTTGTCATGTTTGCTGTTAGCTCTGTTTCTTGTACAACAAAGTTATTTGGATCTGAGATTATGTAGGGTCTCTCAACATGTATGACAGGAATAATTAGGTGAATTTTTCCCAGCTTGAATAATATTAAACTACTTTTAGCCCTGCGGAAGGCCAATAATAATTGATAGGAGGGTTAAAACGATGTTGACACAAGTCTTATTTGAAACTCACAATCCTCTTTATAGATGCATATTATTGGATCCAAGCTTAGTGTGAGCAAGAAGGGGTAATTGTTCTCAGTAGTGTTATGACTGAACACCAGTGGAAGAATGTTTTTAGTTATTCACAATGTTCTTGGATATGGTGGTAGATACAGTGCTTAATTTGTAAA
This sequence comes from Calotriton arnoldi, assembly GCA_963921515.1. NCBI lineage: Eukaryota > Metazoa > Chordata > Amphibia > Caudata > Salamandridae > Calotriton > Calotriton arnoldi. Next base: position 343,403 of record CAWUFW010007030.1, read on the forward strand.
AGAATGAGTGCAAGTGCCCAAAGGTCTGTTCAAAAACCCCGGACCGGCACTATTAGATGTCAGTGCCCTAAATACCAAGGCTGCATAGTCTTGAATTCACCTCAAGCCTCTTCAATCCACTAGCAGACACTGTTCCCCTTCTGGCTCACTCTTTCTGGTCCCTGCTTTTTCCCCCTTTGCTGGGTTTCCATCTTTCTCTTCCTCCTTCTTTCCCCTTTGTGTGTATGTCCCTCTCTTGCTTTAGGTAAATGTCTGATGAGGAAAAATAAGTGCCGGTCCCCAAAATTAAGTGCTACTGGGCCCCAATGACAACCACTGGCTCAAATTTAGCACTGGGCAGATATGACATCAATAATGAATTCCTGCATACTGCACGTTCAATATAAAATGTTGTGTATTTTTCTAAACCGGTGGCATCCTGGGCAATAAATGTTTGAAGGCTTAATTGTGGGTATTTTATGGAAAATAATTATCAATACCAGTAGAATTGGTGCATGACCCTTGGGTAAGGACCCTTATTGATAAATGGGTCATGATTCAAATTTTAATAAAGACTGGAACATTAGGAAATGTTGCAATACTATTAGTCGAGTATTTGGACTGATTTGTGTTGAAAATATTAACTTGAAATAAACAAAATGTAAATGATGGATTTGCAAGTGTTTTCTAATTTGTTCTTCAATAGTGGGCCATCTGTAAGGCCAAGGTGATTTATTTTGTTTAGAATAAGATGTTATGTCTCTGCCTGTAGGTAGTTGGCCTAAATGAGGTAGGCAACCCATACACACAGAGTACATTCTAATCTTTAGTGAATATAGTTTCTATTATGACCCTCCAGAGGGCCCACTTTGGAACAGGGGAACCATGTTTGATTCCTCAACAGCCTGTGATTATGGGCAAATGACTTAATCGCCCCATGCCTAAAAACATTAAATCTGACTTTGTATAATGTAATCTGTAGCGCATGTAAAACATTCTAATTCCCTTGGCCCAAGTTTGAGCCACATAAAAGTTAAAAATTGTGAACCGCTGTCCCTAGTTGACAGCAGCACTTTCTGGAAAACAACAAAGAAGCCAACCTGTTCTTCTTAAAATTATAATGAATGCGTCTCCCTTAAAAATCTCAGCGAGCGGAAAGCTCGAGGCCACAACAAGGAAAGCGAACAAATGTTCACCTTCAGTGATTATAGAAAATTGGGAGAGTTCAAGTGTTAATGCGCCGACGGAAGCCGCGAGGACGCGGAGTACCAAAAGCGAGGCCTTGAGAAAGGGCCTGTAATGGCCATATATTTCAGAATCCGATGACCTTGGTTTCAAATCTCTTGCTCATAATGGGGAAAATGATGTGTTTGTGTAATAACAAGATATTTATTAGCATACTAAGCAGCCACATTATCCTAAAGGAAGACACATGAAACAAAAGTGAACAATAAAAAAATCTTTTGTTTTTCCCTTTTCTTTTTAAGCATATTGTTATGTTTTCAAATATATATAACGAGTATGAGAAGAAAGCAACATTAACTATGTGTCAAAGCTGAGAGATGCGTGTTTAGGGTAATTGGCATGTATACTAATGCATTAAATGCATATTTAAAAAAATAGTGTTATGAAATGTACGCGTGATTGTTCAAACTCCGGTTACATTAAGTAAAAGAAATGCACCAAAATCAATTGCCACTGAGTTATGGCTGCTTCTTTTACGACAGCCAGCAGATATTTCAAGATTGCTGGGCTCTTTTCTGAATAATTGAACATATATATGCTATTTTAGTCCTCCAGGTGCACTATTGCCAAAGCTATGACCAGGGCTAGACTCAGAATTAACAGCAGGGCCTCTCCCTTTCACCCCTCCCACCTCCCTTTCTCTCTCTGTTTCCGGTTCCTGCTGTGATGAATCTCAGGGAGGTAGACTCGGCTTCCAGTAGCTCTAGCCCAATGGGATAATCGGTCTTTCCAGCCCTGACTATGACGCTCAGGCAAATGGCACATGTTGCCATTTACTCACAGGAACCACACCCTGTTGTTTTTTTTTAGTTTTTTTTTAAATAAGGGTTTGTAATAACTCTTACTTAATGCTGAATGACTGCCTACTATTATTTATGGGGGCGGAGTGTTCCCATCCAAAGGAGGAGTGGCACGAGACTGGCAGCAATGCTGGTGGTCTGTTAGCACACTCCCTGTGCGTCCCTTCCAAGGTACAAGAAGCTGTACATACACACTCTTTGGCAGTGCAACTGGTCCCTGAGAAAGGCCTGATGCCTCCCTGCTTGTCGTCAATCATCCGAGCAGCCTTGTAGGGTCTTCCAGTCCCCCTCAAGCGCTAGGACGGAGCCATGCGTCACGTGAATACAATATATTTGTGCCCATGCCCACACCAGCATTCTGCGCCTCATTCAGTAATGAGGCCACTGAAGGGATTATTTTGTTTCAATATCTGAATCACACGTTTACCTCGCTTCTAGGAAAACACTAGTTTATCTGATAGCAGCAGGGCTTTAAGTGGGCCGCGTCCGTCCAGGTCTCAGACCCGGCTGTAATTAAAAACGAACTTTGAAACGGGACCCTATCGGGCAGTATATTCATATCCTGAACTCTCCAGGCAAAAACACAGAGTGATATCTCAATAATGAATGTGTAAAACGTTAAGGTAATTCAGAACCGTGATCAGGGGTCACATGTGCAAACCTTTTTGCCGGTCGCAAACCGGCCCTTTTGCGAACGTAAAAAGGCTTTTGGGGATGTAGAAAGCCCTATTTGCGATTTGGTAACCATTTACCGAATCTCAAAATTTGAGTTTGCGATTTGGTATTAAGAAGGGGCATGTTTAGAGTGTCTCTTCTTAACACCGATTTGCATAGGTATGTGTGAATGTTTTGCGACCGAAATGCGGTCACAAAACATTTGCAATATACCGCCAATTTCAAATTGGTGGTAACCCATTCACAAATGCGAAGGGGTCCCCAAGGGACCCTTTCCCCTTTGTGAATATTTGTAAAAGAATTTTTTAAGAGCAGGTATTGGTCTCATGGACCACTGCCTACTCTTAAAAAATGAAACGAAAACTTTTCATTTTTTATTTTGAAACGCATCTCGTTTTCCTTTAAGGAAAACAGGCTGCATTTTAAAAAAGATTGCTTTATGTAAAAGCAATCACAGAAATGGTGGTCTGCTGACCCCAGCAGGCCACCATCCTCGTGATTTTAGCGATTCCCAATGAATGGGTCGCAAACCAAGACCTAACTCGTTAATATTCATGAGGTAGGTCTATTTGCTATCCACTGGGAATCACAAATGAAACTCAAATGAGTTTCATACACTTGAAATAGCAATTCCCTAATTGTAATTCGCAGGAAATTTCACAATGAAATCGCAATTTAGAACTCGCTATTTCAAAGTTTTGTACATATGGCCCTTAATTCCTGTTTATGTTTCACATGTTTTACTTAATCTTAATCTTTCCTTCTAAAAGATTGTTTGCTATTTCCAGAATGATGTGTTTCTGTATTTTTTTTCATGGAGCTCACTAGTCTTGTATAGCTCTTACATTGACCTGAGACAAATCCCAGTGTTTAAGATGGACCAAAATTGAGAGCTCTGGAGGTGAGCCGAAAGACAGCACGAGTTTCTCACAGTGCCTGTCAATGGGTAAGAAAGGCCATCCAATCCTTGGCCTCTCTGCAGAGTGCACACCACTATGATCACATGTTCTATTTGCAATTTAGATTTTGTGTAAATGTTTGTGAAGTAGGTACACAGTTGTCAAAATATTGACAAAGCCAAAGTAAAACAAAATGCAGTGCCTACAGGTGAGTGGGTGTGTTGTGTGTTAGCAGGTGGTGAAGTGAGGAGATGCGAGTAAGTGCATTCAAGAGAGAGTGAAAAAAGGGTGCTGAACAGGAAAGAGATGTGATGTAACATATGGATGGAGACATGGAGAGAAAAAGGGCGTACATGTCTAGCATTGAGTGAATATTTTGGACATGATTGAGACACTCTGAAGACCCCTCCCACAGGGCTCAGTAATGTTTAATTCATAGTCTCATAATTAAACCATTTTCGATATTAATTATTTATAACAAAATCATTGATAAAGCCAATAGTCCTGGCTGGTTTTAGGTGCATGTCAACTGTTGTGCTATATATCTGGATGTAATAACAGAAAGCTCAGAGAGGCACTAAAATACTGTTATGGGGCGCAATATGGAAAGCACAGAAATTCAGTTTGTATTTAAGACACACCCTTAATTAAATAATCTACAGCCCTTTTAGAGACCACCCACTTTTTTCATCCCACTTAAAGCCCTAAATAGCAGATACTGGGCTAGATTTAAGAGCAATAGTTATAGAGATTACCAAACAGTGATTTCTTGTGGATAGCTATTTGGTCATTGCTATTACTAATGTACAAAGGGGTTATTTGGCCTCTATTTCCTAAATAGTGATTTGCAGTGGGTCACAATAGACCTACCTCATGAATATTATTGAGGTAGGTCGCAATTTGCGACTCACCACGATTCGCTACCATCACAGGGATGATGGCCTGCTGGGGTCAGCAGACCACATTGTCAGTGTTTGTGTTTAAATAAAGCAATAATTTTTTTTAACGCAGCCCATTTTCCTTAAAGGAAAACAGGATGTGTTTAAAATGAAAAAAATAGTTTACATTTAATTTTTAAGAGTAGGCAGTGGTTCCTTGGACCACTGCCTGCTCTTAAAAAATATTTGTCAACCATTCTCAAGGGGAAGGGGTCCCTTTGTGACCCTTTACCATTTGTGAATGGGTTACCACCAACTTTGAGTTGGCTGTAAAGTGTCAATATTTTGTGATCGTATTTTGGTAGCGAAACATTTGAACATACCAATGCGAATTGGTATTTGGAAGGGATGCCCTAAAAACGCCCCTTTAAAATCTGATTCGCAAACACAAATTGCGATTTGGTAACAGGTTACAAATCTCATTTTGTGCTTTGTACATTTGGAAATGCCTTTTTGCATACACAAACTGCCTGATTAGGCGAATTGAGCCATTTGTGACCTCAAAAAGACTCAGTACATCCAGCCCATTGTATCTACGTTTATTGAGGATGGTCTCTCTAAGCAATCAGTCCAACGCTGATGGAGCAGCGTCCTTTTGTCTCCACTCTTACATGTTTAATTAGGCAACATCTATGTTTGTGTATGGCCTTATGTACTCATGTGATGTAACCTTATTAACATTATGAAGTGCACTTGACTAGTTACAGACAAGTGCATTTACTGTGTAATCTCGACATTTATATGAGTGTGTATATTAACATTTTCTTTACAGTAACAACAAGGTACAGTTCTCACATATATCTGCATTTGTGTGATTTGATTAACATTGTATTCCTTACATGTTCACATATTTCTTTAAATAATGCTCTCTGTTTATTTAATAACTGAAATTATATCCATTTGAGTAGTGCTCTACATCTATTTTCTACCTGTATATGTATCTGTAATCATGCATTTAAAATGTGTACTGAAATGCTTGTCATACTAAAGTTGACCAAAGGCCTTAAGCTTTTGGATTTCACAATGCTTAACTTTTAACGTGAATGCTTTCTTTAGATGCAATGTTTTTCTCTCCTCTGCGGGGGCAGTTGCATTAGCTAATAGTTAAAGAAAGGCACATTGTGTAAAAGAGACACTGAGGCTCGAAGGAGTACCTCTTGGCAAGGATAAGAAGAATTAACAAAGTAAGGGAGGACTACTGTCTGAGCGGAATAAGGAGATGGGAGGAATCCAAGGACGTTTTAAAGTGTAGACCAAAGGAAAGAAATCTCGAGTGTAGTTGCAGGTTTGTTGTTTGAATTTGAGAATTAATTGGACATGCAACCTGAGATTCTCAAAGGTTCTTTTGGTGGATATAATTGGGCATTGCACTTTGTCTTTGTTTTGATTCCCTTAAGACTCTAGGAGGTACAGACATCTTTGCGACATCTGTGTTGTGTGGCTTTATTCTACACAATATACTTTTTCTTTCTGAACTTCTACAGATATTCTGCTATGCTGACACCTTTCTCTGCTCCCCAATTTATTAGGGTTTCCCTGATTCCAAGTTAGAATAGGGTTTAGTAGGCCTTCTTAGACAACCTCATGTATAGGCAAGAGGATCAAAACTTTCAATCTACCCATCAGACTGTATTTCTCATTCTTTGTATAGTGGCTACTGAATTCCTCCTTTGTTTTCTGTTATTGAGGATCAATGTTATGCATCATTTTGGATGGCCTCTAGTGATTCTGTATTTTTACACTATGTTTCTGCAATTGATTTATTTCAGCTTGACTTCGAATGTTTAATAAAGCACTACTGAATCCTATCAATCAACTCTGAGCTATACTGTAATTAATAAATTGTAGTTGATCCTAATTCCTAATTCCTTTTATTCCTCAGGCACCTAGAACCTTCCATTGCAGGGAGCCAGGAAGAAGGAGTCCATGTTCTATGCGTTCTCACTGGCTACACTACTAGTTTGAGTCCTGCTCTGCTCTTTATGCTAATTAGTTGGTTTAATTTGTGCACCTTAGTTTTACATGTTCTTTTCATGATTTATGAAGATCTGTATTTTGAATGTCATTAGTTTTTATATTGTAAAGTACACATTCTAGCCAACATTCTGTGACTAAAAAGTGGCAGTTTTCAAGGTTTCATGACTAATTTGTGTAATAATGCAGGCACCAGGAATTATGGCATATGCCATCTGTCCCTATGATGTCATCACAGGAAATTGCATCTCCTTACTCAAGTAGGAACTGCCCTGCCTAAAATGTCTGTGAGCCATGAGGGCCATAGTGGCTGGTAACACGTGCATTTATGGCAACAGCTATGGCCTGATCCAGAGAGGCAATACATCATTAGATGGCAAAAAGATGTGGGGGCCGGGTAGTTAATTTCTCACTGGTGCAGCTGCAATCTAATTCTGCCTCCCTTGAGAGGTGTAGTATGCTGCGTCCCTTCACAGGTGAAGTAACAGTCTCATAAAGTCTCCCTTTACAAGGGTTTGTGATCAGACGTGAAAGCACTGGTGGAGAGGGGAAGCTTGTGCCATGCTTAGGAACAAAATGTACTATTCTAACTCCAATCCTAGATTAGATTTGGGAAAGCTAAAAACCCCGAAGTACTTTAGGAAAGGAGTGGTGTAATTTTATAATGCCACAAAGTGCTGCCATGAGGGCACGTCTCAAAGCAAAGAAACTATCAATACTGTACTGCAAGGGCTGTAAGTCAAAATAAAAAGAAAAACGTTTTTGACATAATTTTCTGTCATTTTCCCCACAGCCAGACACAAAAGAGCTGAGATATATCTCACATCTTAACAATATACAGTGGTACATACTTGTAATCAAAAAGTAACTCTCCAGCATTAGTCAAATTCAGATATGGAGAGGGGGACTTTAAACTTATTTAAATATTAGTGAATTGGAGAGCAGTCTGATCCTGACACACTTCCATTGCGCCCAGGGGCACTTTATGTATTATGGCACCAGGTGTGACTATGATTCCAGGTGGTTAGGCTTGTGTCACTTTTTTGACACAGACTGATGAAAAATCGTTTTATGTATTTACAAAGCCACTCAAATGTCAATTTGTATGGCTTTGTAAGAATAAGTCATTGCATTGCCTTGCTTTACTTAGCGTCATGTAGACATTCTGTTAGTGGTGCGCTTCAGTGCAACCACCCATTGATTTTCACAGAAACCCATATTTACAAAGAGATGAGGGCATGGGTTTGTGCCAAAATGGTGCACTTGCCTGAGGATGGCGTAAAGAGGACTAAAATGATTATTTCTCCTTGTTAGTTCCTATTTGTATGTGTGCTACATTCTCCAACACATATGCAGAGAGGATAGTTTTTGTGCTAGAAGGTACCCCTTCTAGCACAAAAACTATACTTACCATAATGCAGACTCCCTTGCACAACGACAATATGGCACAAGGCTACAGAAAGTGTGCCAGCTCACGGATAGAACAGAACTGTGCCATTTCTTTGAAGATATGGCTCAGTTCTGCTCTCCATTTCACACAGCACCGCAACTTTACTTGCTGCGCTGCACTGAATGAATTCTTCATAAATATGCCCCTATGTGCACATCATTTTTGGCTGCATAATTGCCTTATGTACACCTCAGATGTCGCTACATATATGAATTATTCACAATCCTGATTTATGTCCACCCCAGAGGTGGCTGAGTATCTGCATACTCCAAAATGACAACATGCCTGCATTTTGCATACCCAAAAGGTGACAGCATGCACATATGATACCCAGACACCGTAGAGGTTATTGCACATCTGCATTTGGTATCCTAGAGACAGGAAATCAATTGCTGTTTCAATCAATCAATCAATCAATCATGTCACTTATAAAGCGCACTACATACCCGCGAGGGTCTCAAGGCGCTGGGGGAAGAGGGGGGTGGTGCTGCTACTGATCGAAGAGCCAGGTCTTGAGGAGTCTTCTGAAGGCCAGTAGGTCTTGGGTCTGTCGGAGGTTGGTGGGGAGGGTGTTCCAGGTCTTGGCGGCGAGGTGGGAGAAGGATCTGCCGCCGGCGGTCGTTTTCCGGATGCGGGGGACTGTGGCGAGGCGAGGCTAGTCGAGCGGAGCTGGCGGGTGGGGGTGTAGAAGCTGAGTCGTCTGTTGAGGTAGGCTGGTCCGGAGTTGTGGAGTGCTTTGTGTGCGTGGGTGAGGAGCTTGAAGGTTATCCTCTTGTTGACAGGGAGCCAGTGCAGGTCTCTCAGGTGGGGTGTGATGTGGCTGCGTCGGGGGATGTCGAGGATAAGACGTGCAGAGGCGTTCTGGATGCGTTGCAGCCGTCTCAGGAGCTTAGCCGTCGTTCCTGCGTAGAGGGCGTTTTCGTAGTCCAGCCTGCTGGTGACGAGGGCCTGGGTGACTGTTTTTCTTGTTTCAGTGGGGATCCACTTGAAGATCCTGCGGAGCATTCGGAGGATGTTGGAGCAGGATGAGGAAACGGCGTTGACCTGCTTAGTCATGGAGAGGGTGGGGTCGAGGATGACCCCTAGGTTGCGTACGTGGTCGGTGGGTGGCGGGGCTGTTCCCAGTGATGTTGGCCACCAGGAGTCGTCCCAGGCTGAAGGGTTGGAACCAAGGATGAGGACCTCTGTCTTGTCCGAGTTCAGCTTCAGGCGGCTGGTCCTCATCCATTCGGCGACGGCCTTCATTCCTTCGTGGAGGTGGGCTTTGGCGGTGTGAGGGTCTTTGGTGAGGGAGAGGATCAGCTGGGTGTCGTCGGCGTAGGAGATGATGTTGAGGTTGTGCTGTCGGGCGACGTGGGCGAGGGGTGCCATGTAGATGTTGAACAGCGTTGGGCTGAGGGAGGAGCCTTGGGGTACGCCGCAGATGATCTTGGTGGCCTTGGATCGGAAGGGGGCGAGGCGGACGCTTTGTGTTCTGCCGGAAAGGAAGGATGTGGTCCAGTCCAGGGCCTTCTCTTGGATCCCGGCGTCGTGAAGGCGTGTTCGTAGTGTGTGGTGGCAGACCGTGTCGAAGGCGGCTGATAGGTCCAGGAGGATGAGGGCTGCTGTTTCTCCGTTGTCTAGCAGGGTCCTGATGTCATCGGTGGCGGCGATGAGGGCGGTTTCGGTGCTGTGGTTGCTGCGGAAGCCGGACTGGGAAGGGTCCAGGATGTTGTTCTCCTCGAGGTAGCGGGTCAGTTGTTTGTTGACGATTTTCTCGGTGACCTTCACGGGAACGGGAGCAGAGAGATGGGTCGGAAGTTCTTGAGGTCCTTGGGGTCTGCCTTGGGTTTCTTGAGTAAGGCGGTGATCTCGGCGTGCTTCCAGCTTTCCGGGAAGGTTGCTGTCTCGAAGGAGATGTTGATTATTTTCCGGAGATGGGGCGCGATGGCTGTACTGGCTTTGTTGAAGATGTGGTGAGGGCACGGGTCTAGCGGTGAACCGGAGTGGATGGTGTTCATGATCTCGCTGGTGTCCTCGTCGTTGATGTTGGTCCAGGAGAGCAGGCGGTTGGTGGTTGTGGGGGCAGTGGTCTCGGTGGTTGCCGGGGCGGTCGTGGTGTTGAAGCTGTCGTGGATGTCGGCTGTTTAAGCACTTTAGAACTGATTATTAAGAGATAAATCACTTAGAAATGGCTGCACACCAGCAATGTGCACATCTGAGAGGTGGCTGCCTGTCTACTTTACGTTAACCCCAGAAAATACTAAACGTTTTCACTATGTACACATGAGAAGTAACAACATTTTATTCACACAATAGATGTGAAGGCCTCCTGAATTATGGTCACCGAAGAAGTGGATATAAGATATGGTTTACACATTGCATAAGGGAGAACCTTAAATTGGCAGAATATTGGCATATCTTCAACCTGGAAATAGCTAGGCAGAGCTTCGAGCTAACAAATGATGGATCCCCACTATATTAAGTGGTCTATGCATCACTTGCCTAATAGTCCTGGAGCACTATTGATCACAGATCAGTTTTATAAATCAAAGGGCTTAATTTTGAATGGACAGTGATTGCAAGTATTATTACACAGAAAAAAGGGCACCCAACCTTACTTTTGGAAAGTTCTAGTTCCTTCTCAGGGGAAAACATAAAGTTTCTGTAAAACCCTCACCCAGCAGGGTTACCCCTTGGTGGCATGCTTAATCATAGGGTCCTTCCCGTTCCGCTGCGGAACGGGGCGTGCTGCGACTAGACGAACTACGCGGGAGCACTATTTTTTGACTATGAGAGGCAAGTTGATCTGTGGGGGAGGAGTGAAGGAAAAGACGTTATTTAAAAATACCTGGCTAGTGGGTAATGACTACTTTATTCCGACCCCTAGTTGGTATAGCTAAAAATAGGGGGAAAAATTAGGGCTCATGGAATTAATGTTCCAAATTCCTAATGGTCGACATGTTTCTAGCCTACCCCTCCCAGCTATTCTTCAGGACCTTGCGTATTCGGTGTCTGATAACTAGTTCCACTCCTGCTGTTGTATACTAATGACAACATTCAACACTACATACTTTGTAGGTACTTTTTAAGGTGCATATATACTTAATACCACCTGAACTTGTATTCTCATTGATTATATTGGGTATAAAGCCATTGCTTCATGGTTTCTCCGGCGGGAAGCTTGGTCTGTAGTTGCACTCTCATCAAGACCGCACTTCGCTTCTGAGACCTATTCGGCTGCCGCTTGGGAACCACATCTTCGGTCCAAAAATAGCAGTCCCGCGTAGTTCGTCTGGTCGCAGCACGCCCGTTCCAAAGCTGAACGGGAAGGACCCTATGATGAAGCATGCCACCAAAGTGTTACCCTGGTGGGTGAGGGTTTTACAGAAAACTTTGGGGCATATTAGCAAGACCCACGTTTAAATTATCGCCGTTTTAGCGGCAGGAAACTGCCGCTAAAACGGCGATAATGGGCTTGCTAATATGCGTTATAGAATTCAATAGAAGCCCAGGTTAGATGTCCTGCACATCTAACCTGGGCTTCTATTGAATTCCATAACGCATATTAGCAAGCCCATTATCGCCGCTTTAGCGGCAGTTTCCTGCCGCTAAACGGCGATAATTTTAACGTGGGTCTTGCTAATATGCCCCTTTATGTTTTCCCCTGAGAAGGAACTAGAACTTTCCAAAAGTAAGGTTGGGTGCCTTTTTTTCTGTGTAATGAACTGTTCTTGGAGGGCGGCCCCAGCCCCTATCCTCTAACTCCCCCCTTTTTTGTATACAGTGATTGCAAGGAGACAACACCCTGCAGATGACCCGTGAATCGGCGAGCAACAAAATATTAGTCACGAATAATGCAGATGCACAATCATAAGTAGAAGCCAAGATCATTTAAAAATACCTTTCAGAAATAAGTATGAGCCTGAAAGATTTACAACGAATGAATAATGGCAGCAAAATGTACACATTGGTTTTGAAAGTCAATGGAACCTGAATGAATGAATTAAATCTATATTGCTTGATTAACACAAATCATTGCAATTAAAACATCTTAGAAAGAAGGCAGTATATAAAAACATTATCACATTTCTGTTGATAATAGGCACCTGTATAAAAGAACAAATCTGTAGATACCAGAAATACCAGAACTTTAAAACCATTTGGAAACTTCTATTTAAAACAGCCACACTAATATCCTTAAAAATGTATAGTTGCATTCATAAATATACGTTAAAATCCAGTTAACCTTCTAAACCATTGTGCAAATCAACTATAAAATATTAAGACAAAAACTGGATCATTACGTTTTTAAAGTGCAAACATGCGGTAAACAATAGTTCCATTGTGCAAACAAGCTATGAAGGTGCATCAGTATTTTCGATATTTCAATTTCTAATAAATTACCATAGCAGCATAGGCACTAAATCTTTCAGGAAGGCTGTAATGTGCAAATAAGCAGATAAAATGCATCCATGTATTCAAAATTTCTCTTAGGACCATTTGATTTGATTATAGTATACCTTAGAAAGTCAATACCAAACATTTTTCGGCAGCGGCTAAAAACTTTATCAATTGACATATCAGTGGAATCGACTCACCAGATAGACATAAGATAAGAGCCTGTCGAGCCGATCTTACCCCAAACTTGAGAAATAAGGGTTTTAAAAGTATGCAACATATTTTAGGCAATTTGGGACATACACATTATATATGCAATAGAGATTCACATGGCCACCCACAGATTCTGCAGTTGATAATTGGCCACTGCTGAATTCAGGTCAGGGTTGCGTCCTTGCACCAACTCTATTTTGTTTATATCTAAACAATGTGGTCTCCTATCTTGAGGATAGCCCAAATGACACCCCTTTTCTGGTCTGTCATAAGATCCCCTTTTACTTCTTGCAGACGACACCTTGCTGATGTCGATGGCTCTTAGCGCCCTGCAACAACTGGTGGGTAGGTTTGTGGTTTTCTGTTCTGATCGAGGGCTGGTGATTAACATTTTCAAAGCAAAGTTCATGACCATCATCCCACACAAATCATTTAAGTGGTAGATAATGCTCAATGGTAAACCATTGCAGAAGGTCACTGAGTTTGATTACTTGAGAATCAAACTAACTTGATCCATGTCATGGTTGCCCCAGGTGCAAAAGAGTAGTCTGAACCTAACACAACAAACTGCCACTTTGTAAGACTCTATGGGGCATATTTACAAGCCTATCGCCACCAGAACGACACTTTTAGTGACGTTTTGGTGGCAATATGGGCTTCACCTTATTTATAAGGCAGCGTTAAGCCACTTAACGTGGTTTAACATTGCCTTGTAAACAAGGCACCCTTTCACGCTATACTTAGTGTGAAAGGGGAAGGCAATGGGTGTTGCGGTGGGCATTCCACCACAACACCCATTGACATTACCGCTGCCCCATATTTACAAGTGTGGCGTAAATATGGTGCAGCACCAAAATTAAGACCAAAAAAAACCCGGTCTTACCCTGGTGAAACGAGGAGAAACGAGGAGAAATGCTTTATTTCTCCAAATTTTTGCTGTTTCTATGTGTGCTGCATTGTGCAGCTCAAATGGAAACAGCAAAATGCCATTGATTGTTTATGTGCAGGAAGGTGTCCCAAAGGCAGAGGGATGCATGTTGTATGGGGAAGTAGTATGTGGTAATGCAAGTCTGGCCCCTCTTGGGGTGGCTGAGAACACATTTCTGAGAGCACTAACAAGCCTTCCTAAAATCAGTCCATTAATACCCCTATGCCTGGATCTGGGTATTGTTCCAGTGATCCGCAAGGCTCAGCTAATGCCGCTATTATAATGGTGGAAGTTAAAATACACTCTGGTGCTAGAGGACTAATATAAAGCTCTTCAGGAAGCGGCCTCCTTGGACAAAGCTGGCAAGATCAAGTGATAAGCTATGTTAAAGGTTCTCCAACCCAGCTTGGGCTTGGAGATTTTCGGTCTATCTCCCCGCCATGAAAAATCTAGCCGGGGCCACCCTTAAGAATGCTTTCTGGGAGTCTATGTATGTTGAAGAAATGAGGAATGTGACATTGGGGCCCCTTACTTCCAATTTTTTAGATTTTAAACCAGGCTCTGCATTCAAAACTTTTTTAGACTACATCCATCCACCTGCTGCAAGGCAACTGTATCTCAAATTTCAATATGGCACCTTGGCCCTTTTGTCCTTACTAGCTAAATGGAATACCCAAGCTAGTACGAGCATGCCATACCCATCAAGCCAGCAGGCAGAGGAATGCTTAGTTTGTTTTAGCTTGGATTATTCCTATTTGCAAACAACTTGGGTGCAGACAGCTCTAGGTAGCCCTTAGGCTTCTCCGCAGAGAGTCTTTGCAGCCTATTTATCTTTGCAGTCCCTAAATATCTACACTGGACCTGGAGCATTAGAAGTAAAACACTGCACAGAGTCCCTTTTTTTTTTTGCAAGCCTTGCAAGTTGGACTATCCCCTCTTGAATGTTTTTCCAATCCTCTTTTTTGAATGCTTGTGGATCCTTATCCTTAAGATTCCATTTATTTGTTTGAAATTTCATCAATGCTTTTAGCTCAATTCATGGTATTCTGCGTATATGTTTTAACCATTGTTACTCTCCGGTCTTGCTTTATTATTTGCTCCTGCATTGTATTAGATAGCCCTTTGCGATCGCGGACACTTTAAACTCTAGAATGTTCTTGATTTACTTTTGCGGGTTGTCTGTGGCTTGCACACAATTGTCTTTTAAATACATTAGTCTTTGCATTACTCACAAACTGTGTGACATATTGTCAAGCTCAAGGATGTTGTCCTCTGGCATGATGAATACAGATTTAGATGTTCCATCGCAAAATATGTTGCACTTTCTTTCTGCAACCTCGTTGCTATAGTTTGTAATTCCGGCTAGGATCTTAAAATGCATTCTAGATCTATTCATGATCTATCTGGTTTTAAATGTTTTTAGACACGGCATTGACTGCTGACAAGAATTGAGCTTCAATGTTTTATGTTGTTTTTATGTTTTTTGTGCACTGTATATGTTTTATGTACTTTTATGGTTGTAAATAGCCAAATAAAGTATTATCAAAGTCACAAAAAAACTGCTGAACAGAATTACACCAAATTTGGCAGAAAGCTATATCTGTACATAGAAAGCGTGCTTACTGTGACTTTGTGTAAATCCTTTTAGTAGTGTTTTTCAGAAATTGAGGTTCAAAATGTATGTATATTTAGAGATGCAGTAGTACCGTGATTCCGGCAGATCAAAAGATACGATCTGATTGACTGCCTTATATTAACAAAGATGTTTGACAGCCATTTTAGGACTTGGAGGCTCAGTCCCCGTGTCCTAAAAAAAAATTGTAAAAAAACCCATATAGGGGCAGGGTAGGGACACCCTGATCCCCTAGGCCTGGTGGGGCTGGTCATAGAGGAACCCGCCTGGTGCTAAAAAACTGATTTTTTTTTAACTGTGCAGCAGTACTGTGGATGTACCATGGCACAGAGGTAAAACAGAGAATAAAGGGGGTGGGCTCTCTCCCTTTTGGATTAAAAGCCCCAGGGTGGGTCAGGGCCCGGCGGGGTGGCACAGATGTTTTTATTATTTAAAAATATTTGGGGAGGAATTGTGTGTAGTGCCCCCTCCTCAATCTTTGAAAAACTCCTGGGGGCCCCAATCTCTCCGTGAGCACCACATATATTTTAAGGGGTCGCAGGACCTAAAGCACATATTACATCAATTTGGGGATGGGGTGTGAATAGGACCCCCTCCAGTAACTTTTTTCAGCCCCTGGAGCCCCCCATCTTCCTGGGGTGCCACTCTATGTTGGCCTCCTGGGACCAGATCCCCGGGACCCCAATGAAAAAGGATGGGGGTGCACCACTGCACACGTCCCATTATGGTGTGTACTCCCGGTCCCCATCACTGGGAGAGTAGGGGCACACCAGACTAATCCTCCCTGCTCACAAATAGCAGGCAGGGAGCAGAAAAGTGTTGGCTCCTGCGCAGTCACAGACTGTGCTAGTCAGGTGGGGAGACAGCTTGGCAACGCAGGAGTGAGCTCCCCGCTCTGCACTTCTTTATTGATTTTTTTTTTTTAAAGGAAAGATCTGGGTGCACTGGTTGGGACCGGAGCACCCAAGAAAAGAAAATATGTGTGCTTCTTTTTGGTGTTGTGACCCCATACATTAACTCACAATGGTCCATATGTAGGTGGGCTAATTCCGGTCGGTAACGGCCGAAAATCGGTAAATTTCCCGTTACCGACCGGTATTTAGCCCTTTGCGATGTAGGAGGCCGGATTCAAGGAGTCGGTAATTTACCGATTCGTTATTTTAAGGAATCGGTAAATTACCGATTCCTTAAATCCTATGTAGGGAGCACTCAAGTGAGTGCATTTTTGGTTTAAGGATTCGTTATTTACCACCAACTACAAGTTGGTGGTAAATACCGAATACCTTTTAAAAGCAATTTTGTGCTTTTTAAAAGTGCCATGTGGCAGACATACATGCCGTTAGGGCATGTATGTGCGCCACATGTGCACACATGCACGATTCAGGGGTGCAACAGGGTGTCAATTTGACACCCTGCCACCCTTGAATATGCTCCCCTATTACCGATTCGGTATTTACCGAATCGGTAATAGTGAATGGCTTCCCATTCATTCCTATGGGCCTCCAGGCCCATAGGAATGAATGGGAAGGTATTCCTTATTACCGATTCGGTAAATACCGAATAGGTAATAACGAATATTACCGAATCGGTAAAATTTACCGAATGTTTACCTACATTCTATTTACCGATTCTTAAATACCGAATCGGTAAAATTCGGTATTTAGGAATCGGTAAATAGAAATTACCTACATATGGCCCAATATCTCTAAGTTAAAGCATGTTTTTCTGACAGCAAAACTCTTTGTAATTCTGATCTCTGCTGTCAAACATACATGCATTAACTCAGAGGTATTATGAGTTAATGTATGCGCTCAAGAAGCTAAACAGAAGCACCCTCTGCATTGGCGCTGCAAAGAAAACAGCATTATGATATGACCTAAGGTCTGTTGTGTCCTCACTGGAATTGATTGAAAAAACACAGAGCAGCTCAATCTACCGTTTGCCTCTGCTGAAACCTGGCTTAAGATAAATATATTGAATTTTTGGTTCTCAGTGTCCTTGTATTTGAAGCCCATTAAGTTTTATAACTCACAAAATGTTCAATGATTGACTCTTTGAATAGATACATTTCAAGCTTTTAGGTCCTGCAGCAAGGCTATTACTCGCTGCTATGATATTGCTTTCCAAAGCACAGTGATTCATTGCAATGAACTGTTTTCCCCTATTCTCAGAGAAATTTCTTTAAGTATTTTGATGACGGCAAAAAAACTCTATGATACTATAGATCTGCTCAACTGAAGAGCCACATCTGCAAAAACAATATTGTTTATCGCTTTAATCATTGGGCTAACTTCAGAAATATGCTTCGTAAGTTTGATTAGCATCTAGCAACTGTTTAAAGTTTTCCTATGCATCAAAGCTCATGACCATAGTGGGTCTCTTTCCAGAAAGAGTGGTAGTTTTAGAGCTGGTAGCAAATGAAAACGCAGACTACATTAATATTCTGCCATTTCAGAAGGGAAAATCATTTTGGATCACCTCTAAAATACAACCAAAGGTAAAATTACTGCTTATTGTGTTTGCCGCGGCACTCGGGGTAATTACGGAGTGCACGGCAGAGGTGAGGAACCAGTGAAGCAGGGCAGCAGGTGCGCACTACGCAGGCCGCGTAAATTAGACCAGGACACAGGAGTGGTGTTTTCAGTGTCAGTGCGCGGGCGGCTATGACGCCGTTCGCGCACGCGCACACACATTTATTAGCGCACTCACGCAGCTTGGGCAAAACCATGTGGGCTCACGTCACCGGGGCTTCTCCCACTCTGCCCGGGACCAATATACAAAATAGTTTCGCCCACTTCCCCAAATATCGCCTCGCAATACAACATTCCTCCCAAAAACAAATAAAACAATCATCAAACTTTTTAAACAAACCCAAACTGGTGTGCACATCACACCTGCTTCAGACGACCCCAAACCTTGGATCAGTCCCTCTAGCAGCGGAAGTCTCTCAGTCTGCGGGAAGGCTCTGGAGCGCCCCGCAACCCATATCGACCGCCACCTCCTCTGACACCAGCACCTGGGTCATGGACTGCAGTGTTCTCCACGGCACTTCGAGCTCGGTCCGGCCCTGTAGAATCTGGGCTTACGGTCTCCGACCGGTCAGGAATGCCTTCCGCTTCAGAACCAGTTTGAATGAATGAATGAAATAACACTTCTAAAGCGCGTAGCTACCCGAAGGCATCCCAGCGCTGAACGATTCATAGAGGTGAAAGGGACACCTAGGGGAAAAGCCACGTCTTTAGGAGTTTGCGGAAGGCCAGATGATTAGGTTCCTTCCGCAGGGGCAGAGGGAGTCAGTTCCAGAGCCTGGCGGCATTATAAGAAAATAGCCGTCCGCCACTTCTGGCCTTTTTGATCCTGGGAACAACTGCTAAGGAAAGATCATCTGAACGCAGATGCCTATTAGCTCGATAGGGCTGAATCAAGGAAAGATTGATTGGAGGACCATTCCCTCCAAGCGATCTGTGAGCAATACACAGGGCCTTGAAGTGGATTCTCTCCTGAACAGGAAGCCAATGATGGGACCGCAAAGCGGGCCTTGCCGACTGACGGGACGGGATCCCCATGAGCATTCTTGCAGCACAATTCTGCACAATCTGGAGCTTTACAGTTACTGAACTTGGCGCACCTAAATATAGGGCGTTACCGTAGTCCATCCGTGACAAGACAAGTGCCTGAACCATCAGTTTTCTGGCCCGGAAGGGAAGAAGAGGAAGCACTTTATGGAGCATCCTAAGGATGCCGTAGCATGAGGCTGCAACCTTCCTAGCCTGAACTTTGAAACTGAAGTCCTGATCCAACCAGACTCCCAGACTCTTTATTTCAGTCTTAGGGGCAGGGGTGGGCCCATGCAGACTGGCCACATAGTACTAGCTTTAAAATTTATATGATCTCCAAGAACCATGAGCTCAGTCTTGTCACCATTCAGTTTCAGATGGGACAGGTTCATCCACTTGGCGATTTCCTCGAGGCAAGGGCGAAGGCCCTTGGACCCCTGGTCGGAATGATTCAGAGCCACAACCAGCTGAGTGTCATCAGCATAAGTAACTATGTGTACCCCAAAAGGAAGTACAATATCCGCCAACGGGGCCATATAGACATTAAAAAGAGTGGGGCTCAAGGATGATCCCTGAGGAACTCCGCAACGAAGAGGCAGACTTTTTGAGACGGCCCCACCCTGAAAAACCTGGAAAGATCTATCCTCCAAAAAGGACTGCAGCCACAGCAGGGCTGTACCGGTTACCCCCAGACCTCTGAGGCGGTGAACCAGTCAGATTCTCCCCCAGCATCGTTTGACGGGCTCACTTCAAGCTCCAGGGTTCCATGAAACCTCCTGAACGCCGACACATTGCGGGTTATCAGTTCCAAACCCTTTATGGCAGTTATTTGGGTCCCACGGACCTGAGTAATGCGCCACGGGTCTTTCTCAAACCTGAGTCGGAACTTGCTGCCCGGGTGCCTGTCTTGGACTAGCACCAGGTCTCCTACTTGTAACTGGTAGTGCGCCGCTCAACAGCGAGCACTGACTTGGTCGTTAGCTCTTTGTCGCCTTTGATGTACCTCTGACTCATCTACTCCTTTCGGGTTCCACTGAGGGTGATGTGGAATTGCATTTCGCACGATTCTCCCCATTGCTAAGTGTCCCGGGTCCCTCCCCGTAGTGGCATGCGGGGTCTGGCGGTAATCTCTGAGAAATGAATAGATGGATTGTTCCACCAAATCCCCATTAGCGACAGCAATCTGGGTCACCTTATTCAGAGTTCTCATAAAGCGTTGTGCTACTGGATAGTGCGTCTTTGGTGGCTTGAAAAGCGACCTCTTGTTCTGGACCCCACAACCAGGGAACAGATGCTTTGGTGAGTTCTCTCAGAGGGATGGTGATTGAGGAGAGATCCTTAATAAACCTACCGCAGTAATTCACCATTCCCAGAAAACTGCACATTTCCGTGATGTTCGTTGGAGCTGGGGCCTCTTTGATATCTCAGACTTTGCTCGGATCGGGAGCCACTCCTTCCGCGGAGAAGATGTACCCAAAGAATTGCAGCTTCCTCTGCAGAAACTCACACTTCTCTTTGTGCAGGGTAAGTCCTGATTCATGAATTCTCTGGAGCACCTGTCGGAGCCGAGCATTATGTTCACCCACAGACTTGGCATGGACCAGAATGTCGTCGATCACATTGACAACTCCTGGGATGTCCGCAAGGAGTTCTTGGATCGTAATCTGAAACACTTCCGCAGCGCTGGAGATTCCGAAGCTCAAACGCTTATAGCGTCTTAGTCCGACATGGGTAGAGAAAGTGGTTATATATCGGGACTGTTCATCAAGGACCAACTGGTGATACCCCGCTCTTAGGTCTAGTTTAGAAAATCAACTGGCTCCGCTGAGCTCCCCGATCAGGTCATCTATGGTGGGTGTCAGGTTTCTCTCCCTCTTGATGGCAGCATTCGGAATTCTCATATCTACACATATCCTGAATTCCCCTGGCTGTTTCGGCTTTCTGGCGACCACTATCGGGGACACCCACGGTGTCGGACCATGTACCTTCTCGATAATTCCAGCTTCTTCCAGCTTGCACAGCTCCTTTTCAACAAGTGGTCTTAGATGAAAAGCGACCCTCCTGTGCCGAAGAGCCACCGGTTGTACCAAGGGGTCAATGTGCAGATGTATTTGTTTGTCACGCAGGCATCTGATGCCGTTGAACACTTGCGGAAATTCATCCAGTATCTGGTTCACGTCCTCTTGATGGATACCAAATGCAAACGTGACGATCCCTAAAGCCTCAGCTGACCTGCAGCCCAGCAGCATGCCATGCCCTTCTTCAGTCACGTACACCTGAGCGTCCACTTCGTGCTGGTCATACGTTATTTTGGTTTTAAATTTTCCTTTTATGAGTAGAGGCTTGGTCTGGCCATATGCAAACACCTTCACCTTGGCCGGCATCAATGCTGGGGGAGACGGCAATTCACAGTATGTTTCCCAGGACATAATGTTTATGGTGGCACCCGTGTCAATTATTGCTGTTGCTGGGCGCCCCGCCACCAGGATTTTGCAACGTGGGAGGCACGTCTGGGTGTCAGCTGCAGACCCCACCGTGAAAACTGAGTGCACGGTGTGTTCTTCTTGGGCATCATTGTCCATATCACTGCCCTGTTCCTGAGCCTCAGGAATCATGTTGACTTGAGACCTTCCTGCTCGTCCCCGGCTGGATCGGCACACCTTCATGAAATGGTTAAAATTGCCACAGGCTGTACATTTCTTCCCTCTTGCTGGACAATCCGACTGTTGGTGTGACGGCCCTCTACAGTACCCACACGACCTGACCCTGGCGCTCCTCGTTCGAGCCACCGATTCAGTGGTGGTGGGGCTTCTTGTGCGAGCCACCGATCCGGTGGCAATACTGGCAACTGCGTTGACTGGCTCTGTCTTGATGGGAGTCTGAAGAGCAGCCTCCATGTGTGCCGCCCTGGCTTTTGATAATTCTTTTGTTCTCCCCAAGGTGAGTATGTCCGCCAATGACTTCCCCGACTCCTCCAGTATTCTTTCCCTTAGCTTCGCTGACGCACATCCCTGTATGATCTGGCCCCTTATTTCTTCGGTCTCATCTTGAAAATCACAATTTTCCTGCCAGTTCTTTCAGACGTGCATGGAATATATCCAGGGACTCATCGGGCTTCTGCCGTGCCTGCCTGAATATGAAGCGTTCATAATCCCGGTTTGCCATTGGTTCAAAATTTGCATTTAGGGCCGCAATGAGTGTGAGATGGGTCTTTGGTGCTGCCTCAACTACTGTCTTTGCTATCTTCTGCACATCTTTCCCTCCTAAATGTAACAGCATGGCGCTCTTTTGGGCGTTGTCCACCTTGGTTGCTTCAAAGAACACAAGGACTCGCTCCACCCACTCCTTCCATCTAGGGGCCTGCGCCAAGGGAGCCCCCTCCACTATAAAGTTTTCCACTGCCGGGATATGGGCCATGGTGCACACTAGTCCCAGGAAGAGAGGAGTAGCTGCCTTAGAGGAGGACTCTGGCCAGGTGAAAACTCGCCACTCACAGTTTGTAGGGCCCCCTAGGGGCACTGGTCCACCAGCCGTCCAGGCACCCAACTACAGGTATTCTCCGCAACTCCCAGCTGTTACAGACGCCCCTGGGAGGAGCAGCAGCCTCCACAAGGAGCCCCAGGCAGACCATGTGGAGAGGAGGCATCACGCACGAAATATCGTATGTGCGGCCGCTACCACGGTGCCACGGGGGTCCAGACACCCTCGCCGCCAATGTTGTGTTTGCCGCTGCACTCGGGGTAATTACGGAGTGCACGGCAGCGGTGAGGAACCAGTGAAGCGGGGCAGCAGGTGCGCACTACGCAGGCCACGCAAATTAGACCAGGACACAGGAGTGATGTTTTCAGTGTCAGCACGCGGGCGGCTCTGACGCCGTTCGCGCACGCGCACACACATTTATTAGCGCACTCGCGCAGCGTTGGCAAAGCCATGTGGGCTCACATCACTGGGGCTTCTCTCACTCTGCCCGGGACCTATATACAAAATAGTTTCGCCCACTTCCCCAAATATCGCCTCGCGATACAACACTGCTGGTGTTAAATACATTACCATTGGTTTCAGCATTACAGGAAAGATGACCATTTAAAATGGCAGTATTTATCACCAACAGAAATCAAAACTGAGCTGTAAGAACCTACGAAAGTAGGTATGGCAACTACACACTCAGAGAAATGGATTTTGTCACAAGTTCCTGTCACAGCCTCTTCAAGTCGCACTTTTATTTTAGTACAGAATCATTGTTTAATGCTGCCAAAGTAAAAATGTACGGTTGATGGTAAAATATATCGCCATCCTGATTCCTGGAAAGCAGAAGATGATGTAGTACTCCATTGGTATATTTACCTCTCTATGTAATTGCCAAACACTAAATCTACCACCAGCAGGAATCTTTTACTTGTAGTGGTAAATATGTAATACAAGTGAATTACCATGTAATACATGTGAATTTAAATGCATGTGAATTAACATGGCCTGTTAAAACTACACATAAAGAGTCAGTAATATGTCAATTAAGAAAAGGCCCCCCATTAAGGAAGATTAGAGAGAGCTTTGAATGATTTGGTGTTGACCAGTTGTGCTTTGATAAAATATCTTTGAATGATTGAAAATTAGCAACACATAGGACTTCATTAAGATTATGCCAATGTTTGGTGTAGGGTACCCGAATGCTGGAAATCCTTGAATCTCCACACCAAATTCTGGTGATTAAGTCTTTTCTCCCAACAACGCTAGGATGCCTGGCTTCACCCTGGGGGTGCCCAGGAGTGGACACCTCACAGGGAAAGCCAGGAAGGGTTCCACAGCGGTATGTGTACAAGCGCCGAGAGACCCTCATGGGGTGATTCGTGCGCTATACAAGTACCACTACATTTACATTACATTCTCCATGTCATTGGAATAACTGCACTGATCTGATAATACCGGGAACTTTTTTCATGCAGTTTTCCCTTAGTCCTGGGACAATATTGCTGGCATTTTCTGCTTGTGCTGAGCGATGGAGGTGTCAGAGATCGAGGTTTTGTGGGACTGGGGTACGGGATTCAGGACAGGGGACTGGCAAATGCCTGGCTGTGATCCTACTCCCCGCTCCTGGAGCTTCTAACAAAGTTCAGTGTCTATGGACCTGGAATTTGCAGATCGGTACTTGACGGACCCAGTAAATTCAGGCCACAAAACACTTGGGGGCAGATTTACAAGCCCCCTGCACCACCAGTACGTCACTTTTTGTGACGTACTGGTGGCACATTTCACTTCTCCATATTTACAAGGAGAGGAAAAGCCACCCAGCGTGACTTTTCCACTCCTTGTAAATATGGCCCCTTCACACGCAGCACTTTGCGTGGAAGGGGCGTTCCATGGGTGTTGCTGTGGGTGTTCCCACGCAACACCCATGGAATGAGACACATTTCCAGATTTACGAGGAATCGTAAATCTGGAAATGCGTGTCAATGCTACGCCTCCCCAGGGGAGGTGTAGCGAGGCGCAACGAGGAGAAATTTTTTCATTTCTCCTCGTTTTTTCCTCTTTCAATGCGTACTGAAAGAGGAAAATGCCTGTAGTGATTGTTTTTGTGCAGGAAGGTGCCCCTTCCTGCACAAAAACAATCTCCCCATGACGCAGGCATCCTTGCACCATGGTGCAAGGGTGCCTGCGACAGCGTATGGCTGCAGTTTGTGCACCAGCGCAGGGGAGAGCACAGGGCGACATAATATTGTAATTATGTCACATTCCTGTGCTTCGGAAGTGCCGCAGTGTGGCGCAGCCAAAGGGCTTGCGTTGCCGCACTGCGGCACTTCCTTGTAGATCTGCCCCCTGGAATTGAAGATGCTGGAATTTCACCCAGAGTTATCACTCCGTGTGAAATTCCACCACTTTTAATGAAGGCTTTAGTATATTACCGCTGTCCTACTATATATATATATTTTGGACATGAGCGCCTAATGAGGACAATTTTGATTGATTATCTTACAGTAAAACGCAAGTAGCTATACAACAGTTCATGTTAACCTATCATCATAAACGAAAAATGGCACATCAAATGTTTATCTGAAAAATGTAAATATTACAATGCTCAAATTTTTGCAAGGAACACTAATATCTCACAGTTAATCAGAGGATCCATTTACAAATATATAGGTACCCTTCGTTATCATTGTGGTTCTAGGGAAATAAGTACAAATACACAAAGTGCCCCTATATTGAGCCTCATAGACTAAGAGAGAACATATATCCACCCGATAACATTGTATAAACCATTATTTGTGAACTCCTTCTATTGATTCAAAGTCACATACAGGAGGTGCTTAATTTGAGCCGGTGGTTTTCATTGCTGGCACCAGCACTTAATTGTAGGCACCGGTATTTATGACAGTCCCCCCACATGGTGGCGGTGTATGCCTAATTTTGTAATAAGCACAACAACAATTGTTTAACCATTATTTAAACATTAAAAATGACTAATACCAGCCACCAAGCCATTCTCATAACTTTGGGCAGCCTGGAATATTTCAAATTGTCACCCTTGTAGAAGTGTCATGGTTAGTAGTTGCTATTGCCAGCTAAGGCAGGGGCAATGGGTAGTGCAAGCTGCAGTGACATCCTGACAAGGGCCTTGGCAGTTCTTTTTTTTACATATAAAGCACTGCATCCAGGTGATACTTCATCCATATCTACCTAAAAACCACCTAAAACAATGAATTACTCATATACCCATAGACAATTTAATCTTCTTGTTATTTGTGGTTAACTGATGTATTATCTATTCCATCAATATTGTTTGTTAACTTTCCAATAGTTTTGGCTACGTCACTTATTTCTTAATCCATATCAATGTCTACAGTGCACAGATTGTTCAGTGTGTTGATGCAGCATGTTAGTTACTCAGACATTTCATTACAACTTTCATCACAATACAATTACTTCCATCAGTTACTAACACTATGACAAGTTTGTCTGGAGTTGGGTGAATATGCTGATAATTCTTCCTTTATGCATTCAATTGGCTTTCGTTTTGACTAACGAGACCTTTTCCAGTCAATATCTATTCATATTTAGTTCTGGTGGCATCCTCAACTGTCTCTTCATATCTTTGAGGATGCTCACGTTTTTTGAGCTTCACAGCTCAGTTTAAGATTCTTGTCCTGTGTTCATCTCAGATGGGCCAAACACGTCCCTTTGTTGTATTCATCCATGCTTGCACATTGGCAAGTGCATGCGTTTGTACTTATCTGAGGTCTAGTAATTGACAACCTCAAGTAAGTCAAAGGGGCATCTCTCTTTTTGTGGGTGTTGATATCTTTGGTAAGCTGTGTACTGAACGACCATGGCCATTTCGGTGTTCAAGCTAAGGTGATATGTTATGTTATGTTAATCGAATTTGTAAAGCGCGCTGTTACCCTAGGGTGTCCTGGCGCTATGCACTGCCTGCTAGAAAGGTGGCCAGAAGGTTTATTGGTTAAAAAGCCAGGTTTTGAGCCCCTTCCTGAAAGAGAGGAGGTCTGTAGCGTTCCTCAGTTGGAAAGGAAGCTCATTCCAGGATTTGGACGTGCTGTTAATAAAGCTTCTGCCTCCCCAGCCTGCTTTTTTAAAAACGCTGATTGTGACTTTCTTCGCCCCTGTTGATCGTAACGCTCTCCTTGGAATGTACCACTGTATTTTTCGTTGCATGTAATCCGGGCCTTTGCCATTGAGGGCTTTAAAAATGGTGCACAGCGCTTTGAAGCGTATTCTGTGTCTGACAGGGAGCCAGTGCAACTGTTTGATCTCTTCCTTTACAGAGGCAAACTTTGAAGTCCCCGACAGCAGTCTGGCTGCCGCATTCTGAACCATCTGAAGCTTGTTAATATATTGTTTTTGAGCATTCATGTAGAGTCCGTTGCAGTAATCCAGCCGAGATATGATGAGTGCCGAGATTACTGTTTTGAGGCCATTATCGTTGAGGAAGAACTTAATCTTTTTATGATCTTTAATACATAAAAACAGGCCGAGGTAACTGAACTTATTTGGTCACCTAGTGCCAACTTATTGTCCATTAACACTCCCAGATTCCTAGCTTTCTCAGTAGGTATGGGGCATGAGCCCAGGTCAGCCGGCCACCAGTCTGGGGTCCACACTAGCGGATTCTTCCCAAATGTTATGACCTCAGTTTTGTTAGAGTTAAGTTTTAAGCAGTTTGCAGACATCCATCTGGAGATAGCAGCCATGCAGTCATGGAATTGAGCCCCTGTTTCCTTTTCAGAGCCCTCCCTTAGTGACAGCACTATTTGGGTGATATAGGAAATGTACTTTAATTTAGCTGTACGTATGGGTAATATGCCAGTGTGTCTCGATTGGAAACAAAGGTTCATCACCAGAGGTCAGGGTCTGGTCTTCCATCTTTGCTTCGTATGTTGACCAATTTTGTATTGTTAGATCATGCATCTCCACATTCAGGATTGATACCTCTGTTATCTTGTTCACTGCTGGTGATTTGGCCTCGATGGTATGTCTGTGCCTCATTCGTGTAATGACCTTCTATTGTGAATGTGAGTATTTCAATCATTTCATTCTAGGACCATAACTGCACTCAATGTTGCACTTAATCTAAAAGTGATGTGAATGGCCCGATTCACAAAGATACTCTGCAGTCGTGGAGGCAGCACCGCATTTGTTGCAGAGTATCCGCTATGAGAAACTGCAGTGTGAAAATTCCGCAATGAGTGTGGAGACTCCGCCACAACTGCGGAGGATCTTTGTGAATCGGGTCCTGAGTCTTTTTAATGAAAAAAGTGCCTTATGTGTTTCAATTTATTTCCCTCGTCCATGAATGAGTAGTTCATCCATTGAAGGATTTAACCCTGCATTCTTCTACTTGTAGTCTTGATAGTATAATCAAATAAACAGAAGTAAAAGTCCAAATATGCAAATAAAAAGAAGTCTGGTCTTGATGAGCCACTTACCCAATGGTGTACGGATCTTTAGAGGTCTGCTAGTGCTGACAGTATTCCCTTTGTCTGAGTGCCCCTAAAGGCCAACCTGCATGGCTATGAAGCATGAAGTTTGAAATTTGTTGATGTTGCAACCAGATGGGCCCGGATTGAGGAAGTGTGAGCTACACAGTGGTTGACTGTCATACACCCTTGAGTCATCCTACTTTCGGATCAGAGTGAGAGGCCAAGCATATAAGGCCTCTCCTTGTAGGTCTCTTGAGATACCCAAAGGTCAGAGGTCAATGAAGTGTCAGAGGTGCTGCATGAGGTCTGTCACCTGTTGCTATCAGTCTCTGCTCAGTCAATCGGTGACTGAGAGCAGAGGTGGACAAAGAACAGGCAGCGTTCCAGAGCCAGATCCTGTGTGTGGCTGAGGCCATAAGAGTGGCAGCACTGGATGCAGCCTTTTCAAAATGGAGTTTGCACTTCTACCCTCTGACATTAAAGGTGCTATTAATAAGAAAATAATTGAAAGTTTAATTTCATTTACAACTTTGTGACGTTTGCTGCACCTGCTGAGATAGGGGTAGATGAGTGAGCATCCATGCAATAATGTCAGAATATATATATATATTTTTCCTGCCACCAGTTTGAATTGAAGGCATCTACACACTTTATGTTTGGGATTCAGTACAGAAGTGCCGTGATTGTGATAGCAATCTAATAAGGCCGAGGGAATCACAATTTGGGGTGATCTTTGCATGGTCTGTTATCCATGATGGAACTGCTTGCCAAAATGCCACATTTAACTCATCTATTTTTTAATGCTTCCACCAAGGATAGCTACAACAGCCCTGGCAAATCAAAATTCAACTATGGTGCAGTTACGAAAGCCAAAGGTACGATCATATTAATCCACCAATACAATCTCTAGAATTCTAACATGAAGGACACTAAGAGGCTCATTTAGAAAAGGCTATCTATCCACTGTATATCTGCTGATTTGTAGCTGAAGCGGTAACTTCACCAGTGGGACAAACTATACGAATAGAAATGCTGTCGGTGAAAAAACTGTTGCCATTTGTTTTTATCCCCGATGGCACTTCCAATTCTGCTGCCAGATTTTCCACTGAGAGAATATTTGCCAGCTATATACTTACCACTTCTACAACATATCTGTCTAATTGCAGTTACTATCCACTGCTAAATCAGTCCTTAAATTTAGAGTTGGCATACACACCAACATCTTGATCCCTTCCAATGCCCATCATGACATGGTTGCACTCCATGGACCAGATGTTTACGAATCTTCTACCTCACTTGTTCTCCCAACTGTTAACTAGCATCTATAACCAATTACTCAGTACAAATTGGCCATATTCATAGACATTTACAGACCCAAGTTGAGGTGAATGTGCCTATTGCTGTTCTGTTATTGTTGCCTGGTTTTATTTCTCTGCCTTGTATTAAAAGAATGAAAAGGGTTTGGGATTGTGCTACCCCTACACATAGGGCTGAAGAATCAGCAGAGTGAAAGAAAGAGCAGGTTTGTTAGAGTGTTCATTGGAATACCTAAGTTTTGATGTTCTTTCTAAAAAGATTGTGATTGGAGACTGAGTGAATATGTAAAGCTCCACAGTTTACAAGTTAAATAAGAGAAATGTCTGGCTCCTTGTCTGCAAAGTCTAATTTTTGTATTGCCACTTGAGCCAAAGTGTCTGGTCACAGTTTGTGAGCAGGCCTGTATAATGAGAATTGTTTCCAAATATAGGATGGTCCTTACATTGTGCAAAGGCCTGTGGATAAGGCTGAGACCTTTGAAAATAACATGCTTAAGAGTAGGCAGCGAATGCAAAGAATTAAGATGTTCCATAATGGAAGCTCATCCATGAATATTGAGGATAAGCTTGGAAGGTGCATTCTGAGCAACCTGCAAGCAATAAATGATGTAAGGTGTCCGAGTCAAGCTGAGAAGAGTTAAGGGCTTGGGTAACTACTTTGCCTGAAGACTACAGTAGTAGCAGAAAGATCTAGTGCACGAATCTGAGTTTGTTGAAGCACTTAGATAAAATTCAATAATTCTGGGTGGCAAATGGGAGTTGATCATAGAAGATAACTCCAAGACATTTAGTCAATTATATTGGGATGGGTGGAAGTCCCAAATTCTCTGGCCACCATTCTTGTGTTAAAGTGGAGGATTATTTTCCAAAGAAGAACATTCTGTTTTGTCTGCATTTAATTTTAGTCAGTTTAAGCAATCTATTTAGCTATGTCAGATTTATTTTGCTGAAACTTTAGTGTGCTGCTGCACAGATGTTCAGTGATAGACAGGAGCATAGCTCCAGGGGTGTGTTTGTGGTGTGATACCCCCCCAATAAATGGAGTCTGTTGTGTGTAGTTGGGTCCTGGAGCCTCTAGACAGGCTAGCAGGGTCTCTGGTTGGGTTTCCAGTTGGATTAGCAACCCTCATAGTACAGACACACCTCCCTGTTAAACTTTTTAGAGCTTGTATACAACCACCCCTTCTCTTCCCTCTCACACAAAACAGGCCAAGAACAAACAAAGGACTGGATGGCTCTTATCTGGTGCAGAGAAGCCTTTTACATTTAAGATTGTTTTCATCCATTTTGCCATTTCAATGGCAGTGATGGTTAGGAAATCTCTGTTTCACACCCACCGAATCTAACAGACTAAAGGCCTTATTACGACTTTGGCGGTACTTCTGTAGGACCGCCACCACTGTGCCCACAGGAGGACCACCAAGGCTGTGATGCACCTGCCCGCTCGATTCCAAGTTGAATTCAGGGCAGGCGGGAGGTGCGGCGGCAGTCTCACGGCGGTGGTATGTTAGGGGCTCATAGGAGAGCCTAACATGCAGACCACTGCAGTGAGAGCGCTGACTGCACATTCCTGCACGGTGTGGCATGCACCATGTCGTGCATGCCATACTGTGCAGGAATGAAGGTGCAATTGTAGGGGGGGCACAACATGTGCCTCCTCGCACGCACCTCATGCCCAGATGTAGCTGGGGGCCCTGTCAGAGCCCCCTTACCTGCATCTCTGCCACCCTTTTCATGGCAGGCTCCCTGCCATGGAAAGGGCAGTGGA
Organism: Calotriton arnoldi; assembly: GCA_963921515.1. Taxonomy (NCBI): domain Eukaryota; kingdom Metazoa; phylum Chordata; class Amphibia; order Caudata; family Salamandridae; genus Calotriton; species Calotriton arnoldi. The sequence continues at coordinate 374,091 of CAWUFW010007030.1, forward strand.
GACAAGTCGTAATATGCTCAGCAGTGCTGGCATCGGCACCACCAGCATATTACTTCCCCTGTCTGCACTGCCACCTCTGCAGGATCCTGGGTCGAGGTGGAGGTCCTGTGGCAGTCTAACCACCACACTCAGAACACTGCAGTCGGACCCACAGTGGTGGCCGTAGTTAGACCACCATACTCGTAATAAGGCCCTAAAATACGACCCTGGTGATAGAATCAATGAGTTGTGCATCATCTGCATATGAGAAAACACTGAAACCAAAAGATGTAACAATGGAAGCAAGAGGAGAGATGTAAATAATAAATAGTGTGAGAATAAGTTAAACATCATGAGAAACTCCATGGCATAAAGAAAAAGGCGAATATTGAAAGCGGGGAAGAGAGACGATCTGGGTTCGGTCAGAAAGAAATGAGCACCACAAACCAAGAACCTTTCTGCAGATACCAAAGTCAGTCTGTTAAGCAGCACTGCTTGCGGCACAGTATAAAAGGCAGTGGAAAGAACTAAGACGACTAAGTCGGCTGAACCCACTTGGTCCAAAATGTTTCTAAGAATATCCAAACGAGCAAGCAGGGCAGAGTCGGTGAGGGAAGTGATCTGAAGTCCATGTAGACCTGAATTTACAGCTTTTTTGAATATATTGGAAGAGAAGGCATAGGAGCAATTAGCCTGCTATTGACAAGATGGTAGCAGTCAGCAGTGTTTTTTTTTGTTAACAGAGAAATTATAGGTTTTTTTTCCATGATAGGGGAACTAGAGCTTTTTCAAAAAGAATTGTTACATATGTAAGTTTGAGTGCAGACACACTTTTGTACATTGTTAGTTTGAGAATATGAGGTGGGAGGGGCCAAGAGTTGACCCAGGCAAAATTTCCATCACTCTGGCGTGATCTCACATAATTTTGTATTACACTTGTTACACTATATTCACAAAATTATGCTACTACCCCAAATTGTATAACTATGTGCTGTTCACAGCAAAAAGTTATCATGACCACAAGAGAACAATGTGAACGAAAAGAATGGAGTGACTGCTGTTTGTGGAGCTTGTGCTTTTCCCACTATTTTTAGCCCAAAATGTGTCCTTGCATTCAAAATGATCACAAGGACGCATTTTGTGCTAAAATATATAACCAAGTGCCAGAATTGCACCTTGTGTACCTATGCATAATTTTGTGTCGCTGACGGAGTGGGTCATACGATGTTTGCAAACCTATAACATTGGAGATCTCTACCCGATCCTGAGGAGCATACTGTAAAATAGAGGATAGTTATCTGCCCACCAAAACTTTGTGGGTTTGCACACTTTAGCATGTATGATTCTGATGATTGCAAAGATGGAAAACAGCTTAAACAAAAGCAACACAGTATCAAATCAATCAGTTACAATACAGTAACTGTGAGTCTCCAAGATCCAAAAATGGACTAAAGATTTGGCATGACAAATAAATCTCATAGTTTAGAGTAAATGCTAGTTGTCCTTTCATTCTTAAAATCTCATGGCAGTGAGGGGGGCTTATAGGCCCCGCTTAGTAGCCACACGGTCTGGTGAGAGTCGGGGTGAAAGCTGAGAGGAAAAAGTGATGAGACAAGGGCAGGCTGCATTCTAACCCAAAGAAAAGAAATAGCTTGTGGGACACAGGATATGAAGAGCATGCACGGGTCTTTCTCAATTCAGCTGATGTTCAAGTCAACTGGGTGCTGGGCCTCTGCAACAAAGCATGGTCGGGGAAAAACTAAATATATAAAAGTCTCTGTTGAAAGGGATGGTCCTTAACACTCAGTTCACGTGCACTTTTAGCAAAAGATTAATATGGAATCCCTCCTCTAATCTTCCGTCATATATAGAAAGTGCCTGCATCTCTGTCTTCCCTCAGATGGCTAAGGGCACCAACATCGGCAATGGGATCTGGTGAACACATCAAACCAACTATTTCTGAAATTGGATTCTTCCGCAATAATGAAAGACAACGTCACTTTCTTCAACTAAGCATAGTGTACACTCATGAATGCCTCATTGAGAGAAGGGATTTTACCCAATGCTTTGAAAACTAGTCAAATCAGACCAAGACCATAGACCTGAATAAATAAATTATAGACCAGTAACGAATCTCCTATGACTTGGTAAGTCAATCGAAAAAATGATAGCCATTCAATTCAGGTCCGCCATAGCAAAAGAAGTACTGCTGAGTAAATTCCAATCCAGATGCATGAATAACACAACATCAAGAGTCAAAGCCTGACAGTTCTAAGTGATATACTGGACAGAGGAGATACAGTTTTACTTGTATAATTGGACCTATCAGCATCCTTCAAAACAATAGTCCATAGCAGAGTTATCCTCACAGGAAAATTGCATGGGTTTCAGGGGCGAAGATTTAAGATGGTTCTCTTCGTCCCTGAAATACAGATAAGCAGTAGTAAAAATTGAAGACAAGTGCTCAGAAAAAGAGTCATCAATATTTGGGGTACTAGAAGGATAAACCCTATTCCCTGTTTTATTTAAACCTATGCATGGAGCCAATTGGACTCTGGAATTGCGTTACCCTGTACATCATTGCACCAATGAGATACATTTATAGTTTGAAACATTTACGATAAAAGACATTACAAAACTAAGAAACTGCCTTATCAAATTCCAGAATTGAATACTATTTTTTTCTCTTTCTGGCTCCTCAAAATGCTGAATTTCTCATCATATCGACCTCTACCAAAAAGAAAACCAGCCCAACTATTCTTGATACACTAAACCTCATAGGTTTCTCACTATCACCACCCCTCAAACAAAATGTTTAGGCTTCACAGTGGCCATATAATATTTCAACATATTACTAAAGTAAGCCACCAATAATCAAGTACATACAGGGAAGAAAGTCCATAATCTTATCTTGCAATAGCATCTCAAAACTGCCATTCATGCACTGGTCATCTCCAGATTACATTTAGATCTCAAAGGACCACTTAACTCCTGTTCTGCTGGAAGTACATTGGCTTTCAATCACTGCCAGAAGGATCTTAACATGATGATGCTTATCCCGTAAAGTCATTCACAACAGCCCATTTACTCAACATCTCTAATGGAAAAAGAGGCCTGAGAAGTAGAAATGTGTTACTCCTGGAAATATCGAACTTCAAAACTGCAATTGCATAGAGAAGCTGTTATACTGCTGCTGCTCAGCCTGAGTGTCTGTGTGAGAGAATGTTGGTGAATGGAATGTTCGTGTGTGTGAGTGTCAGTTGGAGATGGGCTGAGCAGCAGTGAGGCTGCTCCTGGTGGGGTTCTCTGTAGAGCATCTTACTTGAATAAAGAAACATGAAGATACCTACATGGAATGGACATTACACTTATTACAACATATTTTGGCGATGTTTTTATGGAAAGGATCTGCGTGTGCAACTTCAGTGGAATGCTACTATGAACAATAAAGAAACTACAAGGTAAAAGAATTTATTTTTGAATGAAAGCTGTGTATTTCAAGCTTACTGGCACTCCTGAACCCCACCAGTGACCACCTCGTCGGTCGCCCCAACTCCTGAGTGTCAGTTTCCCTTTGGACTTTCCTTCCCTTCCCTGCTGCCTGCTACTTTGAAGGAGTTGTTTCCAGCTCAACTCATGAGTGCCAATTTCTGCTGCATCTTCACTCCTTGCTATGGCCCACAACCTGTGTGCTAGTTCCTGTCCGTCTCCCTGTCCCGCTACATTGGGAGTCTGCCTCCCATAAGGGGAATTTCAAAGTGGAGTAACTGTTTCCTGCCTCCTTCTGTTTGTTGCTGCCAAGTTGCCCAGAGACCTACTGTAACCTGCAACAGTACAGCGAGTCTGTGTTGATTTTAATGGAGACTCTGCTGTCATCTATTGTGAATTCCTGTTGTGTGGACTGCACAGGTATGGTGTATTTGGAGAGGTGTGCCAGCCTAGAACAAGATAAAGGCAGTTATTATCGCCGCAACGCGGAGCCTTGTTATTCGGATGAGCTCTGCGTTACCAGGATGTTGTATGCGGGGGAGCCGTGTTCCTGGTGTTTAAGTGCACTTTTGTGTAGTCAGGACCTTGTGGTGAATCTCTTTGTCTCTGGCAGCCCCATTATAATTGGCAGTTGTTAAGTAGCATTTAAATTTAAAATATGCGCGTGTCTTCTTCAGCGCGTGCAATCCTACCTGCTCGAAGATATGCGCAGCTCCGTGGGACCTTCTATGACGCTCGTTCTTTCCTCGGCCTGCTCTGGGACGTTTTGGTGCACAAGTGCACCGAGAGCCACCCTGCAACCACGTTGACGGCGTGCCGCCATCTTTTGGTTGGCAGAAGGCACCACTTTTCACCATGTACTGCGCATATGAATCGCAGGTACCGTCCACCGAAGGATTTTGTTCCTTGCCTACCACGTTCGGACATTGAATCGGTGCAGCGGTGCAGCTTCACTGCAAGTACGTTTTTTTTTTTAGTAAAAATCCTGCCCCCCACGTTGGTCCGTGAGCCAAGCTCCTTTTGTCAAACAACCCTCGTGCCAGGCATCACGAGGATCCGCAGTTTCCCCATAGAGAGTCAGGTATCGCGTGGGGTGTCCTTGCTGCTCAATGAAACCCTGCATGATGAATCTTCTGTTTTGTTTTAACCGCACATTTGGCACAGTCATAGAACAGTTTTTTTTATTTCTCTACAGTGGTCATCAGCATTTATATACTTACATTGAGTTCGTAGTGAAATGCAGGACATTTACAAGGTTGGAATTTTCTGGCAATGTACTGTTATTCTCACACGTTTTTCAAGCCTGAGCAGGTTTTCCTTTACTACAGACCACGGTGACTACTTTATTTGTTTTAATTTATTGTTTTGGGACAGTGTCATACTCCTTGTGAGAGGTCGCTTAATGATAGTCAACACCTTATGACTTATGCTGTGCTTTATACATATACTGGTTGCCTGCATTTATTCTTTTGTGGTCCACATTATTATGTGAATGTACCTTCTTACCATGTGATTGTACTTATAATGTTTGTTTGCATTACGCCCCTTTCCCCTGCATGTCAGGGTTTGCGCTATGTGTGTTTGGTTCCGTGTGGACTCCTTTGCCACACATCACAACTCAAATTTATGTTTGGGTGGAGTTTATGCTTGGTCCGTTTACATGCTATTCTACAATTTTGCTTAGTTTGCTACCTAGTATGCCATTGGTTACAGGGTTTTTGTGATTCGTGTCATGCGTTTTTGCATGCTTTTGCTTCTGCTATTGCTGTCTCCCACTTTACGTGGTTATGGGTTAGTGTTGTTTAACCACCCATTGTAGTACGGATTTCTTGTGTTTGCCTGAGACGGGTGTCTTCTCAAGTGCTTAGTATGCATTTACTTACCTTATATGCAGTTACTTTTCTTATGTGCATTTACCTTAGTCCTATGTGGAGTCCCTTTCACACATCACAACTCAACTTTATGTAAGGGTGGAGTTTATGGTTGGTGATTGGTTATGTGTAGACCGTCCCCTACACATCTCACCCAAACTTTCAGTTGGGGAAAGAGTTTTGCGTGCCTACTTTATGTGCATTTACTTACGTGATTTCAGGTTGCTTCTTGCTTTGGTCTGCATTGCACTTTTACTCCCTTGGACGTCAAGGTTTCCTTTGCTAGATTTGGGTTTTTCCTTCGCACGTCAGGGTTTGCGTTGGGAGTCCTATTGGTTCTGTGTGAAGCGCCTTACACACATCACACCCCAATTTGTTGTTGGGGGAAGTTTGCTATAATTGTGCTTGTTACTATTTTCTGTGTGGAGATTTTCCATGCTTGCATTATTTTTTTTATTGCTTAGATTTCTTTCACACTTTTATTGTTGGTTCTCTTGTGCTTCTCGTGTTTGCCTGGCCAGCTTGCACGACCCTAGTACTTGGGTTGGTCTGCAGTCTGTGGTGTGGGAGTGTTTGGGTTGCTTTGCGATAGAAAGGAGGATGGTGTGCATGAGTCATTGTACTTGTGTTATGTTTCTCCCTCCTTACTTCATTTTCTCCGCATGAATGTTCCATCTTTAATTTTTCATGCTATACTTCAGGAAGTTGTCATCTTATTTATTCCTTGCAATGTTTCTATTGCCTTTTGGAGAATTCCGTCTTTTCCATTACAAAGAAAGGGGATGTGTTATACTGCTGCTGCTCATCCTGAGTGTCTGTGTGAGAGAATGTTGGTGAATGGAATGTTCGTGTGTGTGAGTGTCAGTTGGAGATGGGCTGAGCAGCAGTGAGGCTGCTCCTGGTGGGGTTCTCTGTAGAACATCTTACTTGAAAAAAGAAAGATGAAGATACCTACATGGAATGGACATTACACTTATTACAACAGAAGCATACCCAGAGACATCTTGGAATTTGCTTCCACCCAAATTGAGGACACTAACTCCACCTGCACATTTAGATAACCCATACAAGTACTCCACTTTTAATACATTCCAAACTTTGATTGCAATTAACTTCAAGAACTAGTGCTAGAGAAATAACTAAAAAGTAAAAATCTCAGCAGCAGCCTGGTAGGTTAGCCGAGCTTCAGCAGGGTTCTTGTAAATCTGTGTTGAAGTTGTTCTGAGAGTGGGAGAGGGCCATCAGTTCATATTTCCAAGTACTGGCGTTTGGGAAGAAACCTACTTCCAATAGAATTAATGAATCCCTTGTAGTTCAACAGCCTAGCCTATCAGGTTTGGGCAAGGCTTCACTTCTCAGAGGGGCTTCAGAAAGTGAATCCATTCCTCTTGCTTCTAATTGTACTGCTTCTTGCATACAGCTACAATTGCCCTACTTCCTGCAATCAGCTGACTATGTTCCATCTCCAGTGGGCTGCTTTGTTGGGAATCCTTGTGTGATCGCCCTCGAAAAATCCTGGCGATGAATGAATAGGAGACTGTGAAGGAGTATGGGATATCCTTGGTGTTCTCATGGGCAGCGTCCATTTTTGACCTTGCAATTGCCATTCTCACAGTAAAGTTAAGTGTAACCATCATGACAAGTGTACAGATAATGATTGCAAACTACTTCCTATTTTCCTCCGTTCCTAGGTCTAAGATCAATTTTTCAAACCCAATGCACATAATGACTGCGAACATTCCCAATCATGCAAAAGAAATACGTAAATAAGTATACATGATGCTTACCATCATCACCGTCAGTGTAGCAAATTTGCTGGGACAGTCCTGAATTTTTACCCTTGTTCCTGGCAAATTCAAGTCAATTTAACACATGTTCCAGTTTTCAGAGAAGGTACACTCTGCATAGGGGTAGGGAACTTTTAATGTCTTTCAAGTGCTGAATTAGTAAGCAGCCTTATCAGAAATTATGTTAATTAAGACAGATGATACTGTGTTTAAAGGTGAATGACAGGAATATTGTTTCTAAAATATCGAGTTGCATGAATATCTTGTCAAAAATATCATCAATACAAAAACATTGAGGAACAGAATATAGAAAGAAAGAATATAATTTATTAAATATATATAATGTATGTATTTTTTTATGTGTTATTATAACTTAATTAGTAATATATAATTTAGTAGTAGATTGCTGGGTTTGCAGGAGATTACTTGGGAAGCTCATATAAATATTAAATTATTGATTTTAATTTGAATTAATTTGTTATGTTAAATAAATATTTATTGGTAAATAATGATGTATATTATTTGATTGATTAATTGCTATTTTAGTTATTTTGGTGTATTTTGTGATTTTAATGTGTAATTTGATGTTTGTGTAGTTTAGTTATCATTTAGTTGTGGGTTGCAGGGTTTGTAGGGGAATGTTGGTGGAAGTTATTTATACTATAACATTTAGGGGCCGATTCCGATCTCGGCCGGTAGTGCTCCGAATCGGATTCGGATTTACCGGATCCGATTCGGAGCCCTGTTTCCCAACCGAATCGTACGCGGGTCCGGCCGAGCGAGTACGATGCGAGCGCACGCGAAATCGCCGACCGACTCGTTCACGGGTCCGAACCGCACCGACCGACTCGCTCGGACTCGACTCGCACCGCGCTATGGAGACGTTTCCCGGCCGGGTAAGTACGATGCGTGCCGCGAGCAGTCCAACCGACTCGCGCCGTCCGGCTCGAAAGAGCTGTCGGAGCCGGACTTTGGGGGTCCGCGTCGGACCCCCCTGTACGCGTAGGCGCGCGAGTCGCACACAGGGGGAACCATGGGTCCCCCTACCTGTGCATGTACGCCACGATGCGCATGGACGCGTACCCGCTGTAGGGGCGCCCTTGTTCGCCTCGCACCCATTGAGTCAATGGGAGCCCGCGTATGCGTTGGACGACCGGCTCCCATTGACTTCAATGCGAGTCCGACCAAATCGAGTCCGATAGCATGCGAATGCATCGTACTCGTCCGGTCGGACTGCTAGGGTCCGATTCAGTCGGAATTCTCTCCGGGTCCGGCTCGGTCGGAGAGATTTCCGGCCGGAATCGGAATCGGCCCCTTAGTTTTTTGCTGTTTGAATAATTTTTTTGTTAATTGAATATATAGTTAGTTCCTATTTATGTAACTTGTTTAATTTATTAATTATAATTATTTATATTTTAATTGTAGTAAGTGATATGCAATGTATATTTTATTTTACCATAGTTTAATTCTAATGTATAATTTAGTAGTAGGTTGTTGGCTTTGTAGGAAAAGAGAGTGGGAAGTTGATTAAATTATCTTTCTTTTTAGAAATTATTTTTATGCTTAATAAATATTTAGTTGGTTATTACTTTTGTCAGTTATTTTACTGATTATTTGCCATGTAAATTATTTTTTTGTACTTTAGTTATTTGTCAATTAGTTGATAAGTGTGTTTATTAATTCACATTGAAAAATCCATCGCATATTTATGAATGGTTTTAATGTTATCCTTTCTACTTAATATTATTATTGTTTTATTTTTAATTTCTTTTATTTTTTAGGGGGTTGGTCGTTTTTTGGGTTGTAAGTAGGGAAGTGCATATACTTGAAATGTATTTATTTTGCTTTTGATTTATAAAGTTATATTTGTATTATTATTTTGCTCGCAATTACATGTATTTTATTTATTTATTCAGAATTTTTTTACTTTGAATATGATTTAAGAATTTTACGTTGTTATGTATATGAATGTTTTAAAAAAAAAAAAAGATTAGGATTTGCAATATTATATGTAACCCTTCCGAAATTCAAGACTGTCCTGGCATTTGCTTATATCAGAGTCGGAATAGTAAAAATAACCCATCAAAAGTCCAACATGGTCCCTACTGTTGCTTAGATTGGTGACGGGATAGTAAATCTAAACCCTCAGTACAAGTACAACACTTTCCTTCATATGTTGTGATTATGATGATGATGATGATTATTGTTGTTGTTTTGTTGTTATTATGACTAAAATAATAATAATAATAACAACACCGTGTGGCCTTTAATCACTGCTCACATTCACTAGCAGTTCATTGACAGGCAGTTCAGAAACGTTTGATTTTCAAGTAATTTGGCTCCTCATGAGCCGCACCAGGTATTTCTTGATTACAATGTGATTGAGAAGTGGGTTTTTGCGAAAGATATTAAATAATTCCAATGAACTTACGGGTGCAATTTTGTGATCAGGAATTCTCTTAGTTGTAATTGATTTTTCAGAACATGCGTAATTATATTTACAGATTTTTAATACATCTCAGGCAAATCATCCTTAGTTGAAAATGCTGACAAAACTATGTTAAATGAAGCATATAGTTGGACGACCAGCATAAAAATACCTGAATAAAAAAGTATGCAAAAACCAAAACACAACTAATACTAAAATGTACAGGGAGATTAAAATTGCACACTGGACGGCGGCACAGGTTAACCAAAATCATATAGAGGACCTTCATCGTCCAAAAGATGGTTACTGTGATTTGCTCTGGAAAGGAGAACGTGAAGAGCATTATGGTTGAATCCCGCAAGAGCCGGCCCAAACAGCTTGCCTGCAGTGTCAGACTGGTCTACAGGGTAATCAGATATTGCCTGATGGGCTGGTCTGACAAGTTAGTGTGTGGGCCAGTTTTTTGGCTGCTTGTGGACCACTTTTCTGGTCTGGTGGGTGGGTTTTTACAGTTGATTTGACACAAACATTGCCTGCAGCAAGCAGAAATGCATGCAGTCTCTGCTACCTTGCAAAACACCTATACAGTGTTTCTTTACAAGTTCAAAACTGCCCCATTTACAAATGTGGGCCATTTTGATTCAGTAATGAGGGTCGCTTTTATTTTGGTTTCCAGACCTACTTTCTGTCCCAGTCCGACCCTGGCTACCTGTAAGCACTTCGCACCACCATGCTGGTCCTGCCGCACAGATGCAATATCATATGATGCTCTGATTCTTCCAACAGCTTCCAGGTCAGAGCAAGAAGATGGTTAGTATGCCAGTTGAAGGGAAAATTAAAACACACATTAGTGTCAACTTTAGACCAACAGGTGGCGCCATTATAAACATTTTTGCTGTTTTTTTTTATGTCATATCCCTCTGACTATCTAAACTGGCAATTCTCAATTTTCAACTGTTCAAAATGTCCAGTGATTAAATAATGCTCCCACCAGCTTCGGCTGTAAACTAATGTCACAAATGGATCACCATAAAACAATCAGGCATCCTTTGTGTTTCCTGAGCAGTGCTGGTATTTTCGGTATATCAGAAGGGCTTCCAAGGGGCTCATTAGTTCAGGTTGTAACCTGTCATAAATTCACCGACTTTTTTTTAAATTGCCCTTTCACTTCACACTGAATTAGTCTTTGGAATTAATAATTAATCCCAGGCACAATCACAATCGCAGAGGATTTTCTGTTGTGATAACATCCTGCAAACCATAATGCCATTTCGTGCTAATTAGTTAGAGAGGAAAAAATGGTGTCAAAGGAAGCAAAGACTTCTTTTCTGATTGGAATGTCTAAAAGGCGAGTCTGCCCTTTGCAAGCACAGGGTTGATGGAGCACCATGTTTTTGACTGAGAAGCACAGGTGCAGCAGATTGGAAGTAAGTGTCACGGTGAAGGGGGGGCGGGGGGAGCAGCTGAACAGACTTGTTTATCACCCAATAGCCTTGCAAAGTCATAAACGGATGCCGTAGCCTAGCTGCCCAGTTTTGGACGTTGACAAAATCAGAGAGGGCTGTTATAGAGATGGTCCCTCCTGCAAACATCCAGAGAAGGAAACGTGCATGTCACGTGAGAATTTCCCTCAAAATGGCAGATTTGCCGAACTCTTAATGCAAAGATTGTCCATTAACGCATTCAACTGTTTTTATTCTTTCTTTCCTCTGACAGGAAAATATTTGTTTTATTGGTGGTGGAAGCTCTTCCTCTGCACAGTCATGTAATATGGGGTTATTGGTGATCTTTTCAACACCAGTAACACAATTACAGCAGCTTTACGTGTGTAAATATAATGGAAAACCAGTTTGTAAATATTTGGCATTGTGTTCACTGCCCTCATGATGGACACTAAGCTAACGCCATCTCCACTGCAACACACAGGTTTCCAGGCCTACCAGATTCTGTGACTCGAGATCTAAAACCTGACAACAAATTGTGTTTTTGGACCATCTAAGTTGGATTTAGGTGCACAAAATAAAGTTGTGAATTTGGTCCTCGGTGAAAAGCAGGACCTAACGCATACAAGATGACCTCATAAGACCTAAAAACGTTTTGTGCGATTGAATACGTTTCAAGAACTCCACTGCAGATATAGGCACACAACATTTTGAGTTAACACTTGAATGGCTGTTATGAGGATAATGCATCATTAAATGGGTAAGGTCAAGGAATCGCAATGTGCGCTTTTTACAACTTTAACCATGAACATATTGGGGTAATTTATTTCGTGTAGCCCGCACAAAAAAATAAACATTGAACGTTACCTCCTGCATTCACACCTTAGTGTCAAACCAAGTTGCCATTCAAAAGCAGTGTTTCCAATTAATTAAAACTAATCAAATACTTTGTTTAAACAACACCAAACAAACATTGTTGTTCTAATCTGTTTGCTTTTTCTTTGTTTGCTTTGCTTTCAAGTTTGTGTAGGAATTGTGATGGTATAACGCATTGTAGGATGTTCTTCTTTGACTTTGAATGCCACTGTTCCATTGAGACAAAGCACAGAAACTATTATATATGCATGGATTAATGTACAATGGACACAAGGACCACATTTGTAAGGAATATACCTCAGGTAACAGTAAAAACAAGCATTGTCAAAGATAATAGAAATGGTCTTTGCAAGATGGTGCACCGGTTATGTTTTTCTTTTTCTTTGAAAGTAAATTCACAAAAATAAAAAGGGAAAACTGCTGCTAACTAACTATGTTGGCATCCTTGTGGGGAAGTGTAATAAAAGCTGGTGCAGACACCCTCTTTAGTTTTAATGTTCATCACAGGAAATTGCCATTATTATTGGGGCAAAGAAAAGGTTCTGTTGGCTTTGAAATATTTTGACCCGAAGACTTACTTTAAACACCTAACGGATGAATAAAAAAGGATAAAGTTAAGAAAAAAACATTGGTCAAGTAAAGTATTGACCCACCAATCTTGTCTCTGAAATTGTGCCACTTTTTAAGCGGATGTGACATGCAGTCAGGCAAATGCCATTACTCCCACTGCATGAGAGCCAATAGCTGAAGTGGGCTAATCCATTGCCCCATGCAGAATGATACATGCAGCAGTGGGTGGAAGCAACATCTATTTGACAGGCAAACAGACCAAAGGATGAAGAGGCTGGCCCACAGCCCTCTGTGTATCTATATATATGAATTGTTTTTTTCATACATGAAGTTGGAGAGAAATTGAAACTGTCACAAGGCCAGACCTAAATATTCTTGCCCACATCACAAAACCACATACCCTCTGAAGCTATTGGCAGTGTTTTAAAGGATTAGGCAGGGACTGAGGAGGATAAGCAATTGGTCCACCGTTCAAGGTGATGCACCCATTGCAGGCTCTGACTGCGGGTGTACGCACTGACCATTGCCAGAACATTCCCCATGATTATTGAAATCTGCTAAAAATATTCACATCCATGGCTAAAAACAGCGAACAAAAAAACAGACACATGACTTTTCACACACAGACGTTGCCTCCATAGAGGTTATAGCTCCTAAATCATTGTTGACCTCTCTTTTACTTTTTATCTAGTTCATCCCAGAGAAGAATAACAGATTCGTGAGCTGGAAACTTCAGTGAGTGTGATAAATTTGCAGATAATTTGCTGTAACAGAACTAGTGCTATTATTATATCTAGTCCTAGGAATGCACCTGCTATTCAGTAAAACATGCTCTTCTCACATTTAAACCATTTTTCCTGTCTGGATCTTCTTTCCATTAATATTTCATAGAAAATTATCCCTCCAACTACACATCTTCAGGTGAGAAATGACATTGACATCATTAAGTATGATTTCTTAATAGGCTAAACGTGATGCTGTAGACACAACAATCCCACTGCTGTCCCAGATGCGCCCTGGCTGATGCTGACTTTGCACATATGGTGTGGCATTGCCCAGGAATCATTAAATAGTTACATTTGAACTTCCAAGGGAGAGAAAACTGCCTGGAAGAAACTTCGCTAAAATAAATCAGTAGAAGGCATAGCCTTTCAAGACTTCCAGCTGTACTGTTGGGCTTTCCAATTAAAGAATATAAGGTTATTGCTAACGGAAGGCTTCCAACAGATCTCCCCTCTATTCCAAGCTCTGACTAGAAATTTGACCAAGGAAGGAGACCTTTTCTAATTTAAATTTGGTCAAAACTTTTTCATAAATATCAAACTAAAGATTTTGAGTGCTTAAGCTCTGGGCCCAGATCAGACGGATGCTCGGAATACCATAGTATAGCGACTTCGCCCCAATATGGAATTCACCTGGAACGTTGACTTGTTTGCAGGAGAATTTAGCTAGACCTTTAAAAGAAGCTGGTGTTGAAAGATGGGGCCAGATGGTTGAGAGGGGTTGCTTGGTGCTGTGGGGAATGCTAGCTCAGATCACAGACAACAGATCTATCCAAATTTAAGTTCTATCAGTTGGCTAGCTGGGCACATGGATTGATCTCAGAGGGTGAAGGAAATACAAAATCAGAAGGAAAATTAGAAGGCTCCGCCACCCCCAAAAAAGAGATATCAAAATGGTATTGGATGCTGGTGCAAGGTATTGGTGTAACCTTTACATTGCCAAATGAGATATGGAGGACGGACCAGCCAACGCTGGAATAAACACACCTATGGCAAATATCTATGTCTACTCTTTGGGCCTCAGTAAAGTCTGCACCTCACAGGAGAGATCATTTATTTACAGTGCCCAGGGTGTACTGGACCCCGAAGAAGCTATCGAAGCTTCAAGACCAAGAGATGAAGTGCTGTCCTAAGTGTGGTTTGGAGAAGGCAGACAATATACCTCCTGAAGCTATTGGCAGCATTTTGAAGTATTAGGCAGGGACAGAGAAGGATAAGCAATTGGTACACAGTACAAGGTAAAGCACCTATTGCATGCTCTGACTGCGGGTGTACGCACTGACCATTTCTAGAACATTCCCAATGATTATTGAAATCTGCTAAAAACATTCACATCCATGGCTAAAAACAGCAAACAAAAAAAACAGACACATGGCTTTTCACAAACAGACTTTGCCTCCATAGAGGTTATAGCTTCTAAATCATTCTTGACCTCTCCTTTACTGTTTATCTTGTTCATCCCAGAAAAGAATAACAGATTCATGAGCTGGAAACTTCAGTGACTGTGATAAATTCGCAGATGAGATGCTGTAGCAGAACTAGTGCTATTATTAAATCTAGTCCTTGAAATGCATCTGCTATTCAGCAAAATATGTTTCTTCTTACATTGAAACTAATTTTTCACTCTGGATTTTCTTTCTATTGATATTTCATAGAAAAAGATCCCTCAATCTACACATCTTAAGGTGGGAAATGACATTGACATAATTAAGTATGAGTTCTTAATAGGCTAAATGTAATGTTGCAGACACAATCCCACTGCTACCCCAGATGCGCCCTGGCCGATGCTGACTTTGTACGTATGGTGTGGTACTTCCTAGGAATCACCCGCTTCTGGCAGGAGGTGGTGGAGGACCTGTGGAGGACCCTGGACAGATGTGATATATACACACCCGAGATGTGCCAGCTCAGCCTTTATGACAGACAGCGAGAGCGGAAGGCTGGAAACAGGTTTGTGGAACTTACTTTCAGCATTACCCTTAGGGACATAGCGCAACACTGGAAGACCCCAGAGGACCCACCACATAACTGGTAGAAGTCAGAGGTGGCAAGTTGGTTGGTGGTGGAGAGTGCAATCCTTCGGATGGAGAAGGCTGGGGCCTTTGCAGAATGCACCTGGCAGACCAATGGCTGGAGGTACTGAAGTAATTTCTCACGCTGGCGGTACAGGATGCTCCACTCTTGCCTCTCCCATCCTAGAGGCATAACATGATTGAGATGCTACTGCAAAATGGTGCCTTCACTCTCAGACACTCCGGTGTATGTCCCTCGATAATGCATCCCGAATTCCTTGGCTTAATTTCATTAAAAGTAGCCTTGAAGGGGTAGGGCGCGCTGATTTATTCTGTAAGCCCGAATCCATTGTTAAGAAAGATGTGGAACTAATCAGGGTAGCCTTCTTAACTCAAGGAAAATGGCCAGGGAGGAGCAGGAGATGTTGAAACCAAGTGTACGTATTTTTTTAATGCTCAAAACAACTCCGACAACGGAACCTTATCTTTTGGGGTTTTTATCAACACATGAGAGGTTCTTATTAACTAGGTTTCGGATGAATATTTTTCACCTCCTGTTAGCTAGGCCTATCGGATGCAGTAGAGGTCAAGTGCTAGCTCCCTGTGACTGCGACGGACAGTCTCCACAGGATCTGCTGCATTTTATGTTTTTATGTAAGTTTTATGAAACCCCTCGAAGGCATTTCCTGGTTCCCATTTTAAAAAGAATGAATTTTATTCAGGCCCGTCCTGCCCTTATGTACCTTCAACTGTTGAAAGAGGATTGTATTATTTTTATAGTGGGGTTTTTTAAATCTACTGTGAAATCTAGGGCCTGTATGGATGTTTAGATATTGGATGATCTATGCAGGATCTATTAGTTCTGAAGGTTTATCTTGCGCCATAAAGTAAATATAATAGGAAGTTATGTTCTCCTGGCATATTGCACTTTATGGTTACTGATTAATTTGGGAGGCTGGGGGCTGGGTTCTATTTATAAATAGTGTATGGGGTTTTACTTTTTAAACCATGTTTTAACGTATTACTGTTTTTATGTATATGCAATTTTTGTATCTTTTATGGTTCTCTGACGCGAAACCGAATAAAGTTTATTTGAATTGAATTGGGTCACTCCGCTGACACTCTACATAGTGCTTCTGACACCACCTGGTTTGCCAAGACTGCAATATGCCCAGAAATTATGGAGACCCACAGCGATTAGCAAATAGTTCAGTGAGGACTTGATCTGTTCAGTGTTCACCATAAGTTTTAAAGTTAGTTATACTCCTGCATTGAACCACTGGCATTATTACGCTGACGCACAATGAACTGTAATGTCTTTTATGCTACATGCTGATATTGACATGCTAGGCCCACATCACCATCAATGGCTAGCGCAACCGACAACTGTATATTGAAGGGCACCTATGTCCGCAGTGATGTACTTGTTTGTATAAGTTACAGAATACCCAATAAAAATGTATATTTTTTTAATGTATGGGTCCTTGGGTGTTCTATAAGTTCTTGTTGTTCCAAGGTGTTTTTCACAAATTTTACAATAACATCTTTGGAATTTTATTATTCTGTATAATACACACAATACAACTGCATCTGTTCTAAACACTCTTTCCAATTAACACTGCCCCCTCCAATTAATATTCATACCAATTTCACATTCAAAATGAACTTGTTAATTAGACTTAAATTAATCAAGGCCAAAATGACTTTTCTGTTTACTTTCCTGGTCAGCTTATGTTGGATTTGTAATGCCATAGTGCATGATTCCCTCTTTAATGCTGAGTGCCATTTTTTGATTGGCTACTAAGTTGTTAATGACTGTTACTAGTCCAGGCCCCTTGATATACCTCCGTAAAAAAATTGTTGTCCAGAGATTTTCATTTTTGATTTGATTTTTTGTATTATTAGAGAAGTAATTTAGCTTGGGTAGACATTGCTAATCCAGGCCGAATTTTTCTGAATGACATTTTTAAAAATGGTGAATGTGTACCAGTGATGATGTATTATTTCAAGAACCATGAGACCTATGTACTTCATTTTGGTGTCAAAACATAGGTTTTGGGGGTCTCATAGTGTTATAGAGACAGAAAATAACTCCCCAGAGCAACCCTTCTGCCATTTTCCAGAATGGCGGCTCTATAATGATGTGTTCTAGCCATCATATTGGTAATTAATTTTAATATTGTTTTTGTTTCAGGTTTTCCATTGATTCAAATTTGTAAACATGAGCGAAGCAGGTGATAGCAGAGGATCTTTACCTCCTGACAGAGTGCTGCTAACTATCAAATGTGAGGACTCCTGCAACAAAGAAAAATGTGTCATATGCCAAACTAATCCAAAAGAAAAGCTAACATCAGCTGTAGCTGGACGGAAGAGAGTTTGAGATGCTGCAGAAATACAGCAAGATGAAGTATACAAAAGAATGAAACTGATGGGTGAAGAGGATCAAATATTTTATCATTGTAACAACAAGTGCTACAAGTTGTATACAATGGAAAAAAAGCCTGGAAAAAATTTGTCAAAAAATAGCAGAAACCAGTGAATCACAACACGAATCTGATTCTTCTGAGAAAGCGACGACAACCAAACCTAATGCTCATCCATTTAGAAGATCAATGGCTATCCCTTGTCCACCTTCAACAACTGATCAGAAAGCAGAGGATTTTCAATGTGTTATCTGTGGTTTAGCCAGGACAAGGGCCAAAGGGATTGATGAAAGAACAAAGTGCAGAGAATGTGAGTCTCAAAGGGCAAACATGTTTTTATCTGCAGCTAGTTTCTTACAAGAGGAACTTTTCAGCCGAGTAGCTGATTAAAACAGCGAGGTGAATGTATTTGTAACGGATTAATATACCCACCTGAACTGCATGCACGCGTGCATTCGAAAATATGAATGTACAATAAGCTACCAGCAGCAACGTAACTGCCAGCCTTCAGTTAAGTTTGCACTCTTTGAAAAAGGAAATGAAATTTTAAAGCCAGTCTTGAATGTTGGCTATGGGTTCACGCTCAATGAGATCAGAATAATAATGGTCAACATTGATGAAACTGTATTGATCCATAATTATGACATTACGTTTTTCTGGTGAGAATGTGCAATGACAGAATTAGTTTTTGCCAGTTTAACAAAAAAATGAGCCACTTATGGTTTTTTCAGCTGATTTGACTCCTGAAGTTCTTGCTGCCAAAATAGGATCACAGAATGCAGTAAAATCAACAGGAACCATTTTAAGAAACACCCTGAAAGACTTAGATGTTGGATTTAATGACAAATTTTGTGATGCCCCAGAGCTCCGCAAATTATGGTAGTCAACAAGAATGCCTGATGTTGTCTTAACATTTTTTACGTCATTGTTTAATATCAGCAAAGCAAAGCTGTTACAAACTAAAGTTCTTGATCTCGGAACAGAAGCCAACAATATTGATGATGGCTCTGAAGATATAAGCGAAGAAGTGCAAGACAATCCCATGAACAGACAGGCTTATTATGTGCAAATGTGCTGTCTTTTCCAAATCATGTTTTATTAATTTCATCACAGAAAAAAAATAATTCTGCTGCACATGAGGACTGCCCACGCAATCTATGACAAGTGCAAAATTAGAGAGCTAATCACTTCAGTGAATAGGATTGGTATATCAACAAGTTATAATGACATAGTAAGGAGCAGGAACTTGTTAGCAGATCATGCTGTAAAATCTTGTGAATCCAACAGCACACCACTTCCAAGTCACTTTACCAGGAAAGGATTTAAAATTGCTACTCTTGATAATTTTGATTTTGAAGTCAGCTCTTCTTTGTCTGGAACATTCTGCACACATGATATTGCCATGGTGCCTTTTCAAGGCTGTGCCAATGAAGTACCTGCTGTAAAAGAAGCTGTGTCAGCTGTAGGCACAAACAAATGAAGCTGCAAACTTATAACCCAACTGCCTTGCCAATGTGTGCAAAAACACTATGAGCCATCAATATGTCCCACTCTACCAGAAAGTTTCAAAGTGGCTGAGGACATGGATCTTCTTCTACCTGATGCTGCGGTGCGCAAAGCTGATTTAACTGAATTTATCATATTGCTTATTCGGTGCGGACTGAAGGATGAAGAAAAGCCAGTTCTTCCGTGGGCTAAAATTCATGCTCTGATCTCCCAGAATACCTTCCCACTGAAGAAGGTTGAGTTTTTACCAGTAATACCATCTTCAGTCACAAAGTACGCAACAGTATATACAGAGCTCTAAAAAAATTCCAAAATGTGCGGACTCAGCTTGAAGACCAGCCTATCCTGCCAATTTTCTGTGATGAAGGTGTTTACCGTATTGAAGATGATATTTTATGAGCAATCCAGTAGAATTTGATGATCTATATCCAATGATGGGTATTTTCCACATGACAAAAGTTGTGTTGCAGTGTGCAGGAAGTTATCTCAGTGGATGTGGCCTTGATGATTCTCCTATTGAGGCTGAAATCTTTGGAAGCACAACTGTTTAGTCAGTATTGAGCAGAACTCATTATGTTTGTTTGTTACAAGCTATGCTCATCATGTCTGAGGCTTTAGAAACATTGCTTGGAATGCTTTCTGGAAGAAGAATTACAAAAAGGTTTTGCATATCTTATCTCAGGAGTGAACAAGGCACAGGGTGCACTTATTTCAAAAGACATAATGCAAAGGCAGGCAATGTTCAATACACTCAGTTCAAAATCAGAAAACCTGAAAAACAAGTTCGTAGAGTTTGTCAAAAAATGTGAAGAAAAATCAGAGCTTTGCAAGTACTGGCAAAATGTTTTACACATGATAGCTCTAATGTAAAACTTGGTACATGCTCATTGGGAAGGGGATCGTGGGCTGCATGTGAAGACTGTGGAGTCACTGATTACTGTGTTTCGCGAGTTTGATTACATAAACTACCTGAGATATGGGTCCTGGTATTTGGAAAGAGTGAAAAAGGTAGAGGTGGAAAACCATTCCTCTACATAAAATTAATCCAAAGACATTTTGTTGTGAAAGACATAGAGGGAAAGTTCAATGCTGTGGCTTCAGGTATGAAACTGGAACAGACGATCCAGAGATCACAGAAAAGCTCCAAGGGAATTGTTGGTCAGACACGTAAAAGTGAATATGTTGCTCAATTGCAGCTATTTTACCAAAAAGTCGTTTCTATTTTCAATGTTTTAGAGAGATGACAAATTCAAAATTAATGGAGCATCGTGAAACTGTTCCTCACCATGAACTTGTGGGAAAGAGAAGGGAATGTTTTAATAAACATGTTGACAGCCTTCTTCATTTCATGCAGCAGCAAGGAAACCCCTTTAAAATGACTGAGCCTCTGCGACTACACAACATCGTGACCAAACAATATGTGGATAACGATATAAAGACACGTCTACTAGATCTCCTGGAACATAGATTGAAACTTTAAGCAGAACTGAGGCAGGAGGGATTTGTATTGAAAGAGAAAAAGCAGTTTGACATAATCACTAAAGATAAACTTCCACGCTTTAAATGCCATAGTAAGAGTTTCATCCAACTAGCCACTGCAAAACAGGTTACAAAAAAACAAACTTTGCAAGCACATAGAGAAATGGATGTAGCAAAAGAAAGGGGTGAATTTATCAAGGACATTCTGTTGCATGATCTTCTTCCAACAAACACATTATTTGATGGAGATGCTGCACCCAAACCAGTGAAGCACAAACTCATTCAAGAGCTCCAAAAAAACATTCACCTGAAGAATTTCAATTTGAAAAGGTGTCTTCATTAAAAACTGCTGTTGTTGTGGACTATATGTCACAATTGCGAATGTCAAGATTTCATCCATGCAAAACTTCGGAGAGCTTGTTCAAACTGTTCTACGGATATCAAAGTCAGTGTGCACCTTGCAAGAACTGCACATTGTCTTTGACAGTTATCTTGAACTATCTGTCAAAGAATGTGAGAGAATCAGACACATGTCTACAACTGGAACAATTGACCTTGCTTGCATCAAAAATTCAACACCTATACCTATGCAACTTGACAAATTCTGGTCATCAACATCAAACAACATGAACTTGGAAATGTTAATTCACCAAAACATTGCTGATGAGTCAGCGAACACTGAATTTCCAATTATTACAAGTGGAATAACTGTCAAAGAGGAGTTGGTGCCTGAAAAGATATATTCTAAAGGTACGAGCCATATTTTTCAAGAACGTAACAGCAAAATGGAGGAAGCTGGCCTTCGTGTTGTGCCACATGTTGAGTGGGCTGTTCAAAATGGTTTCAATCGAGTCATTGTACTGTCAAATGACACAGATGTTAATATTGTGCTACTTAGATTTGTTGCAGCGTTCATAAGTCAAGGATTGTCAGACTTATGGATACGTTATAGAACAGGCGAAAAAAGATACTTAATCCTGCTTCATATTCTGTACAGGAAACTTGACCCAGAGATGCCCAGTGTTCTTATCAAGGCACATATTCGTACAGATGATGACACTATGAGCAAAGTTGGAACAAAGGTTGGAGCTTTAACTGCAGAACCTGTGAAGTTTCTAAAATGATTTGTTGAGATAGCAGAAGAATGTGACTTTAAAGACATAGAAAAAAACCTTGTGCATGTGTGGAAAACAAGTTCTGACTGTCACACATTTGAAGATCTTCAGTACAGTGAATTCAAGAGATCAGTCCCACTACGTGACCTTCCACCGACGTCATATTCTATGCGTGGACACATTTAAAGAGCATTCTACATGGTCCGAAGATGTGTAAATGTTTTGGATCATGCATATGTAGAGAAAGATTGGTGTAAATTTGGTTGGGAAGATATTGATGTGGTGCAAAAACCTACATAATGTCTTAAGCCTCTACCCACAGAACTTACACATACATGTACTTGCAAAACCTGTGCTACAAAAAGATGTCCCTGTTGATATGCTCTTCTCAATTATTCACCATTCTGCAAATGTACCACGAACAATTGCTGGAACAAATAAATAAAGTTAACAATGAAAATGTGTCTATAACAGGAGTGATAAACATTATTTTTTTCATATTCAGATCATAAACATTGTTTGGTGTATATATAAAAGGAATAAAAACCATTATTATTTGTTTCATTTCTATATATGTCTCTTCTTTCTCTATTATAGCCGTCATATTGGAAAATGTCAGAAGGGTTGCTCTAAGGAGTTATTTTCAGTCTCTATAAGACTACTTGACCACCAAAACCTATGTTTTAACACCAAAATGAAGTATATAGGTCTCATGGTTCCTGAAAAATTACATCGTCACTGCAAAACATCTGCCATTTTTAAAAATGTTGATCAGAAAATTCAGCCTGGATCATCAATCTCAACACAAGCTAAATTACTTTTCTAATGATCTATAAAAACAAATCAATAATTCAAATCTCTGAAAAACGATTTTTTTGCGGAGGTATATCGGGGGCCGGCATTATACCAAAGAGATGGCAATGGCTTGAAGAGAATGTTATGTCATAGGTATAAACAAAGAGAAAATGGCTAGTTTATTAAAGGTACAGATGCAAATATCATGCAGCTTTCCTCCTTACTCAAAATCCCAACAAATTCCATGACCCCCTTCCGTGTTCTTTGCAAAAGAAACCTTGATTTCAAAAGGAAACATAACCTGGGATCATACAAACACTCCACAGGTGATGTCCTCCTAGGAAATTAGATGACCATGTTTATCTTATCCTGAAACATACTAACATATACTGATTCAAAAAGGGCTTGCACAGTAATGATATAAATGTATCACGAAGGAATGAAGGCCGTCGCCGAATGGATGAGGACCAGCCACCTGAAGCTGAACTCGGACAAGACGGAGGTCCTCATCCTTGGTTCCAACCCTTCAGCCTGGGACGACTCCTGGTGGCCAACATCACTGGGAACAGCCCCGCCACCCACCGACCACGTACGCAACCTAGGGGTCATCCTCGACCCCACCCTCTCCATGACTAAGCAGGTCAACGCCGTTTCCTCATCCTGCTTCAACATCCTCCGAATGCTCCGCAGGATCTTCAAGTGGATCCCCACCGAAACAAGAAAAACAGTCACCCAGGCCCTCGTCACCAGCAGGCTGGACTACGGAAACGCCCTCTATGCAGGAACGATGGCTAAGCTCCTGAGACGGCTGCAACGCATCCAGAACGCCTCTGCACGTCTTATCCTCGACATCCCCCGACGCAGCCACATCACACCCCACCTGAGAGACCTGCACTGGCTCCCTGTCAACAAGAGGATAACCTTCAAGCTCCTCACCCACGCACACAAAGCACTCCACAACTCCGGACCAGCCTACCTCAACAGACGACTCAGCTTCTACACCCCCACCCGCCAGCTCCGCTCGACCAGCCTCGCCCTCGCCACAGTCCCCCGCATCCGGAGAAACGACCGCCGGCGGCAGATCCTTCTCCCACCTCGCCGCCAAGACCTGGAACACCCTCCCCACCAACCTCCGACAGACCCAAGACCTACTGGCCTTCAGAAGACTCCTCAAGACCTGGCTCTTCGATCAGTAGCAGCACCACCCCCCTCTTCCCCCAGCGCCTTGAGACCCTCGCGGGTATGTAGTGCGCTTTATAAGTGACATGATTGATTGATTGATTATCAGTTTTTCTTTCACGAACAGTTCTGAAACTCAAAAATATACGGCAAGACCAGAGACTCTATTACCCTCTTTTGAATCTAGCACACAAACAGCATAGGGGGATGCTCTAATGATGTAAAAATTAAAAATCCTAAAAACTCCATCTCAAGACCGATTAACAATCTTTAAAGTAGACCAAACCCTTTCAGCTCTACTAAGGGGCGATCATAAGTGCGCTGGAGAACAGCCCCATAATTCTACCTCTGCCATTACCAATACCAGAGGCATCAGTAACCCGGAGGAGGTGGAGTTACTCTTCATTACAGATTTTTGGTGAATAACATGAAGGAAAAAGCTTTTGTGCACCAGTTTCCGCATGTTTTATGAGCTGAAGTCTTTGGGAAACAAAACTCTTGATACACGGATCTTCTCATCTTCATGTGCCCGGTAAATCTTCTTGTCTCCTCACTAGATTACTGGGGCACTTATAATACGACCCTATGTTGAACTTTGCATGAAATCGTCCTTGTAGTCAATGTGTAGAGAAACACAAATCATCATTCCCTGTGCCAGAAAACCCATCTTGTGAACACTGCAAACGAAAATGGAATAAGAGTCTTAATGACTGACAAAAAGACGATTTATTCCATCTATGTCTTGCAGTCTTATTATTACAAGCAAATCGAGATTCTATGGGAAAGACAAGTATCAAATAAAAGAAGTCTAAACAAATGATGATTACCATAACCCAATATATTTATACCTCATAATTACCTTGAAGGATCTGAGGATGAAAAGAGTATTTCCAGGTTTTCAACTCCACAAGAAAGAGCGGGCTATTGATAGTTTCTTTAACCAATACACATCTATAGAAGCTTATTCCTTGCCACTCCATAAACCCATTCATAATATTCCAATCTGGGAATGGAAAGAGCTGAACAATTCATGATTCTCTGATTTCCTGGAACACAGATACCTCTTGGAAAGAGTTGAAAGTGACTTTCCTCAAAATGTAAATGCTGGCATCTTTCTGTGCAGCCTGGCTGGATTGTCTGATAGTTCTTCAGAACAATGCCTGCCTTCATATCCAGAATGACAAAATAGATGACATGCAAAAGAAGCAAGAAGGTTTTAAAGCATGGGCAAGGTGTCTTCTAGTCAAAGGCCGCACACTTTTATGAGCCCCACAGCAGGAGCTCATCACTGCTCTGCAGGAATCAGTGCTCTGCATGAGCCTCTCATGTCTTGAGCTCAACACTGCTCTGTGGGAGCCTTTCATGCCTTGAGCTCATCACTGCTCTGCATGAGCCTCTCATGTCTTGAGCTCAACACTGCTCTGCAGGAGCCTCTCATGCCTTGAGCTCATCACTGCTCTGCATTAGCCTCTCATGTTTTGAGCTCATTGCTGCTCTCATGAGCCCCTCATGCCTTGAGCTCAACACTGCTCTTCAGGAGCCTCTCATGTATTGAGCTCATCACTGCTCTGCAGGAGACTCTCATGCCTTGGCTCATCACTGCTCTGCAGGAGCCTCTCATGTTTTGAGCTCATTGCTGCTCTGCATGAGCCTCTCATGTCATGAGCTCAACACTGCTCTGCAGGAGCCTCTCATGTCTTGAGCTCATCACTGCTCTGCAGGAACCTCTCATGCCTTGAGCTCATCACTGCTCTGCATGAGCCTCTCATGTCATGAGATCAACACTGCTCTGCAAGAGCCTCTCATGCCTTGAGCTCATAACTGCTCTGCAGGAGCCTCTCATGCCTAGAGCTCATCGCTGCTCTGCAGAAGCATCTCATGTCTTGAGCTAATCGCTGCTCTGCAGAAGCATCTCATGCCTTGAGCTCATCACTGCTCTGCATGAGCCTCTCATGCTTTGAGCTCATTGCTGCTCTGCACGAGCATCTCATGTCTTGAGCTAATCGCTGCTCTGCAGAAGCATCTTATGCCTTGAGCTCATCACTGCTCTGCATGAGCCTCTCATGTTTTGAGCTCATTGCTGCTCTCGTGAGCCTCTCATGCCTTGAGTTCATCACTGCTCTGCAGGAGCCTCTCATGTCTTGAGCTCCTCACTGCTCTGCAGGAGCCTCTCATGCCTTGAGCTCATCACTGCTCTGCATGAGCCTCTCATGTCATGAGCTCAACACTGCTCTGCAAGTGCCTCTCATGCCTTGAGCTCACAACTGCTCTGCAGGAGCCTCTCATGCCTAGAGCTCATCGCTGCTCTGCAGAAGCATCTCATTGTAAGGGAGTAGGATCTGCTTCACATGGGTACCCCCACTTTTTGCTGATGCTTCACTGTATTTTGACTTTAGTCTGGCTGGGGCCCTGCTAATCAGAACCCCAGCCTAGCTGCTTCCTCTCTAAAATGGTTTCCATGTACCTTAGGTACATATTTGATTGGATCCTGGAGTGCCCTTATAAGTCCCTAGTATATGGTATACTATGTACCCAGGGCATAGGTACCCCAGAGGCCTACCAGGGGCTGAAGCATGTATTATGCCACCCTTGGGAGGCCCTCCAAAAAGACACCACAGGTCTGCTACTGCAGCCTGGGTAAGGTGGTGCATGCACCCCTTACTGTGGTATAGACTACCTCTATCACTACCAGTGCACACACATATAAACCTATAAGTCACTCTTATGGCAGGCCTTAACAATCCTGAAGGCAGAGTGCTTGGTTTTTATGTGAGAGGGTGCCTCTGCATGAGCAGAGCCCCTCTGCAGCGTTCGGAGTCAATCCTCTAGTGCTGTTTGTGGTGCAGCCTGACCATATACTCTTAAGTGCATTATAACCTCGCGTTAAATGTTAACTTTGGGATGGCTGCACGGAAACATGTCGTGTTTGGTGTCAAACACCTTGGAATACTACCCCCCCCCGCCAGTTCTGGCAGCGGGGGTAGCATTCCACCCTTCTAGAGGGAGAGACATGTACAGACCGGCATACCCGGTATTAACTTTTCAGAGCCCTGGCATCACAAAATGGATGCCGCTGCCGTGGAGTGAGCTAAAGAATGAGGAGTCTTCTGAAGGCCGTATTGGGGCTGGGCGGGAGCACCACCTGGTGCTTTGAAGTCCTGCACTGGGGGCACGTTTGGTGTCCCTGTGCATAGTCCAGTTCAAACCGGTTGCAGGGGCTACCTGCCCCTGCTCTGGCACGAAACTGGACAAAGGGAATGGGTGTAACCACCCCTCTTCCCTGACCCTCCCATAGGTGGGTCCCCAGAGTATGTCCAACCCCTAACTTAGTATAAATATGGGACCCCAGTCCTTAGGACTTTAGATTATCCCTGGACGAAACTCTGAATGTGAATCCTGGACCTTCGACGCTCTACTTGAAGATTAGAGGACTGAAGAATCTCCCTTGGGGTCAAGGAGTGACTCCCCTGCTTGGCAGGCACCAAAGAAGCAACTGTCCGGTCTGCATCGCTGAAGCTCCCGCCGGACGCCGAAGTCTTTGCATCACCAGAGGTAGATTTCCAGACTTCCACGAGGCTGCTCTGAGACCCCAGCGAAGCTGAGGCACGTAGCTATCATGGGTAACGTGGAACCGTGACCCCTGGACACTGAGAACCTTTGCAAGTGTATCCTCTTCCTGGTCTCCCTTGAAGTTGTGCTTTGGGCTCCGAGTAACCCCCGCCCCGAGCACCGACTGCACCGAAGATCTCTGGCCTCCACTGCACGAGTGCCCTGTGAGCCAGCTCCAAGTGCGTCCACTCGAGGCTCCTTCGCGATCGCTAGTCCATTGGCTACTGGGTCCTCTCGAAGGCAACTCTTCTTCTGCTTGGGCTTTCCTGATTGCTCCAGACGTGCCCTGACTTACCTTTGCTGGGTGAGTCCCTCAGACCTTGCTGGTCTGCACCATAGTCCTTTCTCTGTTTCTACAAGACTTGCCGTTGCCAAGGCTTGTTGGGTCCAATCCGGTCGCCAACACCCCAGCACTCGACAAACATCATGGTACAGCTCGAATCCAGCTCCTGGTTGTCGTCGACACCTCCTGGACCTCGTGGCTGAAGAGTCAAGACACCCATCAACCTACCTGAAGCACCCAACATCGGTGGGCATCTGCTCATCGCCTTCCTAGTCACTGGCTAGTGACCCAGACTCTGTCCCCTCTGCTTTCAGGTTCTTCAGATCTCCGATCCATCCTTGGATCCACCCGGACACTTTCGACTTGGTCGCCAGCAGCACTTTGCAGCAGATCGCCATTGAAATCGATGACGAAACCCGACTCCAAAAGACACCTATGCACCCGGCTTCCCTGGGTGAGGTAACTCGAGTACTCCCGTGCTCCCGTGGGTATAGACTCTAGAAATGCCTAGTTCTAAAGGGGTTTGCTCCAAGTCCTCTTCCGCAGCCCAGTCCAAAACATTGATCTCCTCGTATGGAGTCCCCCAGGGCTCCATTCTAAGCCCACTGCTCTTTAACATCTACGTCAGTCCACTTGCCACGCTAGCAGAGCAAAGCGATACCAAAGGGGATGATGGACGGAGCGTTAGAGCAAATCAAACACTCACCCCCAGTCAACTGATCTGGGTTTAATCCATCATCATTCTTTAGCTCACTCCACCACCCCAGTTCAGACATGGCCATATGCAAATCAGTCTGACCCTGTGCCTCATGGGAACAGTCCAGCCCGAACTGCCAAGCCATGTCTTCCCTGGACCGGAAACAAGCATCCTGGAACCGGTTTCGGGTTCAAAACCCTCATCAGCCAGGCTATCTTGAATCCAGTGGCAAAGTGAGCAAGGGACCCACGTCTGGGCATACCCTGCCAACTTAGGGCGAACAAAGCGATACCAAAGGGGATGATGGACGGAGCGTTAGAGCAAATCAAACACTCACCCCCAGTCAACTGATCTGGGTTTAATCCATCATCATTCTTTAGCTCATTCCACCACCCCAGTTCAGACATGGCCATATGCAAATCAGTCTGACCCTGTGCCTCATGGGAACAGTCCAGCCCGAACTGCCATGCCATGTCTTCCCTGGACCGGAAACAAGCATCCTGGAACCGGTTTCGGGTTCAAAACCCTCATCAGCCAGGCTATCTTGAATCCAGTGGCAAAGTGAGCAAGGGACCCACGTCTGGGCATACCCTGCCAACTTAGGGCGAACAAAGCGATACCAAAGGGGATGATGGACGGAGCGTTAGAGCAAATCAAACACTCACCCCCAGACAACTGATCTGGGTTTAATCCATCATCATTCTTTAGCTCATTCCACCACCCCAGTTCAGACATGGCCATATGCAAATCAGTCTGACCCTGTGCCTCATGGGAACAGTCCAGCCCGAACTGCCATGCCATGTCTTCCCTGGACCGGAAACAAGCATCCTGGAACCGGTTTCGGGTTCAAAACCCTCATCAGCCAGGCTATCTTGAATCCAGTGGCAAAGTGAGCAAGGGACCCACGTCTGGGCATACCCTGCCAACTTAGGGCGAACAAAGCGATACCAAAGGGGATGATGGACGGAGCGTTAGAGCAAATCAAACACTCACCCCCAGTCAACTGATCTGGGTTTAATCCATCATCATTCTTTAGCTCACTCCACCACCCCAGTTCAGACATGGCCATATGCAAATCAGTCTGACCCTGTGCCTCATGGGAACAGTCCAGCCCGAACTGCCAAGCCATGTCTTCCCTGGACCGGAAACAAGCATCCTGGAACCGGTTTCGGGTTCAAAACCCTCATCAGCCAGGCTATCTTGAATCCAGTGGCAAAGTGAGCAAGGGACTCACGTCTGGGCATACCCTGCCAACTTATGGCGAACAAAGCGATACCAAAGGGGATGATGGACGGAGCGTTAGAGCAAATCAAACACTCACCCCCAGTCAACTGATCTGGGTTTAATCCATCATCATTCTTTAGCTCACTCCACCACCCCAGTTCAGACATGTCCATATGCAAATCAGTCTGACCCTGTGCCTCATGGGAACAGTCCAGCCCGAACTGCCAAGCCATGTCTTCCCTGGACCGGAAACAAGCATCCTGGAACCGGTTTCGGGTTCAAAACCCTCATCAGCCAGGCTATCTTGAATCCAGTGGCAAAGTGAGCAAGGGACCCACGTCTGGGCATACCCTGCCAACTTAGGGCGAACAAGCGATACCAAAGGGGATGATGGACGGAGCGTTAGAGCAAATCAAACACTCACCCCCAGTCAACTGATCTGGGTTTAATCCATCATCATTCTTTAGCTCACTCCACCACCCCAGTTCAGACATGGCCATATGCAAATCGGTCTGACCCTGTGCCTCATGGGAACAGTCCAGCCCGAACTGCCAAGCCATGTCTTCCTGGACCGGAAACAAGCATCCTGGAACCGGTTTCGGGTTCAAAACCCTCATCAGCCAGGCTATCTTGAATCCAGTGGCAAAGTGAGCAAGGGACCCACGTCTGGGCATACCCTGCCAACTTAGGGCGAACAAAGCGATACGAAAGGGGATGATGGACGGAGCGTTAGAGCAAATCAAACACTCACCCCCAGTCAACTGATCTGGGTTTAATCCATCATCATTCTTTAGCTCACTCCACCACCCCAGTTCAGACATGGCCATATGCAAATCAGTCTGACCCTGTGCCTCATGGGAACAGTCCAGCCCGAACTGCCAAGCCATGTCTTCCCTGGACCGGAAACAAGCATCCTGGAACCGGTTTCGGGTTCAAAACCCTCATCAGCCAGGCTATCTTGAATCCAGTGGCAAAGTGAGCAAGGGAACTTGCTCACTGGGGTGGTGGAGTGAGCTAAAGAATGATGATGGATTAAACCCAGATCAGTTGACTGGGGGTGAGTGTTTGATTTGCTCTAACGCTCCGTCCATCATCCCCTTTGGTATCGCTTTGTTCACCCTAAGTTGGCAGGGTATGCCCAGACGTGGGTCCCTTGCTCACTTTGCCACTGGATTCAAGATAGCCTGGCTGATGAGGGTTTTGAACCCCAAACCGGTCCCAGGATGCTTGTTTCCGTTCCAGGAAGACATGGCTTGGCAGTTCGGGCTGGACTGTTCCCATGAGGCACAGGGTCAGACTGATTTGCATATGGCCATGTCTGAACTGGGGTAGTGGAGTGAGCTAAAGAATGATGATGGATTAAACCCAGATCAGTTGACTGGGGGTGAGTGTTTGATTTGCTCTAACGCTCCGTCCATCATCCCCTTTGGTATCGCTTTGTTCGCCCTAAGTTGGCAGGGTATGCCCAGACGTGGGTCCCTTGCTCACTTTGCCACTGGATTCAAGATAGCCTGGCTGATGAGGGTTTTGAACCCGAAACCGGTCCCAGGATGCTTGTTTCCGGTCCAGGGAAGACATGGCTTGGCAGTTCGGGCTGGACTGTTCCCATGAGGCACAGGGTCAGACTGATTTGCATATGGCCATGTCTGAACTGGGGTGGTGGAGTGAGCTAAAGAATGATGATGGATTAAACCCAGATCAGTTGACTGGGGGTGAGTGTTTGATTTGCTCTAACGCTCCGTCCATCATCCCCTTTGGTAACGCTAGCAGAGCAAGCTGGGATAACAATTTATTCGTACGCGGACGATACCCAACTTATCTTCTCGCTTTCTTCGAAGGAGACCACCAAAGCATCCTCTCTTCAGATGGGGCTAAAAAAGATTGCTGACTGGATGCACTTCAATAAATTAAAACTCAACAGGGGGAAAACAGAACTCATCATTTTTGGGAACAATAAAAAGCTTTGGGGCCCCCAGCATTGGCCATCGCAAATGGGCGACCTCCCTCTCCCATCTCAATCAGCCCACAATCTGGGCGTCATTGTTGACGACCAATTATCCATGCGGCAGCAAATAGTTAAGGTAGCCTCCACCTGCTTTGTCATCTTAAAATGGCTAAGAAAAATTCTCTGGATGCTTCCCATCACTACACAGAGAACCGTCATTCAGGCCTTGATAATGTCCAGGCTGGACTATGGCAACGTGCTCTACCTGGGTGCCAGCAAAGAAAACCTTCGTAAACTTCAGGTGATCCAAAACTCTGCAGCACGACTACTATGCCAACTTCTCAGTACAGCCTCCGCATCAGGAGCGCTTCGCAAACTGCACTGGCTGCATATTGACAATCGAGCCAAGTTTAAAGCCCTCTGCTATATGCACAAAATAAATGAAGGATTAGCCCCCCACTATTTAAATGCCCTAGTGCAACATTACCGCCCCTCATGTCTACTTCGCTCTTCGACTCAATTAAAATTTCAAGTACCTAGGATCAAACGAGCCAGAATGGGAGGACGATCCTTTGCCTATCTGGCTCCCTCCCTTTGGAACTCCCTTCCGATGCACCTCCGCATGGAAAAACACCATCTTAAATTTCGCAAACAATTGAAGACCTGGCTCTTTAATCAATAGATTCTGTCCCGCGTGCTCCTCTCTTGTTACGTCGTGTCCATAGGCGCCGGGAAACCTCCGGGTAGCTGTGCGCCATATATAAATTCAAAATAATAATAATAAGTGTCCTTTTCTTTTAAAAATCCAACCGCGACTTTCCCCATAGAAGTTAACGGTGATTCGCGGCTGTGTTCCCACACTGCACGCGTCCCCCGTGGGTCCCCGGTGTCACTACCTTGGGTGGTTCCTTGTGGTCCAAGCACTTCTACAGGCTCTAGGCCTTGTGTCTAGCTCAGTCGTGGTTCTTATACCACTTTTTGGTATATGGTTTGGTACGCCCCTAGGGCCCAAACGTGTATTTGTGCTATTACTGTTGATAACTGACTTGTAACCTATGTACTTCTAACTCTAGCCTCATAAAGAGACTAGAGGGGTGTGTTTAAGACTAAATACATATATTTTGTATATATACCTGGTGTGGACCTCTTTCATTTGGTCACTCAAGAGATTATAGACTGGTAAAACAAGCTGCTTTACATTCCTTCAAGACTTAGCCTGAAGGCTGCTCTCCATAGCTACCACTAGGATAGCTTTCAATAAAGGTTGTCTTTAACCTATCTCCATAAGGGGTTGTTTGGGCTGGTACAAGGTGCCCACTTTAGTTAGTGGACAGCATATAACAGGCCAACTTCTCACATTGGTGTGCAGCGTGTGGGATTCCAGCTTGCTATTGTTTTACCAGATAATCTCAATTGAATTGATCAACTGAAAACCACTAAGGGTACCTTAGGTACATATAACAACTAGCTTAGTATACAGTAAGTTCTACTGAACTTAGAGTTGTGTGTTAAGGGCTTAGCACACCCTTTCTACAACTCAAGAGAGTTTAGTAGGCCACACTAGAGTAGGTAGTGCATACACCACACCTCACTAGTAATGTCTTCACTGCCAGGAACCAGTGGGCTCCTGCCATCCAAATATGACAACCTCCCATTCTTGGAATTGAGAGAGTTGTGCAAGATTAGGAAGCTGAAGACAGGCAAAAGTGCCAACACCCAACGTCTCATGGAGATGCTTCTGCTAGATGATCTCAGAAGACCCATAGGGTCTGCAAGGGTAGGCAGAGAGGGTGGGGCAGAAGATGAGGAAGGGACCAGGGGTGAAAATACCCAGGACCTGACCTCTGAAACTGGCCAGGAAGGTGACAATGACCTTGCCCTGGACAACCCAGCTCCTCCTGCAGATGAGGAGGAGGATCAGAATGACCTCCCATTTGTCCCACCAGGAAGAGTTGTGAGTGTGCCTAGAAGGTCCAGATCTCCTTCTCAGGAGTCTAACCATTCTGACACCTCAGTAGGGACCTCTGTTTCTTCTCATAGGAGGGAAACCTCCCATGAAAGAAAAGACAGACTGCTCAAGTATGAGGAAGATCAGTTGAGAATCAGAAAAGAGCAGTTGGCTATAGACAGGGAGTCCCTAGAGCTTCATAGACAAAGAAGAAAGTTGGGACTAGAGTCCCATGGTGGCAGCAACTTCCCTAGTGATAGGGAAAGGTCTTATGACCATAGAAACCTGAGCAAGATTGTCCCTCCCTACCAGAGTGGGGATGACATCCACAAATGGATTACTGCACTGGAGAGGGCCTGTAAAGTACAGAGGGTTCCTCAGGAGCAGTGGGCAGCAATCTTGTGGCTCTCCTTTGCAGACAAAGGTAGAGATAAGCTCCTCACTGTTAGAGAAGAGGATGCTGATGATTATCAAGTCTTAAAAAGTGCATTGATTGATGGGTTTGGCCTAACAACTGAACAATACAGGTTAAAGTTCAGAGATACCCAAAAGCACAAAATCAAGACTGGGTGGACTTTGCTGATTGTTCTGCTAAGGCTCTGGAAGGTTGGTTAGTGGGCAGTAAGGTATGTGACTTCAAAGGATTGTACAATCTTATCATGAGGGAGCAGATTCTTAATAACTGTCAAAATCAGCTGTTGCATCAGTACCTGGTGGACTCTGATCTGACCTCTCCCCAAGAATTGGGAAAGAAGGCAGACAAATGGGTCAGAACCAGGGTGAGGCAGAAGGTACAGAACCAAGGTGGTGACCCAAAGAAGCAAGATTCTAAAAACTCTGACAAGGGTGGGGAGAAGGGTAAAGACCAGAAGTCTTCACAAGGCCCCCAAAAATCTTCTTCAGGTGGGGATTCACAGTCTAACAAAGGGAAAGGCCAAAAGAAACCATGGTGCAAAGTCTGTAAGCAAAAGACACACTGGACCAGTGATTGCACCAAGTCCAAAGACTCTATTCCAGCCCCCACCAATGCCCCTAATGCACCTGTTCCCCCTAGTGCAGTTACAAATGGTGGTGGAAGTACACAAGCCAAGGGTTTAGTAGGGTTGACCCTGGGTACTGAGATGGGCTCTGGCCTAGTCAGAGAACCCACTCAGGCTGTCCTAGTCTGTGATGGAGGCATGGATATGACCTCCTCTGTGAGTCCCAGTAATCTGGGCAAGTACAGACAACAGCCATTAATAAATGGAAAAGAGGCTTTGGCATTCAGGGACACAGGAGCAAGTGTCAGTATGGTGACACAAGATCTTGTGGATCCTGGGCAGATTATACTTGGTGAAATGTACCAAGTGACCAATGCTAGCAACGTCAGAACAGACCATTCTCTGGCAGTTGTTAACTTCTCCTGGGGAGGGGTAACTGGCCTTAAGAAGGTTGTGGTGAGTGCAGACCTACCAGTTGAATGCTTGCTTGGCAATGATCTAGAAAGTTCAGCTTGGGCAGAAGTGGAGCTCAGGACCCAGGCAGAAATGCTGGGCATCCCTGCAGATGTGTTTGCTGTGACCAGGTCACAGGCCAAAATGACTAACACTGAACAGGCCTTGGATCCTGGAACAATGGACCAAGTGCCATCCAAGAGGAGGAGTAGTAGGGTTAAGGCAGTGCCTTCCCCCTTGGCTCAGAAGGAAGATCAGTCTCTTGAGGGAGATGATCTCAGTCCTGAAGAAGGAACTGTCCCAGAGGAGCTTGAGCCTGATCAGGTTGAGTTCTTAGGGACAGGGGGCCCTTCCAGGGCAGATCTGAGCCAGGAGCAGCAGAGCTGCCCCTCTCTTGAACCCCTCAGACAGCAAGCTGCTGCTGAGGCTGCTGGGAATGCTCGTGGTCCCCATAAAGTGTATTGGGATGATGGACTCTTGTACTCAGAGTGTAGAGACCCCAAGCCTGGTGCCACCAGGAGGTTGGTTATACCTCTGAAGTTCAGGGGCTTCCTATTGACCCTAGCCCATGACATTCCTCTAGCAGGTCACCTGGGCCAGAACAAGACTTGGGACAGACTTGTCCCTCACTTTCACTGGCCCCACATGTCTGAAGACACCAAGGAGTTTTGTCGCTCCTGTGTAACCTGCCAGGCCAGTGGCAAGGCATGTGGCACTACAAAGGCCCCCCTGATACCACTACCTATGGTGGGGGTGCCCTTTGAAAGGGTGGGGATTGACATTGTTGGTCCCATGGATCCCCAAACAGCATCTGGGCACAGGTTTATCCTGGTGGTGGTGGACCATGCCACTAGGTACCCAGAGGCTATTCCCCTTAGGACCACTACAGCACCTGTGGTGGCCAGAGCCCTCCTGGGAATTTTCTCAAGAGTGGGCTTCCCTAAGGAGGTTGTATCAGACAGGGGTGCTAACTTTATGTCTGGATACTTGAAGGCAATGTGGAAGGAGTGTGGAGTGACTTACAAATTCACCACACCCTATCACCCACAATGCAATGGTTTAGTTGAGAGGTTCAATAAAACCTTAAAGGGCATGATTAAAGGGCTCCCAGAAAAGCTTAGGCGAAGATGGGACATACTCTTGCCCTGCCTTTTGTTTGCATACAGGGAGGTGCCTCAAAGGGGGTTGGCTACAGCCCTTTTGAACTTTTGTTTGGCCATCCTGTCAGGGGTCCATTGTGTCTGGTGAAGGAAGGATGGGAGTTACCTCTCAAGCCCCCAAAGCAGGACATAGTGGACTACGTACTTGGTCTCCGCTCCCGGATGGCTGAGTACATGAAAAAGGCAACTAAAAACCTTGAGGCTAGTCAGGAACTACAAAAAGCCTGGCATGACCAAAAGGCTGTACTGACTGTTTACCAGCCAGGGCAGAAGGTGTGGGTGTTGGAGCCAGTGGCCCCAGCATCTCTCCAAGACAAATGAGTGGACCCCATACCATTGTTGAGCAGAAGGGTGAGGTTACCCATTTGGTAGACCTAGGAACACCCAGGAGTCCCCACAGGGTTCTCCATGTCAACAGGTTAAAACCATATGTGGACAGGGCAGACATGGGCTTGCTCATGGCTACTGATGAGGGACAGGAGGAAGAGAGTGACCCACTCCCTGACCTGCTCTCACAGAACCCTGATGATGGGTCAGTGGATGGTGTAGCCTTGGCAGGCAGCCTCACTACCCAGCAGCAAACTGATTGCAGACAGGTGCTCAATCAGTTCAGACATATGTTCTCTCTGACTCCATGCAAAAACAACAGTTGATGAACAGAATGCAGAACAATGTCATACATTCACCCCAGTACAGAGATCTGGGCCTAAATCCATCGTTTTTTTGCTCACAATGCCATTCCAGTTTGAACCCAGCCATATGCAAATCAGTCTTGACCCAGTGCCTCATGGGAACAGTCCAGCCCGAACTGCCAAGCCAGGTCCTCCCTGGACTGGAAGCAAGCATCCTAGGACCGGTTTCGGGGTTTCACCCCTCTTCAGCCAGGATAGCTTGATTCCAGTGGCATGGAGAGCACGGGACCCACGTCTGGGCATACCCGTCCCACTCGGGGTGACAAATGCAAAAACAACAGTTGATAACAGAATGCAGAACAATGTCATACATTCACCCCAGTACAGAGATCTGGGCCTAAATCCATCGTTTTTTTGCTCACCATGCCATTCCAGTTTGAACCCAGCCATATGCAAATCAGTCTTGACCCTGTGCCTCATGGGAACAGTCCAGCCCGAACTGCCAAGCCAGGTCCTCCCTGGACTGGAAGCAAGCATCCTAGGACCGGTTTCGGGGTTTCACCCCTCTTCAGCCAGGATAGCTTGATTCCAGTGGCATGGAGAGCACGGGACCCACGTCTGGGCATACCCGTCCCACTCGGGGTGACAAATGCAAAAACAACAGTTGATGGACAGAATGCAGAACAATGTCATACATTCACCCCAGTACAGAGATCTGGGCCTAAATCCATCGTTTTTTGCTCACCATGCCATTCCAGTTTGAACCCAGCCATATGCAAATCAGTCTTGACCCTGTGCCTCATGGGAACAGTCCAGCCCGAACTGCCAAGCCAGGTACTCCCTGGACTGGAAGCAAGCATCCTAGGACCGGTTTCGGGGTTTCACCCCTCTTCAGCCAGGATAGCTTGATTCCAGTGGCATGGAGAGCACGGGACCCACGTCTGGGCATACCCGTCCCACTCGGGGTGACAAATGCAAAACCAACAGTTGATGGACAGAATGCAGAACAATGTCATACATTCACCCCAGTACAGAGATCTGGGCCTAAATCCATCGTTTTTTTGCTCACCATGCCATTCCAGTTTGAACCCAGCCATATGCAAATCAGTCTTGACCCTGTGCCTCATGGGAACAGTCCAGCCCGAACTGCCAAGCCAGGTCCTCCCTGGACTGGAAGCAAGCATCCTAGGACCGGTTTCGGGGTTTCACCCCTCTTCAGCCAGGATAGCTTGATTCCAGTGGCATGGAGAGCACGGGACCCACGTCTGAGCACTCATGAAGTGGACACTGGGGACAGTCTGCCTATTAAAAATAAGATTTATAGGCAACCTGACCATGTCAGGGACTGTATCAGGACAAAAGTCCAGAAAATGTTGGATTTGGGAGTTATTGAACCCTCAGATAGCCCTTGGGCTAGTCCAGTGGTCCTTGTGCCAAAACCTCACACCAGTGGTGGGAAAAGAGAGATGAGGTTTTGTGTGGACTACAGGGGTCTCAATGCAGTCACTGGGACTGATGCCCATCCAATACCCAGGGCAGATGAGCTAATAGACACTTTGGCCTCAGCCAAGTACCTAAGCACATTTGACCTAACAGCTGGCTACTGGCAGATCAGGCTAGCTGATGATGCAAAGCCAAAAACAGCATTCTCAACCCCTAGTGGACATTATCACTTTGTGGTAATGCCCTTTGGTTTGAAAAATGCACCTGCCACTTTCCAAAGGTTGGTGAATACAGTTCTCACAGGTCTGGAAGCCTACAGTGCAGCTTATCTAGATGATATTGCTGTCTTTAGCTCCACCTGGGAGGATCTCCTGGTCCACCTAAGGAATGTTTTGGAGGCCCTGCAAAAGGCAGGCCTCACTATCAAGGCCACCAAGTGCCAGATAGGGCAGAGTCAGGTTGTATACCTGGGCCACCTTGTAGGTGGAGGCCAGGTTCAACCACTTCAGAGCAAAATCCACACCATCATGGACTGGGTTGCTCCAACTACCCAGACTCAGGTGAGAGCCTTCTTAGGCCTGACTGGGTACTATAGGAGATTTGTCAAGGGGTATGGATCAATAGTGACACCCCTGAATGACTTAACTTCCAAAAGAATGCCCAAAAGGTTCAGTGGACAGCTAGCTGTCAAAAGGCATTTGATGACCTGAAGCAGACCATGTGCACTGATCCCATTCTACAGAGTCCTGATTACTCCAAGAAGTTCATTGTCCAAACAGATGCATCTGAATTGGGGGTAGGGGCTGTACTGTCACAATTGAATGATGAAGGTCAGGATCAGCCAGTAGCTTTCATTAGCAGAAGGCTGACCCCTAGAGAGAAACGTTGGTCAGCCATTGAGAGGAGGCCTTTGCTGTGGTTTGGGCTCTGAAGAAGTTGAGGCCATACTTGTTTGGTACTCACTTCCTTGTTCAGACAGACCATAAGCCCCTCTTATGGCTAAAACAAATGAAGGGTGAAAACCCCAAACTGCTTAGGTGGTCCATTTCCCTACAGGGGATGGACTTTACAGTGGAACATAGACCTGGGAGTAACCATGCCAATGCAGATGGACTCTCTAGGTATTTCCACTTAGAACATGAAGACTCAACTGGTCAAGGTTAGTTTAATGTCCCTGCGTTTGGGGGGTTGTGTAGGAGAGTAGGATCTGCTTCACATGGGTACCCCCACTTTTTGCTGATGCTTCACTGTATTTTGACTTTAGTCTGGCTGGGGCCCTGCTAATCAGAACCCCAGCCTAGCTGCTTCCTCTCTAAAATGGTTTCCATGTACCTTAGGTACATCTTTGATTGGATTCTGGAGTGCCCTTATAAGTCCCTGGTATATGGTATACTATGTACCCAGGGCATAGGTACCCCAGAGGCCTACCAGGGGCTGAAGCATGTATTATGCCACCCCTGGGAGGCCCTCCAAAAAGACACCACAGGTCTGCTACTGCAGCCTGGGTAAGGTGGTGCATGCACCCCTTACTGTGGTATAGACTACCTATATCACTACCAGTGCACACACATATAAACCTATAAGTCACTCTTATGGCAGGCCTTAACAATCCTGAAGGCAGAGTGCTTGGTTTTTATGTGAGAGGGTGCCCCTGCATGAGCAGAGCCCCTCTGCAGCGTTCGGAGTCAATCCTCTGGTGCTGTTTGTGGTGCAGCCTGACCATATACTCTTAAGTGCATTATAACCTCGCGTTAAATGCTAACTTTGGGATGGCTGCACGGAAACATGTCGTGTTTGGTGTCAAACACCTTGGAATTCTACCCCCCCGCCAGTTCTGGCGGCAGGGGTAACATTCCACCCTTCTAGAGGGAGAGACATGTACACACCGGCATACCCGGTATTAACTTTTCAGAGCCCTGGCATCACAAAATGGATGCCGCTGCCACAGACACGGGTCTGGCCTCCTGCTGCTGACGAAACTCCGGCAGGGGAGGCCTGGACAATAGGTTTCCTGTCGCAGGGAGGTGTAACCACCTCCCCAGACAGGATAGTGTGTATTGGGGCTGGGCGGGAGCACTCCCTGGTGCTTTGAAGTCCTGCACTGGGGGCACGTTTGGTGTCCCTGTGCATAGTCCAGTTCAAACCGGTTGCAGGGGCTACCTGCCCCTGCTCTGGCGTGAAACTGGACAAAGGGAATGGGTGTAACCACCCCTCTTCCCTGACCCTCCCAAAGGTGGGTCCCCAGAGTATGTCCAACCCCCTAACTTAGTATAAGTATGGGACCCCAGTCCTTAGGACTTTAGATTATCCCTGGACGAAATGCTGAACATGAATCCTGGACCTTCAACGCTCTACTTGAAGATTAGAGGACTGAAGAATCTCCCTTGTGGTCAAGGAGTGACTCCCCTGCTTGGCAGGCACCAAAGAAGCAACTGTCCGGTCTGCATCGCTGAAGCTCCCGCCGGATGCCGAAGTCTTTGCATCA
Organism: Calotriton arnoldi; assembly: GCA_963921515.1. Taxonomy (NCBI): domain Eukaryota; kingdom Metazoa; phylum Chordata; class Amphibia; order Caudata; family Salamandridae; genus Calotriton; species Calotriton arnoldi. The sequence continues at coordinate 414,683 of CAWUFW010007030.1, forward strand.
CCAGAGGTAGATTTCCAAACTTCCCAGAGGCTGCCCTGAGACCCCAGCAAAGCTGAGGCACGTAGCTGTTGTGGGTAACGCGGAACCGTGACCCCTGGACACCAAGAACTTTTGCAAGTGCATCCTCTTCCTGGTCTCCCTTGAAGTTGTCCTTTGGGCTCTGAGTAGCCCCCTCCCCGAGCACCGACTGCACCGAAGATGTCTGGCCTCCACTCCACGAGTACCCTGTGAGCCAGCTCCAAGTGCGTCCACTCGAGGCTCCTTCGCGATCGCTAGTCCGTTGGCTAGTGGGTCCTCCCGAAGGCAACTCTTCTTCTGCTTGGGCTTTCCTGGTTGCTCCAGAAGTGCCCTGACTTACTCTCGCTGGGTGAGTCCCTCAGACCTTGCTGGTCTGCACCAACATCCTTTCTCTGTTTCTACAAGACTTGCCGTTGCCAAGGCTTGTTGGGTCCAATCCAGTCGCCGACACCCCAGCACTCGACAGACGTTGTGGGACAGCTCGAATCCAGCTCCTGGTTGTCGTCGACACCTCCTGGACCTCTTGGCTGAAGAGTCAAGACACCCATCAACCTACCTGAAGCACCCAACATCGGTGGGCATCTGCTCATCGCCTTCCTGGTCACTGGCTAGTGACCCAGACTCTGTCCCCTCTGCTTTCAGGTTCTTCAGATCTCCGATCCATCCTTGGATCCACCCGGACACTTTCTACTTGGTCGCCAGCAGCACTTTGCAGCAGATCGCCATTGAAATCGACAACGAAACCCGACTCCAAAAGACACCTATGCACCCGGCTTCCCTGGGTGAGGTAACTCGAAGTACTCCGGTGCTCCCGTGGGTATAGACTCTAGAACTGCCTAGTTATAAAGGGGTTTGCTCCAAGTCCTCTTCTAAGTGTCCTTTTCTTTTAAAAATCCAACCGCGACTTTCCCCATAGAAGTTAACGGTGATTCGCGGCTGTGTTCCCACACTGCATGCGTCCCCCGTGGCTCCCCGGTGTCACTACCTTGGGTGGTTCCTTGTGGTCCAAGCACTTCTACAGGCTCTAGGCCTTGTGTCTAGCTCAGTCGTGGTTCTTATACCACTTTTTTGGTATATGGTTTGGTACGCCCCTAGGGCCCAAACGTGTATTTGTGCTATTACTGTTGATAACTGACTTGTAACCTATGTACTTCGAACTCTAGCCTCATAAAGAGACTAGAGGGGTGTGTTTAAGACTAAATACATATATTTTATATATATACCTGGTGTGGACCTCTTTCATTTGGTCACTCAAGAGATTATAGACTGGTAAAACAAGCTGCTTTACATTCCTTCAAGACTTAGCCTGAAGGCTGCTCTCCTAGCTACCACTAGGATAGCTTTCAATAAAGGTTGTCTTTAACCTATCTCCATAAGGGGTTGTTTGGACTGGTACAAGGTGCCCACTTTAGTTAGTGTCGCTCAATGAACAATGGGGTAACCCTGTGTCCCTCAGAACCTGGGTAAAGGATTATAAAGGTACAATGGTTCTGTCGGGTATAGGCACAATATTTCTTATAAATACAATGTTTTCATCTAATTCAGTTTACATGGACAGATTATTCATTAAACAAACTGAATGAAAATACATTAAACAAAGGAACACATAATAAGAGTGAGGTAATCCGGTTGTGTGGGAAATTCAATATTTAATATAAATTACATCATTTATATTAACCCACATTTTATATTGCATTAACAGCTGCCAAAATCGTGATCAAGTGACATAGTGTGATAAGTGACACAATAAGTGCATAGTATATACAAAAATGATTAAAATATATACAAAATGTGAAAGGCCAGAATAGATACAATGACCCTACTACTCTGTATAATTTCAGTGTTTTTCGAGTAGGGACTTGAACTGGACCAAAAGGTAGCGTCGACGTTTCAACCCTATATGTGCGATTTTAAATCATCACAGCGGGTCTTCATCAGGACTGAGATAAGGAAGAAAATGGCAGCCTGCAAAATCAGTTAAAGCGTGCATTAGCATCATGGTGTGTTCCAAATGGCCATTAGCGAAATGATGTGTAAGGTCGTAACGACTCACCTAACAAGAACCAGAATTATTACTGGTATGGCTCAGGTCAGGGATGATCAAAGGCCCATCTAGTGATCATCTAGAGATAAAGAGGTAAGGTCAGGAATAGATTTATAAACAACAAATTTTAAAAGACCCAATAGGGACTAGGGCCGCACAGGTGAATTAATACACCACGTGTACGCCAAAGACACTCGCTCATATGTATTTAGGCTGTGTAAAGAAGAACTATATCAAGCGCTCAAATATGAGAGCAAAATCAGAGGTAATGGTAGAACCCACCCTCACTAGTCAGACATTTCCTAGAAGTCAAGGGGGCTAACACAACCCACAGAAATCCGTTTATATTAAATAATCGGAAACCAGGTGCGAGAATCAAAAGCAGTAGAACACCCTGGGAGATCACATACTCTATGAGAACTAATGCGGCAGTAGGACGCTCACGAATTGTGCCGATGGGCGTTAAACTGCGATGATATAAGTCGCATACTCTATAAACAACTCATGCAGTAGTTAAGCGCTCGCCACATGTGCCGGTAACTATTGTACTGCAGTGATAAAAGGTTAGAACTCACCAAGGAACTTGTAATGAGTCCTGTGTGACTAGAAATTGTAAAACGCGTCTGGAAATAAATAGAGAAAAAGCGCCGATTAATCCAGCTCTTGAGTTTAAAGAAAAATTAGGTGTTCCTAAGTGTGGGGAAGCGTGGCTCACCTTAGTTATTCAATGTAGAATAGAAATCCAACAAGCAGTGGAAACTCCTGCCCGGTGATCGCAACCAGTCGACCTGCAAGGGAGCGTCTGCCGAGCAGAAGATAAGCGTCCACGAGCACGTCAAACAATGACGTGTAACGTGCAGCAGCTAATTGTCTGCATACCTGGTTGCCAAGCAACTAACAACAAATGCTCGTACAACGCAGTGTCAACGTCATATGCGTAGGAAGAGGGGCCGATCAGTGGAATTGGATTCCAAAATTATGAGCAGCAACCATGCGGAAATGAACTACTTTCGCAAAATCGTATTTAATCGCTGTGTACGAGAAGGACTGCCCAGCAGCTAATAGGCGTCCAAGCACACAACTAGTATTGGCGTGTAGCGTAAAACAGCTGAGTGTCTACATGCCATGTTGCAGCGCACAGGCGCGGAGTGCTCACCACAATGACTATATCGGCAAGTGTATGCGTGAAGGTGGAAAAGAAAATGCAAACCTGAGCGAGGGTATGAATCACAGATCTTCTCAGAAAAGGATGATAACTGCTTATCTATACCCTGGTTAACACATGGAACAGGTCTAATGCACGTTAGAAGCATAAAGCAAATAGACATGATGCATGTACTTTGCAATGCGGTCAAACTGAAAAATTATTATTATGACAGTGATTCACAATACAAAAACAGCACATTTTGATCTGCACCTAAGCAGCAGCTTACAAGATTAATTACCTAAATTATACATATTGGATACATTCTTTTAATAATCCAGTGTAAAAGATAGTACAATGAGAATATAAAATCTGTTACTTTGCACAAGTGTAGCAAATTGCCAAATGAAAATAGCTCGCTAAAGCATAGTAAAGAACCAGCAATGAAACATTATAGTTGACCCATTTGTCTAGATGTTTCCTCAAATTCATTCAGCCCCTCCGTTACAGTATTCAGAGAATGTATCCACCTGCATTCTTTTCGGTTCAATGCCACTGAGATTGACCCACCCCTTGGTGCAGGACAGACTTTCTCAGCCACCCACCATCTTATACTCTCTGGCTGGTGTTGCTGCAATAAGAAATGGTCAACCAATGGGGCACCCTGTACCTTGCATCTTATGCGGCTCATGTGTTGCAATATTCTCGCCTTTACTTTCTGGATGGTCTGACCTACATAAAGTAAAGTTGTATCTATTCTGGCCTTTCACATTTTGTATATATTTTAATCATTTTTGTATATACTATGCACTTATTGTGTCACTTATCACACTATGTCACTTGATCACGATTTTGGCAGCTGTTAATGCAATATAAAATGTGGGTTAATATAAATGATGTAATTTATATTAAATATTGAATTTCCCACACAACCGGATTACCTCACTCTTATTATGTGTTCCTTTGTTTAATGTATTTTCATTCAGTTTGTTTAATGAATAATCTGTCCATGTAAACTGAATTAGATGAAAACATTGTATTTATAAGAAATATTGTGCCTATACCCGACAGAACCATTGCACTTTAGTTAGTGGACAGCATATACCAGGCCAACTTCTCTCACTCATGTCTTGAGCTAATCGCTGCTCTGCAGAAGCATTTCATGCCATGAGCTCATCACTGCTCTGCATGAGCCTCTCATGTTTTGAGCTCATTGCTGGTCTGCACGAGCATCTCATGTCTTGAGCTAATCGCTGCTCTGCAGAAGCATCTCATGCCTTGAGCTCATCACTGCTCTGCATGAGCCTCTCATGTTTTGAGCTCATTGCTGCTCTCGTGAGCCTCTCATGCCTTGAGTTCATCACTGCTCTGCAGGAGCCTCTCATGTCTTGATCTCATCACTGCTCTATAGTAGCCTTTAACCCCTTCGATGCTCGTGACGAGCTCAGCTCGTCATGCTGCGCGGTCGCGCTGTGCGCATGACGAGCTGAGCTCGTCACGACCACACCCGCGATCGGAATGTTCAGCACAGGAGCGGAATTCCGATCACGGTCAAGGGGTTAATGTCTTGAGCTCATCACTACTCTGCAGGAGCCTTCCATGTCATGAGCTCAACACTGCTCTGCAGGAGCCCCTCATGCCTTGAGCTCATAACTGCTCTGCAGGAGCCTCTCATGCCTTAAGCTCATCACTGCCCTGTGGTTGCCTCTCATGTCTTGATCTCATCACTGCTCTGCATGAGCCTCTCATGCCTTGAGCTCATAACTGCTCTGCAGGAGCCTCTCATGCCTTGAGCTCATCGCTGCTCTGCAGAAGCATCTCATGTCTTGAGCTCATCAGTGAGCTGCAGGAGCATCTCATGTATTGAGCTTGTTGCTGCTCTGCAGGAGCCTCTTATGTCTTGAACTCATCACTGCTCTGCATGAGCCTCTCATGTCTTGAGCTCATCACTGCTCTGTAGGAGCCTCTCCTGTTTTGAGCTCATTGCTGCTCTGCAGGAGCCTCTCATGTCTTGAGCTCATCACTGCTCTGCAGGAGCCTCTCATGTCTTGATCTCATCACTGCTCTATAGTAGCCTCTAATGTCTTGAGCTCATCACTACTCTGTAGGAGCCTTTCATGTCTTGAGATTGTTGCTGCTCTGCGGGAGCATCTCATGTCTTGAGCTCATCGCTGCTCTGCAGGAGCCTCTCATGCCTTGAGCTCATCACTGCTCTGTGGTTTCCTCTCATGTCTTGATCTCATCACTGCTCTGCATGAGCCTCTAATGCCTTGAGCTCATCACTGCCCTGTGGGTGCCTCTCAAGTCTTGAGCTCATCACTGTTCTGCATGAGCCTCTCTTGCCTTGAACTCATCAGTGCGCTGCAGGATCATCTCATGTCTTGAGCTCGTTGCTGCTCAGCATGAGCATCTCATGCCTTGAACTCATCATTGTTCTGCAAGAGCCTCTCATGCCTTGAGCTCATCACTGCTCTGTAGGAGCCTCTCCTGTCTTGAGCTCATTGCTGCTCTGCAGGAGCCTCTCATGTCTTGAGCTCATCACTGCTCTGCATGAGCCTCTCATGCCTTGAGCTCATCACTGCTCTGTAGGAGCCTCTCCTGTCTTAAGCTCATCACTGCTCTGCAGGAGCCTCTCATGCCTTGAGCTCATCACTGCCCTGTGGGTGCCTCTCATGTCTTGAGCTTATCACTGCTTTGCATGAGCCTCTCATGCCTTGAACTCATCAGTGCACTGCAGGAGCATCTCATGTCTTGACTCGTTGCTGCTCTGCATGAGCATCTCTTGCCTTGAGCTTATCGTTTTTCTGCATGAGCCTCTTATGTCTTGAGCTCATCGCTGTTCTGAAGGAGCCTCTCATTCCTTGAGCTCATCATTGCTCTGCAGGAGCCTCTCATGTCTTGAGCTTGTTGCTGCTCTGCAGGAGCCTCTCATGTCTTGAGCTCGTTGCTGCTCTGCAAGAGCATCTCTTGCCTTAAGCTCATCGTTGTTCTGCATGAGCCTCTTATGCCTTAAGCTCATTGCTGTTCTGAAGGAGTCTCTCATTCCTGGAGCTCATCACTGCTCTGTAGGAGCCTCTCATGTCTTGACCTCATTGCTGCCCTGTGGGTGCCGCTCATGTCTTGAGCTCATCGCTGCTATGCAATCGTGTGTAACTGATAGGTCAAGGGCAATCGGAATTTCTAGTTGCCTGGCTTCATGCAATGAGCGCAGCACCCAACTAATGTCAGACATTTTGGATTTGGCGCCCTTTTATTCTTGAAAGTGGCTCCGGATGTATTGAGTAACAGGATTATAATGGCATGTTTATAGGTCTTGGAAACAGCATGCAACAAAGAGGCATATGGAGCATCATTTTCATTCCAGGTCAAGTAACTCTTTGACTTTTTTCAGACTCTTTTAGAACTTATGTGATGTCAAGCAATGACAATGCAGATAAGATTTTGAGAGGTGAAATGCCGAAGTAGGGGTTGTTTTGTCAAATGATTGCCTGGACATTTTTTATTTTTTCATCAAGACTATCAGGTTTTTCACATTGTTCGTGGGCGGCGTGACTAGTACTTTTAATTGCTTTAATTTCTGTCTTTTCTTGAAAGATTCAAAAGATTAGGTTCTCACATTTGAACTGTGTAATTGGCCATCAATGCAGAACGGATTTCCTTGTGCTTGACCTATGAAGTAGGCTTTATCAGAAGAGGTCATGGCGTTTTTTTCTATTATTGCTCTCGATCAGTGATACTCAAATTAAGGCCCGGGGGCCACTTGCGGCCCTCCTGACCTTCACATGTGGGCCCCTGGTCAAAAGAAGTGCTGGGCTAGTGTTTACTTTACTGAGCACTAACATTCAGTATGATGGTAAATAAACTGGCAAGCATTTATGTACATGTTACCTGCAGTAAAAGAAAGTAGAGTAACTGAGCTGTTAGGAACCGCTTAACTTTAGAAACTCCATTTTTAAAGACATCCTAGAAGAACGTGTAAAAATAAGATAAAGTGTCTTCAAAATATGTATTTCATATTAAGCGTTTCACATTAGTAAATCAGATCAAATTGCTGCATTGAGAGTTTTCAGTTTTTTTTTAAATGATGGTTTTCAAATATGTATTTAGAAACATTCTTGCTTCCACCCACCCAGACAACAATGCCAATAGTAACCCTGGGCGTAGTCCGCGTAGTAGCGCTACGCGTAGCTACGCGAAGTGCACTTCGCACTATGCGAGCTACGCGTAGCACTACGCGAACTGCGTAGTGCGGTAGAAAATGCTGTTCGCAATGATTGCACAGTGCCGGATGCTTGTCCGCACTGTGCAATCATTGCAAACGGCATCTTGCACAGTGCAAGCGGTCGTTTTCTGCCGCTCGAGTAGATTTGTACTCGAGCTGCAGTTTTCTCAACGCGGACTGGTAGTTTCTCATCGCGAGCGGTCGCGAGCATACACGACCACTCGCAATGAGAAACCTGACCTCCCCGCGTTGAGAATCTCGCCGGGAGGTTTATTTTCCACGCTCGCAAACGAGGAAAAAGTCTCGCCAGGATGTCATTTTGCTCGCTCGCGGTCGCCAACTTGACGTTGAGGACCGCGAGCAAGCAAAAAATGCCCGCTACGCGTTTTTGCACTGTGCTACGTGCAATTCGCGTAGCGCGTAGTTGCGCAAACTACGCAAACTACGCGAGCGTAGCGTAGTTTTCCGCCCAGGCCTAGCCAATAGTGAAGTATGTTATGTTATGTTATATATATTTATAACGTGCACAGATACTCGGCAGAGTGTCCCGGCGCGTACTTGAGAAAAAGAAACATAGGTCAGAGCATCTGCTAGAAGAGAAGGGTTTTTAACTTTTTCTTAAAGATCACCGGATCCTGGATGCCGCGCAGCTCCAGGGGCAGTGCATTCCATGCCAAAGCAGCTTTCCGCACAAAGGAGCTCCCACCAAGCCTTTGGCGGTTGAACCTAGGGGTCTGCACCAGAAGTTGAGAGGAAGAACGCATCTGTCTTACTGGGTTGTAAAAGCGAATCTCTTCTGTAGGTAGATAGGTCCCAGGCCATAGAGAGCCCTATGGGCAATGGCCAAAGTTTTAAATTTTATTCGGGACTCCACTGGGAGCCAGTGCAAGGAGCGCAAATGAACGCGCACACTACACCTGCTAGACAAACCCAGCAGTAGTCTGGCAGCAGAGTTTTGAACTACCTGCATTTTATTCAAGAGGTAGCCAGGGATGCCCACATAAAGTGCGTTGGCATAGTCCAGGCGGGACAAAATCAAGGCGCGAACAACAGTTTCTTTAGCGGGTCTTGGGAGGAGAGGAAGAAACTTCCTCAAAGCTTTCAGAGTGCCAAAACAGGTCCCAGCCAGCTTCTTAACCTGGGTTGAAAAGGTCAGGTTCTCATTGAACCAGACCCCCAGATTTTTTGCAGCGTTTCCCATTGCACTAGGCAAGGGGAAACCTGGGGGCCATAGCCTCTCTCTGAAATTGGCAGGAAATACGCCATACAAGAGAACCTCTGACTTCTCTTCATTACACTTCAGCTGTGCCTGAGCGAGCCAGTGAAAAACAGAGGACAGACAGTGTTGAGCAGAGAGGAAGGAATCATCGTCCCTTCCCCAAGAAAACAGAAGGGGCAAATCATTTGTCATTTGCATCCTATTGGTGGCCTGGGTTGCTATTAAACATTGTCAACATTATGATGTAATAAATCAAACTCAAGAGAAGGTTTTGTACAGCAGACGTCCTGAACTCCTGTTCTCTTATATGTGATAAGGAAGAAAAGGAGGCAAAGTGAAAAATATATTTGTCAAGAATCACACGAGTTGGTCAAGTTGGGAATTGATCCCGGGATTTCTGATTTAACATTGTACAATTCAGCCACTAGATGTACATGCTTTGCTTCCCCTACACCCACCTTGCACACATTCCTCAGCACCAGCACTTAATTGTTTTCCGGTGCTCGGCACCGGCACCTAATTGTCAACACCATATTTAGAACAGTCTACCACAAGGTGGCGCTGCTCATCCAATTTAGAGATGAGCAGAACAACGGTTGTTTAGGAATACAATATACATTAAAATTGCTCATACCTGCCTCCCCAGCCATTCCTTTAGCTTTAGGGACCTGGAATAATCTGAACTGTCGCATTCACATGCGAAAGAGATGGTTACTAGTTGTTTTGGCAGTGATGACAAGGGCGATGGGTGGTGCAAGCTGCAGTGGCCTCCTGGTCAGAGCCCTGGCACGTAATATTTTACAAATTAAGCACTGGTTTGCGAGTACCCATGCTCTAGATTGTGCACAGTCTTCTCATGTATATCAGATCGTTTGTTGATGCGTCTGTTGCTTGCTTTATTGGCTGACTTTATGTGCATTCTCTGCTGAAGAACGCTAAACACGTCTTTGAACCTGGTCAGAATGTCCTCTGTTGTCCACCACACAGTATGTTGGTAACTGTGATGACAGCGGTTCCTACAGCATCCTCTTATAATACATAGGCTCACATTACAAGGCAGATGAAATAGAAATCAATTTGATGGAAAGAAGATTTTCAGCATTATGAGACATGCAGTTATATGGGGCAAATCTTTCAGGCTAAACTTCAAGGAATTTGTCCAAAGAAAAGTACCCCGCTGAAGGCAGCACAAGAACATCAATTTCTGCAACATGTTGCCTATTGGGGGATAAAATAAATGCACTTCACACACTGCAAGAGCACAAAAACAGGGACTGGGCTCTGCACGATGGGACCACAGATGTCAACAAATGCTAATATGTTTTCGCTTCTGTTCCAGTAATAAATTCAAAAGTATTCCTTGTATTTTGCACACGTTTGAGTTTTTGCACTGAACTGCTCCCCTAGGAAGCCACATTTACTATCCTATCTCCAGTCTGAGACTATTTGGGAAAATACAACTTTCCCCAAAATATTCTAGGAATATTATTTAGTATTCTAACTAAAGTCAATGAATATTTTTTTAAATTTTACATCGTGCTGCTTTGAGGTAGCCACTGAAGGTAAAAAAAAGGAAGGAAAACGTAATTTCCTCAGAAGAGTTTAAGAAAATAGCAATTAGCAGTGTTATTATCATTGGGTACCAAGATTGTACAAATGTGTGTTTGATCTCTTATTTATTGCTGCTAGATTGAAAGGGACCAATTTGCAGGCAAAACACATCTAAATGCTTAATTGTTTTTATTGCTGCTAGATAGAAAGGAACCAAGTGGCAGGCAAAGCACATCTAAATGCTTAATTGCAGTAGATTAGAAGTCTGGTGATTGATATACTTTATTAGGCAGACGCATTCTTCAATACTGGCATATGTTTATTTGGCGCATGCCCACACGCCAACAGTAAGGCAAAGATTGTGCCAATTACTCATTATAGTACCTTTCTAATTTCACGTATTCCACCATGTCTCTCCATCAGGTTAACAAAGACAAGGAGCACGTGTCACCCGAGCAGATGCAGCTGGATGTCCATGTAATCAATTTCCCAGTGAGGAATAGCACGTGCTTTTGCCTTCTGTAGAACTACTGATGCTCATTTATTTTATTTTATTTTATTTATAGAGTTTTGTATAGCGCGAACATGACCCAAGGGTATCAGAGCGCTTCACAGTTACATGAGGTAAATAGTTTAGAATACACTGGGTATCGCAAAGGTAATATACATATGGTTCCGGTACACGCCTTTCTTATTAGTTTCAACAATAACAAGATTAGGATCGGTTTGGTGTACAAAAAGGTATAACAGTAGTATTATACATATGGTTCCGATGTGTACCTTTCGTATCTTTTAAATCAATATTACAAAGATCCATTCATTGTAGTAATGTACAGTCTAAGAAGTCTTCGCAGCTAACTGGTGAGTTTATCCTTACATTCGTTGTTGACCTGTTGAGGTAACACCTACATAAGATCTAGTTGGCATCAGTCTTTGGGTAGATTTTGGTGTCTTTGTGATCTTTTTGTGCAGGGTGCATCCATATCTGACAGGAATATGTGACGTCCGGCTATTAGCCACGATGCAGATGATGATCAGTCATTGTTTAGGGTAGGAACTTGCTCATTAGGAAGATCTTCGCTTCCCTCATTGAAAAGAGAAGGCAAAACATTGCCGCATATTAAAACACAGAAGATCAGGGGCGGCCCCTCCATTAGGGCGGAAGAGCATCGCCCCACTGCTTTCTCGCAGTGCGAGAAGCAGAAACATAAAATGGTATTTTAAATACCATTTTATGTTTCTGCTTCTCGCACTGCGAGAAAGCAGAAGGCAGGGTATGCCTGGTTGGGGGCGGGTGGGAGGGTATGCCTGGTTGGGGGGCAGGCGGGTGGGTGGGTCGGGGAGGAGTGGCTTGCCCACTGTTGTGGACCCTGACTGTTTGGTCCCCCCCACCCGTGAGTATTGCGAGCCGCGACTGCAGAAGATGCTACTAACATAAAAAGACTGGGTTATCTGACTTCAGTGCAAACGGATTGACCGTTTCTCCGTGGGAAAAAAGAAGAATTCCCTATTTAGGCCCTTATTGTAGCAGGCCATTATTGTAGATTCAGAGGCAAATACTGAGGATTATTAGAAGTCAGAAAATACCCCACTTTTTCCAGGACACATTTGATCACGCAAAACCTGGCAGAATCTGTGCAGGCAAACAACACACCATTAAGAGTATCACTTATCAGAACGTGGGTATATATGCGGTTTTACTACAGTGTTCCTCATTCTCAACTGTGGAACTTGGAATGGGGAGGTAATGCAGTACCTATTCATATATGTTAAGCATCAAAGGGGTGACCCTGCGTTCCTCAGAACCTGGGTATCGTTTAGTATATAAACACAGAGGCTTGTCAAATTAATTTATATGGGGAAAAAAATTACAAAAAAACACAGGTTTGAATAACTCAATGCATCACATGTATTTAGTAAAAATTAAATGACACTAGTTCATATCGTTCAAAACAAGGTGCTCCATAAGTGCCAAGTGAAAACGTGCCCGTCCAGTGCATCAGAAAAAATTGATTGTATCTATGCAAAGAACAAATGTAAATTCTTTGAGGAGCCTGCCAACACTATAAAAGTTCAAAGTCTCTCATGGATGTGATAATTTTATCTGTCCTTGGACGCCCAGAAAATGAATATTCATAAAGGCAGCATATAACATAGTCGATGTTTCAACCCTCTTATAAAGCATGTGGTTCCTCTGCATCTAAACGGGTCTTCATCGGAACTGGGTATGGAACAACCTGGATTTGAAGAAAGACTATGAGTTACCTTCTTTCACCCAAAAGCATGTGGCCCAAATGTACCCGGCAGGTAATTCCTTTCTATGTCACTGATGATGGCTCGACTTGTTCGTCAAATAAATGAGATCCCTCATGCATGTAGAATTATTTTTTCATCACATCCTGATCTCTTTTACTCCTTCCTAATCGACCTACTCCTGTTTAGTGCGTTATTATCTTACTAAGCGGGAGAAGCAGGAGCGGCCGGCACAGGTAACAGTGGTGAGGCAGGGCAGAGGCGGGGCGGGTGGGAGGGAATTGGACAGATGGCGGGATAGGGAAAGTAAAATAAAAAATAAATAAAGTCACTTACCTTGCGCTGGCTGCATCGCCAAGTTGGCGATGCGGCGAGCTCAAGGTAAGTGGTTTTATTTATTTATTGATTTTTCTTTCCCTATCCTGTCATCTGTCCCCTTCCCCCACCACACCGCCCCACCCCCACCCGTACCACAGCTCCACTGCTGTTACATGTGCCTGCCGCGCCTGGGGCGAACGTCGGTTAGGGAGGAGAAAAACAGATCGGGATGCGATGAAATAATATTTCTACATGCATTTTTCAAAGAATTGGGATTCATTCCAATAGAGGGCTCATTTATTTGAAATGAAAGAAGGGAAGTTCGGGAGAAGATCCGAACCTATCTGCTCCCTGATCCGCCCAAGGTGCATCGATGGTCGGCCTAACTTTGTGGCAGCTCCCGCTACCTTCTTCTCTGCAGCAGCAATTTTTGTTCCGCGCTGCCTCTCTGGAATGGTATCCTGGCTTCTGGTAGCACTCATTGGATACAGCCTGAAGCTTTGTCCCGCTGGAAATTTTCGACTTTCAAAACAAAAACTAAGGGCCTGATTACGATCTTGGCGAATGGGATACTCCGTCACAAACATGACGTGACGGATATCCCATCCGCCATATTACAATTTCATCATATCCTATGTAATACGGCGGTCAGAATATCCGTCACGTTTGTGATGGAGTATCCCATCTGCCAAGATCGTAATCAGGCTGTAAGTCTGTACATAGAAATCTTCACCACTACTTCGTCCAGTGGCTCCCCAATGACAATGCCTTCTTCTCGTACACCGCCGGCTGCCTTGCCTCTCTGAACTTTACACATTTAGTGTCAAATAGAAGTGAAAGAGTGATGTGGGATCTGTAGTTTAATTTAGTGCCTCACAAATTGCAGAGGTTTCCACCTGTCGTCTTCAAAAACCATGCACAGGCAGGGAGAGTTGAGAAAGAGCCAGGAAAGGAAGAACCAGTGGTGCTGTGATCCTTGTCAGGAGCTTGTGGCTGCACCCAATCCCACACCAGACTTGTACTTCCAGATTAACTTGGAATTCTTTCCAGACTGTGGTATGAGCTCCCTGACTCTCTCACAGGTCTAATGGAAAGTGGACCTATTGAAGTGCCCTATTTGAGGGGGCACTTTTTGCTCCTGTTGAGACTTGACCTACTGTGGTGCTCAGAAAACTGTCCACTGTGGCCTATGGCTGCTGTACAAGAGGCTGCATGACTGGGGAGTGGGGCATAGAGTGTGTCTGCCATGGTGGGCGTTTGTGGTGATGCTGAGGAACAGATGTGCCTCAGGTCAGGGGATCAACAGGTCTGGGTAGGAGGGAAGGCCCATCCCCTTACGAGTAAAGCTGCTGTTGCCAGCAGAACAGAGTCATGGTGCCAGAGGCTGTGAGGGGCCAAAGAAGGACTCAAAGTAATCCATGAGCCAGTACTGTTGGCTTTTAGGAGGCCCCAGGGAGCAGAATGCTGTAAATCCTGCTCAAATTGATGAAAAGGAGACTGAGAAATCTTGAATTAATTGTGCAAATCATGTGCAGAATTTCTGCCTCCTCAATTGGGTGAACTGGGCCTGTAAGCATCCGTCATCACCTAGAGTTCCCCAGCGCAACCACTTGCGAGCATGAAAAGGGCCTTGGAAGTGTCAACTAAAGAAAAGATTGACTATGACCTTTCGTGTTTTTTCTCTTAGAAGTTGTTCCCTGTATTCCGCAGGATAAAGACAAACTAGTTCACCACCCAAAGAGAACTATGCAGTATTACCAGCATGGTTCTGCTGTAGTGGGGCCCGCCGAGGGCACTGGCACCACTGTCCACCTCACTCCCTCTCTATGCCATAAGAGAAAAATAACAGGAAGAAAGGAAAGTGGGAGCAGCTGACTCTTGAAGTTCACTGTCAGGAAAGGGAAGAAGTTAGCAGGACTGCATGGCTCAAGGAGATCACTTCTTGGTAGAGCTGTGAGTGTGGGGCAAGATGGAGAGGTGTGATGGGTACCCCACTTGGTTGGGGCACCTGAGTAGAATTAAAAACCCACTGGGGTAGCTGTGTTTCTTGAGGTACAAAAAAAAATGCAAGACTGAAAGATGGTAGTGGTGCAAGTCTTTGTCTCCCCTGCAGCTAATCATGATCGTTGAGATGAAAGCAAGCAGGAGAGCCCAAATAAGAAATTATGTTTGGCTGTATGTTTTCAAAGTCTCTCTTCTGAGAAACCTTATGCTCATATCCTAGATGTTTTTTTATGTTTGGCCAAATGTAATGTTTATGTCTCCAGCAGGAGTCTTCGTATTACTGTTTTGATGCATGTGCTTCCAGTTCTCTATGTTAAGGCCTGTATGCACAGAGAATTGTCATTTGGAATTTCAGAAATAACAGAAACATCTTGATTCATGGGGTTATTTATTCGCTGTGTTAAATCTTTAGGGATGGTTCTCTGAAACCTGTTACTCTTGCGAACCACCCTTAGAATTTGTTCCAAAGTGTTATTCCCAATGACATACTGCATATACTTGTAATTTTGCCTAGTCTTTAGGTATGAGTACCTTAAAAGTACTTATCCCTTTTTATGGTAAAAGCACTGGCCAGACACTGATTTATTGAGTTTTATTGTTGTATCTTCTTGAGTTCTGAGTTTCTAGCTCGAAGTGCCTTCACTAGTCAGCCTTGGACTGTTCACCTTGCTATCATGAGAGTCAAGTGATAAAAGGGGTATTTGGCCCCCAGTTTGAAGGATGTGGTATGGGCACAATACAAAAATGGAATAAAAACACATGCAGAAGTAATATGGTGGTTGCAGTCGGGATGGTTTTGTAGGTATGAATGTCATTTCCTATTCATGTGCCATCTCGATACCAGATCTTTTTAAAGCTGTCACTTTTAGGAATTGAATATCGGTAACCTGCTACAGCTTGGAGGTGTTGTTATATGAAGATCAATACTGTAACTTGCAATCATAAAAGTGAGAGGTTAAGAAAATAGGAAACCCACTCTCCAAGTAATTTAGTGGATTATTATAAAGCTTTCCACTGTCATTCCAATTTATTTTATATATCTGGCTCATCGGTTAAAGGATGGATGAAAATGCTTTGGGCATTTTCAGAAGTCTTGGTAGAAAATGTTTTTTTTTAAATTTTTTTTTTTGTTTAAGATACTTTATTGTATTAATAATTTTATTACAATAAAAGAAAAAATACAAACATAGAGATAAAATAATTTCCATGATTAAACATCATATAAAAGAACATACATAATTCATAATACCAAGTTTATGCATATATATATATATCCATATATTAAAAGCAGTCTAAGCAGTTAATGTTTTATAGGCATGTTCTAAAAACTGAACCGTCCTTATAATTGCACTGTCCTCTTTGAGCCTGAAACAATAGCGTACAGCCTCTGCAGTTGTTCTTATTTTAGCATTATTAAACAAAGGGCGTAAGTATATCCTCCGTATGGGCAACAGCTTCGGGCAGATGCACATTAAATGTTCAAGAGTTTCTTTACCGATTCCACAAAGTCGACATACTTGTATACCTTTAAGTGCCTGGTTCCAAGTCCCTTCAAACTCCCCTATCGGAATATAAAATTGTCTAAACCTTAAGTATTTCCATTTTATGTAACTGGACAAGTTCCATCCCAAGTATTCTTGAGCCTGTAAGGTATAAGTATCAATTACTAAGTCAGTATGTTTATATTTCCCAGCTTGTAGAAGATCTAAATTCCACTGCTTTGTCATTAGCGTATTACGTATTAGGTTTTTCCGCACGTCCCTGGTCATTCGCCCCATCTCCTGTGTATCAGGCAGGTCATAAGATCCTATTTCCTACATTATACTATATAGTTGCAAATCGCTGACTTTTCTGCTCCTGAGTTCTTCAAAGATTAGATATTTCAGTGTACATGAATCAGCCTTAGCACAATCAATAATGTAGTTAACACAACTTCTCTTATGCAACGTTTCCAGAGATTTTAGACCAAATTCCAATCTTATCGTACAATGCGGAGTTGCCTGTCTTAAATGAAGTATAGTGCGTACACATTTCATAAAACATTTCTCAAGTTCAAGGATGACTTTCTTGTTCATAACTGGAGATGCATATAGTAAATATGGAATCATTTTCATTTGTAGTACTTTAAGTGATGGGATAATTGCATTTCCTCCAAACATTTTCATGAATCTCAAGATTGATTTAGTAATAGCTGCTGATTTTGCATTCTTACTAACCTTATGGTTTGACCATGATAACTTTTTATCAAACATTATGCCGAGATAATTATATTGTTCCACTACCTCAATAAAATTTTCTCCTAAAGTCCACTTCCTAGATTGTATAGACTGTCCAAACGTCATAATTTTTGTTTTTGACAAGTTAGCTATCAAACCATTCACTATGTTATACGTGTGTAATTGATTCAGTTGATACTGGAGTCCTTTTGGAGTTAGGGACAAGATTACTAAATCATCCGCATATGCTAGATATGGTATCTTTTTGCCTCCTAGTTTAGGTGCCACGCACATATCTGAACTTAGCATCAAATCTATATCTGCAATATACAAAGAAAATAACAGTGGAGCAAGGACACAGCCTTGCTTAAGACCATTTGTGGTATCCATTTTTGGTGATAATGTATTATCATGAGCCAATTTCACCCTAAGCCATGTTTCCGAATGCAGGCCAATAATAAAATTCAGAAGGTTCAGATCCACCTCCCATGCTGTTAATTTACTCCACAGCCTTTGCCAGTTAACCTTATCAAATGCTGTGGAATAATCCACAAAACAGGCGTATAACGTTATCTTCCGCATGCTTGCCTTTTTTCCTAATAGGGCCAATGAAGTGATATTATCAAGTGTCGAACACCCTGAGCGAAATCCGGTTTGAGTTATTGGTATTAATGATTTTTCCTCCGCCCATAACCTTAGTTTATTTTGAAGGTGTTTTGCAAACAGTTTCCCTACAAAATCCAACAATGCTATTAGTCTATAGCTGGACGGATCATCTTTAGGGCCTCGCTTATAAATTGGATGGACAATCGCTCCTTTCCAGGAAGAAGGTATTATTCCATATTTGATTACCTGTGAAAACAGCTGTTTTAGCATTGCACTCCAAAAGGTTATGTTTAACTTTATCAAGTCTATAGGGATACCATTTGGTCCTGCTGCCTTGGATGAGCGAGCACTCGTTATTAGTTCAACAATTTCTTCTTCTGTTATTTCTGCAAATGTTCCATCAGGTTTAGATGTCGTATATTTACATGTTACAGATGATTTGTATAGAGCTTTGATGTGATTTTCCCACTTATTGCTTGGGATAAATAGGTTGTCTGGCTGTTTATATGAATTTGTGCCGTGTCCCACTAGGGACCAGAATGCTCGCTCATTCCTAGTCGATATAGCATGGTATAATTTAGCATAGGCAGTGTTCACACTATCCCTCTTTATCTGTAAATTCCTATTCTTAAATTCTTTCTTTATGTCTTGTATTATCGAGTTGCGCTCATTAGAGAACGGGAGTTTTAATATATGTCGCATCTTCTTGCGATAGATTCTCTTTGATTCGGTTAATTCTGAAGTCTTCGTTGCGTTAATGTTTGGTCGCGACTCCTGTATACTTGCCACAAGACTAGATAATATATTTTTTAGAATAGATTGCCAGGCATTCAACCAGCCGTCTCCTGTCTTTAATAGAACAGTAGATAATTTATTTAACATTGTTTGTTTTTTTACGAAAGTAAAACCACATATATAGATTGGCAAACAGGTAAATTGAATTGGGCATTTATGCAATGCAGTTACTCATTTTATTAATCATAGATTGATTTTCTTTTTCTAGATCAAAAGGAAGGGAGGTGCTCAGAAATTGTCCTCCTTGTGGATGTATTCCTGGGCTAACCAAAGCAGAATAACATTTCAGATTTTGATATGATAATAATAAGGCTCTTGAAATAAGAGCCCAGTAATTTTGCGATGTTTGATGTAGAATCTGAGGCAATTGGAACCTGAGAATGTGACCATATGTTGTGCGCTCATTGATCTATTTGGGGATAAAGAGCAGGTCATCATTTATACTGGAGGTCTACATTTTGTGTCTGCTCATGTTTTATGATTTGTCTGTCACCTATTTTAAAGGTCACAGCCTAATAATGTGGAAAATAGCACTTTGCAGATTACTGTAACTGGCATAAAACCAAATTGAAGTATGCAGCATATTATATATAAATAGGGGTGGGCGGTATGTTCAGTTTCGCCTGCGGAAATGGCGAAATTTTGGCCATTCCGCATTATTCTTTACCGCCGTGTGGCAGACTTTTTCTCCTGTGAGGCTCCAGAAAATGCGAGCTGGTGAGCACGAGAGAGATTTGGCGCCTCCTGTCGTGATTTTCTAACACGAGCGGTCGCGGTCAAAGGGCAGCTGTTTGAGTAAATTTGCTGCCGCTTGAATAGATTTTCTACTTGAGCAGCAGCCAAATCAACTCGAATGGCCGGCGCTCTTGTGCAATGTATGGTGCAGTTCACGCTATTTGACAGTGCTACTCACGCTACCAGCACGAGCTGCATATTTTCCGCCCAT
Source organism: Calotriton arnoldi (assembly GCA_963921515.1). Lineage (NCBI taxonomy): Eukaryota > Metazoa > Chordata > Amphibia > Caudata > Salamandridae > Calotriton > Calotriton arnoldi. Next base: position 434,019 of record CAWUFW010007030.1, read on the forward strand.
CGGTAAAATTCTGCCGAATGTTGCAGAGTTTTTCCGTAACTCGATGGAATTCCACAGAGTGAAACTCCAGAGTACCTGAACGATAGTAAATATAATAAGGTGTCCTGCTTATTCAAGCAAATCCATTGAATCTTATACTTCACTAAGAAATACAAAGTTACACGAATTTGCCTGGATGTAGCATAGTTGCACTTTGCCCATTCCTGCAGACTGATGTCCCACCCAACATGAACAGAACATCATGATGCAGTGATTTGTGTTCCCGCTGTCACCTGAGTGGCAGCAGGGTAACGCCAGGGCAATTGGGCACCATATCCTTTCCATGCTTCTGGAATTGCCCTGGGTCTTGTGGCAGTGGGGAAAGGAGACGGAGCACAGCACCGCCTATGTAAGTGTGAGTGGCTGCGGCTGCCGCCCCCCCCCCCTCGCTGCACTAAGAAAGTTTCTTAGGTATTAATCATAATGGCAGGGACAAACGCACATTAATAAAATATATATAAAATAATAATTAAATAGCACATATATCCAATGTTCTCAACCTTACAGCAAAATGTTGCCCAATTACTAACTCAGGGTTGTTTATGGAAAATTACATTTCACAAAAAGCTTATATTTACCAGAATTATGGCAAAGAAAAGAGAAATGTATTCCGTTTTGTGTGGAAAAAATGCCCCATCTAAAAATAAAATTAAAAAAATAATGTATGTAACGGTCTAAAATAGGTCAATGAAATAATATGATTTAATAAGAAAATATCACTGAAATGAAAAATGTGTGTGGTTCAAAGAGCTTAGAAGATAATGAACAATAAGCCTGCGGCATTCAATTGGTAAAATACATTTATTGACAACCAATCCAAAAATGAAGCAATAGTCAAGAAATAATCAAATGCCTGGTTGGTTGGTGAAAATTCCATACATCATGCTGGTGCTTTCATGCCTCCGCAAACGCAACAGAGGAAAATCTACTAAATGATGAGTTCCCCAACAGTGTGGCCTGTGTTTCACCACTGAAGTGGCTATCTCTGCTATGAGAGAAGCTACTTTGGTGTGGAAGCCTCCAGCATTTTCAACACTAAACATTGTCACTGGGTATATGCTGCCAAAGTGGGGTTACAAATCTGCTTTCCCAAGCATGGTGGGGGGTAGGGCTCGGAGTGTTCCCCTGTATATCAGTGTCATAATGGGGGGGGGAGTGGCTTAGCTCTGGTGAGATCTTCCCCACAAACCCATTAATCCAGCTAAAGCCTTAGGTGTGATACCCCTCTTATGGTGTACCCCCTTGCTGAGAAAGCACCTGCCTCTGCTGTATTGTAATTTGAGTTTGAGGTATGGAAATCACCCCACTGAAGAGTAAAGACAGTTTTTTAGTGGAGTAACATTCAGCAACATGCAGTGCAATTTGAAGGGCCATTGTGGTGACCTGACACCCCTGTAGGTTGGAACAGGACCTTACTGAGGTTCTGGAGGTGTTATTTGATCTCCCGAGAGCTGTGAAGTAGGGGCTGGAGCGGCTGTCTGGCCAAGTCTGGGGTGTGTGTCCTGACGCCCCTTGCCTCAGGGTTAGGGAGAAGAACTTGCCTCAGCTGGAACATTGCAGAGCAAAGGCAGCCGTTTCAAACTTCTATGGAACCACACTGCAGGCCAGTTACCTCAACATCTCCAGACAAGTGGGCTAAATGTGCACCTGAACCCCATGAATTAAGCATTCAATGGAATGTTTATGCATGCTGATGTACCAAGGACACCTCCGAGATTTGCTGAAGTGTGTGGCCATATAAAGGTGATTTCACTGTACATTAGCACTGGCACTTGAAACAGTGGTGTGATAATTGGCACCGGGCAGGGTTGACACAGGGAGTGCCTCTCACTCCTTTCTGCATGACAGGCATTAATGCAGGGCCAGAATTGTAAAGCCCAAAGCCAGGATTATGGCTCTCAACAGGGACAGTTTTGACCCTCAGGCTGAGGGGAGCAACAACTTGTTGAAAGCTGTTGAGAGGCAATAAAGGGCCACACGATACATTTGTTGCAACCATACAGGCCTTTTGTGGCACTAAATCTCGTCTTGAAAATAAGATTGACACTGTATTTGTAGAGGTGTTGTGAACAGATGACAAGAAACTCTCAGACAGGGTCACTGAAAATGAGTCCACACTGGATGCCGTGAACCCCGCAGCAAATGAAATGCAGGTACAAGTAAAGGTACTGAAGGAATCAGTACTACAGCTGAAATATAAACTGGAAGAGACAAAAGGGCGTTCTTGCCAACGTAACACATGCCTGGTGGGCGTTTCGGACCAGAAAAAGGAAAGAAAAGCGTATATATTCTTTGAAACCAGGCTCGTCCAAAATATCTATGGGGCCGATCACGATGGCAGGCGGATCGCCCCCGCCGGCCCGGCGGTAGTCACTGCCGGCCCGGCGGGGGCGATCCGCCCGCCATCCACCTGAATATTCCCACCGCCAAATCAGGATGGCGGTGGGAATGGGAATGGTAAAGCGGCCGTGGTCCCGTAAGGCAGTCCTTTCCTGCCCGCCTTGCGGGACACGGTACAATGGGCCAATGGCCGCGGTGCCGTGCAAGCACCACCGTAGGCATTACGATGCCTGTCTTCTGCGGCGGAGATCCCGCCGCAAGAAGACAGGTGGAGAATGCCTTCGGGGGCCCGTTGCGGGCCTCCAGAGTGTTGGGGGGGTGGGGGGTGCACATGGGGGGTACCCCCTGCATCTGCATGTACAAGGTGGTAGGCACCGCCCGGTGCCTGCCACGTTGTACATGCAGATGCACAACATGTATTTTTACATTGCGGCGGGTGCTGCTTCTAGCACCGCCCACCGCAATGTAAAAATACGGGATGCGCCCGCCATTGTGGCAGGCGCATCCTAATTCGTATAGCGGGACCGCCGCACCTATGGCGGGCGGTCCCTTTTGCCACTGCGATGGCGGGCGGACTTTGTCCGCCCGCAATCGTAATCGACCCCTTTGATCGCACACCCTCAGAGGTTTTTTTTCTTTTCAGCAGGCACGGAGGGTTCCAGGATGCCCGCCTGCCCCTGGCACCGCCCCCGGACCAGTGGTTTGATAGACTATGGTGATAGGGACAGAATACTGCAATCTGCACATGGACAGTAAACAACAACAGAGTGAACTTTTTATGGACTACTGCTGTGTTTAATTAAGAATGTATATATCATGTTTCACATATCTTTGCATGTTATACATTATCCTTTCACACCATCTTGGTATAGTTTGTATTCCCCTTTCCTTGTCTGGGTTAGTATCGTCCGTTAGAATGTTCAGTTCTATGTAGACAGTTATGACAGTTGGAACCAAGGGGTTTATTCCTTCTGAGGAGATTGGTCATGGATGTTGGTCGGCAATAAAGAATCCACTTTTCTTACCAAGGATTTCGACCTCGTTATTACACTAATATCTTAAATAGTGGGATACCCAATAAACCCTTGATGGCTTGGGCGGTTTAATATGAGCAGGTAAGTAGGCATACTTACCTGCTCTCGTTATTACACTGGCAACGAATTGTTGTGCAGAGGACAACAAAATCAACATCCCCTCTGAAGTGTTCTGACTACATCTCCGGAATTGCAAAATTACCTCAGTTCCCACTCCAGCCGCTTTCCTGATATTACGCCTCTCATGTACAAGTTTTATCGATTGAAGATGCAGGATGAGTACATATTTGCTGCATTTGAATGTGCCGTATTGCATGCAGAGGAAAGTGGAAAACAGTGACGTAGTAGAGGAGATGCTGTACGATGAGTTGAGTGGACGCTATTCCTTGAGAGACTGTTCAACTGAGGGAGAGTGCACATTGGAAGGGCCTGCATTGAATCAACGTATCAAGATGCTTTCTCTGAGGTAGCATGCTCGGAGGGAGCCTGCACGTCTTAAGTGCCAGCAGGAATATATGCTTCTCCCCGAGAATGTGTACGATAATCAGAGGCTGCGCGTTGTAATTGCTGTGTACAACTGCAGGAAGGAAGAAGTGTTGGACGATTGTTTCTGTCATTGGTCAACAAAGCATTTAGACGCTGCTCTTATGAGGTGTGTATGGCGAAGGAGATGGCGTATGATAGATCGCTCGACGCTCTTAAATTTCGTAGGGGTGCATTATATTCATGGACAAACTGCACTCGCATATACTCTGTTGTTTTGCTGTAATTTGTATTATTAGAGTGAACTTTATATCGCCATATTGGGGTAATGAGAACGAACTTGTAATGTCACTTACAAGAATGATCAGGATTCCACATGGGTGCAGAGAAATCATGTAATCATGTATGCACATTATGAATATTGTATTATATAAATGTATCCACTTTCATATAAATGATTCATATAGCAACCTGTGTAACGGGTGTGCATTGGAGAGTGTTCTTAGGTTAGCCAATCTTGTAGGCCTAACTTTTGTTTCTCTAAAGTTTCGATTCTCCTTTTATGCTCTTAAATTAGTTAATTCGAATTTATGTGTATGTAGAAGGTTTTCTTCCCTCCCTACTGCAGGTGCAGGAATTCAACCTCGTTATTTTAGATTAAAGGAGATATACGGAGAGGAGAGGAATGTCTTTGAAGAGCCTGAAAAGAGAGAAGGGAGGACAGCTTCCGTGATTGGTGAAATCTGGGAACCAAGGTCGCTGGAAAGAACTCGACTAATTGGAAGTTTGTGGAAAGTTACTCAAAGAAGGTGTTCACAGAATAAGTTACCATGTGACCTGTTTGGGGTGTAACCTTGTCTTTTTGTATTAGGCACAGGGACAGTTTGGGGGACTTCTACTTTGGACTGAGGAAAGGGAGCATCTTAGAATGAGCTCCGAAGCTTTACGCTACCTGATTTATTTAACGTGAGTGTACTTCTTAGTAAGTCAACACGTGCTGACACCTTAAAGGGGAATTCATCCGGGAAGCTAGTTAGGGATGCCACTCTAGGAGTAGAGTAGGGACAGATTATTCTTTGATTCTTGAAATACAAATAAAAAGGGATTTGGACACAGCGTCTATACTTAGTAGTGTTCTGATTTTGGAGTTCATTGTTTTTTGCCTATTGTGCCGAATGAACTATATTCGTAGGCTTTGGCTCTATATTACTATTCATGTATCTTTACTCTCTGATATTGAGGTGTGTGTATATTCTGCTATTTTTGGCTTTGTAATAAATTGATAAACTGGAATCCAGAGTCTGTGGTCCTTTAGGCAGATGGGAGGGGAAGGTATACAATTAGTTATCTTGCTCCCTTCTACACTTTTCTAGCAGGCAATAAAGACCATCGGCCAGGGGTTCCTAAGTAAATCTAGAAAATGTAATCCAGCCCCATCAATTGTTAGCAGAAACGGATGGTTGCCTCTAGAAGTGAGAGGAGAACTCAGAAAATTTAGAACAGAATTAGACTCATAGAGCCTGAAGTAGAGCCCCATGATTGCGAGTAGAGGACTGCAGGCGTTGACGGAGATCGGCGAAAATTGACGGTGCGACGGAGACAGCGGTAGCGTGAGTATGAACAATGATGTGTGTGGTAGATTGCGGTAAATTGTTTGTGTGATGTCTTGTGGAGTTGGAATGATAGTCGAGTGAACGTGGGTTATTGGTTTACTGGTCTAAACACGTGCGTATTAGGAGGTTTTGGAAAGCGGACTCAAGAGGAGTTCAAGATCCCAGGATAGTTTTATGTTGTAATTGTCTGATCATTGGAGTGGGCGTCGTGGAGCGCTATCGTTGGCTCACTCAGGATAGGGAACTTTGTGTGAATGTTATTTAATAGAGTTGTGTGTGGAAAACCTCAGGGCCAGGAGTAGACTACAGCAATTCGATTCACCGACGCAGGACGTGGGTCATGGGGTATGAATGTTCTTGAGAGAGAGTATACTATTGTTCTTTTAGAAGACAGACAATTAAAGAGTTTTCTGTAACTGTAAGTTACTGTGACTGCTCAAGAGGCGGTCACGGGGTTTAGTAACTTGGATACAGAGTTACGAGTAACTGTTAAGTTGCTGTTACTGCTCGAGAGGTGGTCACTTGGTTTAGCGGCTTTGGATGCACAGTTACTGGTTGTATGAATGTGAGAGCGAGTGCATTTGGTGTGATTGTGAAGGAGGGTGAACCGCTGCAAGGAGAGAAAGGTGACGTCAGAGTGCGCGGCGCTGTGATAGGCCGGTCGGTATAATGCCGCGCTGGGATTGGAGAGTCCTAAGAGGGAATTGGAAAAAAGAACTGTGTGTCGAAAACCCTGAAGTCAAAATGAGATGTTTTAGGGTATTGCGAGATATATGTAGAGGAGATTCAGGTGTCGTGACTCAGGTAAGGGAGGAAGCCCCGCCAGGGGATACCCCAGCACATTACATGGCAACAAACGTATTACTTCATACAATAGTGTGGTTCCAAAATTGGCACAAAATTACGGAAAAAGAGGGAGAATTGGCTTTTCCATGTTATGGGTAATTTCGATTGGATGTGTTGTATCAATTAAGGGGAGTGATGTCTTCATTAAAACCCCCACCCAGACCCACGCAGTTTGAGGTGCTAGATGCATGGATGCGAGCAACACAAGCTAAGCGGGGGGAAAACTCTCAGGGAAGGATGAGGAAAGCAATGAAGTCATATCAGGATGCAAGGTGGGATGCTCAGTTGAAGAGATGGAGGATAGATACCATTGAGGGAGAAAGATTGTACCCATTGCTAGTACAAGGAATTGGTGCACGAACAGGAAATACTGGAGATGACAGTGACACAGATGATAGCTTACTACACAGAATATTAGCAGAGTGTCCCCCACCTTATAACCCTCAGTCCGAGGAGGGGAGACAAGGACAAGCAGAAGAAAAACCCAGAAGGAGCGGGATTGGATCCGGTAGGCCCCAATGTAGGAGTAGTGGGAAAAATCTCGGTGGGATCGGAAGGGGTAGGAAGGTCAGTAGTTGAGAATTCTGAGACGACAGAACAGACAGCGACATACGTCTACCAGAAGCCCTCATGGTGCCAGTTACTATTGGGCCCGTGGTCTCGATATATAATCCAGACAGGGGAGAAAACAGGGGCCAACAGCAGACAGGAATGGGAGAAGAAACTATCTCTGGAGGAAGCAATAGGATGGGAGGGACGAGTGTACCTTTGGCGCCTGTGGAAGCTGCGAAGAGTTAATGAGATTATGATTCCATGTTGTCCTGTGGTACCGAATCCAGCAGTAATTTTGTTCCAGATACACTGTGAAGCAGAATGGTTTACAGTCATTGACCTGGGTCAAGCATTCTTTTCGATACCTCACCAGAGGAAAGCCAATTTGTATTTGCTTTCCGGCTGGAAAACCGTGTGTTAACCTGGTGTCGTATCCCACAAGGGTATACTGAAAGTCCATCCATTTTCAATCAGATCTTGAGAAAGGACCTTGAAAGTCTGGTACTGCCACAAAATTCAGTTCTCGTCCAGTACATAGACGATTTTTTGGTTGCCTCAGAGACAGAGGATGCTTGCAGGATAGATACTGTGACCTTGTTGAATCATCTGGCAGAGAACGGACACAAGGTGTCCCCAAACAAGCTTCAGTATTGTTTGCCTGAGGTTCAGTACTTGGGTCATCGGATCGAGAAGGGAAAGAAAAGTGTCACCAGATCGCATAGAGGCGATCTTACAAATGGGTACTCCTAAGACACAAAAGGAAGTCTGAATGTTTTTTTAAATGGTCGGCTACTGTCAGCAATGGATCCCAAATTTTTCCCTCAAGGCAAAACTTTTGTTAAGGTTGACCCGTAAGGATGTAAGTGATCAGGTACCATGGATGACGACTGTTTGGTTGCCTTCTGGGAGCTGAGGGAAAGTCTATGTCATGCCCCAGCTCTGGGAATGCCTGATAACAACAAAGCTTTTTTGCTCTTTTGCCATGAGAGAGAGGGTTGCGCACTAGCGGTGCTCACTCAAACACATGGGGGTGCCCGTAGACCAGTGGCTTACTTTTCAGCTACCTTAGATCCGGTAGCTTCTGCGTTGCCCGGATGTTTCAGATCCGTTGCTGCAACAGGTGTCAGCATTGAAAGGTGCGAAAGTATTGTAATGGGTCACCCTCTTACTGTTTATGTTCTGCACTCAGTGGAACTCCTGATGGCAAAAACAAAAACTCAGCATTTGACGAATAACAGGCTTACTAAATATGAGCAGGTTATACTGGCATCTGAAAATGTGTCTGTGAAAAGATGTTCTATGTTGAATCCTGCTACACTGATGCCATTTCCACCTAGTGAAGGGGACGATTGTGAAGAACACAACTGCTTGGATGTAACTGAACTTTCTACCAAACCCAGACTCGACATTGTCGATGAACCCTTACCCGAAACTGCCCTAGTTCTCCTTGTTGATGGTTCATGCCTAAGAGACAATGAGAGTTGTTTGAGAGCAGCTTTTGCTGTTTGTGCCATTTCTGGGGTTGTGGAAGCCGCTTGTTTACAAGGAGTATATTCCGCACAGGTGGCTGAAATAATTTCCCTGATACATGCATGTCTCATCTCTGATCGAGTCCGAGTGACTATCTTCACTGATAGTCAGTATGGGTTAGGAGTTGTTCATGATTCCAGGCAGTTGTGGTCACAGAGGGGGTTCCTAACGTCATCAGGATCTCCCATCAGGAATGGAGAATACGTGCTGCAATTGTTAAAGGCTTTGCAGAAACCCAAGGAGATAGCGGTGGTGAAATGTGCAGCACATGGAAGGGGGGAGGACTTTGTAACAAAGGGAAACCACTATGGGGATGAAGTAGCTCGTTTTTGTGCAATTCATGCTTGCATTTTTAATGGAGAGTATGTAGGAGAGAGCACAGAAAAGACCGAGCTCAGCATGATGTTAGCTGTGGCTGATACTTGGGATGAGGTTAAGCGTCTTCAACAGGAGGTCCCCGAAGAGGAAAAAGCAGCATGGATCAGAGCAGGTTGTGAAAAAGAAGGGATGGCATTTGGGTATCCACAGATGAAAGAACAGTGTTACCAAATTGCTTGTTGAGTCCTATGGCAAGGCATATTCATGGAGCAGTTCATCTTGGAAGGGATGCGATGGTGTTTCGACAGATGTGGTTCAATCCCCGGTTTCATGTGTATGCTGAGGCAGTGTGTCATAGGTGTGTTACGTGTAGGCAAATGAATGTTGGAAAGAAAACTGTGGTCGCTTTGAGTCACATTGGGAGATCAGGAGGTCCTTTTAACAGGATACAGTTAGATTTTATCGAGATGCCCAGATGCAATGGATTGAGGTATGTTTTGGTTGTGGTGTGTGTCTTTTCACGCTGGGTTGAGGCATATCCAACCAGGTGGTGTGACAGTCTTATAGTGGCAAATCTATTGCTTAGAGAGGTCATTCCACGGTTCGGATTTCCAGCCTCATTGGATTCGGACAGTGGAACTCACTTCCATAATGAGATCATGAAGATGTTATGTGCCGCTTTGCAAGTTGATCAGAGACTGCATTGTAGCTACAGGCCGGAGGCGTCTGGTCTGGTGGAACAGAAAAACTGAACTATTAAGATGAGAGTGGCAAAGGTTTGTGTGTCAATGTCTTTAAAATGGCCAGATGCACTGCCCTTGGTGCTGATGAGCCTGCAGAGCACCCCTTATAGGAGAACAGGACTTTCACCCCATGAGATATTAATAGGAAGGGCGATGCGCTTGCCTGCAGTGCCAGCTTCGGCATTGATAAACATCACCGATGATTTGGTTCTTGATTATTGCAAGGGTCTGGCTGATGTGGTTAATTCTGTGTCTCATCAGGTCAAGGCTGCAACCGTGCCAACCTTGAAAGATCTCCTGCTTGACCTAAGTCTGGGGGACTGGGTCTTGGTCCGGAAGCACGTGAGGAAGAGTTGCCTTGATGCACGGTGGCGAGGTCCGTACCAAGTGATTCTGGTTACAAGCACAGCCGTGAAGTGTGGCGTGAAGTGTGGAGGCACACCAAATTGGATCCACGCCTCCCACACCCGCAGAGTTCCAGAACCCTTGAAAGAAACAGCTCTTCTCGCTCAAAGAGACCCAGCTGAAGTCGGAAAGTCAGCAGAGGGGACAAGCCAAGCTGTGAGGGTTCCTGCTGAGACTGAATGCTCACCAGATCGGGCTGAAAGGGACCAAACTCTACAAGGTCCAGATACGGACTCTGAGGAAGACGGGATCGTTGAGGTAGAGTTGAACTCAATGGAGCAAACTGGTGTAACGCAGGCACAGACGGAGAAGAAGAGAGCAGAATCTGGAAGCGAGACATGGCCAGTGAGAAAAGAAATACTGAATTTGGGGCTTGCATCGGAAAGAGATCTCACTCCCATTGCTGAAATGTCTGAATCTGAGCAGAGTGACACAGAACCAAGTCAAGAAGGCTTATGGAGATCAAAGAGAGAGTAAGTGCCGTGTTGGAAGTATGCTGCTCCGGAGTGGACGTACCTGGTCGCAGATGCAGGGGCCAGCGAGGTTCGGGAGACTGGGGTCTGGAAGAGTGAGACACGGGGAGACTGATCATTGACATCGAACTGTTGGTTCCTGGAGTTGAGGCCCTCAGACTCTTGACTCTGACGGTACCAGATCCCCCAAGGCTAAGTGGATTGCGACTTCTGATCTTGAATCAACTGTCATTTCCAACGTTTGGCCGCCAGCCCTCAGCTCAAGAGTTGGCAGCTTTTCGTATGGAGATCTTGCAACTTGTCATTTATGCTCTTGGCACCGATTTGATCGACGATGAAAATTGTACTGGACAAAGAAGAAAGGAAAATACATACTCATTGTTCTAAAAAGAAGATAACTTAGACCCGAGCAGAAGAAGAATACATTTAGGGATTTTCCCGTAGCAGAAGAAAGAGGGTTAGGGGTGACTATTGATGAACTATAAATCATTTTTGTTGAACTGAATACAGAAGAGTTCTAGAATTCAAAAGGAAGGCAATAAGAACTTTATGTGCAGAACTATTAAAGGAGAGACAAGACTTTGTTGAATTTGCTGCTACATCAGATTCAATATGGAGGCTGGACATTTGAACCGTAGACAGAAATGCATGATAGGCACACTTATAGTAGGAGTGATTATATTTATTACTGTGGTGGTCATTACTTCCATGGTTTAATCTGATGTTGCACTAGTTGAGGGGGAACAAGGGACACCTACTCCTTCCATTGACAGACATAAGAGAGGGTGCATCAGAAATCCAACAGGGTCATGATAAGAGAAACTAGCCACTTATTACATGTAGACCTATTCAAAGGTGATTTTATTAAATGCGTACGCAAGGTTATTGTATGTGGATACTATGAATGCGAAAGATTGCTATGTGTTTATGCAATTACCGGCGTCGGTGGAGGAGGGCATTAGATATCACCATCTACCCCTGATATATGGCATCACTTGTATTGTGTTGCTGAGTATGTTTTATGGTAAAGCACATTTTAAGTACTACTTCTACAATTATGACGTAGTACTACCCGAGGTCCCGAGTCTTACATTTTTGAACAAATATGATTATTATAAACGAGAAGAGAGAATGTCAAAATATTTTGTACCTACAGTAAATCTGGATACATCATACACCCATCGACACAATTTGACATGTATGTTATCTGATATAGAGAAGAAGTTTGTAGATCAGATAGAGGATAGGCATAGACAGACTTTATTTAGGCCGGATCCTAAACATGAGGAAATTCCATGGACCCAAGAAGAATTAGATCATAAGGCAAAGGGAAGCTGGGGTCCAATAGCGTTAGATCTACAACAAAAAGGGAAACTTTGCATTAGACAACCACAGACACATTATGACAAAATATTTGTGGGAGAGAGTGATTGCGAGCATATTTTCTTGATTGAGGAATCGATAAAGAAGGCGCTATTGGACAAATTGACCATAGTGCCTAACATGTATTTTGTATGTGGGAGAAATGCGTATGTTCGGTTGCCACCAAATTGGTATGGAACGTGTTATTTGGCTGTAGTATTCCCTAAGATATTTCACGTGGAAGATTTGTGGCCCTTGGAAGGAAAACAACTGCGTAGAGAGAAACGTGGTACGAGTGGGGGAGAAAGTGTTGGTGATGTGTTTGGTGCAATGATACCGAGTTTGGGAGTGGTTCTGAATGATGTAAAGATTAGGAGGTTGTCAACGTTAGTGGACAAGCTGTCAGTGAATACAGCCCAAGCTTTGTTACTTGTTGATGGGGAGATGGTCTCTATAAGGGCCATGGTGCTTCAGAACCGTCTTGCATTAGACGTATTATTGGCAAAAGAGGGCGGAGTCTGTAGATGATTGAGAGTCCAACAGTGTTGCACTTATATTCCTGACAATAGTCCGGATTTAAAGAAGTATATAAGTAACATCACTGAGATACATCAAGACATACATTATTTGGCTGCAGAAGGCATCTGGGACAAAATCGGGCAAGGATTTGGAAAGGTTGGAAGTTGGTTTGAAAGTCTGGGACAGGGAATTGTTGGTTACATTCTGAAGCCTATTATAATAGTCGTAGTTTGCATTATTGTATTGTTGGGTGCCTTCAGAGCTTATAAGTGGCACAAGGCAAGACTGGCTGAGAGTTCCCTTAAGAGAAGGGAAAGGCAGATGGAAAGACTGCAGGACAGTCATTATCAGAACCTCAAGAATCTGGAGAAGTTTAGGGAAGGAAGACAGGCTACAACTTCTGTTTAGGTCAGTCTTTTCTGCAAGGAGAACATAACAAGGGAAAAATGTTGAATTTGATGACACTAGTCATTGGGGGGCTGATAGAGCGCTCTACGCTCTTAAATTTTGTAGGGGTGCATTATATTCATGGTCAAACTGCACTCGCATATACTCTGTTGTTTTTCTGTAATTCGTATTATTAGAGTGAACTTTATATTGTCGTATTGGGGTAATGCGAACAAACTTGTAATCTCACTTACAAAAATGATCGGGATTCCACATGGGTTCACAGAAATCATGTAATCATGTATGCACATTATGAATATTGTATTATATAAATGTATCCACTTTCATATAAATGATTCATATAGCAACCTGTGTAACGGGTGTGCATTAGAGAGTGTTCTTAGGTTAGCCAATCTTGTAGGCCTAACTTTCGTTTCTCTTAAGTTTCAATTCTCCTTTTATGCTCTTAAATTAGTTAATTAGAATTTATGTGTGTGTAGAAGGTTTTCTTTCATCCCTACTGCAGGTGCAGGAATTCAACCTCGTTATTTTAGATTAACCCCTTCCGTGCTCATGACGAGCTCAGCTCGTCATGCTGCGCGGTAGCGCTGTGCGCATGACGAGCTGAGCTCGTCACGACCCCACCCGCGATCGGAATGTCCAGCATACGAGCGGAATTCCGATCGTGGTCAAGGGGTTAAAGAAGATATACGTAGAGGAGAGGAATGTCTTTGAAGAGCCTGAACAGAGCGAAGGGAGGACACCTTCCATGCTTGATGAAATATGGGAACCAAGGTCGCTGGAAAGAACTCGACTAATTGGAAGTTTGTGGAAAGTTACTCAAAGAAGGTGTTCATGGAATAAGTTACCATGTGACCTGTTAGGGGTGTAACTTTGTCTTTTTGTATTAGGCACAGGGACAGTTTGGGGGGACGTCTGCTTTGGACTGAGGAAAAGGAACAGCTTAGAACGAGCGCCGTAGCTTTATGCTACCTGATTTATTTAACGTGAGGGTACTTCTTAGGAAGTCAACACGTGCTGACACTTTAAAGGGGAATTCATCCAGGAAGCTAGTTAGGAATTCCACTCTAGGAGTAGAGTAGGGACAGATTGTTCTTTGATTCTTGAAATACAAATGAAAAGGGATTTGGACACAGCGTCTATACTTAGTTGTGTTCTGATTTTGGAGCTCATTGTTTTATGCCTATTGTGCCGAATGAACTATATTCGTAGGCTTGGCTCTGTATCAGTATTAATGTATCTTTACTCTCTGATATTGAGGTGTGTTTATATTCTGTTATTTTTGGCTTTGTAATAAATTGATAAACTGGAATCCAGAGTCTGTGGTCCTTTAGGCAGATGGGAGGGGAAGGTATACAATTGATAAGTTATCTTGCTCCCTTCTACACTTCTCTAGCCGGTAATAAAGACCATTGGCCAGGGGTTTCTAAGTAAATCTAGAAAATGGAATCCGGCCCCATCACATGTCTGATGTACCAGCAGGGAGCTGCTTCTCCCAGATGACAAATAGGGAAATTTGAGGCTCTGTAATGTAACTGATTTGTGATGTGTGCAGTAGGAGGAAAAAGGAGGTGCTGGGCGAGGCGCTACTTGTGTGGTGAGATTTCACATTAACTAGGTGAATAGATGACATTAGGAGAAGGAGATGGTGCTATTCATAGTGAGCGATGCTGTGCAGAGCGCACATGGAGGCATTTATGCTGGGGTGAGAAGAGTCTAGCCTACTGACTGAACCTTGCGTGACTGGGAATATTCAAGTGTATGCGTAGGCACTACTAACTTTGGCTGTGCATTTGAACATTTATTTTTTGGTAAATGTGTCCTGTAGGAAAAATAGGTATGGAGGGTTGTTCTGCTAACTTGACAAATAACATATTGAGACTATATTTGTGTCTCATATTTGGGTGCTTTAAAGAATAGATTATGGGTATAGAGTGATTACATGTTTATTTAAAGATTTCAGACTTGTGTAAGTTTCTTATAAGAAAAAATATGTTTGAACTTGAGCTATTTGAGGGCCAATTTAAATGTTTTGGCATATTATCTTTTTTGTTGTTGTTCCTAGTATAGCAACTGTTTAAGTAGTGCAGTCATAGTTTTATATTGTGGTTATGGCAGCAGCCAGCATGAATCAACCACCTTCTTTTCTATCAGATGTAGGTGAACCTATATTATTATGGAAAAGGTGGATAATGCTACTTGAATCTTATCTAATTGTTAAAGGAGGTAGCAGTTTTTAATCTGTGAGAAAATAACACATATTGCTACACAATTTAGGTACAGAGGGAAGAAAAGTATTTGAAAGTCTTCATGAACTTGAGGATGTTGATGAAGATTCCGATGACAGTGATGTTTATGTGAGTACCATCAAAGAACTAGAACTACAATTTTGGGAAAAAATAAATGTGGTACTGGAGAGGCACTAATATTTTGGGAGAGCACTGGGAAGAGCGAGAAAGTTAGTAATTAATTATATTGCTATTTTACATGGGTTAACTGGCACATGCGAATTTTAAGAGTTAACAGATTCTCTCATTAGAGATCAATTTGTATGCTGTACGAATAATTCAAAGATTCAAGAGAAACTACTTGTGGGCAATCCAAATTTTAAGGATGCCATTGATATTGCAAAAAGTGTAGAACACACTGTTGAGTGCATCAGGGAGATGAAAGTTCCAAGTGAACAGGTAGTAAATGAAATTGCTGAAGTTCAAAGAAGTGTGTTGGTGGTAAAGAAAAGAACAGAATGGGTAAAGGACTTTACCAAAGAATAATATAAACAGGAACACAGGCTTATGTTTTTCAGATGTGATAGTACAGGACACTTAGCGAACAACGTGAATTGCTTAGCAAGGACTGCGTGTGTAGAAAATGCAATCTCAAGGGTCATTTTGCACATGTGTGTAAGGAATTCGGTAATAAAATTGTCAGTAATATTAAAGGAAGTGAGGATGAAAGGGGTAGATTTGTATTCCAGGTAAAACAAATAACTGAGGGTACAGAGCTGCTGCGGTGTGAAATTAAGTTAGATGGTCAGAAAATCTAGGTTTTTGTAGATTCTTGTTCACCTTTTACTTTTATTAACAGTGAAACTTTTCATTCCAATTTTGACACAAGTACTATTACTTTTCGAAAGCCGGATGTGATATCGGTCGGCTACAATAGAGATACCATTCCACTTGAAAGGATGGTAACCACGAAGATTTCTTTTAAAGATTGAAGTATGGTGGGGAAAGTTTACATGGCAAAAATGGATTCTAATGTTTTTGGATAGAGACATCAAAGAGATTTGGGCATCAAGTTAGATCCTACAGCAGATGAACCTGTAATGTTGGTTGAAAGATCAGTGTGTGGTGCTGAATTGTTGGATGAATTTCCAGATGTTTTCAGTGATAAGCTAGGGCACCTGAGGGAGTTTCAACATAGAATAATAATTGAAAGAGAATGGCAGGCCATGTGCACATAAATGCAGGACTATCCCACTCATGATGAGGGAACCATTGATTCAAGAGTTAAAGAAGTTGACAAGGCAAGGAGTGATTGGACCAATTGAGTGTGCAGAATGTGTTGCACCCAGAGTTATAACTTCTAAATCTGATGGCAAGTCTATTCGGTTGTGTATTGATTTGAGAGAACTTGATGCAAATATATGGGTAGATTGTCTTCCCCTAAATAATATAAATGAAATGTTGTGTTTGGTGGGTGATGCGGAATTTTATACAGGGATCGATCTATCTTCTGCGTACCATCAAGTAGAGCTCCACCCAGGCAGTAAACCTTTGACTTTATTCATAACTCCTTTTGGTGCATTTAGGTTTTGCAGAATGCCTTTTGGTCTCGCTTCTGCAGCGGCAGTTTTTCAAAGAGTAATGTAGCAGGTTTTAAAAGGTGTTGAGAATGCGTTATGTTTTCGAGACGATCTGTTAATTTTTGGGAACATGGGGAACATGGAGTAAAAACACAATGTGATACTCAGAATGGTACTAAATAAGTTGAAGGATGCAGGACTCATGTTAAAGAAGTAAAAGTGCCAAATTGGTGTCAGGTCTGTCACATACTTAGGACATTTGCTGTCAAAGGAAGGTGTAAAATCAAAACTTGATTTGGTTGAAGCGATCAGATTAGCTCTTATTCCCAGCAATAAAGATGAAATCAAATACATTTTAGGGCTTTCAGGGTACTATTCAAAATTTGCAAAAACATTTACAAACATTACCTACCCTTTGAGGAAATTATTAAAAAAACATGAAACATTTATTTGAGATACAGATTGTCAAAATGCTTTCATTCATCTAAAAAAATTAATTATTAACGCTCCACATCTTGGTCATTTTAACACTAAAAGGAACACAATAACTACCATGGATGCAAGCACTAAAGGTAAAGGAGCCACCCTCAGTCAGGTGGTGGAAGGAAAGGAAAGAATTGCAGCTTTTGGTTCAAGAGCACTATCTGAAGCTGAATCTAGGTATTCAGTTGTAGAATGAGAAGCACCTGCATGCTTTTGGGCAGTGCAGCATTTCAGATTTCTTTGTATGGGGCATTCCTTTTACTTTAAGGACTGACTATAAGTCTAATCTCTGCATTGTCAGTAAAAAATATTGAAAGAACCACACCCAGGATTTTCCACTGGTTCCTATGTTTAGATGGTTTTAATTTCAAGATGGTGTACATTCCAGGCGTAAAACATCCAGTAGCTGATTGTTTGTCTAGACTTCCTCTTCCTGATACTGGAAGGAACAACAGCAGGGTGGAAGAATTTGTTGTGGCATCTATCACTGAGGGAGTCAGTAAGGATGAATGGGAAGAAACTATGAGATCAGACTATGTATTAAACATGATTAAGGAATTGATATTGAAAGGATGGCCCAAAAGATGCTCTGAGTTAAATGATTCAGTAAAAGGTTTTTGGGAAGTACGAAACAAACTATTAAAGATGAGAACTTGCATAGAGGAAGCAAGTTAGTTCCACCAGAAGGGTTGTATAAAAAAACAATCTATCTTGCTCATGAAGGTCACCTAGGATGCAGTTTAAAAAAAAACAAAGCTTGTTACAATTACTGGTGGCCATGCATGCATTCCATGATTGAGAACAGTATAAGAGAGTGTCTGAGTTGTGCGCATGAGTGGGGAAGGGCAGCGAATTTTCGCGCCGTGCCCAGTCATGCGCACTTGTGTTTGCACTGGCTTGCGCATGCCCATTAGGAGAGTGAGGGTTGAGCAAAGGCTCAAACCTCGGTCTCCTAATGGGCAGGCGGGCGAGTACTAACCGTGCCCTATGCCAATCCTGGCGCTGCTGGCAGCGCCATGATTGGCTGAGAGGGGCTGTAGGCGCCAACGGACCCGAGGCAGCACGGACGGCAGACCTGCTGCTCAGGTAGGATAAGGATTTCATTTCTTTTATTTATTTTAAAACTCCCCCACCGCGCGCGACACCCTCCCCCCCCTCCGCGAGCCGCGACTGCTGCTCTGTTTGTTTTCCGCGATTCCTGCATCCTGTCCAGGACAGTGTAATTCGGGATTTTAACCAGCAAATAAAACCTGCTGTAAACCAGGATCTGTAAACGTGAATTGTAAGTCGGTGGAGGGGTGTTTTTTGTCCCCAGTGAAAAGTGCCGCCTTGGATACGTTTCTGTTTTATTGTCTGAGTCCATTCCGAGTTTCAGACTAATAAATTGTGCAGGCGCACAAGCAGATTCTTACATGCATACGAAACACGCACACATATATCTTCTCCCAAACAATCTGAAACTCATTCTCCCATTGAAACACACTGTCATTTTCATTCATTCTCTCACTCATACCCAAACACACTGTCGCAAATGCATTCTCTGTCCGATGCAGGCGATTTCTGCAGACTCATATACACACTTTTAGACATTCATGCAAATCCACGCATCTGCGCACACACGCTGGCTCTCTTATACCATCTATCAAACTTATGCAAACACGCGCACACACAATTTTAAAGACTGCTTCAGTCGCACACTCCTACACTTCCACACACAATCAGTATACACCATACTCACCCACACATTTCCTCAGGTGCACAGGCTCATACATTCTCACACAAACACTGAACCTTACAAACATCGAATTATTTTACACATATACACTTTTACACACAGTCACACCAACACGAGCGCGTGAGAGAGGAGCCTTTTAGACGTATTCACCCGGAGACGTGTGTCTGAGCCTGAGTCACTTGAGAGTTGTGACCAGCATTTCTTCGGACAGCGCTGGCCAGCCTGAGTGCATGCCAGCAGTGCTCGTGTTTTCCAATTAATACGGTCATGGAACTAAGCCCTAATGGACCACATCTTCAGAAACATGCTTCTGTGTAAAAACAATAAATGCATTTCTTTGTAGGAAGAAAACCCGTATCATGTGCTTGGCAGCTCTGCCCCGAACAATTACTTTTCATGTGACTGCCTGCAAGAGAAATTCGACCCAGACAAGCTGAGTCTGAAAAACTTATTCACTAGAAAAGAGCGGAGGCGAGGGGCTCACTTCTGGACATCTTGTGTGGCTGCGAGACATTTATGACAGGTCAGCAGAGGCTTCCGGGTTGTAAAGCCGTAACATATTGCGGATCCTGCTGGCTTTTCAGGAAGCGCGCCAAGCGGGTCCCTGCTCTAACTTCCGAGCTGCTAAATAAGTATTAAGTCCCTCTCCGCTCCTGCCATGCGGTTCTCGATCACCAGCTAGTTGTATGCTTCCATGGGGAGACTTAGGGCAGCGCACAGTGGGTGTGTTACCTTGGGAACACAAGCCTGTCTGCGCAATGCAGCTTTAATATTTGCTGTTTTAAAGCTTTCTTTTACGCCCCGGCCTTGTTTACACGTTTTAATCTGATCTTTGCGTCTCTTACACCCCTCCACTCATCCCCAGAAATGTCATGTGAAAAAGCTTGTAATTTAAGTAAAATCTAATCATATTCTCTCTCTCGACTAACCGGACTCTTTACATCCCCCTTACAAAGTGGCTCAAAAGTAGTAGGTAAAAGAGAGTTAAATAACGACTGCAGGCAGAGCTAGAATACTAGGAGTTCGATTCCTAATTAGGCCAAAGGCCACCATTTGTCCCTAAGCCTGAGAGGCCGGCTTTGATGCTGAAGAGCCGGGTTAGAGTCTGGTGGAGGCTCAAACATCCTGTGATTCTGGGCAAATCACTCAATCTCCCCGTGCCTAACAAATGAAGTGTCCTGCTGTAATGCAACTAGTGCTCATGTAAAGCGCTCTGATACCTTTGTCTTGATACCTTAAGGCATACAGCAATAATCTTTTTTTTGGCGACGGGTTTCACATTTTTTTTGTAATCTTCATGCACACTTTGTAAAATGGTAACACTAGATAATTCCGGAGTGACGTATCTCCATCACCTCTATGGCTCATAAAAATGTGCAATTTCTTAAATCATAAATAATTCAATCATATTGCTTTATTAACCTTCCTGCTTCCTCAAATTTGCTTGAAAATGCACCATATGTCCACTCTGTTTTCAAAATTTTCTCCGGGGGAGAACATCCCGAACCCCCGTAGGTTGTTCAGACGCGCTCGCTACGCTCGCACGCCCCAGTGCAGTACGACAATAATTTTACGCCTCACCACTTTCAAATGTCACCAGCCACCACTGGTGAGCAATATAAAAAACCTGTATGGTACAAAGACTGTTATGGATTGACAGTTAAGGTACTGTAATGTTCGGAATTCAAGTATATGATGTCAGCCATTTTTTTTCCATATAGGATGGAGATGTGTTGTGTTTTATTAAGAATGCATATATTATGTTTCACATATCATGGTATGTTATTCTTTATCCTTTAATTAAGAATTTACATATTATGTTTCACATATCCTTGTATGTTTTACATTATCATTTCACACCATCTTGGTATAGTCTGTATTCCCCTTTCCTTGCTTCGGTTACCATTATTGGTTAGAACGTTCAGTTCTATTTAGACAGTTATGACAGTTGGAACCAAGGTGTTCCTTCTAAAGAGATTGGTCATGGATGTTGGTTGGCAATAAAAAATAATTTTTTCTTGTCAAGGATTTCTACCTCATTATTCCAACTACACTACCTCGGTGTAGTATTTTAGGAGATCCTTTGAGAAGTGAAATGACGATTGAGGCGTGGACTTAGTTTGAATCCAGCTGTCTAGAACAGGGTGGCTACAGGCTTAGATAAGAAGCCACAACTAGAAGATGATGAGCTGGTAGATGAGGCAGGGCCCGGACCACCAGCAAGACAACAAGAGTAGGCTGCACCGCACAATAAAAAGCATGACTGGGGGAGGAGATAGTGAAATATAGTGACACACAGGAGACAGTGTCAGACTTGGACCCTGGAATAACCAGCAGCGCTAATGGCTCAGAGCATGCAACTAGCGAACAGATACTGGGTCAAGGCTCAGTAGTGACCTCAGTGATGGTTAAATTCCTCATCTAATGTGTATATTCACAAAGGGCGCGTAAAGCTTTGCCTGTAACAATAGAATTGTTCCTGATTAATGAGCTTTCTCTCTCACATGTGCTAAAGGGTGGTAGGGAATGGGGGGAGGTGGCAGGAGGGAAAATTGTCGTACAACACACTTGGTGGGGGGGCACCATAAGGAGCCAATTGGGCTCATGGAAAGCATCTCATAGATACACGCACCACTCATTGTCCAAGGTTATTGCTCTTTTCTTGTTTATATGTTACATAGGTGAGGCAGTTCTGCAAGCCTCTGCAGGGGAAACAAATGACACACCAGCCAGGGCACAGTTTGTGGGGCAATATAAACAGGATGCTGTCCCAGTTTCACTGTTGCAAGCTTTATATCCGGGTAAGATAAACAGAGGGTGAGTCATTTCTTGCCCTTGTGTGAATGCTGGAAGAGTTTTGCGTTAGCTGGGCTTAGACACAGGAAAAGGGCACATTGTGTTGATTTTCGACATTCTCATGACACAATGCATATCATTTAGAATTTTATAATCTGGAATGTGAGATGTTTTGGCTCACCAGCCAAATGATATAAAGTGTATCATTATCTGAAGTGTAGGAAGATCCACATCTCATGCCTACAGGAAACTCACCTTATACACACTGGGACAGACAAACATAGAAAAAATGGAGGGGTCATATGATGGGGACTACTTACTCTGCCTATTCCAAGGTGTTGTGCGAGAACAGTATGTTAACAGAGAATATAGGTTTACCATATTAAGGGGTGATCTGGATGGAGAGGACCTCACGTTGGTTAGTATAGGTGCCCCCAATGCTAACCAATCAGTTTTACAACTCCCTGCTTCCTAGACTGCTGGTTCGAGACTCCCGGTGCAGTCACACACTATTTTCCATGAACCATGTCGCCCTGTTGCTCATGTGTTTTTTTCGCAGTTTTGTGCGCATTGTGACTCGAGGAATGTTCTCCGGGCTCCATGTTTGAACGAGTCCTGATGATGATCCTGTATTTACAATAGGATTGAAATGTTGCAGACTTGCATGCAGCCCCAATTCCATTGTGTATTATAATTCATGGGCCTTGTTGTTCTTTACTGCTTTGATGTGCACTTTGGTCACTTTTATCATGTGTGTATCACACTTCAAAGAGCACAGAGCAAGTTTGTCTCTAGCAGCCACTCCATTGTCTATAAAAAGAATTGGGGGGATTTGTTTTGTACATTAAACTAATATTTGGCTTTGATTATAGCTTGCTTGAATTACTCCATTAGGAACCATTGTTCTAGCAACTAATTTAGTAGTGTTCAAAACAAGATAACATCTACTGCAGCCCAATAGATTAGGAAATGAGGAGAATGAATCACCAGCATGCAAAATTATAATTAATAACAATTTGTAAAGCCGTGTGATGTCTTTTTACGCTTGCAGTGTGCTAGAAATGGCCCTTTTGCAGGGTCACCCCCAAACGTTTTGCCTTTACCCTCCACTTTTTGCTGATTTGGCTTTTGTTGCCCTTAGGAATCTGTGCACTTTACCACTTCTAACCAGTGCTAAACTGCTTGTCCTCTCTCCTTAAAGCATGGTATAATTGGCTTACACCTGTTTGGCATATTTGATTTACTTGTAAGTGCCTTGTAGAGTGGTATATCACATACCCAGGGCCTGTAAATTAAATGCTGCCAGTGGTCCTGCAGCACCTATTGTGCCACCCACCTAAGTAGCACCTTAAAATATGTCCCATGCCTGCCATTGCAGCCTGAATGCAGTGTTCCACTGCCATGTCGACTTGGCACTTAAAACCCTTTGCCAAGCCTTAAACTCCCCATTTATGACATATAAGTCAAACCTAAGGTAGGCCCTAGGTAGCCCATAGGCCAGGGTGCTGTGTCATTAAAATATAAGACATGTACTTTTAAGTTTTACATGTCCTTGCAGTGAACAACTCCCAAATTAGTTTTTTCCCTTCTGTGGGCCCAGCCGCTCCCATAACACTGGGGATTCCTTATTACATTTAATTACTAATTGACAGGAGGTAGATCTGTCATGTTTGGTTCCTATGGAATGATAATGATAAATCCTCTTTAATGGGAAAGTCATATTTGCCATTACAATTTTGAAAATGTCACTTTAAGAAATTGGCATTCTCCTGCTCCTGTGCGTCTGCAGCCTGTCTCTGATTGCCTGGGTGGGTGGCAGCTGGGCTTTGTGAATTCCCCCTAAACAGCCGCACACAATAGGAGCTTAGGTGTGACTTGATGGGCCATCCTGGGAGGATGGGAGGGAGGAGCTGGAAACAGCCTCACACTTACACATGAATAGGTTGTCTCCTGTCCACACACAAAGGACTGCATAATCCTCTGTAGTGAGTCTGGAGCCAGGACAGGAAGAGAGGACTAAGCCCAGGCGGGTAACTATGCTCCGCCAGCAGAGTTTACATAGTTCCGTTGCGAACGCGGAGTTCAGGCAAAACTACGACTCCGTGGACTTACGCAAGACGTACAACGTAGGGGTTATTAGTGAAGAAGGACAGCAAGGAGGAGGCAGGAGAGCGGCCATGTCGAGGAGGAGGCAGCCACGGGGCAGGTAAGTGCCTTTTTAATTACTTTTAATTACTTTGGGAGGGCGCGGAGCAGAGCGAAGTTCCACGTAGTTGCTTTCCAACTCCATGGAACTTTGCGTAGAGGCACTACGCCTGCTCCGCCCAGGGTAAGAGAGGACCTCTGTGAACTTCAAAGGACCTTCTTTGCAGTCTCTCCCACTTCAAAGGCACCACTGGATATAGGAACTAACCCTCAGGCCCCACAACTTCAGTACACCTCTGGACCTGTGGATACTCTGCCAGGAAGAAGGCCTGCTGTGCTGCTGAAGGACTGCCACTCTGCTAGACTGCTGCTTTGTAAGAACTGCTGCCTTGCTGTGCTGACTTGCTGCCTGCTGCCCTATTGCCTGGGTGAGAAGGACTGGACCTCCATCACCTGACCCGCAGAACTCAAAATGACTCCAAGGGCTAGCTGGCTGGCCTCCTTATCTGAAGTCTCAGGGACATAAAGGACTTCCAACTATCCTGCTTCTGCACCTGGACTCTGCCATCTGTGAGTCTGCCCTACCAAGTGGTGCCACCCTAGTCCTCGACCCTTGGAAGTGGGATTAAGGTGCTTGCTCCAGCAGAACCAGCGCATCACCGCCGCTGCAGAAAAAGGAACAGGCGCAACGCCACCACTGCATGGGTCAGCACCGATGCATCACCGCTGCTGCATGGATCGCAACCGACACATTGCCCCTGTTGCTTGGATCCGTATCGGTGCATCTCTACTGTTATGTGGCTTGGAGTCGATGCATCGCCTTCGGAACCACCACTGCGCACGGCTTCACTCAGATCGAGGCCCCCGCATCCCCCTCGATGCTGAAACTCCACATCACAGCAACCCACTCATCGGAGCCAATGTACAGTCGCTGCTACAAGACCAGGACCAGCGCATCGCCACCACAGCGTGGATCGATACCGGCGCATCGCCCTGTCTGCACTCAGCATCCTAGCTAGCGACTGAATCCTCAATGTCAACGCAACCCAGACTAAGGTACTATTGCTCAGCAGGCCAAGCCCGGTCCCTCTAGCTAGCCCGCGCTCCATCACGGTCAGCCTGAACTTTTTACTTTGCCATGGTCCAGCACGATCAGATCTCCCGTGTTGACGCTTTGTGCTTTTTAGCACTATTTTCAGTTAAATCTTTAAAAATCAATATCTCCGGGTTTACTCATTGGATTGTTGTTATTCTGGTGATAAATAATGTATTAAAATATTATCTATTTATCTAAATTGGTATGGAATTTTTCTTGTGTGGTGTTTTTATTTTATTATTGTTTGTGTGTTGCATAAATACTTTACACATTGGCTCTAAGTTAAGCCTGACTGCTTTGTGTGCCAAGTTACCCAGGGTTAAGCACAGGTTAATTTCACGATTTTTTGTGGTTCACCCTGCAAGGGATTGTGGCTGTTGCTTGACCACGGCTCACACCCTAGTCAACCAACAACCCAATTTCTCACATAGTGCCATCAGTAGCATATTGCATAGTGTACATCCTAGGAATTACTCTGTCTCCCCTGTGTAGAGGAATGAATCCCACCACATCTCTGTAGATTGGAGCATGACCGTGCAACCAAAATCATTTCCTTGGGCAAGTAGGAGTACATTTCGTTTTTTGATATTAGATCTTCTTTGACAATAGGCCAATAATCAGAGAACTGGTCCTCTAAATGATGACGTGATTGTACAGATAGCAAAATAAAATAAACAGTGGGTGGCATGATTTCATCACATTTTCTTAAGGCTTATGAAAATGACAGGAATTTTTAGTCTGTGCACAGTGTTGTTGGCAATTGAATGTGCCTTTGCTGCATTCTGCACTAAATAGCATGTTCATGGCAGGACTTTCATGTGACAATAACACTTGTTACATGCAAGACAGGCCTGGCTGCATGTAAACATAACCACATTTAATATTAGAGAATGAATCATGGCTGTGGGGTCAAGGAAAGTAGGCTAACTGTTTTAATGGTAAAGCTAACAAATGTGTGCTTGATCACCATACTTTCTAGAAACTCCATTTTGTTTTACAAGAGTTAAAATTAATAGGGCAGAGAAGGGATCCTTTCAACTTCTCTGGTGCATGCAGTTGCAGGGAACAATTATCATGTAGAGCTCCTTTTTGGAAGGAAGAAGTAGTGATGGAGCAAGGTTTCGTGAGAAAGAGACTTGCTCGGAGGCAATCCTCTCGTTTAACTCATTAACAAGTTACTAACCATTATCTGTGAATAATTAATACGCACCACATGAACACGCGGGTTAGTGAAGCTTGCTTATGTGTGTACTAATGCGGATAATAATGAAAACGGACTAATACCGCTTTAAATGGGGAAACTGTTGTGCGCATGCGTCAACTGCATCTACGCAGTATGACGAGGTAACGCTTGGAGGGAAATTCTAGCGCATGAGCAGAAGACACTAAAATGGAGTCTTGAAGACTCGCGTGCATGGCATCTGCTGAGCTGAAACGAAAACAGGTTATTTTACTAATGCTAATGCGGGGAAAGTATTAATAAGTAAAGGGGAATAGAGTAGAGATGGGTGGTATACAGTGAGACCATTTATTTTGTGAAACTAACATCTGTCTTTTGACTTTATTACTAGTGCGCATTTGGGCCTCTCTTGCATAACCGGACTGGATGAAATGACGCAATGCCTGCGCATGCTCACTGAGTGAAGCCATGAAGGTCAATGACAGAACACTTGAACGGAAGCCAATTTGAGTGCCATACCCTGGGAACAGATGGTGAAAAGTTCAGCAATTAGATGTCCTATTCTTCGTAGTGTTATTAATGTTTCAAAATAGATACATGTAGTGGATGGGAATAAAGTATTGAATAAAAATTAAGGGGACGGGTTTGCGAACAATGGTTTAACTGAATAAAGTGACATGAAAGCATGGTGTGATGATCATCCCCCATTGCCTGACCAATTAGATTTTGTATTTTTACGATATTGAAACTTTAGTGGGTGGTACATGAAGAACGAAAGGTATAATTGAGGTGGCTTTAGTTAGTTAGTTAGTTCGGGAGCAGATCGGAGCAGAGCAGAGCTCGGGATGCTGTCTGAGAGTTCGGGGAGTTCGTATTGCTGAGATGCTGATGCAGGGAGAGATGCTGTGAGATGCTGATGAAGAACCAAATGCAGAACCTGAAGCAGAACTTTCTATCCTAACTTAATTGGGTTAGATCAGAAGATCGCGGAAGAATCTCGAGGAGGAAGAGAGTGACAGAGAGGGGTGCGGCGCAATCGTCGGTATTCTAGAGAGGTCAACTATCCTGTCCTGAATCCTGAAGTCTTTGTCTCCTGATCTATCCTGGGGGACCCTTACCAGCCCTTTGGCCAGGGGGCTTGGTCTTTCACACCATTCTTGGTAATTATAACTTCATGCTATTTGCAGATGTTCTTTTCTCTCTGTCCTCTCCTTTTCTGAGCATTAATTATTGTATGAGTCCGAAGTATATGCTTGATGTTTAATCAATTGAATTTTCTCTCCTAAGAATGATGGTGACTGCACTGTATTTTGAGATGGTTCACATGTATTTAATTTAGATAAAGATTTTAAAACTTCCTGAGTCTGTGATCATTTACTTCGATTAAAAGAATAGTTAAGGGTTATGTTAATTATCAACATCAACTAGTTCAACTAATGGTCCATTGACTAGAGGAAAGAACTTTTTAATCAGTGAAAACATTAGTTAGGAATAAGAAATAGCTAATCCTGAAAAATATGAAAATGTAACTAAAACCAGCGGTCTACTCAGTTGTGTGTGTTTATGGGCCCAGGTGAGTATATGGTAGTAGAGTATCTGTTGTTGGTATACTGCTGGATCAGTAGCATTAGCTTTCATAACTTTAGTATGTATCTGCAAAGGGGTGTTGTGTGCACAGTTTTGTAGCACAGCAGAAGCTATACACAAGTGATCCATCCTTGCTCTATTAGGCTATGTTAGCAATAAAGTTAAAGAAGGGTCAGAGGTGGGGGAGGGGAGATTCTGAAGAACTGAATTCCGACTGCTGGTTTGGCGACAGCATAAGGCATGTAGGTAAACTATACATGGCTAGGCATAATTAAGGCTTAGGGCCTAATTATGAGTCTAGCAGTCTACAGACCGCCAGACTCACAGAGGCGTTCTCCCGACCGCCCAATTACGACTAGGGTGCACTGGGACCACCACAACCGCCAGGGAACTTCTGTTCCCAGGCGGTTGCGCAGCGTTCCTGAGGCCACAATGTGCTTGCTGGGGCCTCTGCGGCCTCGCCAAGCATATTATGAGTTTTCTCACTGCCACACTTTTCATGGTGGTGGACCGCCATGAAAAGTGTCGCGGTGAGGAAACAAAGAGGGCCCTATGGGGGTCCCCTGGTGCCTCATGCCATGTGGATGCACACAGGGGGCACAACATGTGCCCCCATGTGTGCGTGCACACCAGTACCTGCACGGCATGGACTGCAGCAGACCATGTTTTGCAGCTACTGCCTTTGACGTTCCCATTGCGGTGCCAATTTCATAGGCACCACCCTGGGAACGCCATAGAACTTCCCACCAGACCAGGAGAAAACTCATGATCTGGCGGGCGGTTACTACATAGGTTTTGCGGTGCAGGCGGTCCCGTTCTTGCACCGCCAAACTCATAATAAGGCCCTTA
Organism: Calotriton arnoldi; assembly: GCA_963921515.1. Lineage (NCBI taxonomy): Eukaryota > Metazoa > Chordata > Amphibia > Caudata > Salamandridae > Calotriton > Calotriton arnoldi. The sequence continues at coordinate 462,363 of CAWUFW010007030.1, forward strand.
GTAAGCTAATACATAAATATAAGTTAGATGGCTGTTACATTTAGACATTTTAGGTAGGGAATATACTTGTAGGTTAAAGATGTGTGATGAAATATGATGGGGCATAGCAAACATTCTCCTGGATTTGCGTATTATCTATGAAGTTTTTTTCATAATAAACATGATTATGCTGATATCCATGATTTGTAGAAAAATAATGCTGAATAAATAATCAAAATAGTAAAACACTAATCATTGTGTGAGCATAATAATTTTGGGATACAGGAGTAGATAAGTGATTTTCTGACAGTCTTGTCTGATTCCTAACACTCCCAATCTAACAAAGCATAACTCACTGGATGGGAAGTAAGAGACACCTGCCAGTTCTATTTCTTCAGAAAATTGGGTATTTCTTTTTGGGGTTAAGGGGATCTACCAAGTGTAATCCTAATTATAGTGGCGTGACTACAACATGTCAGTAATTATATCACATTCTATATGGTTATAAGAGCATATCAGAATAACCAAACCACTATTTCTTAGATTTCGATTTTTCCTCAACACAGTCTCTCAGTATTTCACCATCTCTTTCTCATTTCAAGTCCCTCCTCTTACTTTCTTTTTTAATCACTGTTGTGTTGCTTTTACTGTAACCCTGTAATAACAGAAAGCCATTGACATTAATTCCCTGAGCATGTTTTTAATGTAGATGTTTACTAAAGACCTTGAGTTGGAGGTTTGGTCAATTAGAGATTTTTGTAATCAATTAGAGTGTGTGACATGATCAGATTGTGTTATGACAGAAGCGCGTGTTTGTGCCAATATGCACATTTGCATATCTTTGTACATGAAGCGTGCATGTCCATGTGTGTGTCACTCGTCCTCCCTTTAATGTGCATTGGGGCTAGCAGACAGCTGACTGTGATCCCAGCAGGTCTCTATTCACAGCTTTGGAACAGCAAAACATGCTTGACTCATCCATCAGCACTAAACACGTGCAGTAAGTGAAAATGAGCCATCATTTTTCAGTATGCTAAGGATCAGCGGGAGTGTTACACATAGGTTTCACCTAAGACTTGCAGATAGTTAATGGCCCTTACAAAAATCACACATTGTGCAGGGTAGAATTTATTCCAACTTAGCAGGGGCTTTAAACTACAAAACCTTCACAGTGAGTTTGTGAAAAACACCGAATCCCTTCTTCAAGATTACTTTCAGTCATCTTTGTCATGTAAAAAGCAATTTTATGAAATTTGCAAAAACAATATGTTTTAATTACATTTTGGAAAAAAAAACATGTGATCATAGCCTATCTTGTTTCGCTTTTTGACAAAATATATCAATCCTATTATATAAGTGTTACTGTTGAAATAAATATTAAAATAACTCAAAATTTCACAGCATGCAGCAGAACCAAAAGCAACATCAAACAATGTCACCATGCAAGCTCCTTTCACACCAACTGCCTTTCGGATCATGCGATTTACCCAGGGAATCACACTTACAAAGAGTGAGGGGCAGAGTGTACTCTCAGTTTGGTTGCAGTCAGGGCATTTGAGATGCTGGAGATGTCCAAAAAGTCATCTTAACAATGAGAGAGGTTTGGCCCTTATTGTGGTACAGACACTGCTGGTGGTAGATCATTACGAGGATTGTACTACTGAATAGCGACACCAACAATATCAAGGCATAATGATATCGCGGATAAAATATCAAAAGGTGAACACTTATAGGGAAGTATAGATTTAATATTCCTAACTCATCATCTACGTACCATGAAGATATATGTACCACATATATAAGGAGTTAGGTATGGAAAATCTAGACTTATTTACCTGTCAGTATTTTATTGCTGATATTCTGTCCTCGATATCCTGTCCCATCAATACTATTGATTCGATAATTAGGGGGCACACACATTAAAGGTGATCTGTAAATTCAGATGGGCCTTAGCCTGGTAACAGGAGTTGTTGTGTTCTTCAAAATTATAAATTCTGGGCCTGAATCACAAACGCAGTCATGGCGGGACCTCTGCTACGAGTAACTGCAGTGCGGAGGTCCAGCCACGAGTGCGAGCCCCCCGCCACGACTGCTGGGCCTCCGCCACAAGTGCAGAGGTCCTTTGTGAATCAGGTCATATGTGTGTTTCACATTATTATTATTAACAGCATTTGTTAAGCGCATAGCTACCCAGAGGCATCCCGGCGCTAGCAGCAACAGACAGGAAGGAGCTATATGGTTATAGGGTGGCGTTTTGAAACAACTATGTTTTGAGGAGCTTTCGAAAGGGGAAATGGCGGGTCTCTGAGCAAAGGTGTGGGGGAAGGGTGTTCCACAGTCTAGCCGTGTTATAAGAAAAGGAACTGCCTCCACATCTTAACCTTTTGGTTTTAGGGTTTACAGCTAAATTTAAATTTGCCGAGCGAAGGCATTTTCTAGGATGGTAGAAAGTGATGAGGGAGTGATTAATTAAAGGCCCCTTCCCCCATAGGGTCTTATGGGCTATGCACAGAGATTTAAATTTTATTCTTTCAAGAATTGGCAACCAGTGAAGGCTCTTCAAGACCGGCTTGGCAGACTGAGTTTTAGGAGTACTAAGTAGCATCTGAGCAGCACAGTTCCGCACGACTTGGAGTTTCTTTATTGTTGATTTAGGGGCTCCAAGATAGAGAGAGTTGCCGTAGTCCAGGTGGGAAAGGACCAAGGCCTAGACCATAATTATCCTTGCCCTCATGGGGAGGAGAGGTAGGTCTTTCCGAAGCAGTCCAAGAATGCCATAGCAGATTGCTGCCAGCTTCACTGCTTGGTGCTCGAATTTAAAGGACTTGTCCAACCAAACGCCTAGACTTTTGATCTTGGTATTGGGAGTGGGAGCAGGGCCAAGACAATTTGGCCAAGCCCATTTGAGATCCGCAGTGAGCGAGTTGCCCAGGACCATTAACTCTGTTTTATCTCCGTTGAGCCTAATGAAGGTTTTTGCTGCTTAAAGCAGTGAAAATCTGCGTGTTATCAACTCGGAGTGGAGAGACATGCGACAATAATATTTGTGTGTATAACAGCAGAGAGACTGGAGTTGAGGTACAGCAATAGCTCACCGCCATATTATAACAGCACACCGCAATAACAGCAATACAGCATAGTAACACAGAAACACAACAATGCAACAATAACACAATAGTTTTCAACACAAGTACGTAATACAACACTCCAACAAAATGCATTACAATGGCACAATGACAACATAATGCCAACATGAAAACCCAACTCAACAATACTGCACCAAACAAATTAAAAGACAGCATTCCATTCCAACGCAACAACATAAACATGCAACACAATAACACATCAACACAAAACAACAGCACATATTGTGATTTTATGATGATGATGGAATATTGGGCGTAAATGTTACCCAATGGAGTATGTTAGGTGGTGCTTTGCTTTTGTGTCAAGTTGTATTTTTAGGTTGTGCTGTTATAATATTGTGGTTTGCTGTTTTGTGTTACATTGTTGCATTTTGATATGTTGATAGGGTGGTGATGTGTTGTGTTGTATTTTGTCTTTCTGAGCTGCATTAATGCATTGTGTTGTTGTGTTGCACTGTGTTTTATCTGCTGCTTTCAATTGTGATTGTTTTGTTGTGTTGGGTCATGCTTTGTTTTTATGTAAGTTAGCTTTGTTCTATGCAGTTACTTTAGAGACGTCGACAATTTCTGTTATGTTTCCAGGCTAAAGCAGCCACTTCTGTAAAGAGTCAATGATATACAAACATTGATCTCTGTCTAAGCTGGTAACATATTTGCAGTAGCAGCCCGTCATTAAGAGCGGAGGGGCCACGCCCACCACTTTTTCCAAAATCAAGAATATCTGTCATGCTGAGCAAAGGTCACTCTTTATGTTCACATCAGGCATTCAGGCACTGTACATGTGCTAATTGCGCAGGCACCTGGTTACCTGAGGCAAAATTTGCCAGGCTGAATATTTTTTAAGACCTCCTCAGTCCGGCAAAGTCTTCTGTGAGCCTTCCCTCATGACGAGAGGGAGCATCATTGATAGACTCGGACCTGGGTGCTTCAGTTTTAAGCCCTGCAGTGCCCAGGGCCGAGTGTTCATCAGTGATGCTCAGTCACAAAATGGGGTGGGGTCACAGAGTAAGGTGAGGTCAGTAACTCTCATTGACTCCATCCCACACCTTGTGATGAGTAAGGGACTGCCACCTCCTCTCATTGGCTGAAGGTCAGGAACCACCTGAGACGTCCGTCCTGCCACCCAAGATGCAGCCTGGTAAGTTGTTTTTTTTGTAATATTGGGTGCCTGTGTGTGTGAGTGTATGAATGAATGTTTTGAATGGGTGTGTACATGTGCATATACTGGGTGTGAGTGTGTGTGTGAAAGAGAGAGAGAGAGAGAGAGTGTGTGTGTGTGTATGAATGCATGTTTTGAATGGGTGTGTACATGTGCATATACTGGGTGTGAGTATGTGTGTGAAAGAGAGAGAGAGAGAGAGAGTGTGTGTGTGTGTGTGTGCTCGCGTGTGCATGTGTGTGTGTGTCTTTGTGTGTTGGTGCCCACTCAATCCGTGCTGCACATTATGGGTCACCAGTGCATAGCTCAGCTACAACTAAAGGGGCGTGGCCACGCAAAATGGCTGACTAGACACATCCTAGCAGAGCTCCCGTCCTGGTGAGCCTTATCCTACCGCATTCTGGCGCAGCCGATGTGTATCACCACTCATATTTAAAGGAATGGGGCGACTTGGGGGTCCAGAGTCTGTTTCTGGTGACCGTAGTCTGTGAATTACGCGAGCGCTTCATGCGGAGGCCGGGCCGTTGAGACCTGCTGTGCTGCTGGGCCTGTGAGGAGCTGCTCCCCGGGGGGATCGTGAGCGGAGCTGTGACCACATTGGAGTGCAGCAGATCCCGTGGATGGACGGGAGATGCGACTCCCGCTACCGAACTGCTGTATGTTCACAACATCCCGTTAAACACGGCGCTGGCTGCCTGGGCCACGCATAACATGGTGGTGCCAGATGTAGGCCTGAAAAGCCGGGGTCTTGCCAGGATCGATTGCGGTGAGTGAGCACCTTAGGGGTGGTCATGAGGCCCCTGCTGCTACCCCTGGAGGGCGGAAATAGTGCTGTGAACCTGCTGCTGGAGCCATATTGGCACTCTGTTGCACTATTTTGTGCCCTGCATCTAGAGAATTGCCCGGCAGTGAGAGCCTGCTGGGAGGAGGTCATGCTGCTGACCTGTGAGACCTGAGGTATTGGTGCGCCCCGGCGGGCTGCTGCCTGGGAATTGGACCTGCACTGCCTCCCCTCCCCCTGGTATATGGACTGCTTGCATGGCTGTTGGTTCCTGGCCCTGAGGCCTGGGAACCTTACTATTTACTGGGTGCAGTTGGCGCTGGGGCTGTTGGTGCTGTGGGGGTTGTCCCTCTCACTGCTGAGGGTCTAAACTGGATGGGGCCGGGGTGCTGCATCCCCCTGTGACTGCTGCAGCCCCCCCATGAGGAGCCATTGAGGGTCACTCTGCTTTTGGGGCTGGACTGCTGTGACTGTTGCAGACTGCAGGGGTGCATCACTTGTTGCTGAAGACTGAGCAGGCTGTGTGAGTGGTGGGAGCTCGCCGTCATTTTTGGACAGCGCACCGGTGAGTAGGATCTGCTTATTACTGCTGCTCTGTCGTACTCCAGCACGGATTGCAAGATGGTTAAGGGCAAACCCCACAAGGGGATGCAGTCCAATAAAAATTGTTAAATACACTGTCCCAATCCCTGGACCTTGTTAGCAGGAGTTGGGTGCTGTGTTAAACCTAGAGGGGGTGGACCACCGCCAGGGCATGGCTGAAATCCTAGAAGCCATACGGGGCTTCTGGATGGCACTTGAAGCCAAAATGGACACAATGGCCAGGGACATCAACCATCTACGTCTTGACCTTTGGAAGGTGGGCGACAGGGTCACAAGTACAGATGAGGAAGTTGCCATGCTCTGTAAAAATGTTCATGAATTACAGGCGACTGTGGCTGACTTGCAGTCTAGCAGGTCACAGATGGAGGACATACTGGAAAACGCTAAAGGGCAATCCCGGAAGAATAATTTAAATTTTCATGGATTTCCTGAGCAAGCGGAGCGGCCCTTTGCAGTGTTGCTCCTTGAGAATTGTATTACTTCTGCACTAAAGCCTAAATCTCTTGAATATGCTCATCGGGTGCTGGGGCCTGCGACCCGTCCTGGTGCACCTACTAGGGCGCTCATAGCCCACCTGTTTAATTATAGAGACAGAGACACTGTCCTTCAACATTTACGGCCTCACCGCCCTCCTCGCTATGAGGACCGAATGATCCAAATCTATCCTAATTACACGAGAAAGGTCCAAGGTCTGCGCAAAAGCTTTTTGGATGGTAAAACGTTGGATGCGGGAACACGACATTAAATATAGTTTAAAGTTCACGGCTAGACTCCGAGTTCAATATGACGGCAGAGTATACTTTTATGATGCACCGCAGGAGGCGATGGACTGGATGGACTCCCTGGGCCTATGGCACATGGCACAGAATCCTGAGTGGTGAGTGGTGAGAACAGAGGCACTGTGGACCGTGGTGTTTGGCACGGAATCATGGGGTGTCGCAGGCAAGCAAAGACCAACCTGTCATGCAGAGGGAGGACTGTATCCTAGTCTGCCTGGACGGCACGCTGCAGGCTGGAGCAGAGCCCATTGAGACGAGGAACTCCTTCATGCCACTGTGCCTTGTCAAGGAGACCCAGAGTGATGGCACAGCGATGAGTTGAACACTCTCCTGGTAAACTCTGTCTGAAATGGGACACTGGGTAGGGCAAAGGAGGAAAGTGGATGATACGTCCTGTTTTTCTTATTTGCAGCTTTATTTCCTCCCTCTTCTCCCTTTCTCTCCTTTCTCTTTTGTTCTCTCTGATTTTGGCTCTCCTGTAGATCCAGAGAATGATTTATTGGATACAGCATTGGAAGTGTTCTCCTAGTCACTGACCAGGACAGCCCAGTCAATTCCCCGAAGCAGATTGCTGAGCCCTCTTGGGGGTTCACGACTAGCGGAGGACTTGGAAGTCTGGACAAAATCTTCAAATTGAAAATTTTTAGGGTACGAGTTGAGGTAGGTAGCTAAAGGGGGGTTTCTGGGGTGTGGTTTACTGCCCTCTTGACAGCTAATTTAGTCGGAAGGGATTAGTGTCTTCTGCCCATGGGTGGGTAGGGGTGGGAGACAGTAGATCTTTTGTATACTTTATTCACTGGTTTTACAGGTCCCTATTATGTTTTATTTGACTATGAAGGGTGGAGAAGCTTCCAGAGTACAAATGCATATAATGTGTTTTTATCTGTTGTTGCCTAGTGCGGCTGATGACAGGTTGCCCCTATGATCTTGCTAAGGAGAGTGTGGGAATCAAATACAAGTTTGTGACATGGGGCATTAGGGGTGTGAACAATTCTGCTAAGCGCAATAGGGTGTGTGCATACCTGCGTAGGTACGGCGTGTCTGTGGCGTTACTTCAAGAGACACACCTATGGGTGGATTGCATAAAGTATCTCAGGAGGAAGTGGCGTGGCCAGATATTCGCCACGTCCTACTCGGGTTATGCCAGGGTTCACTGATTTGGGTGGCCCTGGGGTTCCATTCAAAACAACAAGGACATGTTTAGATCCTGAAGGCTGTTATGTTATTCTACAGGGTGCATTAGATGCGTATGATAAGTGTTTTAATAATGTCTATGCCCCAAACACTGATGATGGTGAGTTTCTGGGGGAGGTGTTAGGAGCTGCACAGGCATCCCTTGAGGTAGAGGTTATACTAGCGGATGATTTGAATTGCGCCTTGAATGGCGATCTTGATAGATCCCCCCCACATGGGTGTCAAGCCCCATGCAACTGCCGCTCTCAAGCAAGTGCAGACTGGCCTAGCGTAGGTGGATATTTGGCGCCAGTGCAATCCTTCCAGGTGCACTTATACCTGCTGTACCCCCACCACATATAGTCGACTGGATTATTTCTTTATTCCCACAGCAGCAGTCCATTGAATAGTAGATATCCACTACTGGCACTGTATCTCTCGGACCATTCCCTACTTTTACTCAACTATTCTGTGCGCAGAAACGCACCAAGGATTCCACTATGGAGACTCAATACTGAGACATTTACAGACCCGGCCTTTCAGGGGACTGTAGTGGAGGCAGTAACTGACTATTTTGACCACAATTAGGAGACAGCGGGTAGTAGGGCCGCGGATTGGGACTCTATGAAGGTAGTAGTCGGTGGGGTGTGTCTGACATCCACGGTTGGGATACAGCATACCCTAGAGAGTGACTTGTCATGGCAGGAAGCCAAACAAGCAAATTGGAGATGTTGCTTCCTACGGGCGCCATATTATTAAAAGACTGAGCTAGTCAGCGCTGTAGAGTAGGCGAAATATGGAACCAACAGGACAAATTTTGCAGGGGAGTGGCCCAGAGGTGCTGGTTTTTGGAGGATGATAAGATTGGGTGGTTGTTGGCATGCCTGATATTGTCTGAAACCATGACCCAGCCCATTTTGGCGATTAAAGGCCCTGAAGGTAAAGTGGTTTATACACAAGAGGTGATAAATGCTGTGTTTGAGGAGCATCTGTGGCCAATGTACATGTCACTGCAAAGTGTTGGGGGGACATCGGAGGTGTCTGCACATCTGGGAGAGATGCAGCTCCCATGACTCACCCTGGAAGATTATGAGACATAGGGGCCCTGTTGAGCAAACAAAATTGCTGGGGGCAGTGAGGGCCTTGAAAACTGCTAAATTGCCGGGAGCCGATGGCCTCCCCACCGAATTTTATAAATTGCTCCCAGATGCTCTGATAGATAAATATTGGTGGTATTTAATGAAGAGTTGGAGAAGCGTGAACTGCTGAGGTCCATGAGGGAGGCTTTGATGGGGGGGGGTGCCTAAGCCAGGAAAAAACCCCACAGTTACGGGGTCATACAGACCCCTCCCTATGTTAAACATAGACTTTAGACTCCTTAGTCATGTGTTGGTGACATGGCTGTTGCCCTTTCTCCCTCAGTTAATACATGAGGACCAGTCAGGCTTCATCCCCCACAGGAATACACTGCGTAACACCAGGTGACTTACACACAGTATGCAAGCCCAGAGTTGAGGGAGGATCCATATGCACTGGCCTTCTTGGATATTGAACAAGGCTTTGACTCTGTAGATTGGTATTATCTCTGGCAGATGCTTTATCGGATGGGACTGGGCTCCCAATATTTCAACCGGGTTAAACTACTCTATACTAAACCGCTGGTGAGGGTACGGAAAGGTGGTATGTCTCGCTGGAGATAGCCCTCCGCCGTGGCACCAGGTAGGGAGGCCCATTATCTCCCTTGCTGTTCGCCATCACCATGGAGCCACTGGCCAGCCATTTGAGGCAAACCCTCAGGGGGTGGGGTATAAAAATAGGTGCCATGGAACATATTGTTTCACTGCATGCCGATGACGCCATGGTGTATCTCAGACAACCAGATATATCGGCCTCCATCCTGCTTAATGTGCTGTTGGAGTTCTGAGAGGTTTCCGGACTATGAATAAATTGGGCTAAATCCTTACTTTTCCCACTGGGTCAGCTTGCAGACTTGCCATCGGAGCGACTACCGAGTTTGGCCCTCCCTTGGACATCTGAGAAGGTCCGTTATTTGGGTCTGTCTGTTACTCCGGATGAACAGCAGTTTTATGAGCATAACATGGGGAGAGTTCTGTGGGGTCTGCAACCTTCCATCCAGTTATGGAACATGTTGTATTTTTCTCTGATGAGTAAGATAGCGCTCATTAAGATGATGGTACAGCTGTAAACTTTATACGTGATGCAGGGGACCTTTTATGAAATTCACAGGAAGGTGTTCAGTGAGCTGAACTTGCTCTTGATCAAGCTCCTTTGAATGGAAAACAATGCAGGGTGGGCCTCTTCACGTTGAAGAGGGATTGGGACAAAGGGGGTATGGCAGTTCCTGACCTGGAACTCTATTATTTGGCAGCCCAATTACTGCATGCTGAGCATTGGCTGGATGGAGAGCCCAATTGGGAGAGGGCCCTGCTGAACTGTATGCATATAGAGCATCAACTTGGGGCACTCTTGATGCGCGGCGGGGGGCTGCCTCACGATTTTCCCTACTTGGTCCATCTCCTGGCCAGACTCTGGGAACAGGGAGTGCAGCGGGTAATGCAATGAGCACCCTAAGCGCCTGATTTAGATATCTACATTATTCATCCCTTCGCACAATTTGCCAATTATATGACAGTAGAAAAGTGGCCGGAGGGGGATGTTTAATGCTGTCTGCCCTTTACCCTGAAGGTCGGTTTGTCACCTTACAGGAGGCCATGGAAACATTTGCATTGGGAGCTGGTCAGTTCCTTCAGTATGCAAATATCGCTGCTACGGGATGCCAGCTGTGGCCAGTGTTCCCTAACCCCCCTGACATCACCATAAACTTGCCACTATGTTGATGGCTAGGGGTCGCAAAATTATAATGCACCTGTATCGAGTGTTGCAAATGGATGGACCGCTTAAATCACTGCTTATAGAGGAGACATGACAGCGCTATAGTGATGAACCACTCTCCCCTAAAAATTGGTCCAAGATTCATGCAGGGGTCCAGCGGGTCTCAGTATGTGCTAGGTTCAAACAAATCCAATACAATATTGTACATATGACCTACCTATCCCCCAAACAGCTGCACGCTGTATATATATCGAGAGAACACTGCTGTCCCAGATACGGGGAGTAGGAGGCTGACTTTCTTCACATGGTTTGGCACTGCCCGGTGGTGGCCATCTACTGGCTTGAAATGTTGGCCCAGCTTAAGCGGGCGAAAGAATGCGCTATTCTGTGCACAATTCCTAAATGTTTGTTGGGCCTTCTTCCTGATGACCCGAAGTGGCGTCTGAGCAGGCGCTCCACAGTTCTGGGGTTAGCAATGGCAAAAAGATACTGGTAGAGCTTTTTAAATGCACTGCCTCCATGGTGGCCCGCTCCTCCTGGCCATGTTTAATGAAGCGAGGGAACAAGGTTCATTACCACTAGACCAGCGCACGGCGACAATCGTCGTGATCCCCAAGGCAGGCAAACCGGCAGAGAAATGTGGGTCATACCGACCGATCTCCCTGCTCAACATAGAGGTAAAGATTCTGGTGAAGGTCCTGGTGAGCAGACTATTGGTGCCCATACTGATGCTGATTCACCCGGACCAATCAGGGTTTATGCCCGGTAGGAGTACTCGGATTAACCTGCGTCGTCTATATGGGGTACAATACTTAGTCAGACGCGATCCTGAAACAGAGGCTGCGCTATTATCACTCGACGCCCGTATGGCGTTCGACAGTATTGAATGGAACTATTTGTTCGAAGTTTTGCGGAGGTTCGGCTTTGGGCCAACTTTTATCACATGTATCCAACTTTTGTACACGCACCCCATGGCTAGAGTCAAGGTCAACGGCTCGGTGTCCCGTCCCTTTGTCTTGCGGAAGGGTACCAGGCAGGGGTGCCCCATCTCCCCACTCTTGTTTGCCTTGGCCCTAGAACCGCTGGCGGTGTGGATTAGGGGTGATCCGGTAATTGCGGGAATAAGGGGTGGCGATCAATGGGAAGAGAGAATATCCCTTTATGCGGATGATGTTCTCCTGTATGCAACGCGGCCGCGATTCACAATTAATAGGTTGCTACAAATTTTTAAACTATTTGAAGGGTATTCGGGGTATCAGATTAACTGGGATAAGTCCCTCCTGTTTATGTTGACGGATGGGCCGCCGCCAGACCTGGGCGTGGACTCCCGACTCCAGATTAAGACCAGCTTCAAATATCTAGGGGTGCAGATCGAAAAGACAGACAGCGCCTTTCTCAGTGCAAACCTTATCCCACTGTTAGAGCGTCTAAAAGGAGATGTGGCACACTGGAGAAAACTGCCGATCTCTTTAATGGGACGTGCTGTACTATTCAAAATGATGACCTTGCCTCGACTGCTATATGTACTTCAAAATACGCCATATCCCATACCGGTGAAATTCTTTAGTGAAGTGGATAGCCAACTGAGGACACTGCTTTGGGACGGCGGGAGCGCGCGAATAGCGCTCGCAAAACTCCAGAAAGGGGTCTAGGAGGGGGGGTTGGCGGTCCCCGATATTCAAAAATATTACTGGGCATCCCACCTTATGGTAATAAATGACTGGGCCTTCGCAGATCGTAATGATCCAGCCTATAGGGTCGACCACTGGGCAATGGGTGGTGAGGGCTATCTGGCAGTCTTGTATGGGCCGGAGAAGCAGGGGAACCTACCCATGCATACAAAGATAGTGCAGGCGGCGTGGGTAAAAGCAACCAAGTTTTTGGGCTGGGCGGGACGGTTGACAGAACAGACTCCCCTATGGTCCAGTGTAATGCTCAGAGAGGTTGGGCTCCAGCAAGGTTTTACGAGTTGGAAACTGATAGACATTATGCGATTGGGAGACGTTAGGAAACAGCAGGCAATGCTCTCATTTGCTGACCTACAGCGAGAATACCAACTTACATCCAGGGAACACTACAGGTACATTCAACTGAAACATGCAATAGGACGGCACGTTAAAGAAGGGGAACAGCTTCCAGAATATAGTCCGCTAGAGGATAGATTAATACTGGACCCCATCCCGGAAAAAACACTCTCCGCCACATACAAGAAAATAATTAATAACGCCCCGGACTTGTTGCTCAAGGTCAGAGAGGCATGGGAATCGGACCTGGGGTTGCTGGAGGATGACGATTGGGCCGAAGCGATACAAAGTCCGAGGGAAGTAGCAATCAGGGCCAGGTTCCGATTGATACAATTACGGATCCTGCACAGATCCTATTACACCAGGGTATCATTGTCCCGAATGGGCAGGATAGCGACGGATGAGTGCCAGAGAGGGTGTGGCCAGAAAGGGACTTTTTTCCATACCTTGTGGGAATGCCCTGGTATACAGCGGTACTGGGCCAGAATAGCGACAATTCTTTCGGACGTAATTGAGCAACCGGTGCCGGTGGAGGCCAGATGGCACCTGTTGTGTGTGTCGGGGGAATTGAGCTGGTCTAAATACGCCACGATATGGCTACGGGTAGCGGCGATGGTGGCAAAGCGGAATGTGGCAAGGGCGTGGGGAGTGGCACAACCACCACTAGTCTCTCAGTGGAAGAGGGACATGGACTGGTGCTGTATGGCAGAAAGGACAGTCTATGAGGGGCGTGGATGCCCCGCAAAATGGAATAAAGTTTGGAAGCAGTGGGTGGATTATAGGGGCCTAGGGGTTGAATGAATGGAGAGAAAGGGGTGGGAGGGGGGGTTCTATCTAAGTGCGATAGTGGCGTGGGCGTACCGGAAATTGAACGTCAAATGAACATATGTACGTTATATTGGCAATATGAAACTGACTATGTAATGCTGACTTGGTTTGTTATTGAAAATAAAAAACAGATTTTATAAAAAAAAAAAAACAATGGCAAAAAGAAGGATAGCCATACATTGGGTGGGTCATCGACCCCTGGCTAGAGAAAACTGGGAAAAGGACATGCTAGAATGGGCGGGCCGAGGAGACGTATGAGATGGACCGGAAAAGATGATAAAGCACAGGGTACCTTGCTTGCATGGGCAGCAATGATCCAAGCACTGTTAGAGCCCCAAGATCCGATATAGGTTTTGCCTGACTAATTACTTTGCGCACTGTGTTTTTTTTTTTTTTACCTAATTATGTGTTGGGCTCAATGGTCGTCCTCGCCTATTTCCACTAATATGGATATGCAAGAGTTAATAGGTACCATCACTGAGACTGTGAGTTGACCATTTCTGCGATACATATTTACACGTACAAGGAAGCTTCTGGGTGGGTGGGGGTGGGGGTTCTGAAGTTTTATTGTTATTGTTGTTTGAAACAACTGTTTTTGTACTTTTTATGAGACTGTATGATGTACTATCCTGATTATGGTCTGGTCTTCTGTATGCTGAATTCATACAGTAATAAAGAAATTTAAAAAAACAAACTCTTCAGCTATTTAAGATACTGGTCAGCACTAAACTCAGTCAACGACTATGCACTAGATCACAGAACATTGTTGTGCTATTTCATTTCCTTGGTGGGAAGAAAGGCAGTGCAAACACCTTTCACCGCCATGTTGCAATGTGTTAGCCGAATGTTGTGCGTATTTGTTGTGTTGCATTTTTTCCTGATGTGTTGTGTTTTAGTGTGGTTGTTATGTTGCATTCATGTCTTTTTTTTGTTTTTTTAATGTCCTCATATCACTGTAGCTTCTGCAAGTCTCTGACTGCTCTATCTGTGCGACTCACGGTCCGTTGAATTCGCTCTTGGCTGTACCGCTCTCAACTCTCAAGCGGGGCCTTCACCAGGAATGGTGCCTTGGTGTAATCATAGGTACTCATTATTAGATAGGATGTTACCCTAAATTCCTCTCCATCTGGAGAAGTCTGCCCACATCTCGGATACACTTCCTGTTCTACATTCCAAATCCGAACGCCATACCCAGGTGGCTTCTTTCATCCAATCTGCAACCTTCGGGGGAGATGGGTCAGCCCACAGCTTACAGATTTCTCTCTGGGCTATAAGTATCAGATAGAACAAGAGACCAGACTGCTGCCTGCGCAATAGACTATGTGAGATGTTATCTACATCTAACAAAACTAGCACTAAGTTTACAATTATAGTTATCCAAAAATGTCTTTAAGGATAGACTATATGCCACTCCAGAATACTTTCATTCTGGGGCATGAAAAGAAAATGTGTTTGTCGTTAGCTTTTATAAAACCACATTTTCTACACCTTGGAATGGGTGATGGGGCAAACTTCTTGATCTTTGCAGACGTCAAGTACAGCCTATTAATTGTAAAAAAAATGGCTACGCTTTAGATTTGCCGGCTTAACAATTGAATATAGCAATTTCAAAGAGTCGCACCAGATTGATTGTAAGTACTCCCCTTGGAGGGTGTCTCCCCACACCATATATGGCAATTTTAAGTTCTTATCTTCCACTTCTAGGAATTTCCAGTACAATATGGCAATCTCCTTTCTTTTAGGTCTTATCTCCTGAAGGGAGAACTCGAAATCCCAATCCCCCCTTGTCTCCGATTTCGAGGCGGCCAACAGGGCGATGAGTTGTAGATAGTTGACCCAGGATAGATTGTCCCCGACTATCACTCTCAGAGGTAATATCCTTTGCGTTGTCATAAAATCTCCCCAGGTGGTCATCCCAGCCCACCTTAACGGAAGGCTCAGCCCATCCCTCATACATTCTGGGTTCCCAGGGGAGTCCCATATTGGTGCAAAGTCAGAATAATATCCGATGCCAATCTTTCTCCTCACTTTACACCAAAGGTTGAGTGCAGACTCTAAGACTTTCAGCCGTACTTTCTTAAACAATTTTGAAGCACCAAATTTATACAGAAACCCATCAGTGCCCACCTCCTTGGTCATTTCCCCTAAAAGAATTCTCCAGGTAGAATTGTCGGGTTTCCCCAATAGCATCCGAATATTCTTAAAGTGGAACGCCATGCAATACGTATTTAAATTTGGGAGGGCCAGACTGCTCTTTTCTAGCCTACGCCTAAGCTTTTTCCATGCCAATCTGGCCCCCTTAGAGGCCCAAATGAAACTAACTATCCTCCCCTGGATTTTGCCTATACTTGATCTTGGGAATGTAAGGGGGATACAATTGAAGAGATAAGTAAATTTTGGGAGAATTGACATCTTTATTAAATGTACTCGCCCATAGATTGTTAGGGGCAAATTCCTCCACCTAGATAGCAATAATGCAACCTCCTTGGCCACCCTTTTTAAGTTACGCAATGGAATTTCATCCACGGTATCAACATTCGTTATCCCTAGATATGTTATCCCAGAGCTAACCCTCTCCCTCCATCCTTCGACGTTCCAACACAATATCTCTGTTTTAGAGTGATTCACCAAGTATCCTGAATGGGCTCCAAATTCTACCACTACCTGCTCCATTTTCGGAACAGTTGTAGCAGGGTCTGATGTATAAATTAACAAATCATCAGCATACAATGCAACCTTACTACTAAAAGTTGGCAAATAAAATGGGATTATCTGTCTATCTTCCCTTAATTGCTGTGCTAAAGGCTCGATATAGATATCGAACAATAAAGGTGACAGGGGGCAGCCCTACCTCGGACCCCTTTGTATACTGAAACCCTTTGTTAGAGACCCATTCAAAAGA
Source organism: Calotriton arnoldi (assembly GCA_963921515.1). Lineage (NCBI taxonomy): Eukaryota > Metazoa > Chordata > Amphibia > Caudata > Salamandridae > Calotriton > Calotriton arnoldi. The sequence goes on from CAWUFW010007030.1 coordinate 478,590, forward strand.
ATTTTAGACGATGAATTTTCATGCAGTTTCTGGAGAGTACTAGCAAAGCCCTGGACAAATCCCATTGCACCCAGGACCTCCCACAAGTATGTCAAACATACCCGGTCGAAGGTCATAGCAGCGTCAATCGCGACCATGGCCAAAGAGATCGAGCGGGACGTGGTGAGATCTATTGTGCCAATAAATTGTAAGCTTCTGTATCTGTCGCTTCGGGATAAACCCTTTCTGATCTATATGGATGAGCTGGGGAGCAAGCTTGGCCAGTATCTCTGCTAAAATACTCATAAAGATGTTATAGTCTGCGTTCAACTGGGAGATTGGCCGATAAGAGTCTGCCTTCCTTGGGTCCTTAGCAGGTTTTAAAAGCAAGACTATTGTGGCCTCCTTCCATGTATCCAGGACCAACTCTCCCTGCTGGTACATTGAGTTGAACAGAGCCTCCCACTCTGGAATCAATTCTTCGATCAAACCTTTATACACTTCTACAGGCAGAGCATCCGGGCCTGCGGCCTTACCATTGCTTGTGTGGAGTAGACTTACCCTGATCTCTTCCCTAGTAATGGGGGCATCCATAAAATCTCTACCTTCCGTTGTAAGTTTTGACATTTGTGCTTTTCCCAGCCAAGCTCTAACCCTCTCTTGATCGGGTTGAACCTCCTCAGTATATAACTCAGAGAATAGTGATACCAGACAGACCTGCTTTTCGCCTGCCTTATTCGATACCTCCCCCATAGCATTGATTTCCAAGTCACTAATATAGTTTCTCGCCCGCTCAACCCTAGCTTTCCATGCTAATAATGCCCCCGATCTCTTTCCAGACTCAAAGTTTCTCATGCACCCAGTTTGCCATCTCTCCTTACACTTCAGATCCAGTTTAATCTTATAATTTAGCCTCGCCTCATCTAATTGTCTTAATAGACCCTCTCTTTCTCCATTTAACCAAGGGCCTTGCCTCTGGAGATCAAGCTCTAATACCCCCACTCTATCTTCCAACCTTTTAAGGTCAATTCTCTTGGTCTTGTTTTTAAAATGTGCCAGACTTTGCAACACCCCACGGTTATGCGCCTTAAACGTTTCCCAAATTATGCCAGGGGAGGCTGATCCCCTGTTATTGAGAAAAAAACATACTGGCTTGCCTTAAGGAATCAACTATCTCAGGATCCAAGAGAAGGGTCCTTTTTAGGGTCCACCTAACTCTAGATTGGCCACTAGAACACTCTAAGGACATAAAACTGCGACATGATCTGAAATATGCCCTGGTAGGATACGGATTGCCTTAATATTTTCCACCAGGGTTTTATCAGCAAAGATATAACCCAATCTAGAAAAATGGCCATACAGTTTACTCAGGAATGTATATCCCTGTCTAGCCCCCTTCATATACCTCCATACATCTACCAAGGTTAAATCATGAAGCATATTTTTCAGGGCCTGTCTCACATGAGGGGCATAGGCATGATTCCTTTCAGTGGACCTATCCAAGGTTGGGTTGAGGAGGGTATTAAAATCCCCCCGACATCATTGGAGAAGTAGCCTCTACTAAATTCCACTCCAATTTAAATAAATACTGGGGATCATCAGTATTCTGACCATAAAAACTGACACAAACAAACTCAAAATCCCCGTATCTCAACGTAGCCGTGACCAACCTTCCAGTACTATCAGTTTTTGAAGACAGTATCTCAGTCCCAGCTCCCCGCCTTGTCAGGACAGCCACACCCTTAAAATGCTATGTTTGCTCAGAGACTGCGTAACTTCCCACCCATCTGCACTTCGAGTAGAGAACTCTATTCTCGCTAGCCATAAGGTGGGTTCCTTGTAGAAGGATGATATGTGCCTGACTCTCTTCTAGATACCTCATCACCAACCTCTACCTACTATTGGACCTTAGGCCATTCACATTCCATGTGAGCAGAGAAAGCATATTATTTCCCCCCCATTATCATCCCTAAATACAGCATCTGATCCTACTTGCAACATTCTGGGCCATCTTATTGCATATTTATATCTAGGTGATATTAAAGCCTTATTTTGTATCTTTTTTTCCCACTGCTCCACCCAGTGCCCTTCCCCCACCCTTTCCTACTCCCCCCGCCCCTCCCTGGGGAACCCTCCCATTACTATCAGGCATTTGATGCCTAATGAGCTCCCAGGAGGAGCGATCAAATTTAGTCGGACTTATTCAGTTCCAAACCCCTCCCTCTCCCCCCACACACCTCCATTCAATGGAATTTAAGGAGCCACTCCTTTTTTAATGAGATCAAGCAATCCATCCGCTTCTTCAACTGATTCTTTAGTTATACATATTATTGTTCCACATTATCTGAAGCATAGCTGTAGATTTCAATTGTGCTTTCGCTCAGAGTTTATTCAGCTCCTCCATCTTCTTACCAAGTTCCCACTGCCTTTGGTCCGTAGCCAGAGTTCCATCGGATCTAATAGACAGAGAGTAAGAGCCGACCAAGAAGGGACCATTCCTTAGAGCAGCACTCAGGATCGCCTCCTTCACAGAATACGAGAGAAAGTTTGTAAGTATTTTCCTTGGTCTCTGCCTTTGGAGATTCCTTTTGAAGGGATCTCTATGCACCTTCTGAATCTCGGTGTCAAGACTGATGTCTAACCTGTCTTTCAGAGCAGTATCTCGCAACAGCGAAATCACAAAGGCCTTGATATCAGATCCCTCTGCGGATTCTGGGATATTCAAAACCCTAAGGTCGTTCCTACAGGAGTGATTTTCAATTCTCTCCAGGTCCTCCTTTAATCCCTGGTTTTGTTTCAGCAAGAATCCTAAATCAGTGGTGTTCTTCACCATGTCCTGCCTCATGGAGACCACCTCTTCTTCCAGTACACCTGTCCAGGAGGCCACATTCTCAAGATTTTGAGCCAAGACCACACAGGAGGCCTGGATGTCTGTCTGATTGCTCTCAGAGATTTTACATCTGTTCCTCATCTCTTCTTTTAAGCCTAACAAGATAGAGGCCAATGACTCCTCTGGATACCCCCTGATTACACTCCCAGTCTCCATCTCCTGCAGGGGGTGCCCCTCTGCCAAATTAGACACATCCATAGTTGTGAGGGCACTAAATCTATTAGATGTGGGAACCTGGGCTAAATTGTTCAAGTTTACAATATGTCCTTTATTTGCTTCAGGGGTCAATCCTCTCTTTGTTGCTTTTCCCACATCCTTAGCAGACTCAGTAGCAACACTATCCATAATGGCACACTTCCGGCTTATGCCCATCTCTCTCTACCTTCACTTTGAAGTCCCGGGGAAGCAAGGACTTTATAAAAGGACTTGAGAGAGGGGGTAACCTTAACCTGGGAAGGTGTTACTCGTTTCCCCCTACCTTGTGGACTCTTTGCAGGCAGTTTTACTGCTTTTCTGACTTTTCCGGCTTTTATTAGTGAGGCCCCCTCTTCTGTAGCCCATCTGGTTAAGATGTTTTGCCCCCTAGTGGCACCCCCAACACCAGGAATCACTACAACAGGGGGGAATTCAGGCCCTGGGCATGCACCTACTACTGCTGTTATTCCTCTAGTGCGGAGAGTATACCCGGTAATTTTGTCTGTTATCTTTCTGTCCACTTTTCCCAAATGCTGACTGCCCTTCTCCATGTGCAGAGGGCACAAAATCCAACAACCGTCCTTTTCTGCCTCCCCGGGAAAGTACCCGTGCTTTCATGCAATCAGCACACCATTTTCAACAATATATGGCTTTCCTACCTCCTGCGGGAGAATGACCTCCCTGATGCCGGTGGTCCCCACAAACAAAAGTTGCTACAGGCTGCTGGCAGTCCTCTCTGACCGCCTTCCAGCCTGTCTGATTCCACTGCCGCAGCCCCAGGAACAACAACGCGCCGGCCACTCTACAGCAGTGCAGCTCTCTTGCCGCGCTCTCCCTCAATGAGAGCTTCAGGCTGATGCCTGCTCCAACCGTCGTTGAAGCCTGACACAGCTGCACCATCTAGGATCAATCAGCAACCACATGTAGGATTGAAAAAAGGAAAAGGAGAATACAGAGGCATGAGAGGAGGAAAGGGAGGGAGGATCCGACACCACAAGAAAAGCGGAACACTCCTCTGGCGAGCTCGCTGTCGGTTAGCTAGCGGCCACCATGTTCCCCCACGCAGTCTTAATCATTGCGTTCATGTTTTGACTGTGTTGTTGTGCTGGGTACATTTTGTTTTAATTTTGATGTTATGTTGCTTTGTATAATTTGCTGTGTTATATTCTTTTGTTTACTTTAGTGATGTCAACAAATGCTGCTCTATTTCCAGTCAACTGAAGCACATGCCTTTAGAGTTCTTGTGACAAACAATCATTAGCACTAACCATGGGGGAAAAATTGCACTACTCCAGCTGTTTAACAATATAAGGGACAAGTCAGCTCAAAACTGTAGCAGAGATCTATCTTGAATTAACATTTCCAGTGCTTGCTTTATATGATAAATCCCAATGCCTTAAATTAGCACTTCCAGGGGTCACTTCATTGGATCTGACCCCTTGACTCTACCAGAAGTTAATTCCTGAGGGGTATGTAATTACACGTTACTCCGCAGAAGTTTCAAAACAAAATGCAGGTGAATAATAGAACATATGAGAAATATTGTGCAAATAACGTGAAAATAATGAGAAAATGTCAAACACAGTTGTAGTGCCCTCAAACAAAAATCACTTTTCTGTAATGTAGGGAATAATGTAATAAGGGCAGTTCGTAAACCAGGATGTGCAGATTGCACACCATTTGATTTGAGAACTGTTCCTTATTTTGCAATGCCACTGGTATACAAATGTATGCTCGTGTGGGGTAGCGAAAATTCTTGCTTCATGAATATTAGTGAAGTTGCTCATATGTTGCGGCTCTCTGCAATTGCCTGTAAAGACAGGGATGGAGGACTCTGAGGGAAAGTGAACCTCCTTCCCTACATTTTGCAGGTCTCCAGGACCTTATTGGTTTAGGATGTCAAAGCCAGATTATTCAAAATAGTGTTGACTAGACCTACAGGTGTCCGGCATCACTTGCATCCAGATTTCAAACTATTTGGAAACCACATAACTTCTCCAGTGTACACATGGAAACGTGTACCACTCACAGCTCAGAAATCCCTTCCCATAGACCTGCCCCAATTTTTGGGGTGTTCCCTTTTTTTTCTTAGCAAACACAACAAAATGATGGACGGAGTGCTGGAACTTTTCAACCACTCACCCCCAGTCACAGATCTGGGTTTAATCCATTGTTCTTTGCTCACTATGTCACTCCACTTTGGATCCAGCCATATGAAGATCAGTCTTGACTCTGCTCCTTATGGGAACAGTCCAGCCCGAAATGCCAGGCCAGGTCCTCCCTGGACCGGAAACAAGACTTGGAACAGCCTTTACGCACCCATAGTAAGGGATTTATTTACACTGTACCCTTCCTTTGAGTAAATATTTTTTGGAGTACCAAACTAGTTTCTGCGAATTAGAGAAGTTGTTTTGTAGTCTAAGAAAGGCTATTTAAGAATGTAAGTGAGACGTATAACTGCAAATAGCTTTGTGCCTTCACTGCCACTAGATTTTCTGTTGTGATAAAAAACAGTCAATGTCTAATTTCAGTATTAGGCTCCAGGTTATGTATCATCCTTTAAGAGGAGGTAAACTGCATGGCAAAGAAGGGAGCTAATAGTTGCACGGGTTACTAGCTGCACATGGTGCAAATCTGTATTCAAGTACGAGTTAATAGGCTACCTCAGGTCAAAGAAGATATGATTAGATAAATGGATCACAAGAGTATGGGATGGTTCTTTAGGATGAAAAGCTAGAATGTGTTACCAAAATCATAAAATCCCATTATTAGATCTGTGGGAATTGAGGAAGTACCAACCACTCAAAGCTCCCAATTCAGATAAAGTCATGAAGCCACTGGCCTCAAAACAGCCACAGAAGCATGTGGATCTCCATGAACGGCCAGACAAAGGCCAGACAAATATCAAGCTTTGGCCCTAAAATCATTGTACTACTCACTTTGTTGGGCCTCAGCAATATCTATTGTAAACCATAGCCCACCAAACTTTTGGGAATAAAAAGGAGAAAAAGCAGCCTAATTTGAATTGATTTTTTGAGCATCCATATAAAAGCACGACTGGATGATCCAAGAGGCCATATTTGCAGCTAGTTTTCTAATATGTCGGGAAAAAAGAAATTGCCCATTATCTCTGTGGGCTTTATGAGAAAAGCTTTGGCATACAGGATACATTGAACATTTCTGAAATGATCAGAGTTAAAGTTGCAGGGCTGCAGCCCCCACATTAACCTGGACACTTTGCTTTGCATCACTTGGAGTCATTAAAAATGATAACCAGGAAGAAGAAAAAGGAAATATTGCTGTACCTCAATCAAGAGGAAATGGTGACCTCAACCTTCATCGTACAAGTATTGCCAGGAAGAAAAAGCAAAATCCCTTCAAGGATTCAAAAGGGAAAATGCCAAAAAGATGCAACTGCTTCATGCTGAGCAGCATGTGCAGGAGCTGGATCTCTATTAAATCCTATGTTAAGATCTTTGGCCACTGGAGTAGGAGGATGCTGCATAGAAGCTGGCCAAATTGCTGAGCTCCTGATAGAAGAGGTTCCACTCAAGTACTCAGTCTAACATTTTTCTCCATCATTAGTTTTCAATAAGTTAAATATCATCTACAATCCTATGGCTCAAACACATTGTTGAATTATCCGGCTTTGCAACCTTCTTACCCTCTCCGGAGACTTGGTGCGACACCACAATGGAGTAGGTGTATCTCACCGATGTTCTTCTGGAGGGAAGAGGCTATCAATAGTGAAAACGGATGCTAGGCAACATAAATGGGACACAATGTAGTGCATGGACATTCGCCGTTCAGAACTCATAGGTTCTTTTCTCTAGAGTGTCACACATTATGGAAGCTCTGTGTTTGCGGTGACACTGGTTTTGAAATCTCCAATTTTTCTCTACAATTAACTGAAATTTAATTTTCTGAATACAGCCAAAGGGTTTGTGAGTCAGAAACCCAAGAGCTGCTAGCTTGTTGCGTGAACTCTGATTGGCTGGGGCTGTGTTGGTCAAGAATAGTATATGGGGGAGGTTGACTCTCTCCAGGGATTATCACCTTGAGTTCAATCCTTTAGGTGGAGTATTGTCTTCGGCTCCTTCCTCTGCCTTTAGGAAGCCTGTGTAGAGTGTGGGATCCATATTTTGGGAACACTGTATGTATAGATAACTGTACAGTGACTAATGCCTGACTTAGAATTTAGTTGTCAGGATACTCCATTGCAGCATCACTATAGGGACATAGTAACACTAATTTTCTGCATGTCCCACTTTTAAATACACTGCATCATACTGTGTGGGCCACAAGCCTTACATAGGGCTGACTTACTAACATTTAAAGGGGAGGTTTTACCTGTTTTAATGGATTATTTATAACAAGTTGCACAGGAGGTTTTACACTAAAGCAGTTAGGCTACAATTGTAGGCTTGAAGCCATGTTTTCTTTTGTCACACTAGTGAATGGCACAAAAAGTGCTGCAGTCTACAAGTGACATTTGGGTTTTCAATGTCATGGGTGTATTTCCACACTATGTATTATGACTTTATGGAAAACTTAGATTAGCTAATCAAAGATAAGCCAGTTACCACATGTTTTAGAGATCAGAGCACACACACGGTGCACAGGACAACAGCACCCCAGGGTTGTATGACGTTACTATGCATAGTAATACCACGCATGCCATTACAAAGCGGGTATTACTACGCTTATACCCTTACAATGACCTACCATTACAACGCATTCTTTTACCACGCATGCTATTACCACGCATGCCATTACAAAGCAAAGGCATGCTTGGTAAAGGCATACACTTGTTAAAAGTGTGTAAGGTAAGTAACACTACCCTGCCCTACCCTAAACCCTAAATCACTACCCCTGCACGACCACCCCGGGCCCCAGCCCTTGCTATACCCTAAACCCTAAATCACTACCCCTGCACGACCCCGACCCCAATCCTTTCCCTAACCTAAATCACTACCCCTTCATGACCCCCCGACCCCCAATCCTTTCCCTACACTAAACCCTAGAACACTACCCCTGCACGACCCCCCCAACCCCCAGTCCTCTCCCTACCCTAAACCACTACCCCTGCACGACTCCCCCGACCCCCTTTTACCCTAAAATAGTAACCCTCACCCCAGGCTCAAGCCCCCTTACCTCTCTCTCCTCATGGTTCCTTTCTCTCTTAGTGGTTCCTCGTTCCTGCAGTCATCTGAGGGGCGGTGCACGTTGTTGTGAGGAAGCGGAAGAGCCTCTGTTTCCTCACAACGACGTGGATCACCTATATTTTTTACAACGTATGTGCTTTTACCATACATACCTTTACAACGAAATTCGTTGGAAAGGCATGCGTGCTAAAAGCACATGCGTTATAAAAATATGCATAGTAAAGACTATGCGTTGTTACAACGCATGCGTGGTAATGCTTGCGTTGTAATGGCATGCGGGGTAACAGCCGCAATGTAATTGCTGTTCCCTGCACTCCACTGTGTAGTGTTAAAAAAACAGCAATAAAATCCAGCAAAAAAATGGGGGTGACCACGCAAAGAGGAGCATTTTCTCGCAATTACCTGACCCTACTGGGCATTGTACATTCAACTAATACATTTTAGCAGGAAAACCAAAAGTAAAGATTGCCCCAGAATTGCTATGCAGTATTTTGCATCATATTTTCAGGTGAATTAACAAGTAAAATCCAATCATATTGGCTATAATAATTGAAGTCTACCACTCAGTAAAGATTGCCCCAGAATTGCTATGCAGTATTTTGCATCATATTTTCAGGTGAATTAACAAGTAAAATCCAATCATATTGGCTATAATAATTGAAGTCTAGCACTCAGATAATTAAGCCGTTTTGCATTGAGGAAGCTCTTGTCAGAAGGGACATCCATTCCCCAGCATTCCCTGTGAAGTACATCAGGGGCCAGTGTTCATTGTTTTCTCTTGCCATGGGACATAATGCACTTGCAATAAGGAAGAAAGAATATCTGTTAGGTTTGTGATAGGGTACCCGTCCTCCAAACTCTAACGCAGACCCTAAGTCCAAATAAATTTAACCTGACAATAGTGTTGATATCATTTGTACACTGATTGGGCTTGCTAAGTAAAAGTAGATGTTAGTTTATGAAAGACCTTAACAAGCATTGCCTCTGTCCAAGTCCTGAAGTAAGACAGAACTAATTGATATCCGAGACTGGTCTGTCACTGCCTAACAAGCAAATCTTCAAAGTTTGTTCCTGTGCTGCCAGTAACCAAAACATTTGAAAGAAACAATCCTCCTAAAGGGACGCTGTTCGATTGACATCAGGTATTCTGTTTATGTTCTTTGGAGCTTTACTCACAGTTGATATACAAAGTGCACTGCCTAATTTGTCCTGTTGGTTGCAGATGGTGCGCGCTATCTTTCATTTTTGAGAATCTGGAAAAAATTTTAATCAACAGACTATGACTCAGAGCAAGAGAGATGAAGGCAGAAATGAGAGAAAGAAGGAGGAAGAGAAATGTAGGAAAACAGAAGCAAAAAGCGAGAAAGCAACAATGAAATAAACCTGCAAGAGTGAGACAGAGACAGGAAGAGAAGGGTAGTGGATGAATGAGCCATTATTAGAAGTAAGACCAGCGGCCTTGGGAGTCGATTGCCCTGGCTTTCAGCAGTCCTAGCAGCTAGCTCCCAAGTAAAAAACTTTGGTCCCCAAAACTTTCTTTTTACAAAGTAAACACTGACAATGAGGTAGATACCGGGTTCTCCGGGCCAGGAAGCCACACATTTCCCTAAACCAGAAACCTCTGTGAATTGGGCAATAAAATAAAAAATATCGGGGGATATTCTAAAGAACGTGCGATAATCATCGCCAAAAAAGGCTAACGCACGTTTTCATATCGCCGTCTATCGTGGGAAAATAACTCCGTGTTAACGTCGTATTCTCAACACGGCGGTAACATGCGATAGTCTCCCAAGAAAGCGTCAAATGTCCGCAATAACATTACCAGGACGGCAATAAAAATCCAAACCCGAAAAAAGTCGCGATGGGCCCAACCGCAATACAAAAATCAGCGATAAGCAGCGCCAGGCCTGCAATTCATACACGTCAGGCGGGAAAAATCACTACAAAAGCAGAACAAAAAACCACAAACAAAAACAAAACAACTGCGAAGCACAATGGAAGTAGTCGAAGCAGGAACAGAGGACGAGCAGAACTCCACAAGCCCCCCGGAGGACCTGGCCGGGACATCGGGGTCAGGGAAGGGCAAGGACAGGAAGAAGAGGAAGACGCGGTTCAGTCCGCAGGAAAACAGGATCCTGATAACGGAGGTGATGAAATACCATCAACAACTGTTTGTCACCTCCAATGTGTCATTGGTGACAACAAAGGGAATATGGCAGTCCATCGTGGCCAAGGTGAATGCAATCGGAGTGCTGAGGAGGACAATGGAAGAGGTCAAGAGGCGCTGGAATGATGTGAAGCGCAAAACCAAGCAGAAACTCGGCAACAACCAGAAGGCAGCAATGCAGACTGGAGGTGGGAGTCCAGCGCCACAGGAGGAGCTGGACGAGATGGAGGAAATGGTGTCCACAGTCATCAGTGTGGAGACGGTGGTAGGAGTTGGGGGACCGGACACTGCTCAACATGACCTGACACAACAGCAACAGGGTGAGTAACGACCAGGGACTGGGGGGACAGGGGGAGATGGGCACAATGTCACACATGCACAATTAAGTATAGCACAGTGCACGCCCACAATGACTCTGGATCATGTCCCTGATCCCCTTGGCACACTGCAGCACACCTAGAAACAGCAAGTAGGCCCCCGTCGACTATGTGCCCAGAGGGGGCCCTCCCCACACATCACTAATCTCACAACAAACCCATGCACAAGTACAAACACACATCCGTGATGTTGTCGAAATGTCCACTGTCCTGCATCAAATAGGCAGCTCCTCCCAAACAGTCACAATGTACATTGTCATGCAGTTTGTATGTAAACCTGTACAATACGTCAACATACATGTGAAAACAATGTTAAACTGCATCTCCCCTTTACATTGCAGAGGGTGAATCAACACCTCCTGCAGAGCAGACGGTACACCTCTTCACTGATGATGAAGAGGACCTCCCCTCCATCGACACCGACGCCCTCCAACGGCTCATGGACAGCTTCGGCACCCCACCTCCAGGAGCAGGGCAGCCCAGCTGCATCGAGGAAACCCCACCCCCTGCACAGACTACACAGCAGGAAGCGCCCACCACCACGGCTGTCTCCCAGGACCCCCACAAACAACACATGGCCTTCCAACGCCGTGTGTTAGGGTGCCAGGAGAAGATGGCTGATCAGGTGCGGGTGGGGTTTGACCTCATGGCAGCCAAACTCGATGCCATACGTGGGTATCTAAGTTACATCAGGGACCACTTACAGTCCTTAACGGACACCCACAGTCCGCTCCATGCTCTCCAACGAACCATGGATGACATCGCTGGAGTCCTGACTCAGAGACAAGGACAACTGTCTAGTCAGAGTGGCTCCAGCAGTGTCATCCGGGAGTTGGTACACATGCAGAGGACCATGGAGAACATGGAGCGGGTGCAGGCGGAAAGAATGGCTGCCACGGCTGCACACCAGCGTGATGTAGCTGGGATCTACCATGCCCTGCAGATCCTCATCATGGCATTGCTGCCACAAGGCCTGGCGCAGATGAATGCTGCTGCTGCTTCGACATCCACATCTCCGCCCCCTGATGTGTCAGTGCCTCACAGTGTGGCAGCCAATCCACCTCCGGCCCCTGATATGTCAGTGCCACACAGTGCGGCAGCCAATCCACCTCCGGCCCCTGATGTGTCAGTGCCACACAGTGCTGCAGAGAATACACCACCACCCACATGTGAGGCACATGAGACATCAGAGGACGAAGATGCGGATGAATCTGCCTTACTGGTAGTAAGGAAGCGGTAGCATTCTTCTCCGCCACATGGCCTGTTTCTGCTTGGTACTGCCCTCTGCATCATCACCTTCCACTGTCCCCCGATGCACTCTGCAACACTCACCTTGGACCTCGACATGGACTGCCATATTCTGTTTGGTCACCAATGACACAGCTATAAGACTGCGGACTGAACTCTTCCTCTTCCAATGTACTTGTCATTCCCTAAAGGACTCTGGCTGGCCCTCCACGGGCCAACAATGTAAAGTGGGGTTTGCATGGCCCTGTACTGCTCCAGCTTCAACACTCCACTGAATGTGCATTAAACAATCAAATTCACACAGATGTGTCATGTCTATGATCATTCAAGTATGGAAGTATGGATGAATGTAGGGTCAGTGATTCCCCCATACGTCCATGTTGCACATGTTGTGGGACTTGAGTCACAGGGTGCAACATTACCGATTATGGACCGGGTGGCGCCGACACCTCATCAGAGATACACGCATTAGTTACCTTCTTGTCCAGCCCAGACCGGAACCACGCCCAGAGTGCCGGGGTCATCGTTCACACCCCTACGCTGGACTGGCATACGCCAGGCCAGCCCACTCCGCTTACGCTTACAGGGGGGACGACAACGCTACATGTCCCAGGTCTTCCCTGTAGTGATCTGCTGATCACAGGTCTAGTTGTCAGCATGCCACAGCCACTCCCTGAGGGCTGGTTCACACCCACACCACACCCATCCAGCACAGGCGTCACAGGACATGTGACCCTGCCAATAAAAGGGGCCGGGCGCACGTGTCCGAGGCCATTTCCACTATCTAGCTGAGTGTGTCCGTGTGGTCATTATTTATGCATGAGGGCCTAGGGCCCTACCACATCACATTCTCCACTGCCGGAGGTGACATGATGGCGTCCGCACCACGAGACTCAATCATAAAGGGCCCATGACTTGAGGTGCACAGAGTTGGTGGCATCCGAGGCACTTTGGCCGGCACGGGCCTATTGCCATGGGACGGTGCCTTGAGGTGCACAGAGTTGGTGGCATCCGAGGCACTTTGGCCGGCACGGGCCTACCTCCACGTGGCGATGACTTGCGGTGCACTGAGTTAGTGGCACCAGAGCTGAGCGGGTGTGCAGCCTGCGATGATGCGTAGGCCTCGATACGCCATCCTGCCAATCAAGATTCGATTTGAATTGTGATCCCAGCTGGACCGCAGTGTATGCCGAGGGCAGCAGGCTGCACAGACATGACTCCACGGCGCGGTGCTGCAGGGTGCGCTGCGGGCCTGTGGCGCGGAATCCAGCGATCGGCTGAGGAGGTTGCACCGGCACGTGGTGGGCCCTCTTGGAGACACGCCGGTGGCAACATGTGAGCATTGAGGCCTGGGTGCGCAGGGGCGGGCACTCATCGCTAGTTGGTGGACTGGTCTGGGGACCAGGGCTAGGGTGCAGCAGGCGCACATGATCGCGTAGGCACCACCGGTCACGGCGGTACCCTCGTGGCTGGGTGGGGGGAGTGAAGGTGCAGGGGTATCAAGCTGAGACAAACCGTGATGCTTACAGGTATGAGTAATCCTGCATCATGAGACCGTAACAGAAGTTAGTGTGACCGTAACCTTCCTTTTCTTTCCTACGAAGGTTACGACCACACGTACTTTTGTTACCGTCTTTATGTGCAGGATTTGTCTTTCCTGTGAGCATTCCGGTTTGTCCAAGTGCTATACACTGTACCAGATTAGGTTTGTGACTATACGGACGCTTGACCATTGTCACCATTTGTCCAACAGGTTTCTGGATACTGACTTCCGGAGTATGGAATGGTATTGGGGAGTTCCCGAAGCATATGCAGTTACATGAATCCACACGTTGCCCTGATGAAGTTCCCCGTTGGGCGTTGGCTGTGCTTTTCGTATTGTTTATTGGTGTATTTGTAATAAAGGACTATTTTTACACTACTGTTGACTACTGGACTTCATGGCCGTGCGCACCCCCATTTCAGTTACTACAGTATTGGATCTGGGGCACAGTGGCGTCTGGCAACGGCTGGCGTTGGGGTTGGTTGCGCAGGAACACTACGAATTGGAACTATCGTGTTGTGCGGATACTGGGGCCCATCGTTGCTATTGTGGACATGCATCCATGACATGGGTGAGGAAGTTTGATAGGACTGGCCGTGAGACTCCTCCGACTCTGGCAGTTGTTGTTTGGGAGGTACCAGGGGCCAACAGGTGCACCACAGCCAGCAGCTTTGTCTGCGGAGGGATGTTGGTTGTCCGCTGTGTTGGTACAGTCAGCCTGTGGCAATGTGGGTCAGGATGCGGAGGATGGTTGTCCTTTTGTGCCTGTAGTGGGCAATGACTTCCTCTGGCGTTGAGTCTCTGAGGCTGGTGCATTTTGGGAACATCCGCTGTCCTGTTCTGCGCTGCCTCTGTGGTAGTGGGGGGCGGGATCCGGGGGGGTGGCTGAGGGTGGTGGCGGTGGGTGTTGTGGCCCTCTCGGGTCTCCGAGCTGCACCATCAGTGTCTCCATGACATGTGTTGGTCTTCAGGTCTGGCTCTGGGCTGGGCTCCCTTTCATACTGCAGGTATTCGTCCTGCTTAACACCAGTAAAACGATACAAAAGGGGATGATGGACGGAACGTTTGAGCCAATCAAACACTCACCCCCAGTCAACTGATCTGGGTTTAATCCATCATCATTCTTTAGCTTACTCCACCACCCCAGTTCAGACATGGCCATATGCAAATCAGTCTGACCCTGTGCCTCATGGGAACAGTCCAGCCCGAACTGCCAAGCCATGTCTTCCCTGGACCGGAAACAAGCATCCTAGGACCGGTTTCTGACATTCCAGCCGTCATCAGCCAGGCTTGCTTGAATCCAGTGGCAAAGTGAGCAAGGGACCCACGTCTGGGCATACCCCCGCCAACTTAGGGTGAACAAAGCGATACAAAAGGGGATGATGGACGGAACGTTTGAGCCAATCAAACACTCACCCCCAGTCAACTGATCTGGGTTTAATCCATCATCATTCCTTAGCTCACTCCACCACCCCAGTTCAGACATGGCCATATGCAAATCAGTCTGACCCTGTGCCTCATGGGAACAGTCCAGCCCGAACTGCCAAGCCATGTCTTCCCTGGACCGGAAACAAGCACCCTAGGACCGGTTTCTGGCATTCCAGCCGTCATCAGCCAGGCTTGCTTGAATCCAGTGGCAAAGTGAGCAAGGGACCCACGTCTGGGCATACCCCCGCCAACTTAGGGCGAACAAAGCGATACAAAAGGGGATGATGGACGGAACGTTTGAGCCAATCAAACACTCACCCCCAGTCAACTGATCTGGGTTTAATCCATCATCATTCTTTAGCTCACTCCACCACCCCAGTTCAGACATGGCCATATGCAAATCAGTCTGACCCTGTGCCTCATGGGAACAGTCCAGCCCGAACTGCCAAGCCATGTCTTCCCTGGACCGGAAACAAGCATCCTAGGACCGGTTTCTGGCATTCCAGCCGTCATCAGCCAGGCTTGCTTGAATCCAGTGGCAAAGTGAGCAAGGGACCCACGTCTGGGCATACCCCCGCCAACTTAGGGCGAACAAAGCGATACAAAAGGGGATGATGGACGGAACGTTTGAGCCAATCAAACACTCACCCCCAGTCAACTGATCTGGGTTTAATCCATCATCATTCTTTAGCTCACTCCACCACCCCAGTTCAGACATGGCCATATGCAAATCAGTCTGACCCTGTGCCTCATGGGAACAGTCCAGCCCGAACTGCCAAGCCATGTCTTCCCTGGACCGGAAACAAGCATCCTAGGACCGGTTTCTGGCATTCCAGCCGTCATCAGCCAGGCTTGCTTGAATCCAGTGGCAAAGTGAGCAAGGGACCCACGTCTGGGCATACCCCCGCCAACTTAGGGCGAACAAAGCGACACAAAAGGGGATGATGGACGGAACGTTTGAGCCAATCAAACACTCACCCCCAGTCAACTGATCTGGGTTTAATCCATCATCATTCTTTAGCTCACTCCACCACCCCAGTTCAGACATGGTCATATGCAAATCAGTCTGACCCTGTGCCTCATGGGAACAGTCCAGCCCGAACTGCCAAGCCATGTCTTCCCTGGACCGGAAACAAGCATCCTAGGACTGGTTTCTGGCATTCCAGCCGTCATCAGCCAGGCTTGCTTGAATCCAGTGGCAAAGTGAGCAAGGGACCCACGTCTGGGCATACCCTCGCCAACTTAGGGCGAACAAAGCGATACAAAAGGGGATGATGGACGGAACGTTTGAGCCAATCAAACACTCACCCCCAGTCAACTGATCTGGGTTTAATCCATCATCATTCATTAGCTCACTCCACCACCCCAGTTCAGACATGGCCATATGCAAATCAGTCTGACCCTGTGCCTCATGGGAACAGTCCAGCCCGAGCTGCCAAGCCATGTCTTCCCTGGACCGGAAACAAGCATCCTAGGACCGGTTTCTGGCATTCCAGCCGTCATCAGCCAGGCTTGCTTGAATCCAGTGGCAAAGTGAGCAAGGGAGCCACGTCTGGGCATACCCCCGCCAACTTAGGGCGAACAAAGCGATACAAAAGGGGATGATGGACGGAACGTTTGAGCCAATCAAACACTCACCCCCAGTCAACTGATCTGGGTTTAATCCATCATCATTCTTTAGCTCACTCCACCACCCCAGTTCAGACATGGCCATATGCAAATCAGTCTGACCCTGTGCCTCATGGGAACAGTCCAGCCCGAACTGCCAAGCCATGTCTTCCCTGGACCGGAAACAAGCATCCTAGGACCGGTTTCTGGCATTCCAGCCGTCATCAGCCAGGCTTGCTTGAATCCAGTGGCAAAGTGAGCAAGGGAGCCACGTCTGGGCATACCCCCGCCAACTTAGGGCGAACAAAGCGATACAAAAGGGGATGATGGACGGAACGTTTGAGCCAATCAAACACTCACCCCCAGTCAACTGATCTGGGTTTAATCCATCATCATTCTTTAGCTCACTCCACCACCCCAGTTCAGACATGGCCATACGCAAATCAGTCTGACCCTGTGCCTCATGGGAACAGTCCAGCCCGAACTGCCAAGCCATGTCTTCCCTGGACCGGAAACAAGCATCCTAGGACCGGTTTCTGGCATTCCAGCCGTCATCAGCCAGGCTTGCTTGAATCCAGTGGCAAAGTGAGCAAGGGACCCACGTCTGGGCATGCCCCCGCCAACTTAGGGCGAACAAAGCGATACAAAAGGGGATGATGGACGGAACGTTTGAGCCAATCAAACACTCACCCCCAGTCAACTGATCTGGGTTTAATCCATCATCATTCTTTAGCTCACTCCACCACCCCAGTTCAGACATGGCCATATGCAAATCAGTCTGACCCTGTGCCTCATGGGAACAGTCCAGCCCGAACTGCCAAGCCATGTCTTCCCTAGACCGGAAACAAGCATCCTAGGACCGGTTTCTGGCATTCCAGCCGTCATCAGCCAGGCTTGCTTGAATCCAGTGGCAAAGTGAGCAAGGGAGCCACGTCTGGGCATACCCCGCCAACTTAGGGCGAACAAAGCGATACAAAAGGGGATGATGGACGGAACGTTTGAGCCAATCAAACACTCACCCCAAGTCAACTGATCTGGGTTTAATCCATCATCATTCTTTAGCTCACTCCACCACCCCAGTTCAGACATGGCCATATGCAAATCAGTCTGACCCTGTGCCTCATGGGAACAGTCCAGCCCGAACTGCCAAGCCATGTCTTCCCTGGACCGGAAACAAGCATCCTAGGACCGGTTTCTGGCATTCCAGCCGTCATCAGCCAGGCTTGCTTGAATCCAGTGGCAAAGTGAGCAAGGGACCCACGTCTGGGCATGCCCCCGCCAACTTAGGGCGAACAAGCGATACAAAAGGGGATGATGGACGGAACGTTTGAGCCAATCAAACACTCACCCCAGTCAACTGATCTGGGTTTAATCCATCATCATTCTTTAGCTCACTCCACCACCCCAGTTCAGACATGGCCATATGCAAATCAGTCTGACCCTGTGCCTCATGGGAACAGTCCAGCCCGAACTGCCAAGCCATGTCTTCCCTGGACCGGAAAAAGCATCCTAGGACCGGTTTCTGGCATTCCAGCCGTCATCAGCCAGGCTTGCTTGAATCCAGTGGCAAAGTGAGCAAGGGACCCACGTCTGGGCAATCCCCGCCAACTTAGGGCGAACAAAGCGATACAAAGGGGATGATGGACGGAACGTTTGAGCCAATCAAACACTCACCCCCAGTCAACTGATCTGGGTTTAATCCATCATCATTCTTTAGCTCACTCCACCACCCCAGTTCAGACATGGCCATATGCAAATCAGTCTGACCCTGTGCCTCAAAGCGAGCAAGGGACCCACCCCTTTTGTATCGCTTTGGTCGCCCTAAGTTGGCGGGGGTATGCCCAGACGTGGGTCCCTTGCTCACTTTGCCACTGGATTCAAGCAAGCCTGGCTGATGACGGCTGAAATGCCAGAAACCAGTCCTAGGATGCTTGTTTCCGGTCCAAGGAAGACATGGCTTGGCAGTTCGGGCTGGACTGTTCCCATGAGGCACAGGGTCAGACTGATTTGCATATGGCCATGTCTGAACTGGGGTGGTGGAGTGAGCTAAAGAATGATGATGGATTAAACCCAGATCAGTTGACTGGGGGTGAGTGTTTGATTGGCTCAAGCGTTCCGTCCATCATCCCCTTTTGTATCGCTTTGGTCGCCCTAAGTTTGCGGGGTTATGCCCAGACGTGGGTCCCTTGCTCACTTTGCCACTGGATTCAAGCAAGCCTGGCTGATGACGGCTGAAATGCCAGAAACCGTTCCTAGGATGCTTGTTTCCGGTCCAGGGAAGACATGGCTTGGCAGTTCGGGCTGGACTGTTCCCATGAGGCACAGGGTCAGACTGATTTGCATATGGCCATGTCTGAACTGGGGTGATGGAGTGAGCTAAAGAATGATGATGGATTAAACCCAGATCAGTTGACGGGGGTGAGTGTTTGATTGGCTCAAGCGTTCTGTCCATCATCCCCTTTGTATCGCTTTGGTCGCCCTAAGTTGGCGGGGTATGCCCAGACGTGGGTCCCTTGCTCACTTTGCCACTGGATTCAAGCAAGCCTGGCTGATGACGGCTGAAATGCCAGAAACCGGTCCTAGGATGCTTGTTTCCGGTCCAGGGAAGACATGGCTTGGCAGTTCAGGCTGACTATTCCCATGAGGCACAGGGTCAGACTGATTTGCATATGGCCATGTCTGAACTGGGGTGGTGGAGTGAGCTAAAGAATGATGATGGATTAAACCCAGATCAGTTGACTGGGGGTGAGTGTTTGATTGGCTCAAGCGTTCCGTCCATCATCCCCTTTGTATCGCTTTGGTCGCCCTAAGTTGGCGGGGTATGCCCAGACGTGGGTCCCTTGCTCACTTTGCCACTGGATTCAAGCAAGCCTGGCTGATGACGGCTGAAATGCCAGAAACCGGTCCTAGGATGCTTGTTTCCGGTCCAGGGAAGACATGGCTTGGCAGTTCGGCTGGACTGTTCCCATGAGGCACAGGGTCAGACTGATTTGCATATGGCCATGTCTGAACTGGGGTGGTGGAGTGAGCTAAAGAATGATGATGGATTAAACCCAGATCAGTTGACTGGGGGTGAGTGTTTTATTGGCTCAAGCGTTCCGTCCATCATCCCCTTTTGTATCGCTAACACCAGTAAAAGGCAGGTGTTAAATCCCTGCTGCTAACGTGCCTTATCGCCTGTTTTTGGGTCGCATTGCAGAGCTGGCTGGTCGTTGAGAATATCGCGAAGTGGTGTTTTCGTGTGTTTTTGCATGGGAACGCCTACTCTGCATATCATTAGCGTTAGTTGTCTCTCTCATCCGTGGCGATGTTTTTTGTGGCAGCTGTCGCTGGAAAACTGGCGATATGGGCAGTTTGCACCAGCTTGAGAATGGGGCGATAATTCTTTTGCCACTTTTGCTGCGCTAAAGTGCCGATAACTCTGCGATAAGTCCTTGAGAATATGCCCCATCAAGTGTTAGTTGATAGCAAAGTTGAGGTTCTATTATGCTTTCCTATGACTTAGAACTGTCAACCTTTTCACCTTTGCTCAAGTTTTTTCTTTGAAACCCGCCACAGCTACACTTGTTTTTCAATGGCTGAGACATATGAAGTGGAACACTTTAGCATCTTTGCAATTAACCTCATGCAAAATGCACATGTCTAGAATCTGTACTTGAATAACAAGGTCAAAGCTAAAATTACTACCCTTCGGTGATTACCATTTCTAAAGGTAATATTTATACAAATAGGATCTACTTTTACAGCTCTTAAGATATGGAACCTAAAATGTGAAACGTAATTAAAGTAGTGCAATATTTTACATGCTTTGCTTATAATATTTATAAATGCCGTATACATCTCTGTCATCTCCGCAAAACATATTGTCACCCAGACTCTAGCAGGCTGTGGGGTCAATAGGCTTGTGAAAATGTTGTTCTCTGAGAAAGACTACCTATTGCCACTGAATAGCGTAGAGTCGTAGAGTGGCATATAGTGGAGTGGGGTAGACTGGAATAGCAAATAGTGGAGTGGGGTAGAGTGGAGTAGCGAACAGTGGAGTAGCATACAGTGGAAAACCGTACAGTGGCGTGATATTGAGTGTCGTGTTATACAGTGGAATAGCATACAGTGGAGTGGCATACAGTGCAGTGGCATAGAGTGGAATAGTGTAGAGTGGAGCAAAGTATAGTGGAGTGGTGTACAATAGAGTGGGATAGATATCGCATACCGGAGATCCATACAGTGGAATAGCGTACAGTGGATAGATGTAGAGTGGAGAAGTGTAGTGTGGAGTGGCGTAGAGTAGAATAGCGTAGAGAGGAGTGTTGTACAGTTGAGTGGCATAGAGTGGAATAGCATTGGGTCAAGTACCGTAGAGTGTAGTGGCGCACAGTGTAGCGGTGTAGACTGGCATGTGGTACAGTGGAGTAGGGTAGAGTGGAATGGCATATAGTGGAGTGGCATAGAGTGGAGTTGTATACAGTGGAATTGCATAGAATGGAGTGGAGTACAGTGGAGTGGCGTACAGTGGAGTGGCGTACAGTGGAATAGCATGCAGTGGAGTGGCATAGAGTGGATTGGTATACAGTGGAGTGGCGTAGAGTGGAGTAGCGGACAGTGGATGGCATACAGTGGAATAGCTTAGAGAGACGTGGGGTAGAGTGGAGTGGGGTACAGTGGTATATCATAGAGTGCAGTGGCATACAGTAGAATGGAGTAGAGTGGAATAGCGTAGAGTGCAGTCGTGTACAGTAAAGTGGTAGTGGACTGGTGTATAGTAAAATGGCCTAGATTGGAGTGGTGTACAGCAGACTGGGGTAGAGTGGAATAGCATACAGTGGAGTAGTATAGAGTGTAGCTGCATACAGTGCAATAGCATAGAGTAGAGTGGCATACAGTTGAGTGGCATACAGTGGAATAGCTTACAGTGGAGTGGCATAGAGTGTAGTGGTGTACAGTGGAATAGTGTAGAGGGGAGTGGCGTACATTGGAGTGTCATAGAGTGGAGTGGCTTAGAGTAGAAAAGTGTACAGTGTAGTAGCGTAGAATGGAGTGGCATACAGTGGAGTGGTGAAGAGTAAAGCAGTGTACAGGGTAGTGGCATGCAGTGGAATAGGGTAGAGTAGAGTGGCATATAGTGGTGTGGCATACGGTGGAATAGAATAGAGTGGAGTGACATACAGTCGAGTAACAAAGAGTGGAATAGCATAAAGAACGGAGTAGCATACAGTGTTGTCTTGTAGACTGGCGCAGCATACAGTGGAGTGGTGCAGAGTGGAGTAGTGTTGTCTGGAGTTGTTGATGGCTGTACTTGAAATTTGTTAGGAACGTACAATATGGTGTGCAGATTAACGCAAGACATCGAGTGCTAATTGGTAGGGAAATGTATTTAAATTTTTCTATATATTTTATAAAGGTTTACAGAGTACCGCATTAGTACCCAGGTAGTACCACATTTTTTAAGAAATGTCAATTTTTTAAAATTATTTGTAATTTACGCTGTACTTTCTTGGAATTCCCATTCACTATGTACACTTTTTTATAAAGGCTTAAATATGTATACAAACTAAAAAATACACTGTAGTGCATTACATGTGTGAATTATAGTAAATGACAGTGTTTTTAATTATTTTACATTTTTTTTTAAATGTTTAAGTACTTGGTTACCGCCTTGGTAGTTCTTGGTAGGCAATTTTTTTTAAATATATAAAAACTATATAATTTTCCGACCTATTACCACTTTAATTGAATGGTACTAGGTAGGGGAAAAATACCAAATCTAATACTTGCCTATATCTAAGCCCTCAACCCAGAATACAGGGAAAGTGGCCTTAAGACATGGCTGTCTTTAACTTTTGTAAAGGCAGTCATTAGCCAATGACATAATGGCTTGTCATCGCCATGTGCTGTTATAGTTTGTAACATATATCACTAAGTTTAAATGCCTTGCAATTTAAAAAAATATTTACCGTACTTACTTCTACTACCCAAACCGATCATCTGCACACCATAATGTATAATCCTACCAAATTTCATGGAAATGTGTTGAGCTGTTTGGACGCCACACATGAATACAAGTCTATAGAAAATGCATTAGTGCCAAAATGCCCCCTTGATGAATCTCCACAAAACATTCCATAGTCTACCATTGTAGAAAAAGGAAATGTCTCACAAGCTTTGTGGAGAGTTGTCAAACGGGCGCAAAGTTATTAGCTAACAAAAATCCTAGGAACTCCTATCTCTGGGAATCCTTACCATAACGAAAGTATATATTACCTACTGGTGGTCACCAGTTGGTAGTTATAGTTAGGACAATGTTTCCATAGAAAAAGCGTTTTTTTTACTTGCCTATATCTATAGCGCCATTTGGCAAATCATCACTCAATTTTCAAAAAAAGTGTGCCTGCGATTCTTGTTGCGCATGGAAAGTTTCGGGGTGATCCGTCAAGCGGGGTCAAGAAAGCACATAGGAGCTTTGAACACGACTACAGCCTGAACTGCTGGATGGAATTATGCAAAATTTGGCAGGAAGGTAGATTTTGGTTTGCGAATCACGCTTTCAGTTATCTGGTGTAAATTCGTTCAGTAGTTGTTGAGAAATTTGAGGAAAGAAAATAAGGATATCTGTGGCCCTGACGACTTCACGAATAATAATAACGAGCTCATGCAGGAAAATGCAGAGCTCTGATTGACTACAACAACTTCAACTAGGAACTGTTGGCAGCCACCTGAGGACTCAGCTTCAGCAGAATCCCACAGAAATATGGCAAAAAAAGAAAAAGGGGCAGGGTAGTAATACCCTGACACCCAAGCCTTGGTTTTGGGGTCCCCCTGGGACCCTGCCACGGCATAAAAACATTTCTTTAAAAAAACAAGTGCGGTGCAAGCACTTGTTTTAATTGTCCAAGGGCTAAAACGTTCCCTCGGGACCACCACTTCCCCATGGCTTCAAATTAAATGTGTGGGGGGCCTCACCAGACTCCCCTGAGTCCCGGATATCACCACCTCCCCAGGGCTTTAAACAGAATGCCCCGTGGACCACCACCTAGCCAGGGCTATCTTTATTAAATCCTTAACTTAATTATGGAGTAGGGGGCCGTGCAGACCCCCGCAACCCAGGGACCACTACCTCCACCTTTTTTTAAAAGAAGGATTGGGGCGCTCAACCCACCTCTAGGGTCGTTCTTAGCCCTGGGGAGGTGGTGGTCATGCAGCCCCTCTCCTGGAGCCATACATGGCCCCGGGGACCGCCACCCTGCTATGTCCCAGGGTACCTGCTTCCAGGACATAGATGTTTGCTTTAGCTTGCAAAAGCAAACACTCTGGTTCCAGTGGACAGGACCTGTCAAAGTGCTCCTGCCCGCTAGAAGTGTCTGTTTCCCTGCCCGCTGTCATGCGGGCACAGAAACTGATGAAAGGATTGCTCTTACAAACGGGCAGAGGAGGAGGCAGCCATGCTGGTAAGGGCCTTCTTTTTTAATTTTTAATTAATTTGGGAGGGGGGGGGAAGCGGAGATCCACTGAGTTGTTTTTCAAACTCTGTGGAACTCTGCATAGAGGCACTACGCCAGCTCCGCCCATCCTGAGAAATGAGCAGAAAGATGTAAAATAAAGGACAGAAACAAGCGGCAAGAGACAAACTAGTGATCACAAATGAGCAGAAAGAGGCAAAATAAACATCAGAAACGAGCAGCAAGAGGCAAAATAAAGGTCAGAAACGACCGTAGAAAGAGCAACATAGAGATCAGAAACGAGCAGAAAGAGGCATAACTAAAGGTCCGAAACAAGCAAAAAGAGACAAAATAAAGGTCAGAAATTAGCAGAAAGAGGACAAATAGAGATCACAAACGAGCAGAGACAGGCAAAATAAAGGTCAGAAAATAGCAGAAAGAGGCAAAATAAAGGTTACAAAGGAGCAGAAAGAGGCAAAATATAGATCAGTAATGGGCAGAAAGAGGCAAATTAAAAGTCAGAACCGAGAAGAAAGAGGCAAGAGAAAGAAACGAGCAGATAGAGACAAAATAAATGTCAATAACAAGAAGAAAGAGGTAAAATACAGATCAGAAATGAGCAGAAAGAGGAAAAATACAGATCAGAAATGAGCAGAAAGAGGAAAAATCGGTCAGTAACTAGCAGAAAGAGGCAGAATAAAGCTCAAAACGAGCAGAAAGAGGAAAATAAAGGTGAGAAACAAGCAGAAAGAGGCAAAATAAAGGTGAGAAACGGGTAAAAAAGAGGCAGAATAAAGTTCAGAAATGAGCAAAAAGAGGCAGAATAGAGGTCAGAAACGAGCAAAAAGAAGCAGAACAAAAGTCAGAAACGAGCAGCAAGAGGCAGAATAAAGGTCAGAAACAAGCAGAAAGAGGCAAAATAAAGATCGGAAACAGGCAGAAAGAGGAAAATTAAGGTCAGAAACTAGCAGAAAGAGGCAAAATAAAGGACAGAAATGGGCAGCAAGAGGCAAACTAGTGATCACAAACAAGCAAAAAGAGGAAGTTTAAAGGTCAGAAACAAGCAAAAGGGGCAAAATAGAGATCAGAAATAAGCAGAAAGAGTCAAAATTAAGGTCAGAAACTAGCAGAAAGAGGCAAAATAAAGGACAAAAATGGGCAGCAGGATGCATACTAGTGATCACAAATGAGCAATAAGAGGCAGAATAAAGTTCAGCAATGAACAGAAAGAGGCAAAATAAAGGTCAGAAATTAGCAGAAAGAGGAAGAATAGAGGTCAGAAACAAACAGAAAGAGGCAAAATAAAGGGAATAAATAGGCAAAAAGAGGAAGAATAAAGGTCAGCAACGAGCAGAAAAAGGCAAACTAAAGGTCAGCAATGAGCAGAAAGAGGCAGAATTGAGGTCAGAAACGAGCAGAAAGAGGCAGAATAAAGGTCTGCAATGAGCAGAAAGATGCAAAATAAAGGTGAGAAACAATCAGAAATAGGCAGACTAAAGATCAACAACAAATGTAAAGAGGCAAAATAAAGGTCGTGAAATGAGCAGAAAGAGGCAGAATAAAGGTCAGAAACAAGCAAAAAGAGGCAAAATACAGGTGAGAAACAAAAAGAAAAAGCATAACCAAGGTGAGAAATGAGCAGAACGAGGCAGAATAAAGGTCAGCAATGAGCAGAAATAGGCATAATAATGGTGAGAAACGAGCATAAAGAGACAGAATATAGGTTGGAAATGAGCAGTAAGAGGCAGAGTAAAGGTCAGAAACAAGCAAAAAGAGGCAAAACAGAGATCAGAAACGAGCAGTAGGCTGCAAAATAAAGGTCATAAAAGAGCAGAAAGATGCAAAGTAAAGGACAGAAACGAGCAGCAAGAGACAAACTAGTGATCACAAATGAGCAGAAAGAGGCAAAATAAACATCAGAAACGAGCAGCAAGAGGCAAAATAAAGGTCAGAAACGACTGTAGAAAGAGCAACATAGAGATAAGAAACAAGCAGAAAGAGGCATACCTAAAGGTCCAAAATAAGCAAAAAGAGACACAATAAAAGTCAGAAATGAGCAGAAAGAGGACAAATAGAGATCACAAACGAGCAGAGAGAGGGAAAATAAAGGTCAGAAATTAGCAGAAAGAGGAAAAATAAAGGTCACACAGGAGCAGAATGAGGCAAAATAAAGATCAGAAACGAGCAGAAAGAGGCAAGATAAAGGTCAGAAACGAGCGGATAGAGACAAAATAAATGTCAGAAACAAGAAGAAAGAGGCAAAATAGAGATCAGAAATCCGCAGAAAGAGGAAAAATTCAGATCAGAAATGAGCAGAAAGTGGAAAAATAGGTCAGTAACTTGCAGAAAGAGGCAGAAAAAAGCTCATAAATGAGCAGAAAGAGGCAAAATAAAGGTGAGAATCAAGCAGAAAGAGGCAAAATAAAGGTGAGAAACGGGTAAAAAAAGAGGCAGAATAAAGTTCAGAAATGAGCAAAAAGAGGCAGAATAGAGGTCAGAAACGAGCAGAAAGAAGCAGAACAGAAGTCAGAAACGAGCAGCAAGAGGCAGAATAAAGGTCAGAAACAAGCAGAAAGAGGCAAAATAAAGATTGGAAACAAGCAGAAAGAGGCAAAATTAATGTCAGAAACTAGCAGAAAGAAGCAAAATAAAGGACAGAAATGGGCAGCAAGAGGCAAACTAGTGATCACAAACAAGCAAAAAGAGGAAGTTTAAAGGTCAGAAACAAGCAGAAAGGGGCAAAATAGAGATCGGAAACAAGCAGAAAGAGTCAAAATTAAGGTCAGAAACTAGCAGAAAGAGGCAAAATAAAGGGCAAAAATGGGCAGCAGGATGTATACTAGTGATCACAAACGAGCAATAAGAGGCAGAATAAAGTTCAGCAATGAACAGAAAGAGGCAAAATAAAGGAGGGAAATTAGCAGAAAGAGGCAAAATAAAGGTAATAAATAAGCAGAAAGAGGCAGGCTAAAGGTCAGCAATGAGCAGAAAGAGGCAGAATTGAGGTCAAGAACGAGCAGAAAGAGGCAGAATAAAGTTCAGCAATGAACAGAAAGAGGCAAAATAAAGGTGAGAAATTAGCAGAAAGAGGAAGAATAGAGGTCAGAAACAATCAGAAAGAGGCAGAATAAAGGTAATAAATAGGCAAAAAGAGGAAGAATAAAGGTCAGCAACGGGCAGAAAAAGGTAAACTGAAGGTCAGCAATGAGCAGAAAGAGGCAGAATTAAGGTCAGAAACGAGCAGAAAGAGGCAGAATAAAGGTCTGCAATGAGCAGAAAGATTCAAAATAAAGGTGAGAAAAAAGCAGAAAGAGGGAGAATAAAGGTGAGAAATCAGCGGAAGGAGACAAAATAAAGGTGAGAAACAATCATAAATAGGCAGACTAAAGATCCACAACAAATGTAAAGAGGCAAAATAAAAGTGGTGAAATGAGCAGAAAGAGGCAGAATTGAGGTGAGGAACGAGCAGAAAGAGGCAGAATAAAGTTCAGCAATGAACAGAAAGAGGCAAAATAAAGGTGAGAAATTAGCAGAAAGAGGAAGAATAGAGGTCAGAAACAAGCAGAAAGAGGCAGAATAAAGGTAATAAATAGGCAAAAAGAGGAAGAATAAAGGTCAGCAACGAGCAGAAAGAGGCAAACTAAAGGTCAGCAATGAGCAGAAAGAGGCAGAATTGAGGTCAGAAACGAGCAGAAAGAGGCAGAATAAAGGTCTGCAATGAGCAGAAAGATGCAAAATAAAGGTGAGAAAAAAGCAGAAAGAGGCAGAATAAAGGTGAGAAATCAGCGGAAGGAGACAAAATAAAGGTGAGAAACAATTAGAAATAGGCAGACTAAAGATCAACTACAAGTGTAAAGAGGCAAAATAAAGGTAATGAAATGAGCAGAAAGAGGCAGAAAAAAGGTCAGAAACAAGCAGAAAGAGGCAAAATACAGGTGAGAATCAAAAAGATAAAGCATAACCAAGGTGAGAAATGAGCAGAACGAGGCAGAATAAAGGTCAGCAATGAGCAGAAATAGGCATGATAATGGTGAGAAACGAGCATAAAGAGACAGAATAGAGGTCAGAAATGAGCAGTAAGAGGCAGAATAAAGGTCAGAAACAAGCAAAAAGAGGCAAAACAGAGATCAGAAACAAGCAGAAGGCGGCAAAATAAAGGTCATAAAAGAGCAGAAAGATGCAAAATAAAGGACAGAAACGAGCAGCAAGAGACAAACTAGTGATCACAAATGAGCAGAAGAGGCAAAATAAACATCAGAAACGAGCAGCATTAGGTAAAATAAAGGTCAGAAATGACAGTAGAAAGAGCAAAATAGAGATCAGAAACGAGCAGAAAAAGGCATAACTAAAGGTCAGAAACTAGCAAAAAGAAACAAAATAAAGGTCAGAAATGAGCAGAGAGAGGCAAAAACAGGTCAGAAATTCGCATAAAGAGGCAAAATAAAGGTCACAAAGGAGCAGAAAGAGGCACAATAAAGATCAGATACTAGCAGAAAGAGGCAAAATAAAAGTCAGAACCGAGCAGAAAGAGGCAAGATAAAGGTCAGAAACGAGCAGATAGAGACAAAATAATTGTGAGAAACTAGTAAAAAAGAGGCAGAATAAATGTCAGAAATGAGCAAAAAGAGGCAGAATAGAGGTCAGAAACGAGCAGAAAGAGGCAGAACAGAAGTCAGAAACGAGCAGCAAGAAGCAGAATAAAGGGCAGAAACAAGCAGAAAGAGGCAAAATAGAGATCAGAAACAAGCAGAAAGAAGCAAAATTAAGGTCAGAAGCTAGCAGAAAGAGGCAAAATAAAGGACAGAAATGGGCAACAGGAGGCAAACTACTGACCACAAACGAGCAAAAAGAGGCAGAATAAAGTTCAGCAATGAACAGAAAGAGGCAAAATAAGGGTGAGAAATTAGCAGAAAGAGGCAGAGTAGAGGTCAGAAACAAGCAGAAAGAGGCCGAATAAAGGTAATAAATATGCAAAAAGAGGCAGAATAAAGGTCAGCAACGAACAAAAAGAGGCAAACTAAAGGTCAGCAATGAGTGGAAAGAGGCAGAATTGAGGTCAGATACAAGCAGAAAGAGGCAGAATAAAGGTAATAAATAAGCAAAAAGAGGCAGAATAAAGGTCAGCAATGAGCAGAAAGAGGCAGAATTGAGGTCAGAAACGAGCAGAAAGAGGCAGAATAAAGGTCAGCAATGAGCAGAAAGAGGCAATATAAAGGTGAGAAAAAAGCAGAAAGAGGCAGAATAAAAGTGAGAAATCAGCAGAAAGAGGCAAAATAAAGGGGAGAAACAATCAGAAAGAGGCAGACTAAAGATCAGCAACAAGTGAAAAGTGGCAAAATAAAGGTGGTGAAATGAGCAGAAAGAGGCAGAATAAAGGTCAGAAATAGGCAAAATATAGGTGAGAAACAAAATGGAAAAGCAAAACCAAGGTGAGAAATGAGCAGAAAGAGGCAGAATAAAGGTCAACAGTGAGCAGAAATAGGCATGATAATGGTGAGAAACTAGCATAAAGAGACAGAATAGAGGTCAGAATTGAGCAGTAAGAGGCACAATAAAGGTCAGAAACAAGCAAAAAGAGGCAAAACAGACATCAGAAACGAACAGAAGGCGGCAAAATTAAGGTCAGAAACAAGCAGAAACATGCAAAATAAAGGACAGAAATGAGCAGCAAGAGACAAACTAGTGATCACAAATGAGCAGAAAGAGGCAAAATAAACATCAAAAACAAGCAGCAAGAGGCAAAATAAAGGTCAGAATGGACTGTAGAAAGAACAAAATAGAGACCAGAAACAAGCAGAAAAGGCAAAATAAAGGTCAGAAATGAGCAGAAAGAGGAAAAATAGAAATCAGAAATGAGCAGAGAGAGGCAAAATAAAGGTCTGAAATGAGTAGAAAGAGGCAAAATAAAGGTCACAAAGGAGCAGAAAGGGGCAAAATAAAGATCAGAAACAAGCAGTAAGAGGCAAAATAAAAGTCAGAACCGAGCAGAAAGAGAAAAGATAAAGGTCAGAAACAAGCAGATAGAGGAAAAATAAATGTCAGAAACAAGAAGAAAGAGGCAAAATACAGATCAGAAATGAGCAGACAGAGGAAAAATAAAGGTCAGCAACAAGCAGAAAGAAGCTAAATAAAGGTCAGAAGTGGGCAGAAAATGAGCAGAACCCACTCAGGCACTCATGTACCCACTCATGAACAACTCAGACACTCTCCCAGCCACTCACAGACCCTTTCACACATGCACCCACTCACAGATGAACTCAGACATGTACACCAACTCACAGACACAGTCAGACACTCATGCACCCACTTACAGAATCACTCAGACTCCCTCTCACCCACTCAAAGATCTACTCAGAGACTCATGCAATGACTCACAGACCCTCTCGGAGACTCACACACCCACTCACAGTCCAACTCACACATTCATATACCCACTTACAGCCCCACTCATACACTCTCACACCCACCTACAAACCTACTCAGATACTCATACATATACTGAGAAACTCATGCAATCACTCACATACTCAGCATCAAAGGTTAGTGGTTACAGTTAGTAAATAAAATTAAAAAACCTTACAACTTCACTTAAAATACCAAAGGTTACAGGGACATTATAGTTAGGAAATAGAATTTAAAAAATGTAGAAATTCACTGTAAAAACAAAGGTTACAGGACGTTATAGTTAAGAAATAGAATAAGAAAGACCTTAGAAATTCACTGAAAAAACAAAGGGTACAGGGATGTTATAGTTAGGCTCAGATTTCACTCATACAAAACCAGTGAAGTACAGCAGTCATAGTAACCTGAGCTAACTATAGCCTACACCCCTACAATGCACTGCTTATGACCTCACATATTACATCACTCATGACATGGCCACTGACATTACTGATGACATCACTGATGACTTCTCAAATTATATCACTGATGATATCATCCCCAGAACCACTCATACAACCACTCATACCCCCATATAACCTCTCATATGCCCACTCACACACAACCACTCACATACCCATTCACAGACCCATACAAGTACTATACAACCACTCACTTATCCATAGAGTCACTAACACACCCACTTACTCACTCATAGAGCCTGATCATACAACCAGTCACTCACCCACACAGCCACTCACACAGCCACATATTCACCCATAAAGCTACTGACACACCCAGTTGTTAAACTATACAGACACTCACAAACTGTCACATTCACCCATATAGCCTCTGAACAGAGCCACTCATTTACCCATAGAACCACTCAGTCACACACTGACTATAACATCTCTGTAACCTTTGGTTTTTTTCAGTGTACATATATATATATATATATCAAACAACTCTTCTCAACAAAGGCCTCACTTTCTGCCCGGAGCAACATCATGATTATACTGAGATCAAAATCGATATTTACAAATTCATTAGAAAATTAAAACTGGCAAAAATCTTTGCAAAACATAAAACTCAATTTAGATTACCCAATCAGAGAAGACTGGAAACAGAATTAACAATTGAACAAATATCAGACGTGGTCACATCATATGAACTAATGATGAACTTGGAAGAAACCCAGACAACAACCGGCGAAGTGTTGGACATGCTAGAAATAGATACCTGTGGACACCAAAACACGAACTTAAAAAACAAATCAAAATTCTGTCCCAACCTACCACCTGGGAACAGAATAGACACCTATCATGACCTTGTAATAGCCGATTTGGAGAAACTCAAGAACACAAATCATAACAAAAAAGAAAACTTAACAAAAGGAGAATGTGAGGCCCTTAAAGAACTAATGAACTGTGATACCATCGAAATAAAACTAGTGGATAAAGGGGGCAATATTGTGATAATGGAGAAAACACAATATATCAAAGAAGCCAAAATACAGCTCAATGAGGCAAATAACTACACCAAATTAATGACAAATCCCATTAATGATCTCACTATCAATCTTCAACAAAACATTAAAAAATGGAGAGAACAATGCATCATTAATGATGATGAAGCTGAATTTTTAATGGAAGATAATCCAATAATACCAACTATATACTTTCTACCTAAGGTGCATAAAACGTTGATCAACCCACCGGGAAGACTCATCATATCCAGTTGTGGCTCTCTGTATCAAAATCTATCTGTATACATAGACAGCATTTTAGCACCTATGGTATCCACACTTAACTCATACATTAAAGACACTGGGGACTTTCTGAAACATCTGGCGAATATAAACTGGCACCAGGGCCTATTACTGGTAACCATCGACTTGGTATCACTATACACATCAATACGTCATGAAGTGGGACTGACTGCCTTGAAATACTTCCTTGCACAGCGAAATATCCAATATCTAGAACAATCAGAAGCAATATTGGAAATGACAGAAATCTGCCTACGAAACAACAGCTTCCTGTTTGACAAACAGATGTATCTCCAAACCCGCGGAACCGCAATGGGAGTTTTCTT
Source organism: Calotriton arnoldi (assembly GCA_963921515.1). Classification (NCBI taxonomy): domain Eukaryota; kingdom Metazoa; phylum Chordata; class Amphibia; order Caudata; family Salamandridae; genus Calotriton; species Calotriton arnoldi. The sequence goes on from CAWUFW010007030.1 coordinate 511,098, forward strand.
CTCCCCAAGCTACGCAAATCTCACCATGGGATGGTGGGAGAAGACAATAGCTTGGGGAGAAGGCAACGAGAAATATATAGACAAAGTACATCTCTGGCTACGATTCATTGATGATTTGTTTATTATTTGGAACGGCACTAGAATTGAATTTGGTGAGTACTTCTCCATTCTAAACCAGAACAAGATCAGACTCTCATTCACCCATAACATCAATGACAAAGAGATACAATTTCTGGATCTCACTGTGTATGTTGAAGATGGTCAGATTAAAACAACAACATACACCAAACCAACAGCTACCAACAGCATCCTACATGGAACAAGTTTCCATCCATGTGCTCTAAAAAGAGTATACCCTATGGTGAACTATTAAGAATGCGTAGGAACTGCACAGATGAGGATGTGTTCAAAGAGAAGTCGGAAGAAACTGCCCAAAAATTCAAACTAAGAGGATACAGGAGGAGTGACATTGAGGAAGGAAAGAAAAGAACGAAGAACTTAAAACAACAAGAGACACTGATTAATAAACAAAAGCAAAATAATCAAGAGGGAACAGACAAAAAATTACGATTCATAATGACATATAACAAAGAACATAATTTAATCAGAAAGATTATGAACAAATACTGGAACATTATAAAAAAAGATCCAGATATAGGAAACAGTTTAAGTAACAACATTGACATTTCCTTCAGAAAATCACCATCATTAAAAGACAAACTGACTCACAGCCACTTCACGAGACAAATAAATGAAATGTGGTTAGGTAACCGCCAGAAAGGATTCACTAAATGTGACAAGTGTAAAGCTTGTAAAATTGGAAAAACATAAAAAATTTGCTCGATTTCCAAAAACGATTATTTACCATCAAACATAGAATCACATGTGAGACGAATTATGTAGTCTACATGATCACATGTGACTGCGGTAAGAAATACATCAGAAGCACGATCTGTCCATTAAGAAAAAGGATTCTGGAACACATACGAGCAATTAAAAATGGAGACACCAACTATGCCATAACGAAACATTTCGAAACCCATGAAAACTTCACTTGGGAGAACATAACATACAGTGGAATTGCTCATGTTTCAAACCACGAGAGAGGAGGAAACAGAACATCTAAATTGAGACAACTTGAATCTAAATTAATAATCAGATTCAAAACAACCGATGGGTCTAAATGCGGAAGAGGATCTTTTTGTCCATCTATGAAAATCCAACTAGAGAACACTTGTAAAAGGCATATCACCTAGTAATTATCATCACTATTTTGGGGACATTTAAGCCACGTAGGCAACACTAGACTGATAAAGCCATTTTGGCATTAATAACAATCAGGAACAAATTGAATATACATATATAAATTGGACTAACCAATAATTAGACCGAGTACCAAGTATACCAATACAGCAATCGGTCACGTTGCATTTGAACAGTGACTTAGACTTGACATTAACATCAGGAATTGTTCTAGAATTCTTTTTTTTGACAATCAACTTTATTGATTTTGTAAAACAAAGACAAAGTAGCGTTGACAGCACAGTGTGCAAGTTCACATGTTTGACATTAGAAAGCATCAGAGCACATTGGACAAGCATTCAACATGACGAACACGGAAGGATAGTGTGACGAGAACAAGCGTCCCTCTTCTCGGCCCCGTTAACCCATTTGGTCTGCCCATTTTCCCCACACCCTTTGGTACTTGGCTGGACAGCCTCTGGCCTCAACTAAGGGTTTCTCCTGAGCAGCGCACCAGTCCACCCCCCGGCGCCATCTGGCAATCATGGGGGGGTCCGGCCGCGCCCAGGCCATGGCTATATCTCATTTGGCCACAACGATGGCTGTTCCCAGGAATAGTTTGTCTGCGCGGGTCCCATCTAGACCATCAGTAATGCCCAGGAGAAGACGCATGGGATCGTGGGGTACATGCCAACCCAATATATGTGTAAGCTCCGTTTCTATTTTATCCCAAAACCTCGCGAGGCTGGGCAGGACCAGACCATATGGAAGAAGTCTGCCGGGTGGTGCCCGCATCTCGTGCATTCGGGCGAGGCCCGCAGCCCTGCTTTGTGCAGTCGATCTGAAGTAAGATATGCAGTGTGGAGGTAATAGGTCTGGACAAGACAGAGTCTAGTTGAGGTAGTGATCAGTTTGGGGGCCATCAGGGTGTCTCGCCAGTCCTCCTCCTCAAGGGGACTCAGCCAACCCTCCCAGCGAGCTCTAAGCGAGACTAGAGAGGTGGGGCTGTTGTTCGTGAGAGTGCGGTAGATGTGCGATATGCCTCCCTTCCCAAGATTCCCCATCATGACCTGTGCTTCTGGTGGGCTGAACTCAGGAAGCATGGTACCCGCCGAGATATGTGAACTGAGGGCGTGCCGAATTTGCAGGTATCTATAGAATTGTGAGGTGTGTAGGGAGAAGCGACTCTGCAAGTCTTGAAAAGATCGTATGTGATCCCCTGTCCACACATCACCCAGCTGGGAGATTCCTATGTGGTCCCAATGTGTAAACCCTTGCAGTGCCGCCACTTCGCCGAGCCATGCACCCTGCCAGAGCAGCGTTTGTTGAGTCAATTTGGCATCCCAGCGTGTGCGACGCAAGGCCGGACGCCAGGCCAGGAAGACCGTTCGGGTCACCTCTGGGAGCGTCTGGGGGTCGGGGGAGCCATATAGGAGGGCTTGGATTCGAGGAAAGTCCATGCCTCGGAGTTCAGTTTGATAAGCCGGGTCAGACCACCCCCGTGAACCAATCGTGGAGGACAAGCAGCCTAGTCGCCAGATAGTATAGGTACAGGTCAGTCATGCCCATTCCTCCGTCGAAGGACGGAATACGGCAGCGATCGAGGGACATGCGTGGTCGTGCCCCATAAGAATTTTATGATCATTGAGTCGATCTCACGGAACCAGCTACGAGGGTAGTGGAAGGGAGTGTTTTGGATAATATATAGGAACCGAGGGAGGATCATCATTTTGAATAGTGCCACTCTTCCGAGTGGATTGAGTGGTAGGGTCTGCCAGCGACTGAGATCCTTCCTGGTCCTTCTAACAAGTGGGGTGACATTCAGCACCCATTCCAATTCGGGGAGTAGGACAACCCATATGCCGAGGTATTTAAACGACTGTCGTCTAACAGGTATGCTAGATGGCCAGTCGAAACATTCCCTGGAGGGATGGAGGGGCACCAGGGTTGACTTGGCCGGGTTCAGCCGAGGCCCGAGACCCTCTCAAAGCACCGGAGGGATTGGAGACATCTGGGGCCGGAGTGGGCCGGATCGGCAAGGAAGAGCAGGACGTCATCCGCATACAATGTGATTTTGTCCACGTGGTGGCTTCCCCACGCCCAGCCTTGAATCAAGTCATCAGCGCGGATGAGGCACGCCAGGGGCTCCATTGCCAGAGCAAAAAGGAGTGGGGAGAGGGGACAGCCCTGGCTCATGCCCCTCCGGATTGGAAAGACCTTGGAGAGAGAACCATTGACTAATACTCTAGCTTGAGGGTTGGAGTAGAGGATGTAGACGAAACGTCGGAATGGCTGACCCATGCCCATCGTTGTAAGTACCTCGTTGAGGTAATGCCAGTCGACCGTATCAAAGGCCTTCTCGAAATCTACGAGAAGGAGCGTTAAGTAGGGGGTTAGTGCCTGACGATTAGCGAGTGCTAGGTGGAGGCGTCGTAGGCAGTGTCTGGTGGCACGAGCGGGCATGAAGCCGCATTGTTCCAGGTGGATCAGAGTGGTGAGGAGTGGGCGCAGGCGTTGAGCCAAAACTGCGGCATAGATTTTAAGTCCGGTGTTGATCAGGGAGATCGGTCGGTAATCTGCGCATGACGATGAGGGTGGCTGGGTTTTAGGGATGACCACAATGGTGGCTATGTCCGTCTCTGGGGGAAAAGCCCCGACCTCCGCCACATGGCGGAACAAGGCCGCGAGGTGGGGGACCAATAGGTCACGGTAGGACGCGTAATACTTTTGTGGGAACCCATCGGGGCCCGGAGTTTTCTGGGATGCCAGAAGGGAGATCGCCGCACCTATCTCCTCTGGGGAGAAGGGAAGGTCCAAGCTAGCGGCTTCTGATTGCAACAGGCAGGGAATGTGGAGCTGCAAGGGTCTTAGGAAGTCCGCGAGAGTATTGTCCAGCTGGCGCGCTGAGTATAGATGGAAGTAAAATGACAAAATCCAATTTGCCCATCCAGGGTGATATAATATGGAGGCAAAGTTATGATGTCATGTCTGGTCCCTGTATTTGGGTAATGTTATGTTATGTTATGTTATGTTAAAGTGACTTGTTAAGCACACGTACACCGAGCGGTTTCTTGGCGCTGAGCTGGGATGGTTTCAAACACTAGACAGTAGGTTCAATTGTAAGCCTGGGAGAATAGCCAAGTTTTAAGTAGTTTCCTGAACTGGTTGTAAGAGGTGGCCAAGCGCAGTTCAAGAGGAAGAGGGTTCCAAAATTGAGGTGCCAGGGTCGAGAATCTGAGGCCCCCATGTTTCTTCCGTTTAAAGGAGCTGGAGATAAACAGGTTCTTATTAGAGGAACGTAAGTCGCGGGAAGGAGCATATCGCTGTATCTTTGAGGCGATAAAGGCCGGGCCGTGTCCAGAGAGGGCTTTATAGATGGTACAGCCTAACTTGAAGAGGCAGCGTTGGGTCACAGGGAGCCAATGGAGGCTCTTCAACAATGGTTTCACATGGTGGTGCTTAGGCTGACCATGAATAAGCCTGGCCGCTTGGTTCTGCACCAATTGTAGCCAAGGTAATTGGTATACTGGGATGCCAGTATACAAGGAATTTGCGTAATCAATACGCGACATTACCAGGGCAAGGACAACTTGGGTCAAGGCTTCGGTGGTCAGAAATCTACAGATTTTCCGGATTCTCCGCAGATGGAAAAAACAAGCAGAGACCACTGAGCTGATCTGGGCCTTCATAGTAAGATCATTGCTGATCACGATTCCCAGGCTTTTGACCGAGCTGGCTGGGAGTGGGGGGCACCCCAGTAGTGGAGGCCAGAAATTAGAATTCCAAGGATTAGTTGGGCCACCGGTAAGAATCGGGTAACAATGTGGCAATTGTGAATGCTATTTTTCGAATAGTGGAGAGTGCCCATTCAGGGCGAATATTTCAGGAAACAGGCTTTGGAGTGGAATTGCCGGTTGTAAAATGTCAATTTGCATGTTAAGAAATGGCCGACACCGTTGGACTGAAGGAAGTCTGGTGTCCTATGTTGATGTTTATGAAAGGGATGTTTAAATGCTGCCTCTAATCGGCGCCCGCCACTATTGATAAAGGTGGTTGCCGAAACGCGTCTTGTCGTGTTCGTTTTCATTTTCCCAATAAAAACTGGGATGGAACTGTTACCGTGAGTGCTGGTAATCTTTTTACCTCGAGCCTGAATTTGTGCGCGGTGTCCGTCACCGCGCTGTACAGCACCCGACCATGAGTGAAGGGAGGAAGACGGAAGCTGGAGTGTGATATATATATATATTCACTGAAAAAACCATAGGTTTTAGGGACAGTTATAGTTAGTTGGACATTGCACTCGTACAAAACCCGTGAAATTCCCCCCGTTATAGTTAGTTCAGGTAACTATAACTCGTGCCCCCGCAATGCACTGCTGATGACGTCACATATTACATCACTCATGACATGGTCAGTGACAACACTGATGACATCACTGATGACATCTCAAATGACATGGGACAGGGGGCGAGTTTGCAGACTGCTGCAGAGAGGGGGCGGGGCCTCCGGCACGATGCTGGTCTTTTTTTTTTTTTTTTTGTATGGGAGGGGGGCTGCATGGCCCCCCTTCCCTTGGCCACTTTTGGCCCCGGGGACCCCATCCCCCGGGGCCTGATGATTTTCTTTCTTTTTTTTTTTAAACAAAACGGGAAGGGGGCCGCGTGGCCCCCTTCCCTGGGCCTCTATTGGCCCCGGGGACCCCATCCCCTGGGGCATGCCCACTGTTTTTTTTTAATTTATATTTTTGGAGGGGGGCTGCGTGGCCCCCCTCCTCAGGCCATTTAAGGCCCCGGGGACCCCATCCCCCTGGGGCCGGCCTTAACGTTTTTTTTTTTTTTTTTTTAAATGTTCTTTATGGGGAGGGGGGCTGCGTGACCCCCCTCCCAGGCCACTAATGGCCCCGGGGACCCCATCCCCCAGGGCCTGGCCTCTGGTTGGGGACTGTGGGGGGGTCACCAATCCCCCCACAGTCCCGCCGGCTCCCCACGTCCTACGGGAGCCGGCATTGCTTTTCCATAAGGGAGCTGCTGACATGCAGCTCCCCTTATGGAAAAGCAATTCTGCTTTGCTTCATTGAAGTGAGAGCAGGTTTCCTGCTCTCGCTTCAATGAAGCAAGCAGTTTGCAATGACAGGACGGGAGCCGCGAGGCTCCCGTCCTGCCATTGCAAACAGCAGTGTCCCGGGGGTGGGCACCCCGGGACACTGCAGGAGCCGGCCCTAGGGGGTGGCGGTCCCCAGGGCCACCACAGGCTCCAGGAGGGAGCGCGTTGTAAATTGCAGGATTAATTCCCCTTGAGTCCTGAGGGTCCCTGGGGGCCAACTAGCCCACCAGGTACCTCCAGTAAGCGCCACAGGGCTGAGTTGCAGAGAGGTGGTCCAGGCCACGCCCCTTTTTACACCTCTCTGCAATGCAGCTCTGTGGCGCTTACTGGAGGTACCTGGTGGGCTAGTTGGCCCCCAGGGACCCTCAGGACTCAAGGGGAATTAATCCCGCAATTTACAACGCGCCACGGGGTGCGTTTGCACAGTGGTGCAGGGAGGGGGTGGGGCCTGAGGTGACATGTGTGCAAACACGCCCTGTGGCGTGTTTTAAGTTGGGGGATTAAGTCCCCTTGAATCCTGAGGGTCCCTGGGGTCCAACTAGCCCACCAGGTAACTCCAGTAAGCGCCACAGAGCTGCGTTGCAGAGAGGTGTAAAAAGGGGCGTGGCCTCGGACCACCTCTCTGCAATGCAGGCCTGTGGCGCTTACTGGAAGTACCTGGTGGGCTAGTTGGGCCCCAGGGACCCTCAGGACTCAAGGGGAATTAATCCCGCAATTTACAACGCGCCACGGGGTGCGTTTGCACAGTGGTGCAGGGAGGGGGTGGGGCCTGAGGTGACATGTGTGCAAACACGCCCTGTGGCGTGTTTTAAGTTGGGGGATTAAGTCCCCTTGAATCCTGAGGGTCCCTGGGGTCCAACTAGCCCACCAGGTACCTCCATTAAGCGCCACAGAGCTGCGTTGCAGAGAGGTGTAAAAAGGGGCGTGGCCTCGGAACGCCTCTCTGCAACTCAGCTCTGTGGTGCTAACTGTAGGTACCTGGTGGGCTAGTTGGGCCCCAGGGACCCTCAGGATTCAAGGGACTTAATCCCGCAACTTAAAACGCGCCACGTGGCGCGTTTGCACACATGTCACCTCAGGCCCCCCTCCCTTCACCACTGTGCAAACACGCCCCGTTGCGCATTTTAAGAGGTTGTTTTAATCCCCCTGCCCTATTATGTACTAGGGACTTACAGAGGAGGTCATGCTAATCACAGGGGTACCCCAACGCATAGTGTTCCCTAGTGTATGTAGGTGTTTTCACTGTATTCTAAGTGTCTTTTAGCATAGCACTGGCTCTGGTTAGTCAGAGTCAGTTACCACCAGTACCCGCCTGAAAAAGTTGTGGGCACAGGATGATTTTGCAACAAGGCCTCTTTCTGTTCCTCTGTTGGTTCTTTCTGCACATGTTTTGCTTCTTCCTGCACTTTTCTTCGTCTTTGTGGACTTCTGTTGCTTCTTTCTGCATTTCTTTTGCTTCTTTCTGTGCGTTTTTTCTTCTTTCTTCACATGTCCTACCTCTGTAGGCATAGTTAGAAACAAGCATTTAAAAAACCTTTGAAATTCACTTAAAATACCATAGGTTTCAGGCACGTTATAGTTAGAAATTAGCATTTAAAAAACCTTTGAAATTCACTGAAAAAACCATAGGTTTCAGACACGTTATAGTTAGAAATTAGCATTTAAAAAACCTTTGAAATTCACTGAAAAAACCATAGGTTTTAGGGACAGTTATAGTTAGTTGGACATTTCACTCGTACAAAACCATAGAAATTCCCCTGTTATAGTTAGTTCAGCTAACTATAACTTGCGCCTCGCAATGCACTGCTGATGATGTCACATATTACATCACTCATGACATGGTCAGTGACATCACTGATGACATCTCAAATGACATCACTGATGACATCACTGATGACAACATCCAGTGACTGTGTGTTTCTGTAAAGTTTAAATATGTTTAATATATATAGGGAAAGGCGTATTGAAGAATGAGTGGGTGTATAAGTGTCTGAATGGATGATTTAGTACGTGCGTGACTGACTCTACAAGTGAGTGATTAAACGTATCTTACTGAATGCATGGGTTAGTGACTAAACTGTGTGAATGTCTGTATCCGTCTGTCTGTTGGTGTGTAGTGGATGCATGGATTTGCGAATAGCTACATGAGTGTCTATATGGGTTATTGATTGGTTCTCTGAGTATCTGTATGGGTGCCTGAGTGTTTGTGTGGGTGGGGTGTGTGTGACTCTGTGCATAGATGTGTGAGTGGGTGATTCACTGGGTGCATGATTTCAAGAATGCATCTGTGATGGACTGCTTGGATGGGTGAGTGTGTGTATGGGTGTGTTAGTGAGTGAATGTATATCTCAGTGGTACATGTGCGAGTAACTACATATGTAAAACGCAGAATATATGTGTGTTAGAGTATTTAAATGGCTATAAGTGAGAGTGTGTGATTGTGAGAGTGGCTGTATGGATGCGTGTGTGCTTGTATCAGTTATTGTATAAGAGCGTAGGAATGTGCTAGTATTTGTATAAGTAAGTGAGCTGGTGTGTGTATAACTGTATAGGTGAGTAAATGGGTGTGTGATTAATTTTTTGCATGACTGACAAGGTGTGTGAGTACCTCTATGGATGAGTGGCGGTGTGTGAGTGTTTATATAGGTGTATGAGTGCATATGATAGTCCAGTACTGAGTGACTGTAAGTATGAGTGACTGTACGGGTGAGTGAGTAGATGTCTGTGTGTAGACCTAAGAATCAGTGAGTGGGTATGTAATTATTGGTATTGGAGTGTGTATGGTTTTGAGAATGGCAGTCTGTAATTTAGAGTGGGTGTATCAAAAGTTATATTAGGGTGTGAGAAGATGCATGAAATTATCACATGGATGATGTCATCAGTGATGTCATCAGTGATGTCATTTGAGATGTCATCAGTGATGTCACTGACCATGTCATGAGTGATGTAATATGTGACGTCATCAGCAGTGCATTGCGGGGGCGCGAGTTATAGTTAGCTGAACTAACTATAACGGGGGAATTTCTATGGTTTTGTACGAGTGAAATGTCCAACTAACTATAACTGTCCCTAAAACCTATGGTTTTTTCAGTGAATACATGTATATATATATATATTCACTGAAAAAGCCATAGGTTTCAGGGGCGTTATAGTTAGTTGGACATTTCACTCGTACAAAACCATAGAAATTCCCCGTTATAGTTAGTTCAGCTAACTATAACTCGCGCGCCCGCAATGCACTGCTGATGACGTCACATATTACATCACTTATGACATGGTCAGTGACATCACTCATGACATCACTGATGACATCTCAAATGACATCACTGATGACATCATCCTTGTGATAGAGTGGCAGACCTCCTCTTGTTGTATTCCACTTAGGGTGTCCATAAACGGGCTTTCCAGTATCATGTCCTTATATAGGCACAATTCGCCCTGCCCTTATATAGGCATAAAATCCCAGCCCTTATTTAGGCATTAAACCGTGCACTCCAAATACAGGCATGGTCTCTGACATCCGTCCACCCTAACGTCACAACGAGTTCATGAAGAACAAACCCTTAGGCTGCGGGAGTTTCCCTAGCTCAGGACTATTCATTTCTTCAAGGACTCATATATTATGCATGAACCATTATTCCTTAGGGGTTCATTCATGACGTCTTCCGCTGTCTGATCCACGTCAATGCTAACATTCTGAGGTACCTCTCAGGTATAAATATACCTTCCCTAGCCCTTGTAAACTAGAGGAGACCTCGACTTCAGAGGAGCCCGTTTCCCATTCCTGACGCACTGAGAAGACGCTGTCATCCCTGCACGCAGAGAGTCCAGCTTCCAGTGATCTGACTTCCCTTGCGGGGTGTTGGAGTTCGAGTCTGGCAAAGAGATTCCTACCTCTCTCATTCTTCAGGTATGGAGCTGACAAGAACCTAGAGGGACTCTTGGCATACTAGGCATACTAGGCTTAACATACTCTTAGTATACCATAGTAAGGAATACTTCACCTACTTCATACCTCTCCCTACACCTAGGTTAGGTTAGGTACATTGGGGTAGAACTAGATTAGAAACGCATCGTATGAGTACTCGCATTTTTAGTCTGTGTTATTTATGTAAAAGCATATGTACTAAAAGATAATACTATCGCAGTATTATTTATTTCTACTGCTCACACTGTACATTATTTATCTCGCATACTGTCTTGTGATCGTAACAGCACATTTTACTTACACGAGAAACAAGACTGTTCAATAAATCTTTTATTGAAACGCCCGTCTATTTCTTTCTGTGTAACTTGGAGAAAACTAAGCATGCACGATTGAGCTGAGTGGAATAGTTATCTATTGTTTCCACGACTCTGGGACACGTTCTGATTCTAAAGGGAAACAAAGTGGTCATGTTTTGCGGCTGCCAGAAACTACTCCCTTCTTGTTGTCAAGGAGTTTCTAGTGGCCTCTGAGCTAGCTGGCACAAGTAATTAAGTTTAATATACTCGATAGGGACCTTAGTCCTATGTCAAACCTATAGGATATATTATTCCAATGCGCAGAGCCTATTAGGGAAATAGGAGCTACACTACATGGCGCCCACCGGTTTGGTAAGGCGGTAATTCAACGTTAGATACTGAGTAACTCTGCCGTGCTTTTTCTCTCAAGAGACCCCTACCCATATACTCCAAAAGACGTCTGAAGTGGGCAGGGTTAAGTATCCACCATGGCTACATAGGGCAGTACCCTATATATTAGCTGTTTGGTTAGCTCAACGTTGAAGGATACAGTGTTCCAAAATATTGTGCACCTTATCTTTGTTTCCTTGAAACTTGTTCTACATTTTTCAAAAAACAAAAATGCCTGGCTCCGACAATGAAGCCGGAAACGGTGGAGCTGTGGCTGATCCAGCCCAAGCAGCAGTTTTTAACATTACAGGTTTAAATGAAACCGAGGAGGGTGTCATAAACATCACTCCAAACTTAAGAAGAGCCATCACTCTAAAACTTATAAAACATGGCCTACCACCAAGAGGCGGTAGAGCAGTTTTCGTGATAGAGGCACATGAATCCTTTCAGACAGAGGTATTCTATTCATGGGTAATATTTCCTGAATCCAATTCAGTAACACACATGTTTTACTTCTACAAAGAAGATGATCCACCAGAGGAACACATTCCTTTTGAGGATATTGAAATTCCATTAACATACCAGGAGCATCAGCTCTGGTTTAAAGGCGCCCTAAAACATCACAAAAACATTACCAGGCTCGGTCCACTAGGTAGACCAGGAGAAACATGGCCGATTCTAGCCGGCTACACACCTCCTCCTGACATTGAAGAGATGTCAGACGAGGATTTACTTACTCAACTCACAGAGTTAATAAAAATCTACAGACAATTGGTCCAATATGTCATGCGGACTTTCACAGTCCAGCAACCATTAACAATTCCAAATCAAACTCCTCACCAGGGGAATACACAAAAAATTACACCACAGACTCTATACGCAGTCATGGGTAAAATGCCCACAAAACGTGAGCAAATTCCATTCTGGATAGCTCAAAAAATTACTCAAATCGAAGCAGTATTTCCAAATACTAGCCCGTATGAGAAACACAGAATACTGACAATCAGTTTACCAATGGGGATCACACCACAACTGGAAGACTGCACCACTTGGGGCTCAGTCTTTGCTGCCATCTATACTAAAACACATGGCATTCCGTCAATTGCGGTAATACCTGATGTCCTGAAACAAATTCAAAACGAATACGGGGCAGAGCCTGCTCTAAATTTAGGTATGAAATTACTGAAAAATTTCGACCAGGTCTCAACAATAATATTATCTAATATTAAAGGGAGGCAGCAGCAGTGGCGATCCGCCAAAAATTAAGGGAATTTGATGTTACAGAACATCAAACTGAGCTACCCAGAATAATTGAACAATCTTATGCAGAATTAGGCAGAGATAGTTTGGGTGGAAGACCAGTGAAGCCGAAGCTATCTGAAAGTCCTGAGAAGGACTCAATTAAACAAACTCCCACATCTTCTAAAAAGAAGTGGGAGTCTACTAAACAAAAATCAAACGAGAAACGTTCTCAATCCCGGGGTAGGTCTCCTCAAAAGGAGCCCTCTGAAAGGAGGTATAACCTCAGGAATAGGGATAATTTGAGAAAGCCTGACAGGTATCAAGATACTGATACACGTTCCTCTCGTCCCTTTCAGATCTCATCACAGACTTCGGAAAGAAGAGGACGATCGGAACATAGAGAAGAACGCGTGAAATCAAAAGACGACAATCACGCTCCAAAAAATAAAGCAAAACCTCAATTCTCCAAAAAGAAAGTAGCAGGTCTAAAGATCAGGCATGCCGAGAATACTGAGAACACAACTCAAGAACGGAGAATGGGCTCAGACAATGCTGGACAGTGCAGCAGAAGTCACAATAGTTCGCCAGAACCTGAAGGAACTTCTGGAGATAGTGGACTTGAATGAGTACATTACAGTCGAGACTGTAGACACCAGGGTTAGTACTCCACAAAAGTTATATGAAATAACTCTCCGGATGGAGGAAGACAAACCTAGACAGGTGAAAGCACTTTTTTGGGAAAGACTATCAAGGGGCTATGACATACTTCTAGCAGAAAAAGACTGGCCACCTCAATTTGTCAGGGAGTGCCCACAAGGCGAGGACATTATTATGCCTGCCTTCTCCAACCATATTCCAATTCATCTAAAATATACATATGCCAGGAAATGGGCAGTAGCCCAGGCCCCAGCATTATATAAAAATCATGTAGGATGGGATGAGGACTCACCTCACCATAAAATACATCTGAAACATGAACCAACTGCACAACGGCAGTACCCAATAAAGCAAGAAGCTAAAAAATAGGTCAGGGAGATCTTAGATCAACTTGAATATCAAGGGGTGATTGAAACATGCACCTCCTCAATGAACAATCCTTTGTTTCCTGTCTCCAAACCAGACAATACATATCGTCTAGTTTTGGACTACAGACACCTAAACACTTGTTCTAGAACTTTTGCAGTGCAAAATGCACATAGCACAGCATTAATGAATAACATTGCGCGTAAAAAATATAAAACAACATTAGACATCTCAAATGGTTTCTTTTGTCAAAACATAGCACCTGAAAGCAGGTACTTAACAGCATTCTCCATAATGGGGACCCAGCGTCACTTTTGTCGACTCCCACAAGGGTTCAAGAACAGCCCAGGTTTATTCTCAGCGAGGGTAACGGAGTTACTACAAATTTATGACAATGAGGCATTGTCCTATGTCGATGACATCTACCTGACAGACGATGACCTGGACAAACACTTGAACAGGGTGAGCACCATTATACTGGGTTTCGCCTCTGAGGGCTACAAGTTCAACTTTAAAAAGTCCAGAATTGCCCATCTCAATGTCCTATTTCTAGGATATGAGCTTTCAAGTGAAGGCAAGAGCTTGGCAGCTAACTTTTTAGAAAAGTGTGCGCTGCTCCAACCTCCAAAAACGCAAAAAAACTTACAATCCATCCTGGGTTTCCTAAATTTTGGAAGAATATACATTCTAAATTATGCAGAAAGGGTTAAACCTCTCTACGTATTAATCAAACCTGATTTTTCGATCAGAAACTGGACACAGGAACACACAGAAATCTTGCGTTCACTCCAGGCTAACATGTTAGCAACAAATCACTTACAAACACGCTTAAGTCAACGCAATTTGGTGATCCGAATAATTTCGGGTCAATGCGGATTCACCTACTTAACCTTCAATGAGGGTGAGAAAGTACCAATAGCATACAAATCTCATTTGTACACACAAGCGGAAATGTGCTTCAGTTCAACTGAAAAAATTCTAACAGCAGTTCAAACCGCTGTAGCAAAAGAAAGAGCCTTAGCCCAAGGGAAACGCATTATTGTCGTAACCCCGGTACCAGCTTTAGAAGCGGTCACAAAAGCAAGCATTCCAAATGCTAAAGCATTACATCCAAGATGGATACAATGGGTTAATTCTCTTGCTGCAACAGATGTTGAATATATTTTTGATCCAGATTTAAAAACACAAGCATTCGTGCAATATGAACAAGAATGTCCTCTGCCTACTGAAATTCTGCCTCTCGATCAGTACGAATTCATAATTTACACTGACGGATCCGCACAACCCGCAATAGGGAGTAAGCAAGCTTACAGTGCAGTGTGTGCAATCGTTAAAGGTCGCATGCGAAATGGCATCTTCAGACCTATGGTCACTAAAACACAATCTCTAGGGGATTGTACAGCTCAGCGAGCTGAACTACAAGCATTCAAACTGGCACTTGAAAGTACAGATCGAGAATTCCCCACACTGATAGTGTGCGATTCCTTTTACTGTGTTCAGTTGTATAATGAATATATACAAAACTGGCTTGAAAATGGTTTCAAAGATGCGAAAGGTGGCACAATAAAGCACAAAATGCTTTGGGAACAAGTAGTTCAGTTGAAAAATGAACTACCAAAGGCTCACGTGATCCACACACTGAGTCATCAACGTGATGGCGTTCACGTTGCAGGGAATTCATTGGCTGATGAAGCCGCAAAGGGGCTGTGCAGACGGCTTCCGTAGCTGCGATCACTCGTTCAAAAACAAAAATAGACGTGAGATAATGTTGGCTGTCAATGCTTCAAACAAAGGCAGCAGTGCAGCATTACCAAAAAGTTTCCACTCAAGTACTCTTATGTAATTGATGCGAACAACGTTCCTTTTGCTCGAATCCCTGGAGTGGGGGATAGGGTAATTCCAAACATGGAACGTAGAGCAGCCTTGATTTATGAAACACATTTGGGGGAGGGTCTGTCACATCAAGGGATCTCTAAAACTATCTTGACGTTAAAAGAGATGTACTGGTGGCCTGGAATGAATATAGAAATTCACATATTCATCAACAACTGCTTAGACTGTAAATTACAACGAGAGAGCCACCAGACACCATGCTGCGAATGCGGCAACCCAGTACAGACACCATTGTTAGACAGCATTAGACTATCTACGCGCCTGCGTCCTACTGGACAAAGGCATTCCCACAAATACTGAATCTAGGTTCCTATGGTTTTGGCCTCAGCGCTCAGCTGACGCTCGAACTGTTATAAAAGATTTGCGAGTCTTTATTAGCACATACGCAATAGGCACGCTACATTCTGACCAGGGTCCTGCGTTTAGCTCTCGGGCTTACAAAGAAGCCATGGCCAGTCTGTGCGTTGCATTGCGGTACTCCTCTCCATTCCATCCTGAGGGAAATTCGGGTGTGGAAAGGAAAAACCGGGACATAAAGCAGTCTATAACAGCTAGGGTATTAGGTTCGGGTGATGGGTGGGTCAAACACCTTAATGGGGTCCAACGCTCATTGAATAATCTGCCAAGAAGTTCTCTAGGGAGGGGTCACTCCATATGAGGTCCTATTTGGGACAAGAATGTGGGTACCAGACCTTGAACACGTAGGCACAGTGGTGGAAAATAAACAGTTTGATATCAAAGATCGTTTGGCTGTTTTACAGGAACTCAATGAGTTAAGAACGAAACAAAGCAACGTATTCCTACAGCCAACCACCACTGGGGAAAAACCGGCGGTCCCAGCAAGGCCTGTCTGGATTCCAAAAGTTGGGGATCTAGTCAGAGAAAAGATTGCGGACAAGAAGGAATTTGGACCTTCTTACAGACAACCAGTACCTGTCCTAGCAGTTCAAGGAACAAGAACAGTACTTCTGCCGCCCCTTGCTGGAAGAAAGGAGAAAAGATTTGTGTCCATTGACCTGATCAAACCACAGTATGTGGCCAATACTAAATAGTAGGCCTCATGGAGTCCGACCTAGTAGCAGACGCACTCCTCTCGCTACTATCCAAGAGGTTCAGACTGAAAGACTGATAACAATCGAGAGAATTCAGCTGTAACAGATGGAGGACTAAGCAACAACGCTATGGAACTCATCCCTCTTGAACACCAAGTAACAGTTCGTCCAAATACACCTGTCTACACCAATGTAGCAAGTGATGAACTGGTTCCAGTGATTTCTACAAATCCTGATGCAATTCCAACAATTGACAGAACTGCTTCTGGCTATTTCATTAACTTTGATACGTTCTCAGAAGATCCAAGTGAACCTGAAACGACGCCAGCATCATTCAAATTCAAGCAGCAAGTACAAGACTTTCTTCACTTTCTGAAAAAGACTTATTTGGTTTCTCCATGGATTGAACTCTGGATTATATCTGGACTTTTTGTTTTCCTGCTCTGGCTAGCTTTGGTTACAACTGTGAGCGTGCTTATAAGTGGCAGATACATCCATGTGACTACTGAAAGAAAAGGCGTGAACGTACTTTTGAAACCTCATAAATCCTCCCATCGTGAAGCAAGAGACTTGTCATCAGTGAACATCACAGCTGTTCCTATACAGGATGGTATAGTGTGGGACAAAACAGATTTTGACATCTTCGGCCCGTCGGAACAATTGAACATTCCACATTTGTTTAAAATCTCACTAAGTGATCTAATTTCGTCCAGTACCTATTCTGATGATTGGGACTTTGAGACTGTTAACGACATAATGTTTGACCTAGAAAAATCTGCTGCATTTTCTAAAAATGAATATTTAGAGGGTTCACCAGACTATGAACAACTGTATTGTTATAACCACTATGGTCATCATTATTTGCATAAATCTGCATATCCAAGAAATGTGTTTATGTTTAACCAATGGGAACATTGTCTTACACCACCTAAAGGTAGTTCAAAAACATTTGCTAACAAGTTTCCATATTTTTCAGGTTACAATACATCTAATCCAGAAATGTTTTACTATAAAAATGTAAACAAGACAGGACTGAAAATTATGTTAACAAATACAAAACAGATTTATTCTGCATTATTTAATGCCCAACTGTCTAGACAGGGTTTCGACTTTTGGAAAGACACAGTAGACACAAAAACTGTCTGGGGTACTAAAGATTGGCAAGTGCAGGGGATAGAAGCTTTATTTAGAGCCTGTATCATCCCTGAACAAATAATGTTTTTGAATGAAACCATCCAACAAACATCTTGTCTTGGATTAGCCAAGATCAAAGAGATGAACACACCTTCTGTACCAGCACCTGCAAGTGATAACGATACACAGGCAGTGGTGAGAGTTGACAATATACTACAACTCAACAGATCTAATCCTGATTGGAAAAAATGGTTGATCTGGCCCACAGACACGAATAACTGACAGGAAAGATTCCTGAATAAAACTCAGGGCTTTACTATTAATAGGCCAGACCCAAGATACGTCCAAAGACAACATCCGGGGGTAGTAACAACATACAGTGTAGGAAAATTATGCCTCGATTGGCTGCATAAGTCTACACTACAGGATGTGAAACAACACTTAACCTTACTTAAAAAGGACGCAGACCTTAGGGAATTCTTGCTTGGACCAAGAAAACCGCGTCAAAAACGTTTCATATATGCCGGTATTTATGCTGCCTATAATGAAGCATGGAAAGTATCACAGATGGAGGCCGCAGAACGAATACGTGAACTTGATCGTATTAATTTAGAGAAAACACTCTCTGTGGTCGACAATGGGTTAACAACTTTGTCCTCCAGAATATATTCATTGGATGGTATTGTATCCTCTGCTATCGACATACTAGAACAAGATTTGGCGATGTTACAACAAGGCCAGTCTCAATTATGTTCTATTGTGTTATTAAGCTGGACGCTGCAATCTTTGTGAGCGGGCTATGTGCCTTGTCATTTTATCAACACAACGGCTCTGTTTGCAGAATACAATCTAACTGATAAACAGATCGAACTGGCACAAAGAGGAGCAAGGTATACAGTGCTGAGCATTGAAAAACTGGAACAGTTACCATTCACAGTGGCAGAAAAACCAGCTACAGAATGGCTCATTCATGGCAAAATCACATTACCTGTGACTACTTTTCAGTTTCAGTATTGCCTCAGACAAATGCAAGCAGGCAAATATGAAAGGTTGGGTAAGGAATACATTAAGACATCTTGGGATTTACCGTATACATATAGATGTTGGAGTGGGGATCGTGAAGTGTTTTTGAGCGGTACGCACTGTAAACGTGCACTGAGCGGTTCACTTATATGTCAGGACATTTCTTTACACGGGGCCTGTAATGGTTCTGTGGCAAATTTGTCTTGCCATCAGCAGGGTGCACCAGCTGTTGTGATTAATCCAACGTTTGGACAACTTTCTAATGGGAGTTACCTCATGTTGAATGATCAGAGTTGCTGCGGCATGCTGCCAGGCATCCCATATCTAGTAACGGTCAACTCCAGGGTCACTTGCTGTATGCAAGTATTGTTTGCCCCAATAGACACAGTCAGGGAGTCGCCTCTATGGCCTTCGCTGAACGTCTCTTTTATAAGATTTGATACTTTGAGCAGAATGAAAGCCATGCTTTTACAGCAAACAGTGCCTTTGACCTCGGCCAAAGAAACCTATGATCTACAAGTAGCAAGGACTTCGGCTGAGATACAGACTTCAATACGTACAAACTGCCCTATACATTTCGTAGAAATGATAGGACGTATCTTCAATATGTCTGATACAACCGGAATTGTACATGTATTTAAGAGCATCTGCTCCGGTCTGTTAGCACCTTTCCAGGCAATACTCGGAATCATCCCGAACTTTGCACATTCGGTGTTTGGTGGCATACCATTAATTCTAGCACTTGGTGCCGGAATTCTAATTCTCTTCCTGCTATTGCGCTATGGCCAGCCTATACGCAGACATCACTCCGAGCGAAATGGAGAAAGCTCTCCTTGAACGAAAGTGCCGTGAGCGAATAATACAGCTTTTGGGCATGACTCGTCTACGGGACCTTAATACAACTTGGTTCCTGTCATTCAGACCAATCTGGCAAGATTGCATCTTACCTGTTCTACGATGCCTGCTATGCGGTGAAGAATGCGTGTTGGACACCTGTCTAACATTTCCATCAGCTACGCCAACGGATGTCGATACTCTGCTGGTCCCGATAACGGCCCATGCTCTGTGTTGTCCCCAGAGGCTACCAATCCTGATGTCAGCATTCATTGAGATCTCACAGACGCTTCCGGCTGCTGCTGAGGTACGAAAAAGATCTACAGGCACACAGGTAACAACGGACGCGAACATTGCTGAGGCAATCTATGCTGGAAGCGATGCTTCTCATCTCTGTGCAATTAATCTACTACACGAGGTGTTCCAACTGACACCAACTACAGTGGATGATGTTTTGTCTATAGAAATAGATGATCTCATGTTTACACCAGACCCGTAAACTGACTCTGATTCAGCATACAGTGTTCCAGAGATGCAGTAACAATTTGGCCTTCATTTTTCAAAACAAACTTGGAACTCTACCAAAATTGAACTTTTTTCCCATTTTTTCGAACGAAAATGGCACTTCCATCTGCTTAAAGTAGAACTAGCTTTATAATACAGACTTCAAGGTACTTCCACGGACACTTAGTCATCTGGTGTGTCTAAAACAGTTCATTAATTTTCATGACATGAAATGACTTTGATTTTTTGAACAACTTATCGATCATTTTTTGTCACATGTAACTATTACTGCTTATTTCATTCCAATTGCATTTATTTTCGAACTTTATGCCTGAAATGAAAAGCATTTGCTTCAAATGTACAGTACCTTTTGCATTTTTTTACTATGTTTTTTAATACTTTTAAGAAATATTTTTAAATATGCGGTACTCCATTTTATGTTTAGCATTTTAAAATGTTTAGCATTTTAGTATTATCGTACACACGAAAGTGGAGTGGGTGTTGTATTCCACTTAGGGTGTCCATAAACGGGCTTTCCAGTATCATGTCCTTATATAGGCACAATTCGCCCTGCCCTTATATAGGCATAAAATCCCAGCCCTTATTTAGGCATTAAACCGTGCACTCCAAATACAGGCATGGTCTCTGACATCCGTCCACCCTAACGTCACAACGAGTTCATGAAGAACAAACCCTTAGGCTGCGGGAGTTTCCCTAGCTCAGGACTATTGATTTCTTCAAGGACTCATATATTATGCATGAACCATTATTCCTTAGGGGTTCATTCATGACGTCTTCCGCTGTCCGATCCACGTCAATGCTAACATTCTGAGGTACCTCTCAGGTATAAATATACCTTCCCTAGCCCTTGTAAACTAGAGGAGACCTCGACTTCAGAGGAGCCCGTTTCCCGGCCTGACGCACTGAGAAGACGCTGTCATCCCTGCACGCAGAGAGTCCAGCTTCCAGTGATCTGACTTCCCTTGCGGGGTGTTGGAGTTCGAGTCTGGCAAAGAGATTCCTACCTCTCTCATTCTTCAGGTATGGAGCTGACAAGAACCTAGAGGGACTCTTGGCTTACTAGGCATACTAGGCTTAACATACTCTTAGTATACCATAGTAAGGAATACTTCACCTACTTCATACCTCTCCCTACACCTAGGTTAGGTTAGGTACATTGGGGTAGAACTAGATTAGAAACGCATCGTATGAGTACTCGCATTTTTAGTCTGTGTTATTTATGTAAAAGCATATGTACTAAAAGATAATGCTATCACAGTATTATTTATTTCTACTGCTCACACTGTACATTATTTATCTTGCATACTGTCTTGTGATCGTAACAGCACATTTTACTTACACCAGAAACAAGACTGTTCAATAAATCTTTTATTGAAACGCCCGTCTATTTCTTTCTGTGTAACTTGGAGAAAACTAAGCATGCACGATTGAGCTGAGTGGAATAGTTATCTATTGTTTCCACGACTCTGGGACACGTTCTGATTCTAAAGGGAAACAAAGTGGTCATGTTTTGCGGCTGCCAGAAACTACTCCCTTCTTGTTGTCAAGGAGTTTCTAGTGGCCTCTGAGCTAGCTGGCACAAGTAATTAAGTTTAATATACTCGATAGGGACATACTGACCTTAGTCCTATGTCAAACCTATAGGATATATTATTCCAATGTGCAGAGCCTATTAGGGAAATAGGAGCTACGCTACACTCTCACCCTAATATAACCTTTGATACACACACTCAAAAATACAAACTAACATTTTCAAAACAATGGACATACCAATACCAGTTACAACACACCTATTCAGTAATTCCAAGATCTACACACACATCCACTCATTCACCAACAGTCCCTATACAGTCACTCATACATGTACTCACTCATCATATGTACTCATACACCTATACATCCTGTTACACACCGCCAGTCATCCATAGAGTTACTCACACACATAGTGACACATGCAAACAAAGTATCAAACATCCATTTACTTGCATATACAGTTATACACACACTACCACACTTACTTCTACAGAAACTTACACATACTTACTCTCTTAAACAATCACTTATAGAAACACCTACTTATTTGTACAGGAACTCTTCCAATCTCTCACTCTCACATATACTCACTTATATACACCAATACTCACATATACTAGTTTAAAACATATGTAGTTACTCATAAAGACACTATTGAGACAGTTATTCACTCACTAACACACCCATACACATACTCATCCACCTATGCAGTCCTGCACACATGCTGTCTTCAACACATACAAACAGTGAGTCACTCATTCATGCATCTATGCACTAAGTAATACCCCCCACCGAACCATACAGACACTCAGACACTCATACTGATACTCAAAAAACCAACTAATAGCCCATATAGACACTCATGTAGCTACTCACCAACCCATGCAGCCACTTATACACAAAGTGAGAGACTGATACAGATATTTTCATATTTAAACATTACTCACTAACCCATGTATTCACTAAGATACAATCAATTTTACAAAAAAAAATCATCCATTTAGACACTTATATACCCATTTATTCTTCCATCGACCTTGAGATATACATATATAAAACATATTTAATTTTCAGAAAAACACACATTCACTGGATGATGTCATCAGTGATGTCATTTGAGATGTCATCAGTGATGTCATGAGTGATGTCACTGACCATGTCATGAGTGATGTAATATGTGACGTCATCAGCAGTGCATTGCGGAGCGCACGAGTTATAGTTAGCTGAACTAACTATAACGGGGGAATTTCTATGGTTTTGTACGAGTGAAATGTCCAACTAACTATAACGCCGCTGAAACCTATGGTTTTTTCAGTGAATTTCTATGGTTTTTTAAATGCTAATTTCTAACTATAACGTGCCTGAAACCTATGGTTTTTTCAGTGAATTTCTAAGGTTTTTTAAATGCTAATTTCTAACTATAACGTGCCTGAAACCTATGGTTTTTTCAGTGAATATATATATATTTATTATACTATGTATACATGTGAAAATGTCTCGGTCCCCTGTTTGCCTCGTGGCACGGAAAAAATGGGTGGAACTGACGTCAGCACGCCGACGAGGTCCTCTTATGGCTCCGATGACGTCATACGGTGTCGAGAGCGGAGCCGTGCTCGTTGACGTGGGAGAGCTAGGAAAGAATTTCCGTGGAATGCTGGTGCAGGGGATATTCACCTAAGTGTTCAGGCTAGTCCTTTGGGAGCAACTGTTTGTTGCCACTCCAGAAACCGAAACCAGTGATCCGAGGTCAGAGGCCCTGCAGATGGCACACGAGGTGGGGTGCCCAGTCGTGTGCACCGGCGGGGCAGCGAAGTGACAAGCACCACAACCCACAAAAAAGGTAACGAGGGCACTGAATAACACAGGATCTTCTCTTTGTATCTGGCAGGAACAACAACGTTAAAATGCCCTAGTACCAAAATGTAGAATTAGTGCTACAACGGTCTTCAAGAGGACCTACAATGCCGCTTCTGCCTCCCGTACCCTGGAGGCGGCACATGGGTCACGCGGTACGGTCATACTGCGGTGGGACGCACACTCGTTGACCTCTCATGGCACTGCTCCACACTTCAAGGAGTACGCTTTCCATTAGCTATGTTTTCTGATGACATGTCGCGCCGGCCCCGTCCAACAACAGAACTCCTTTAGATCCAAACATACTCTTCCACTGTCTCACCGGAAGTGAAACCAGGCCACGCGGACACTTTCACAATACAACAGCCGGGAATGCACTTTTCGGTAAAAAAACCACATTCCTTCCTCCTAATTAATCAAATAAACGTCTCACTGAAGAACAGGGGCCAGCTTCGATTGGTAAACAGCCGTTACAATGACTTTTTACTTTGCGATACCATTACAACGCATGCATTACCACACATGCGTTGTACATCACAAAGTCATTACTACGCATTTTTAGAACGCATGGTCATTTACCACGCATGCCTTTACAACAAATTTTGTTGTAAAGGTATGTATGGTAAATGACCATGCGTTCTAAAAACATGTAGACGATCCATGTCGTTGTAAGGAAACAGAGGCTGTTCCGTTTCCTCACAACGACATGCACCGCCCCTCAGAGATGATGTGAAGCAGGAACCACGAGGAGGGAGGAACCTTGAGGAGTGAGAGGTAAGGGGGATTGGGCATGGGGTGGGGGTTTCTTTTCTAGGGTTTAGGGTAGTGCAGTGGTGTTTGGGTGGTGTAGGGGGTCGTGCTGGGGGTAGAGTTTTAGGGTTTAGGGTAGTGCAGGGGTGTTTGGGTAGTGTAGGGGGTCGTGCTGGGGGTAGTGTTTTAGGGTTTAGGGTAGTGCAGTAGTGTAGGGGGTCGTGCTGGGGGTAGTGTTTTAGGGTTTAGGGTAGTGCAGTGGTGTATGGGTAGTGTAGGGGGTCATGCTGGGGTTAGTGTTTTAGGGTTTAGGGTAGTGCAGTGGTGTTTGGGTAGTGTAGGGGGTCGTGCTGGGGGTAGTTTTTTAGGGTTTAGGGTAGTGCAGTGGTGTTTGTGTAGTGTGGGAGGTCATGCTGGGGGTATATTTAGGGTTTAGTGTAGTGCAGTGGTGTTTGGGTAGTGTAGGGAGTCGTGCTGGGGGTAGTGTTTTAGGGTTTAGGGTAGTGCAGTGGTGTTTGGGTAGTGTAGGGAGTCGTGCTGGTGGTAGTGTTTTAGGGTTTAGGGTAGTGCAGTTATGTTTAGGTAGTGTAGGGTGTCGTGCTGGGGTAGTGTTTTAGGGTTTAGGGTAGTGCAGTGGTGTTTGGGTAGTGGAGGGGGTAGTGTTTTAGGGTTTAGGGTAGTGCGCCCAACCAGACACAATATCCGTGGACAAAGGGGATCCTGACTCTTTGGAATGCTCCGTCAATTGAATAATTTGGATCAAGGGCCCTACCACGTCCAAGACCTATCAATTCCTTTCTTAGGATACCTCATATACTTGGAGAAAAAGGTACATAGTTTCTCATCAATTTCAGGCGTGTGTGCCACCTTACCCTTCAGTGAGGGCATGGGGCATTCTCCCCTCATCCTATTCCTGACCTCCCTTTCAAGGGGTTGATGGATTTTCCCCACCACATACTCTGCCACTTTGGCGTCAGGTGTCCACTCTGCCGACCTAGGATGGTAAATTTGGGTAGGCTCGAACATGTCCGAGTGGACCCCGTCCCCAACCGGGGACTGAGAGGAGTGGGACTCTGGACGCCAGGGACGCCCCGAGTCCTTATCCTCATCGGAGGAGAAATCGTCCTCCGATACACCCTCTCCCTCTAAGGGAAACCCGCCG
Source organism: Calotriton arnoldi (assembly GCA_963921515.1). Lineage (NCBI taxonomy): Eukaryota > Metazoa > Chordata > Amphibia > Caudata > Salamandridae > Calotriton > Calotriton arnoldi. Next base: position 536,082 of record CAWUFW010007030.1, read on the forward strand.
TCGGGGTCTACAATAGTGGTGACAGTGTCGCAATTTTCTCCGGGCCCCTCCTCCTCCCAGCAGGGTGCATGTTTTAGCGTTCACGCACTCTTGAGGAAGGTCTCCGTAAGTTTATCAAATCCTTCCAAGTGCCCCGCGTTATGCTTAACGGCCCTTTTATTCCCCATCTGGGAGCTACTTAGACCCGCCACCACCAGATCTGGGTCACTGAACACCCCAGGGATGCTTTTTGCCAGCTTATCAACCTGATCCCTAAGAGGAGCCAGCGCCCTAGAAATAGACAGAGAGAGGGCTTGGTCCACTGCTGGAGGGAGAAGTTGGGGGGCCATTCCTCCTCCACTTCCTGGTAGGAGGAGTAAAAATGGTCTTCTGGAGAAGACATGATAACAGAGGGTGTGAGCACAGAACAAATGCCCTTAAAATCCTTAAGACAGCCCCCTCGCCGGTGCTCCAACAGCTGGGCTTTCCCCGAAGCTGTTATAAGAATAGACTGAGGCACAATACCAATTACCACCACCAGGTGGCGCTGGTCACTAACGTGGCCGTGTGGGGAAATCACCGCGTAGCGGTGTCAAAATTAGGCGAGGGTTGGTCGGGAATCAAGCGGACACTAAAGGAGTGACCGGATTCCCAAACGCGCGTAAAGACTAGCGGGAGCGCTCGACGGAGCTGCCTTGCTCGGACCAGACGCGCCTGACAGGATCTCACCGCGCCCAGAGCACACAGCGGGAGAAACTGCGAGGGGGAGAACGCGCTCGGGCAAGAGCCTGCTGCGCAGGGAATATGATACAATACCAAGGCAATAATGCTAATAACGTGCACAAGAAACCGCTATACAAACAGCAACAACATCAGATTAAGCCAAGAATGTAAGGAATGCACTTAACTGACGAGCAGTGAAGAAAGAGGAAGCGGAAGGGACGTCACGATATTATATACGATGGACTGTGATATGATTGGACTATAGTTGCCTTGGAGACTACCCCCTAATGGTTCATGGGTTGTGTAGTCTTTTGTTTAATGATTGTTGTGTTACGTTTTCTTTGAACTGCTATGCAAATAAAGTGAGGAAAGATATGCATAATCCTCACCTCCGTCCTGCCATAGAATTCATTAAACTTTATTTGATCTGATTTAGAAACATAGATCATAAAAGTGTACATAAAAACAGTAAATCCTCTTTCCTAATACAATACAGTGAGAATTAATTAAAACCAGTAGGTAAAAACGGGTGTTACAAAGCCTGGTTCAGAGCAACTTCAGGTTAACAGAAACGTAAAGTTCAATGTTTCGCAAGATCAATCTCATGTACTTCGTGCAAAATACGCAATAAGGGGTCCAAGTAAGATGTAACACTCCAATACCTGACCAGTTTGCACTATATAAAACTGCAGAAAAACTAAAAATAAAAAGTGTTTTGCACACTTCTGTCATTGGGCTAAATGTGGGCTACATCTGGGTGATATTTGTGATACATTTGGGCTCTTTTTTTCTCTGGTGGCCATCTTGGGAGACTTATTTGTTATGAAGTTTCCTAATTTCGTCATTTACTGCAGTCTCCTCAGTAGGAAATGCTTTCAGTTTTTTACTTTGATTCCATCAAGAAGGCATTCAGATGTGTCACACATTTGCCATAAATTCAGAATGTTAGCACTCTAGTTGTTCATTAGATCACTGTAGTAAAGCTACTGCTCACCAGGGAGTTAACTGGAAGTCTACTGCTGGTATTGAAAGTGATTGTTTCAGTCTGCATGTCAGAATTTTCTAATGAAATAGAAGAGGATTTGAGATCTCACTTAAAACATGCCCTAAATTTTCTTTCTGCAGCACTAACCATAATTTCTATGGCAAAATGAACCCCCTCATTTTGTTCCTTTTTAAATTAAATGTTTTAAGTGTTACCAGTTTATTCCAATCAAGATGGCTTCAGGTGTGCCATAATTTTGTCATAAGTAAGACTGTTAGCTCTCTAGTTGTTCTTTAGAACACTCTGGGATGCTGCAGTAGAACACAAAGGCATCAACTGACAGGCTGTTCCTGTTGAAATATAACAGGAAGATATTTGAGATCTCACTTAAAACAGGTCCTAATATTTCTTTCTACAGCACTAACCATAATTTCTATGACAAAATGAACCCCCTCATTTTGTTCCTTTTTAAATTAAATGTTTTAAGAGTTACCAGTTTATTCCAATCAAGATGGCTTCAGGTGTGCCATAATTTTGTCATAAGTAAGACTGTTAGCGCTCTAGTTGTTCTTTAGAACACTCTGGGAAACTGCAGTAGAACACAAAGGCATCAACTGACATGCTGCTCCTGTTGAAATATAACAGGAAGATATTTGAGATCACACTTTCCCTTGAAACATGTCCTAATTTTTCTTTCTACAGCACTAACCATAATTTCTATGGCAAAATGAACCCCCTCATTTTATTCCTTTTTAAATTAAATGTTTTAAGTGTTACCAGTTTATTCCAATCAAGATGGCTTCAGGTGTGCCATACTTTTGTCATAAGTAAGACTGTTAGCTCTCTAGTTGTTCTTTAGAACACTCTGGGAAGCTGCAGTAGAACACAAAGGCATCAACTGACAGGCTGCTCCTGTTGAAATATAACAGGAAGATATTTGAGATCTCACTTAAAACATGTCCTAATTTTTCTTTCTACAGCACTAACCATAATTTCTATGACAAAATGAACCCCCTCATTTTGTTCCTTTTTAAATTAAATGTTTTAAGAGTTACCAGTTTATTCCAATCAAGATGGCTTCAGGTGTGCCATAATTTTCTCATAAGTAAGACTGTTAGCGCTCTAGTTGTTCTTTAGAACACTCTGGGAAGCTGCAGTAGAACACAAAGGCATCAACTGACAGGCTGCTCCTGTTGAAATATAACAGGAAGATATTTGAGATCTCACTTAAAACATGTCCTAATTTTTCTTTCTACAGCACTAACCATAATTTCTATGACAAAATGAGCCCCCTCATTTTGTTCCTTTTAAATTAAATGTTTTAAGAGTTACCAGTTTATTCCAATCAAGATGGCTTCTGGTGTGCCATAATTTTGTCATAAGTAAGACTGTTAGCGCTCTAGTTGTTCTTTAGAACACTCTGGGAAGCTGCAGTAGAACACAAAGGCATCAACTGACAGGCTGCTCCTGTTGAAATATAACAGGAAGATATTTGAGATCACACTTTCCCTTGAAACATGTCCTAATTTTTCTTTCTACAGCACTAACCATAATTTCTATGACAAAATGAACCCCATCATTTTGTTCCTTTTTAAATTAAATGTTTTAAGTGTTACCAGTTTATTCCAATTAAGATGGCTTCAGGTGTGCCATACTTTTGTGATAAGTAAGGCTGTTAGCACTCTAGTTGTTCTTTAGAACACTCTGGGAAGCTGCAGTAGAACACAAAGGCATCAACTGACAGGCTGCTCCTGTTGAAATATAACAGGAAGATATTTGAGATCTCACTTAAAACATGTCCTAATTTTTCTTTCTACAGCACTAACCATAATTTCTATGGCAAAATGAACCCCCTCATTTTATTCCTTTTTAAATTAAATGTTTTAAGTGTGACCAGTTTATTCCAATCAAGATGGCTTCAGGTGTGCCATACTTTTGTCATAAGTAAGTCTGTTAGCTCTCTAGTTGTTCTTTAGAACACTCTGGGAAGCTGCAGTAGAACACAAAGGCATCAACTGACAGGCTGCTCCTGTTGAAATATAACAGGAAGATATTTGAGATCTCACTTAAAACATGTCCTAATTTTTCTTTCTACAGCACTAACCATAAGTTCTATGACAAAATGAACCCCCTCATTTTGTTCCTTTTTAAATTAAATGTTTTAAGAGTTACCAGTTTATTCCAATCAAGATGGCTTCAGGTGTGCCATAATTTTGTCATAAGTAAGACTGTTAGCGCTCTAGTTGTTCTTTAGAACACTCTGGGAAGCTGCAGTAGAACACAAAGGCATCAACTGACAGGCTGCTCCTGTTGAAATATAACAGGAAGATATTTGAGATCACACTTGAAACATGTCCTAATTTTTCTTTCTACAGCACTAACCATAATTTCTATGACAAAATGAATCCCATCATTTTGTTCCTTTTTAAATTAACACCTTCGCCGCGATCGGAATTCCGCCCAGGTGCTGGACATTCCGATCGTGGGAGTGGTCGTGACGAGCTCAGCTCGTCATGCGCACAGCCCGACCGCGCAGCATGACGAGCTGAGCTCGTCATGAGCAGGGAAGGGGTTAAATGTTTTAAGTGTTACCAGTTTATTCTAATCAAGATGGCTTCAGGTGTGCCATACTTTTGTCATAAGTAAGGCTGTTAGCACTCTAGTTGTTCTTTAGAACACTCTGGGAAGCTGCAGTAGAACACAAAGGAATCAACTGACAGTCTCTGCCCTTGTTGGATGTGCATGTTTTACTGAGAATGTCAGACTTCATTCTCACATGACTGAGAAAGATAATGTGAATTTACAGAAAATATGCTCTCATTTTAGGTTCTGGAGCACCTTCCAAAACTGTATGTGACAAGCATGTGAAAATAGTTTTCTCTCAAACATGATTCATGATATCCCAGCAGAAGGTTTTTCACAGGGTAAAATCACCTTAGAACACACCACAATTCCTGAAATTAGTATGGTACCATCAACAAATGAATTCTAATGTAACTAAAGTCTGTTATCACCCTTTATAGTTCTCCTTTTGGTAACCCTCAAAATCTTCGATTCACTACAATGCATTTCAATGGGGTACTATCATTTATATTGGTCCCAAGATGGCTGCCAGCAATTCCAGGATGAAGTGCTGTCAGCCAATCAGATCTCACGATGACATGTGTGGTTAGGCTCCGCCCAGATATATATGTGTGTTCTTTTTCAAATTTCTCAGGAACTGCTAAACGGATTTACACCATTTAACCAAAAGGCACGACTCTGAACCAAGGGCTACCTTTTTGCCAAATTTGGTGTAATTCCGTTCAGCAGTTCGGGCTGTAGCTGCGACTAAAGGTTCCTATGGAAAATTGCATGGGGAAAACACGTTTTGGGACCCCCCTTTTTTCTCGGCCCCCACTTGACGAATCACCCCAAGACTTTCAGGATAGGAGCGGACCGGAGCGCCCCACAAGTTTTGAAAATTTCGCGAAGATTCATCAACCGGCGCCAAAGTTATTGGAAATAGAATGTTGTGAATTTCCTATGGAAAATAGGTCCTAACTATAACTACCTACTGGCGACTGCCAGTAGGTAATATCATCAACCATTCTCACTCTCACTCCAATAAAGGAAAGAGCTGGCAAACAAGGGATGGTGTACGGTGCGAAACTGTTTATTACAATAGTGTCACTTATCGTAACCAAGGCTTCAGTGGAAGCCCAAGATGCGTTGATGGTCCCACTTCAGCTGTTTGAATAAACAGTTTCTCAACATACACCAAACCTTGTGTGTTTGCTCTTACCTTTATTAGAGTGAGAGTGGTTGATGATTAAGAGTCGAGTGCGGCAGCACCGCCACTGGTCAGGCAATGCAATGATGGCATTCTGGATATTCTGGAGCCAGAGGCATCCACCATACGGAGTGGAGCAATATATATATATATATATATATATATATATATATATTTGCAGATAAGTTTCGTCGTGTAGCTTCCTTTCTCCCGAATAGACGAACACGGACCCAGTATTTCGTGCAAAATATTTTATTGTTTAAAGCACAACCGCCATGACGCATTTCAGCCCTCCAAGGGCCTTGATCACATGACGCCATGAGGAATAGTAAACCTTTTTAAAGTGACAGTGCAGTAACACGTGTTAGCAGATAAAAAAACTACAATAAACATAGAGAAAATTGTATTAACGTAGTAATACATCTTTTGTTCATCAAATAGCATTATACTGTATTGTGTGAATGCAGATGCATTATTTCATGAACATTATGCATTTTTGTGTGTGCCAGCAAAGTTAATTTACTTGACACACATAGAAGCACAGTCGAGATTAAGAGGTACTAACAATTATTAATATAGTAAAAATAATCAATAAAACCCTTGTGGGTGTATACTCTTAATATTAATTCATGTTGTTCTACGATTGCCTCAATGCAATTTTAAAATTACTTAATAATATCATAAATAAATATCTATTACCTCATAAATACATACTTATATATACAGAATTCAATAAATAATAAATTACCTATTCATTCATAAATAATAAAAAATGTCATTGAATTACAAATAGGTGAAAAGCTGCCATAGATTCTAAGAAACATACTACTGATATATTGCCCTAGTGGGCTATTAATTTAAACTCTATGTGACTGTGACTAGAAGTGCAAGTGTATGATAAAATATAAGTGCTATAAAACTAACTGGTTAAAAGTATTTCTGGGAAAGATTCATATGAAACGTTGACATCTATCTGTAAGTGTACTGGAAACTAGTATATGACCCTACAAACGTGTAAAAATCTTCACTGGAGTTGAGACCGTTGGGCACCTTAGTATCTAACTCCAGGATATATCTAGTTTCCAACTTTCTAAGCATAGCTTCTCGATTGCCACCGCGTCTAAGTGGGGGGATCATGTCAACCACAAAATAGCTTAGGTGATCTGTAGTGTAGCTCCTATTTCCCTAATAGGCTCTGCGCATTGGAATAATATACCCTATAGGTTTGACATAGGACTAAGGTCGATATGTCCCTATCGAGTATAATAAACTTAATTACTTGTGCCAGCTAGCTCAGAGGCCACTAGAAACTCCTTGAATAACAAGAAGGGAGTAGTTTCTGGCAGCCACAAAACATGACCACTTTGTTTCCCTTTAGAATCGGAACATGTCCCAGAGTCGTGGAAACAATAGATAACCGTTTCAGTCAGCTCAATTGTGCATGCTTAGTTTTCCTCAAAGTTACACAGAAAGAATAGACGGGCGTTTCAATAAAAGATTTATTGAACAGTCTTGTTTCTCGTGTAAGTTATATGTGCTGTTACGATCACAAGACAGTATGCAAGATAAATAATGTACAGCGTAAGCAGTAGAAATAAATAATACTGCGCTAGCATTATCTTTTAGTAGATATTTACACACATAAATAACATGAACTAAAAATGCGAGTACTCATACGATGCGTACCTATGCTAGTTCTACCCCAATGTACCTAACCTAACCTAGGTGTAGGGAAAGGTAGGAAGTAGGTGAAGTATTCCTTACTACGGTATACTAAGAGTATGTTAAGCCTAGTATGCCAAGTATGCCAAGAGTCCCTCTAGGTTCTAGTCAGCTCCATACCTTAAGAATGAGAGAGGTGGGAATCTCTTTCCGGACTCGAACTCTAACACCCCGTGAGGGAAGTCAGATCACTGGAAGCAGGACTCTCTGCGAGCAGGGATGACAGCGTCTTCTCAGTGCGTCAGGCCGGGATACGGGCTCCTCTGAAGTCGAGGTCTCCTCTAACTTGCTTGGGCATGGGAAGGTATATTTATACCTGCTAGGTACTTTGGAATGTTAGCATTGACGTGAAGTCGGGCAGAGGAGGACGTCAGGAATGAACCCTTAAGGTTTAATGGTTCATACATAATAGATGAGTTCTTGGAGAAATCAATAGTCCTGTGCTGGGGGAACTCCCGACGCTTAAGGGTCTGGTTTCTAAGAACTCGTTGTGACGTTAGGGTGGACGGATGTCGGTGACCATGCCTGTATTTGGAGTGCACGGTTAATGCCTAAATAAGGACAGGGATTCTATGCCTATATAAGGGCAATGCGAATTGTGCCTATATAAGGACATGTTTCAGGAAAACCTATATACGGACACCTAAAGCGGAATACAACAGATCCAGGCTACTTCCATGTTTCTCCTTGAAGTGCCTGGCCAATGGGTATGATGCGTCATTATTAGAGATAGCCCTCATGTGCTGGAGTATTCTTTTGTGGACCTGCAACTTGGTGCTACCAACATATTGCAGGCCACAGAAACACTCCAGCACATAGAAGGCATATTCAGATTTACAAGTCAGTTTTTTGGAAATGGTAACTGGCGCCTCTTGGAAAGGGATTTTATATGTAGATCTACTTTTTCCATATTTACAAGCTTTGCATGCCGAGCATTTAGCAAATCCCTTTGTGGCTTGCAACCAATTACTTCTAGACGATATCTCTGGACTACTCTTAACGAGCATATCGCTCATAGAACGCGCCTTTCTGAAGGTTATGCTAGGTACGTTAGTCAATGTGTCTCCTAATATTGGGTCATTGCGCACTATCGCCCAGTTTTTGTTAATTATTTTGCGCAAGGCCCTATGTATATATATTCACTGAAAAAACCACAGGTTTCAGGGACGTTATAGTTAGTTGGACATTTCACTCGTACAAAACCAGAGAAATTCGGCCATTATACTTAGTTGAGCTAACTATAACTCGCGCCCCCGCAATGCACTGCTGATGACATCACATATTAATTCACTCATGACATGGTCAGTGACATCACTGATGACATCTCAAAACACATCACTGATTACATCACTGATGAGATCATCCAGTAACTGTGTGTTTCTGTAAACTTTACTTATGTTTTATATATTTATAGGCCAAGGTGCATTAAAGAATGAGTGGGTGTATGACTATCTGAATGGATGATTTAGTAGGGGTGTGACTATCTGTATAAGTGAGTGATTAAACGTGTCTTTCTAATACATGGGTGACTGACTAATCTGTATGAATGTATGCATCAGTCTGTGAGTTGGTGTGTAAGTGGTTGCTTAGGTTGGTGAGTAGCTATATGAGTGTCTATATGGATTTTTGATTGGTTGTCTGAGTACCTGAATGGGTGCGTGAGTGTCTGTGTGGGTGAGTGGGGTATGTGTGACTCCCTGAATGGATGTGTGAGTGGGTGATTCACTGGGTATATTGGTTCGAGAGTGCATCTGTGAGGGGCTGTATGGGTGGGTGAGTGTGTGTATGGCTGTATTGGTGACTGAATGGATGTCTCAGTGGTACATATGTGAATAACTATATACGTGAAAGGCAGTATATGTGAGTATAGAAATGACTATATGTGAGAGTGAGTGATTGTGAAAGTGGCTGTATGGATGAGTGTGTTCTTGTGTCAGTGATTGTATAAGAGAGTAAGTATGTGTTAGTATCTGTATAAATAAGTGAGGTGGTGTGTATAACTGTGTAGATGAGTAAATGGGAGTGTGATTGATTCTTAGCATGACTAACTAGCTGTGTGAGTAACTGTATGGGTGAGTGGCGGTGTGTGAGTGTTTGTATTGGTGTATGAGTGCATATGATAGTGCCAGTATTGATGAGTGACTACATGTATGAATGTCTGTATGGGTGAGGGAATGGATGTGTGTGTAGACCTAGGAATCAGTGAGTGGGTATGTAGTAACTGGTATTGGTGTGTCTTTGGTTTAGAAAATGGTAGTCTGTATTTTAGAGTGGGTGTGTCAAAGGTTATATTAGGGTAGGAGGAGGTGCATCAGATTATCACGTGGATGATGTCATCAGTGATGTCATTTGAGATGTCATCAGTGATGTCATCAGTGATGTCACTGACCATGTCATGAGTGATGTAATACATGATGTCATCAGCAGTGCATTGCGGGGGTGCGAGTTATAGTTAGCTCAAATAACTATAACGGCCGAATTTCTCTGGTTTTGTACGAGTGAAATGTCCAACTAACTATAACGTCCCTGAAACCTGTGGTTTTTTTCGGTGAAATTCTATGTTTTTTTAAATGCTAATTTCTAACTATAACGCCCCTGAAACCTGTGGTTTTTTCAATGAATTTCAAAGGTTTTTTAAATGCTAATTTCTAACTATAACGTCCCTGAAACCTATGGTTTTTTCAGTGAATTTCAAAGGTTTTATAAATGCTAATTTCTAAGTATAATGTTAAAAAAATAGTTTTTCTTAGTTTTTTAATTGTTTTAAAAATAATATAATGTTTTCTCTTTTCTAATATATATATATATATATATATATATATATATTTTTTTTATTAAAAAAAGTGGATTCGCATACCGATCGTGTACCTGTCTCGGTGGGTGTGCGAATCCAAGCCGCCATATTGGTTAAGTCGTGTAGGATGCGCGCTCGTTAAGCGACGGGTGTGCGAATTTCCGCCCCACGTAACGTGACGTACGTAGTTCCGGAGGTCGCGCCGGGTGTGCGAATCCATCGCAAATCTTTAAGTTTTAAATGTATATTTATATAAGTTTAATATGTATATTACAGCAAGAGATTATTTAAACGAATTATAAAAATCATATATATTTGTAACTGAATTAATGATAAATTATTGATAAATATATTTTTCGGAAGTCGCGCTTGGAGAGTGGGGAAGGCTGCGCAGCACCGGGACTTTCTCACAGCTGCAAGCAGCCCAGTCAGGAAAAATTAAAACCGGAACATCATCCTGGGACCTACAAAGGTGTATTAATAATGTAAAGGACACTGACGAATTACTGGATGTGGCAAGGAGCCCACTGGGGGCAATAATGACCGGTGAAGACTACAAAGTCCAGCATGCTATGCAGAATGTAACGTGATGTGCGTGGCCCACTGGGGGCGAAAATATAAAAGCAGCATGCACGTCGGGATTTCCAAGCCATATCCTACAGTGACCCATGATGAAGGGGCCGTTGCCTTGAAACGCGTTGGGAAATAAAAGTAAATTAACCTGGAATGCAGTCTCCGGTTTTCTTCTGCAATTAAGTGGCTGGGAGTGCGTCCTTGAAGCATCAGGCTTATTTTGGATAACAAATATATATATATATATATATTTTTTTTTTAATTAAAAAAAAGTGGATTCGCATACCGATCGTGTACCTGTCTCGGTGGGTGTGCGAATCCAAGCCGCCATATTGGTTAAGTCGTGTAGGACGCCCGCTCGTTAAGCGACGGGTGTGCGAATTTCCGCCCCACGTAACGTGACGTACGTAGTTCCGGAGTTCGCGCCGGGTGTGCGAATCCATCGCAAATCTTTAAGTTTTAAATGTATATTTATATAAGTTTAATATGTATATTACAGCAAGAGATTATTTAAACGAATTATAAAAATCATATATTTGTAACTGAAATAATGATAAATTATTGATAAATATATTTTTCGGAAGTCGCGCCGGGTGCGCGCCGGGTGCACGCTTCCCATGTGACTTTAAAAGAAACAATTTGATTGGATAAGAACCTTTTCATTCTAGAACTTGAAGGACCCCACCCATTTTTTTCTTTCCTTTCAGAGCATCTCAGAAGATAGACCTACTGTTTTCTGATCCTCTTTTTTACCTTTTTTCGGTGTTTATTTTCCTAATTGAAAAATAGCAGCTGCAAATGTTCCACAGCAAATTCCACCTGAAGAGGAAGAAGAAGAGCTGGAGGAACCACAGGAAAAAAGATATGAGAGTATCGTATGGGCATTTTTCTCAATTCCTGAAGGAGAAAAAAAAGTCAATGCCCGAAAAGTTACCTGCACCATTTGCAAAAACATTCTGTCACATGGTTTAGAAAAAAAATACTCTTGTGGCACATCATCGATGCTAAAACACTTGCAAACCATTCATCCTCGACAACTCGCAAGAGAACAGCGTCGACAAGATGAAGAAAAATGTCGAACTGAAGACAACAGTGCTGGACCAAGTACATCGTCTGGTTCTAGCACATCTAGCATTCCCAACATCCTTCCTGATTTTGCTTGGCTGGAGCAGCGTTGCGTGAAATGTCGCAAAACTCTATGTTTTGGTGAACAATCGGTGGATGCCATCCCCTTTGCTGTTAGGAGCCACCATTGTTAATTTTTTTTTTTTTTCTAATGCAAAGACATCCTAATTGCATAATTTGTTGATCATTTTTGCTGTTGGTTCTGTTTAGTTATTCTTTTTTTTTAACAAAAAAAACACCAAAAAAGTAAAAAAAGAGTTAAAAAAATAAAAAAAAATACAAAAGAAAAAAAGAAGGAAAAAAATGGTTCTTGTCAGAACCGCCCACTTGGTTTAAAAAAGAAAAATTTGCAAGTGTTGTATGAATTGTGGTAAGTGGAATATATGGAGAAGTGTACAGGTAGTGTATATATGATTGCAGGAGTGCATGGGTAATGCCTGGGTGATTGCAACAGTGCAGAACTAATGTCTGGGTGATTGCACGTGTGCATAGCCACTGCCTGAGTGTTTTCGTGAGTGGAGAGGTAAAGTTTGCATGATTGGAGGAGTGCATGAGTAATGCGATTGTATGATTTTAAGGGTAGTGTCTGGGTGATTGGAGTAGTGCAAGGGTAGTGTATGGTGATTTTCTAAATGCATGGGTTATTCCTGCATGATTTTCTGACTGCAGACGTAATCTGTGGGTGATTAGAGGAGTGCATGAGTAATGCCTGAGTGATTACATGAGTGCAACAGTAGTGCCTGGGTGATTGGAGTAGTAAAAGGGTAGTGCATTGTGATTTTGTAAGTGCATAGGTTACGCCTGGGCGATTGCATGAGTGCAGAGTTAATGTGTGGGTGATTGAAGGAGTGCATGGGTAATGCCTGGGTGATTGGAGGAGTGCAAGGATAGTGCATGGTGATTTTATAAGTGCATGGGTAGTGACTGGGTGATTGGAGGAGCGCATAGCTACTGGCTGGGTAATCAAAGGAGTGAATGAGTAGTGTCTGGGTGATTAGAGGAATGCATGGGTAGTGCATGGGTGATTGGAGCAGTGCATGGGTAGTGCCTGGGTTATTGCATGAGTGGTTGAGTAGTGCCTTGGTGATTGGAGGAGTGCATGGGTAGTGCCTGGGTGATTTTGTAAGTTCTTGGTACCTGCCTGGGTGATTGCAAGAGTGTACAGGTAATGTATGGGTGATTGGAAGAGTGCATGGGTAATGCTTGACAAATTACATTAGTATATGGGTAATGCCTGGATGATTGCATGAGTGCATCGGTAGTGCCTGAGTGATAGTAAGAGTGCAAGGGAAGTGTGTGGTGATTTTATAAGTGCTTGCGTATTGGCAGAGTGATTGGATAAGTGCATGGCTACTGGCTGGGTGATTGGAGGAGTGCATGGGTAGTGCACGGGTGATTGAAGCAGTGCATGGGTAGTGCTTAGGTTATTGCATCAGTGGATGAGTAGTGCTTGGGTGATTGGAGGAGTGCATTTGTAATGCCTGGGTGATTTTGTAAGTGCATGGGTATTGCTTGGGTGATTTTGTAAGTGCATAGGTAATGCCTGGGTGATTGCATGAGTTTATGGGTAATGCCTGGATGATTGCATGAGTGCATGGGTAGTGCCTGGGTGATTGCATGAGTGCATGGGTAGTGCCTGGGTGATTGGAGGAGTGCAAAGATACTGCATGGTGATTTTATAAGTGCATGGGTAGTGACTGGGTGATTGGAGGAGTGCATGGCTACTGGCTGGGTAATCGAAGGAGTGAATGAGTAGTGTCTGGGTGATTAGAGGAGTGCATGGGTAGTGCACAGGTGATTTGAGCAGGGCATGTGTAGTGTCTGGGTTATTACATGAGTGGGTGAGTAGCGTCTGGGTGATTAGAGGAGTGCATGGGCAGTGCCCGGTTGATTGGATGAGTGCATGGGTAGTGCCTGGGTTATTACATGAGTGGATGAGTACTGCCTGGGTGATTGGAGGAGTGCATAGCTACTGGCTGGGTAATCAAAGGAGTGAATGAGTAGCGTCTGGGTGATTAGAGGAGTGCGTGGGTAGTGCACGGGTGATTGGAGCAGTGTATGGGTAGTGCCTGGGTTCTTGCATGAGTGGATGAGTAGTGCCTGGGTGATTGGAGGAGTACATGGGTAGTGCCTGGGTGATTTTGTAAGTGCATGGGTATTGCTTTGCTGATTTTGTAAGTGCATGTGTAATGCCTGGTTGATTGCATGAGTTTATAGGTAATGCTTGTATGATTGCATGAGTGCATGGGTAATGCCTGGGTTATTGCATGAGTTTATGGGTAATGCTTGGATGTTTGCATGAGTGCATGGGTAGTGCCTGGATGATTGCATGAGTGCATGGGTAGTGTCTGGGTGATTGGAGGAGTACAAGGATAGTGCTTGGTGATTTTATAAGTGCATGGGTAGTGACTGGGTGATTGGAGGAGTGCATGGCTACTGGCTGGGTAATCAAAGGACTGAATGAGTAGTGTCTGGGTGATTAGAGGAGTGCATGGGTAGTGCATGGGTGATTGGAGCAGTGCATGGGTAGTGCCTGGGTTATTGCATGAGTGGATGAGCAGTGCCTGGGTGATTGGAGGAGTACATGGATAGTGCCTGGGTGATTTTGTAAGTGCATGGGTATTGCTTGGGTGATTTCGTAAGTGCATGGGCAATGCCTGGGTAATTGCATGAGTGCATGGGTAGTGCCTGGATGATTGCATGACTGCATGAGTAGTACCTGGGTGATTGGAGGAGTGCAAGGAAAGTGTAAGGTGATTTTATAAGTGCATGGGTAGTGACAGGGTGATTGGAGGAGTGCATGGCTACTGGCTGGGTAATCGAAGGAGTGAATGAGTAGTGTCTGGGTGATTAGAGGAGTGCATGGGTAGTGCATGCGTGATTGGATGAGTGTATGGGTAGTGCCTGGGTTCTTGCATGAGTGGATGAGCAGTGTCTGGGTGATTGGAGGAATGCATGGGTAGTGTCTGGGTGATTTTGTAAGTGCTTGGTTAATGCTTGGGTGATTGCATGAGTGCAGAGGTAATGTATGGGTGATTGGAAGAGTGCATGGGTAATATCTGACTGATTGCATTAGTTTATGGGTAATGCCTGGATGATTGCATGAGTGCATGGGTAGTGCCTGGGTGATTGTAAGAGTGCAAGGGTAGTGCGTGGTGATTTTATAAGTGCTTGGGTATTAGCGGAGTGATTGGATAAGTGCATGGGTACTGGCTGGGTGATTCGAGGAGTGCATGGGTAGTGCATGGGTGATTGAAGCAGTGCATTGGTAGTGCCTGGGTGATTGCATCAGTGGATGAGTAGTGCCTGGGTGATTCAAGGAGTGCATTTGTAATGCCTGGGTGATTTTGTAAGTGCATGGGTATTGCTTGGGTGATTTTGTAAGTGCATGGGTAATGCCTGGGTGATTGCATGAGTTTATGGGTAATGCCTGGATGATTGCATGAGTGCATGGGTAATGCCTAGATGATTGCATGAGTGGATGAGTAGTGCCTGGGTGATTGGATCAGTGCATGGATATTGCCTGGGTGATTTTGTAAGTGCATGCGTATTGCTTGGGTGATTTTGTAAGTGCATGGGTAATACCTGGGTGATTGCATGAGTTTATGGGTAATGCCTGGATGATTGCATGAGTGCATGGGTAGTTCCTGGATGATTGCATGAGTGCATGGGTAGTGCCTGGGTGATTGGAGGAGGGCAAGGATAGTGCATGGTGATTCTATAAGTGCATGGGTATTGGCACAGTGATTGGATAAGTGCATGGCTACTGGCTGGGTGATTAGAGGATGCATGGGTAGTGCATGGGTGATTGGAGCAGTGCATGGGTAGTTCCTGCGTTATTGCATGAGTGGATGAGTAGTGCCTGGTTGATTGCAGGAGTGCATGAGTAGTGCCTGGGTGATTTTGTAAGTGCATGGGCATTGCTTGGGTGATTTTGTAAGTGCATAGGTAATGCCTGGGTGATTGCATGAGTTTATGGGTAACGCCGGGATGATTGCATGAGTGTATGGTTAGTGCCTGGGTGATTGCATGAGTGCATGGGTAGTTATTCGGTGCTTGGAGGAGTGCAAGGGTAGTGTGTGGTGATTTTATAAGTGCTTGGGTAGTGGCGGAAAGATTGGATGACTGCATGATTAGTGCTGAGGTGATTGGAGGAGTGAGTTGGTAGAGTTTCAAAAAATGAATGACTGCATTAAAAGTGACTGTAAACATTACTTCATATTATTATGCTTATTACATTATTTCATCTTACCTTGTTTATTGAAGTAGATATCAAACTCATTGAAACTATTTTACAGTTGTTTCATTGTAAACTAAGTTTAAAATATTTTCAAACTTTAGTATTACTTTCTGTAAAAGAGAAGAAAAAAACTGTTATTGCATATAATATTTTAGTTTTAAGAACACAACATAATTTTAGAATTACATAACATATTCAGTTTCCCTTTTTTGCTGTTTTCAGATTCTATTGAATTTTACCATACACAGTGATTTCAATGTTGATCATCATATAACAGCGGGGAAAAAAATACAATCAGTAAGATTGTAAAAAAAAACAAATCTGTGTTGAAAATATTTACAAGTTCAACTATCTGTTTACCTATCTACAGTTTCTAAATCACATTCTTTAACTACATTAAATGATCTACTTCTCTGAAATACATCTTCTAAAATTTACACTCTCATTAGGATCGCGTATCATATAAAGAACAAATATATAAACTACTTGTTTCAAACACAATTTTGCAAATGCAATAAGAATTAGCACAAACAATAATCCAAACAGTAATTCTTCACATTTTCCCAATAGGCCGAATAATGTTTCTAAATCTATTTTCATTCAAAATATCCAAAATAAACTTGTTAATTCATGTTCACATCTTCCCAATAGGCCGAATGATGTTTTCAAAACTTTGGCATCAAAAATATTAGATATGTATTTGGTAATTCGTAAGGCAACTGACATTTGAATTCCAAATGGGCATCATTACAATGTGTCCATCCTTTATTGCACTTTAAATACACGGTATAGTGTCCAGATGTTGTAGTAGGTCCATCATGGAAAATAATAGCCACTGCTGTAAAAGTCCTTCCTGAAATTGATATTTGAGTTGCCACAAACTTTTTAATTTTGGTTTCCAATTTTCTTCCATCTGCTCTACAACGTTGTAGCATTAAAATGACATATTGGCCAAATCTTTCTATAACTAATGTTGACAACATTTCTGATTTACAATGAGAACATTTCATATCTTGATTAGCTATTTTTACTAATTTGTTAAAAGTCACTGATTTGCAATCTGGTATTGTCAAATATATGAATCGTTCAGTGTCTATTTCAGTGGTAGAAGAAAATGAGCACTCTTCACATTTATGATACCATCTGTAACTTAGTCCAAACAAATTTTCAATTTCAATACCTTCTTCTTCCAATACTGCAAGCATAAACATAAGAAACTCTTGTGCATCTTGTTGTATATTCTGTGTAAATTGCGAAGAACCAGTACATATATCCAAAAGATGCCGAATGCCAGAAGCAGTATGGATTTTAGTTCATTCACTTACCAACTGTTGAAAAAGATGATGTAATAAAGAACACAATCTTTTTTCTTGATTTTCCATAACTTTATGATAAAGATCTTCTAGATAAAAGACAACATTTAGAATTATATTAGCATAGCAGTTGATACCTGAACTATTCTCTAACTGGTATCCTACAATATCATCAACAGAGTCCATTTTCATTTTCTTCGCAGCTTTATGCTTCTCTTCAATTGTGTTCTTTTTTTCAATCTCTCTAGAATGTTTGTCATATTTCCGTTTTGGACATAGTATATGTTTTTCATATATGGAATATTCACCTAAGTAAGGAGCATAAACTCTTCTTAACCGATTATACTCTTTTACACAATTTACATCAGCACTAACTTTTTTCTCATCAAAATCAATCAAATACAAACCAGATAATGTTCTTACACGAGACAATGCAACATATGCCATACCCTCTTTAAACACGGTACTTCCAATATTTACCAAAGCACTGTCTACACTTAAACCTTGAGATTTATGAAGGGTCACCGCATATGCTAAAGAAAGAGGAAACTGTTTTCTACGAACATACAAATCTTTTACAAGCAACACACTAACAGCACAACGTCCAATCTGTTTTACCTCTTCAATCTGATCGAATCTAATCTTCAAGAATTCAATTCCGTCTCTGTTAGGATAATTAACAAAGCGATACAAAAGGGGATGATGGACGGAACGTTTGAGCCAATCAAACACTCACCCCCAGTCAACTGATCTGGGTTTAATCCATCATCATTCTTTAGCTCACTCCACCACCCCAGTTCAGACATGGCCATATGCAAATCAGTCTGACCCTGTGCCTCATGGGAACAGTCCAGCACGAACTGCCAAGCCATGTCTTCCCTGGACCGGAAACAAGCATCCTAGGACCGGTTTCTGGCATTCCAGCCGTCATCAGCCAGGCTTGCTTGAATCCAGTGGCAAAGTGAGCAAGGGACCCACGTCTGGGCATACCCCCGCCAACTTAGGGCGAACAAAGCAATACAAAAGGGGATGATGGACGGAACGTTTGAGCCAATCAAACACTCACCCCCAGTCAACTGATCTGGGTGAATGTTTGCCAATGTGCAGCATTCCGTCCATCATCTTGTGTGTTTTGTATTTTGCCCTAAGTGGGAAGGGTATGCCCAGACGTGGGTCCCGTGCTCACTACGCCACTGGAGTCAAGCTATCCTGGCTGATGAAGGCTGATAGCCTGAAACCGGTCCTAGGATGCTTGATTCCGGTCCAGGGAAGACGTGGCTTGGCAGTTCGGTCTGGACTGTTCCCATGAGGCACAGGGTCAAGACTGATTTGCATATGGCTATGTCTGAACTGGGGTGGCGTGGTGAAGCAAAATAACGATGGATTAAACCCAGATCTGTGACTGGGGGTGAATGTTTGCCAATGTGCAGCATTCCGTCCATCATCTTGTGTGTTTTGCATTTTGCCCTAAGTGGGAAGGGTATGCCCAGACGTGGGTCCCGTGCTCACTACGCCACTGGAGTCAAGCTATCCTGGCTGATGAAGGCTGATAGCCTGAAACCGGTCCTAGGATGCTTGATTCCGGTCCAGGGAAGACGTGGCTTGGCAGTTCGGTCTGGACTGTTCCCATGAGGCACAGGGTCAAGACTGATTTGCATATGGCTATGTCTGAACTGGGGTGGCGTGGTGAAGCAAAATAACGATGGATTAAACCCAGATCTGTGACTGGGGGTGAATGTTTGCCAATGTGCAGCATTCCGTCCATCATCTTGTGTGTTTTGCAGGATAATTAACAAAATCAACAACTTTTCCCATTGCTCCATTTACTAAACCTTTTTCTACATCCAAATTACGCCGTAAAATTACTTGACAGTTTTCACATACATATAAAGTCTTTTCTAAACCAGCAGTCTTAGATATAGACTTTTCCAAAGAATCCAATTTTGATTTTAATTTTTCTGAGAGAATAATAGTAACTCCTTCATGTTCTATTTTATCAATGGCTTCCATTTTCATTATTTGTTGTTTTTCCAGCTTCAGAAGTTCTTCATTGATTGTAGAACACTCTTGCAGTGTTGGCATTAGGCAAATTATAGACTTTTTCTCTCCAATTTTTTTGTACATTATTTCAGGAGCAATATTTTCATTTGGAAACAAGTTTGTTAGTAGCCGACTTTGTAAAGCTTCTTTACCATGTTTTGTCAAAACACCAATTCTTATATCTTGAAGAATGTTTCCATAATGTTCATCACTTGCTTGTCGCATATTCTTAATAAGTTCTTTATATTCAAAATGAGATGAAATGTTGACATTTCCAATACTTTCCAAAGATTTCCTAGTGTCTTCATGGACAAGTGTTTTAAAAACTGGTTGCCCTTTTACCGGAGTAAGTTGTAGTAGGTCGCCGAATACAATTATATATTTTCCTCCAAATAAAACATCATAATCTGTTTTTAAAATCTATTGCATTCTTAAATGTACAAAGGCAAGCAGTAAGTTTGAGACCATGCTCACCTCATCAATGATCAGAAGTTTCATTTTCTTTAGTACTCTTGAAACTTCATAACAAGCTTCTCCAGATAGCTTGTGATATTCCAACTTATTTTCATGTTCAACTGGTAGCATAAGTAATCGATGTAATGTAATCCCTTTAATGTTATGTGCTGCTAACCCAGTTGGAGCAGTTACAACACAAGATAAATGTGATTCAGTGGTTTTGAGTAGATAACTGGTCAAAACTTTAATTAAGAAACTTTTTCCTGTTCCAGCTTGCCCACTGATATACATTCGAATAGGTTTAAATGATGTGCATTGGCATGCTTTTTTTCATGCAGTAAACCATGCTGTATCTGTTGTGTAACTTGCTGATATATTTCTTTTTGTTCAATATTTAATTGTTCTTCCAAGTTTCCCAACTCAATAATATCCTGTTGTGCTTGTTGCATTGCCATTTCTACTTCATTCATAGCGATTGCTGCTTCATTTTAAAGAATTGGTTGTCCTAGTGGATCTTGACTTAGTGGAGCAGAACTTTGACTATCTTGAGAACTATCTCTACTGATTTCAGCTGCAATACTAGGGGCAGATTTACAAGCCCCTTGCGCCACTTTTGCGTCACTTTTAACATGGGAAAAGTGACGCAAAAGTGGCGCAAGGGGCTTGTAAATCTGCCCCCTAGTTTCTTGTTCAATCTCTTCTTTCAACATTTGTAGATAATTTGGAAAAACTGTGCATTCAATGCTATCTTTACATGCATTAAAAAAATCTTCATAGCATTCAAAATCTCCAAGTAATTCCATTTCACTACGCCAAGGCTTGAACAGTTGCAGAAGTGCTAAATAGAAAAATTCCCTTTTATCTGGAGTATCACAACTGAGTTTCCTGTGATTAATAAGATTTCCTTTGGTATGTTTTACCAAACATCCATCACATCCAATTACTACATATTTTTCTTCATTTATATTTTCTGTAGCATTTCTTTTAAAGCTGTAATATTGCAGTACTTCATAGAGACATATGTTTTCCAGATGTGGACTTCTTTTAGGATAGTACGTATCCAACATATTTGTTTTAACAATATCTGTACTTTCCGGTTCATTCAATGCTAAGTATTCAATTTCTTGTACAGATTTCAATACTCGATTTCGTGTTGCAGCAAGACCTAGACTTACCCAAATGATTCCTCTTGACTTTGAATATAAACTTGCAGAGGTCAACCGATCCGAACATTCGTACGATCCAATCTCTCGATGGGAAAGCATCTTCAAACTAAAGCTGTACAATTTGTTACTAAGAGTCTTCTCTTGTGAAATTTCTTCCCACATTTCTTTCAACTCTGTCTTTTCAGATTTAGTTATATATGATGTAACATAACGAGCAATAGCAATTGAATTATCTGCAGCATACTGGATATCCATATTTGCATTCCACATCGTAAAAATCACTGGATTGTAGTCATTAATATACTTTGAATCTCCAGTTCTTTTTATGTTGTAAGTATTCTTTGGAGATTTCCGAGTTATAGTATGCCTCACTGCTGACATGAAACTGTTAACTCTTCCTTTGGAAATTACTGGACGTGGGAATCCAAAACGACATTTTGTATAAAAGTTTTCCTTTGACTTGTATTTCCGTCGACAATATTTCCCACATCAATGACTTTGAAACTGTAAAACTTGTTGTCTTAAGCTATTTTCTCCTCCTGTTTTTGGAATAGCACAGGTAACATAGTCTTCAATGAAAGACAAAACAGTCTCATCAGAATCGGTTCCAAATTTAGGTGCATCCTTGATCCATAATAGCATGTGTATATGAGGAGCACCTCTGGCTTGGTACTCCTTTCTCCAAAAGAAATCAATAACTTCTCCAAGAGGTGGATTATTTTTACTGCAGATAAAAGACATCATAGCTTGAAACCTATGATTAAAATATCTGCACACATTTACAGGATCCAAGGAACACAGTTTTCCAGCTGTCTTCAATTCAATGTTTTTAATATTTGAATTTGCTTCTCGTAGAAATTCAAGTAAATCGTCCCATGCGTATTCAGCACAGCTAAGCGTAACAAACCACGTAGGGGTTCCTAAGTTCCTTCACATACATTTAAGTTCTCCGTGACGACGATACCAATACTCATTAGTACCACATTGACATGCCATCAAATTAATTAACTGAGATTCTAAATGATCATCTCTTTGTTGTACTTTGTCCATGAATTCCTTTGCAGAAACATATGTAAGATGAACTCCTGTTTTTAATATATGGTTCACTGCATATGAAAGTCCAGACAAGTCACTTTCAAACAGAAGATGAAATATATATGGAATACATTGTCGAAATCTTGGATCTTCTGAGTACAATCTTGTTGTACGATATTCTGAAGCTGGAATCTGCACGGGTCGTTCATCATATTGTCCACCTTTTCCAGTGGGGAAGAACTGTGGAAAACAACAGGCTTCTAAACTTCTTTCCCAAACACTCATAGGAGTTCCCTTCGCTTTCTTCATTTAGAATAATTCAATAGTATTTCCAATCACTTCTTTTGAATGTAAAGGATGTATACTATAATGTCCATAAATTTCTTCACTCCTGGAGCTGTCCACTTTTTCGATTTGGCCAGTTGAAATTTCTCTATCATCTCCTAAAGATATTTCTTCTTCTTCAAGATATACATTTTTATAATAAATATTATTTTCTATGATATATAAGGTAGCCTTTTGAACTTTGGTGACATCTACTAACTCTTGCCATATTTTCTGACTCTTTGTTGGTACACCATTAACTAGAATAACTACAGGTACAGTTTCATCTCTCTCTACACCAACAGTTTCAATATTTTTCTTTAAATCTAAAGGTAAATACACAACTCTTCCTTTTAATCCTCTTTGAAAATCTGTGGGAGGCAACTTACCTGTTTTAGACTCCATATGAACTATAGCCTGAAACGGGTGTACAGATTGAATAAGAATAGATTCATATGTATTTAAATAAATCCACCAGTTCCGGAGGAATAGCTACCAGCTCTAGCTTATTATTTACAGCTCTAGCTGGCATTTTGTTCTCTTCTAATTTGCTGTAACAATATTTACAAATACGTTGATCACTACCCAATTCAAAATAACCTTCCACCAACAAATAAGCACCAAATTCCTTCCACTTATCATTGTTTTCCTTTTCACTTTTTAAATACACATCAACATTCCTAGTTTGACTTCTATAGTGAGTACGTCGACAACAAATACAAACATAGGGGCCTATTACGATGGCGGTCGGATGTCCCCACCAGACCGGCGATGGACATTCAACCGCGATCGCAAGCCAGAAATCCGCCGGTCAAATTAGGATGGCGGTGGTGACCGCGGTGGTGGGAAATTCCACCGCCGCTTTTCCGCCGGTTGCCATCCGCGCTCCTGCCTGGCGGATGGAGCAGGACTGGGATAATGGTGGCGGTGCAGAGCAGGCTCTGCCGGCAGGATTATGATGCCGGCGGTAGCCAGCCTTTCCTCAGCGGTCAGACCGCCATGGAAAGGCATGCGGTGATTGTCTTCCGGGGGCCCGTTGCGGGCCCCAAATGTTTTGTGAGGGGTGTGGGTGCACTGGGGGGGGGTACCCATGGTCCCCCCTACATTTCCCTGTACCAGGTGGCAGGCACTGTGCAGTGCCTGCCACGCAGTGCAGGGAAATGCAGGACATGCTCCTTTCAGCATCGCGGCGGTGCTTCAGGCAGCAGCGATCGCCGCAATGTTAAAGCCCGCGATCCGACCGCCGCGGTCGGATTTCGACAGCGGACCATCATAATGCGACCGGCGGTTGAGTCGCGGGCCATGAGGGCGGTCTTTTCCCACTACCATGGCGGTAGGGGAGGTTTTCCGACCGCCATCGTAATAGGCCCCATAGTTTGGTTTCTCACAAGAAACTACCTTAAAATTTGTAATATCTTCTGCAAACTTCTCAGTAGTACTATCTTCCACCTCTTCTTCAACACCTACACTTATCAAACTCTCACTTTCTCTACATTCCTCTTGAGGACCAAAGAAACGAAACTCTATATCATCTGAAACTTTTTTTACATTTGATACTGAACCATGCCAAAGAGCTGTGTTTATTTCACTTAAAGATAATGCAGGACATTTTACATAGTACAATCTTCTTACTAACTTCCGCATTTCTGAGTGATGTACTGCTAACATTCTCAAATGATGAAGAGTACTTTGACACACTTTTCTAGAAAGACAAGCCAGAGAATGACCCTGCAAGCCAGTATTTTTTTCACTTTACAAGGATCTAGTCCTTGCAACATCTTAATCTTTGTTTAATACTTTTTTTACTATACCGTCGTCAGAAATTTCGTAAAATTTCAAAAGATTCCTGTCGCATACTACAAATACTACTACAATCCCACGTATACACTGGAGCTTGTGAACGTCTCCCTTGAACTTCTTCAGCTATTACTTCTTCCACATTTCTAGCAACCATCTTTTCTTTTTCAATTGGACAACCATTTTTAACTTCAAAAGAACGACCACTGGTATCAACTGCGTGAACTAATGTATTTTGTTGAAAATAGCTTTCTTCATTAAAAAAAGGTTCTGAACTAGAAGTGTGCTTCCATTCACCCAATTTTTTTTTACAAAAGTTAGTTCTATTAACCAATCTTTTTCTTTTACTTTTCTCCTTCATAAACTGCATTGTTTTATTCAATGTCTTCATTCTCTTTATTACTAATATAAACAATCTTCTTTTCAATTCAAAAGCCTTTTTGACTACACCTTCAATCTGTTGTTTTTTCTTGTAAAATGCAGATCTTCTTTTATACTTCTTGGAATCTTTCAATAGATTTTGTAGTTCTCTACTTTTATACATTTGTTTCCTAATATCCTTATATTGCTTCATCTTTCTTTCAACATAGATTGTTTTCCCATAACCTGATTTTCCATTAACTTGTCCTTTTTTCATTTCATTCTCCTTGGTTCTACAACTTTTCTTTCTGTTTTCCCCATTTTCAAAATTGTTTCCAGTCCTTAAAAGTCTTTTAACAAATTCTTTAGTTCTCTTACCAGAAGACTTTTTCTTCAATGTCACATGTTGTACTTCATCTAATTTCTGCTTTTCTTTCTACTTTAAATAGTTCTGTTTTCTTTGTTGTCTTTTCTTTTCAACTTTTCTTGTCATACTGAATATTTCTCAATAATTATGGAGAATTTAAAAAAAAAAAAAAAGTTTATTATCTTTCAAAAAAATATTTAATATTATTAAAATAATTATATACAAATATTGTCATCTATAAATAAAGAAATACATTGAGTAGTGCATAGGTGAATAGATAAATGGAACAGTAGAACATAGATGATTCAAAAACTGCAAGGGTAGCACATAACTAGTACCTGAGTGATTGCATGACTGAAGGAGTCATATCTGGAGGATTAATGGAGTACATAGCAAATCAGTGGGTGATTTTATAACTGAATAAGTACTGCTTTGGTGATTGCAGGACTACTGAGGGAATGCCTGAGTGATTGAATGAGTGCAAATGTAGTGCCTGGGTGATTTTAAAAGTGCATGAGTACTGACTCAGTGACTACATAAGTACAAGGGTAATACGTATATGATAGAAGGCATGCAAGGATAGTACCTGAGAGATTCTTTAAGTTATAGATAGTAGCTAGTTCATTGACAGAGTGCATGGGTAATACCTGGGTGATTGCATGAGTACATGTGTAGTGCCTGGATGATTTTATGAGTGCAGGGGTAGTAACCTGGGTGATTGCATCAGTACATATGTACTGCCTGGATCATTGGAAGACTGAATGGGTACTACTTCGATGTTTTTATAACTGCATCAGTGTTGGGCCTAGCCAAATACAAAGCAGCACACGATTATATGACTCAACCATAAGTCTCTCCATATTATTAAAAGCTTGCATACATATGTCTCTACCTTTTCAAATCATCATCATATCTAAAAGAAATATGTATACAATAGTGTTGAAATATAAATGGAACCAAAAGAGGTGCACAAATAAACAAAAGAACTGCAGAAAGAAGAAACAAAGGTGCAGAAAGACGCAACAGGGATGCAGAAAAAGGGAAGAGGAGTGGAGAAAGACGTAGAAGGGGTGCAGAAAGAAGCGACAGATACAGAAACACACAAAAAAAGTCCTGAAAGAAGGAACAGAGGTGTAGAGTCCATGTGTACTACCTAAGTAATGCCTGGGTGATTGCATAACTGCAGGGGTAATGTCTGGGATGTTGGTAGAGTGTATGAGTATAACGTTAGTGCCTGAGTGATTATATAAGTTCATGAGTAGTGGCTACATGACGCAAAGAGTGCATGGGTAATACCTTTGTGATTGCATGAGTGCACAAGTAGTGCCTGGGTGATTGCATGAGTGGAGCAGTAATGCCTGAGTGATTACAACACTGCATATGTAGTGACTGGATCATTGAAAGACTGCATGGGTAGTACTTTGGTGTTTTTATAACTGCATGAGTGTTGGGCCTAGCCAAATATAAAGCAGCAGACTATTACATGACTCAACTATAAGTCTCTCCATATTGTTACAAGCACACATACATATGACTCTACCTTTTCAAATCATCAGCATATCTAAAAGAAATATGTATACAATATTTCTGGAATATAGTGAAGCCTAGAAACTGAGACATGTAATAGATCTGCTTGAGTGATTACATAACTCCATGGGTAGTGCTTGGGTGATTATATGAGTGCAAGGGTAGTCACTGAGTAATTGCAGGAGAAGATGAAAAGTGAATGGCTAATTGCATGAGTGCAGACATAGACGTTCAGTGCATGGATAAGTGTATAAATAGCACCTGAAGGCATAGATGAGTCATTACATAGTGCCTAGGTGAATAGATGAGTGGAACAATAGAGCCTGCATGATTCTATGACTGCAAGAGTAGTGTGTGGGTTATTACATGACTACATAGATACACCCTGCATGATTACATGACTGCAGGGGTAATATCTGGTGGATTACTGGAGTACATAGCAAGTGAGTGGGTGATTTTATAAGTTCATGAGTACTGCTTGGGTGATTACTGAACTACTAAGATACTGCCTGAGTAATTACAAGAGTGCAAAGGAAGTGACTGGATGATTTTAAAAGTACATGAGTACTGGCTGAGTAATTACATAGGTACAACAGTAGTGCCTGTGTGATTAAAAGAGTGGAAAGATAGTGGCTGGCTGATTGAAGCACTGTATACCTAATGCATTGGTGATTGCATGACTACAGGGGTAATATCTGAGGATTTACATAGCTACATAGGAAGTGACTAGGTGATTTTATAAGTTATTGAGTACTGCCTGGGTGATTACTGAACTACTGAGGTACTGCCTGAGTGAATAAACAAGTGCAAAGGTAGTGCCTGGGTGATTTCATAACACCATGACTACTGGCTGAGTGATTACATGAGTACAAGGGTAGTGCCTCCGTGATTGAAGGACTGCAACAATAGTGCCTGGGTTATTATATAAGTCCATGAGCAGTGGCTACATGTTTGAATGACTGCATGGGTAATACCTTGCTGATTGCATGAGTGCATAGATAGTGCCTAGATGATTGCATGAGTGCTGCTGGAATGCCTGAGTGATTACAGCACTGCATATATAGTGCCTGCATCATTGGAAGACTGCATGGCGAGTACTTGGGTGTTTTTATAACTGCATCAGTGTTGGGCCTAGCCAAATATAAAGCAGCAGACTATTACATGACTCAACTATGTCTCTCCATATTGGTACAAGCACACAAGCACACATACATATGACTCTACCTATTCAAATCAACAGCATAGCAAAAGAAATATGTATACAATATTTGTGTAATATAGTGAAACCTATTAACTGAGACATGTAATAGATCTGCTTGAGTGATTGCATAGCTCCATGGGTAGTGCTTGGGTGATTAAATGAGTGCAAGGGTAGTCACTGGGTAATTGCAGGAGAAGATGAAAAGTGACTACCTAATAGCATAACAGCAGATATAGACGTTGAGAGCACGGATAAGCGTATAAATAGCAACTGAAGGCATAGCTGAGTCATTACGTATTGCCTATGTGAGTAGATGAGTGCAACAGTAGAGCCTGTGTGATTCTATGACTGCAAGAGTAGTGTGTGGGTTATTACATGAGTGCATAGATACACACTGCATGATTACATGACTGCAGAGGTAGTACATAACTAGTGCCTGGGTGATTGCATGACTACAGGGGTAATATCTGGAGGAGTACTGGAATACATAGGAAATGAATGGGTGATTTCATAAGTTCATGAGTACTACCTAGGTGATTACAGAAGTACTAAGATACTGCTTGAGTGATTACAGGAGTGCAAAGGTAGTGATTGGGTGATTTTAAAAGTGCATGAGTACAGGCTGAGTGATTACATAAGTACAAGGGTAGTGCCTGCGTGATTGAAAGAGAGGAAAGATAGTGACTGACTGATTGAAGTACTGTATACCTAATGCATTCATGATTGCATGAGTACAGGGGTAACGTCTGGGGGATTTATGGAGTACATAGGTAACACCTGGGTGATTGCATGACTACAGGGGTAATATCTGGGGATTTACATGATTACCTAGGAAGTGACTGGGCGATTTTATAAGTGCATGAGTACTTCTTGGCTGATTACAGGACTACTGAGGTACTGCCTGAGTGAATAAAGCCGTGCAAAGGTAGTGCCTGGGTGATTTCATAACACCATGACTACTGGCTGAGTGATTACATGAGTACAAGGGTAGTGCCTCCGTGATTGAAGGACTGCAACGATAGTGCCTGGGTGATTATATAAGTGCATGAGCAGTGGCTACATGTTTGAAAGACTGCATGGGTAATACCTTGCTGATTGCATGAGTGCATATATAGTGCCTAGATGATTGCATGAGTGCAGCAGTAATGCCTGAGTGATTACAGCACTGCATATGTAATGCCTGCATCACTGGAAGACTGCATGGCGAGTACTTGGGTGTTTTTATAACTGCATCTGTGTTGGGCCTAGCCAAATATAAAGCAGCAGACTATTACATGACTCAACTATAAGTCTCTCCATATTGTTACAAGCATACATACATATGACTCTACCTTTTCAAATCATCAGCATAGCAAAAGAAATATGTATACAATATTTCTGGAATATAGTGAAACCTAGAAGCTGAGAAAGGTAATAGATCTGCTTGAGTGATATCATAACTCCATGGGTAGTGCTTGGGTGATTAAATGAGTGCAAGGGTAGTCACTGGGTAATTGCAGGTGTTGTGTAGTTCCTATATTACCCATACAGGATCTGCGCGTTCAAGATAACATAAACTGTAGGATTGGTGGCAGACTGGCTCTGAGCACCCCCACCGAGAATGTTAGCCTTTCTGTATTAGCTAGCTCACAGTGCCACTAGAATCTCCTCTTATCGGGGAGAGAATAGTTTCTGGCAACCTCAGAACATGAGAACCCTGATCCCCCAGGATCGTGGAAACAATATACTACTTTTCGCTCAGTCACTCGTGCTCACTTATTCGGTCTCAGAGAGTTACACAGAAGAAACAGTCGGGCGTGTTACAATAAGAATTTATTGCACAGTTGTTCTTCTAGTGTAAAATAGATGTGCTGCAACAACCGTTAGACAGTAGCAGATATATATGATTAGCAGTACAGTGAAAATAAAAGGATAGTACAGTTCTACCATCTTGCAATAATCATGAATACATACATGAATATAAAAAGCATGATAAAAAGTGCGCGTACTCCTACGATGCCTATCTAGATGTACCTAAGTGTACCTAGCATGTGAGTAGGTGTGAAGCCAAGAATCCCTCTAGGATTTAGTCTAACCCCATTGCCTGAAGTGAGAGAGTGTGGGACCCCGTCCTGGTCTCGAGTTGGACACCCCGCGAGGAATGTGTTAGACCACTGTCAGCTGGAGCGTCTGCATGCAGGAGCCTCAGTGTCTCTGGTCAGTGTGTCGGCCTGGAAGTCTCGGTCTCCTCTCCCAACCCTAGCAAGATGTGCTGTATTTATACAAAAAGTATCTAGGGTTTCTTTGTCCCTTGTTACTTGTATTAGCCATTGTTGGATTTGAGGATGACGTATGGGATGAACCTGTACGTAGATATTATGCAGGTGGTGTAGCCTCTGTCTGGTTTCCAAGAACCCTCATGAATATTCATTCATACTGTATGAGTCCATTGATGGAGTTATAAGACACTATTGTTCAGGGAAAACCCCTCCTTCTATGCCCAGGACTAGAGCTAGGTAAAGGTTCAATCCTAAAGGCTCGTTACTGTGTAGTATAAGGGAGATAATGTAGGTGAAGGTGTATGATATTACCCAGGCCCATATTAGGGTACCTATATGAAACATAACACAGGAGAAGATGAAAAGTGACTGGCTAATTGCATGAGTGCATATATAGACGTTGAAAGCACGGATAAGTGTATAAATAGCAACTGAAGGCATAGATGAGTCATTACGTATTGCCTATGTGAATAGATGAGTGCAACAGTTGAGCCTGCGTGATTCTATGACTGCAAGAGTAGTGTGTGGGTTATTACATGAGTGCATAGATACACCCTGCATGATTACATGACTGCAGGGGTAGTACATAACTAGTGCCTGGGTGATTGCATGACTACAGGGGTAATATCTGGTGGATTACTGCAGTACATAGCAAGTGAGTGGGTGATTTTTATAAGTTCATGAGTACTGCTTGGGTGATTACAGAAGTACTAAGACACTGCCTGAGTCATTACAGGAGTGCAAAGTTAGTGACTGAGTGATTTTAAAAGTGCATGAGTACTGGCTGAATGATTACATGAGTACAAGGGTAGTGCCTCCATCTTTAAAGGACTCCAACGGTTGTACCTGGGTGATTATATTAGTGCATGAGTAGCACCTAGAGGATTGAAAGAGTGCATGAGTAATACCTGGGTGATTGCATGACTACATAGGGAGTACCTGTATGATTGACTTTATGGGATGAACCTTGTACGTAGATATTATGCAGGTGGTGTAGCCTCTGCCTGGTTTCCAAGAACCCTCATGAATATTCATTCATACTGTATGAGTCCATTGATGGAGTTATAAGACACTATTGTTCAGGGAAAACCCCTCCTTCTATGCCCAGGACTAGAACTAGGTAAAGGTTCAATCCTAAAGGCTCGTTACTGTGTAGTATAAGGGAGATAATGTAGGTGAAGGTGTATGATATTACCCGGGCCTATATTTGGGTACCTATATGAAACATCACACCCACTCCTCTTTTGACTAGGTAGCAGTGCATAAAACCATCAGTGAGCTTCATAAAATATTTTCTTTAAAACCATTTAAAAATAGTCCAATAGGGGGAAGAAAAATTATTTACAAAAGTTAATATTGGAAATGTCACTCTAAGCCAAAGTTCTAGTTGAGTTTGTTTATATAAATCGAACCACTACAAGTGTCAGAAGGCCATGCTTTCCCAGCGAAAGTGTCAATTAAAGGAAATGTTCCAAATTTAGTTGAGTTTTGTAACAAAAAGGAAAAACCCAAATTCTTTCCCAGCACACGATGAGCCAATTATAGATTAAGTGTCCTGCCTGGGAGACGTAACATCGCAGTTGCTCGCTGTTGCAGAGGACGATCCCTGTAATACCTCACAGAGCATGTCAATTGAGCACAGATGATACTCAGAACTGCCAATAGCTGGTGCAGAGGCAGCTGGTGCTGTAGTTGATATCTGAGTGCTATTGGAAGAGCTGATGCTCAACCCAGTTGTAGAAAAAGTCACCTGCGGGTTCTCAAGGAATGCGCCCATCAAGATAGGAATACGCTGGGGATATTGCCTAGCATGGACCCACACCGGTTCCAGCATGGTATTCATGTCCGGTGGCGTTACAGATGGAAGTGTCAGACAGAGATCTAACACGCATTCTTCTCCGCAAAACAGGCATCGAAGAACAGGTAAGATGCAGTCCATCCAGACTGGTCTAAACGATAGGAACCAAGAGGCGCTTAGTTCCCTTAGGGGAGGTGTGCCCAGATGTTGTACCATGCGCTCACGGTACTTGCGCTCCAGGAGTGCTTTTGCCATCTCGTTGGTGAGTGGGCCATCCATTGCGGAGCAGAAAAATAACAATCAGGATACCTGCTATTGAGCACAGGATTAGCGGAAGACCTCCAAAAATACTTCCCAATACGGAGTGTATAAAGTTTGAAATAACTCCGAGGACTGTCTGAAAGGTGTTTAGAAATCCTGACCCTATGGTCTTTAATAGGTGCACAATACCACTCGTATCAGTCATATTAAAGATACGTCCCACCATTTCTGTGAAATGAGAGGGGCAGTTTGTACGTATGGGTGCCTGTATCTCACCCGAGGTCCTTGCGATTTGAAGATCAAGGGTCTCCCGGGCGGAGGTTAAGGGCACAGTTTGCTGTAAAAGCATGGCTTTCATTCTGCTCAAAGTATCAAATTGTATAAAGGACACATTTAGCTAAGGCCATAGTGGCGCCTCCCTGACTGTACTTGTTGGGGGAAATAATACTTGCATACAGCAAGTAACCCTGGAGTTCACCGTGACCAGATAGGCAATCCCCGGAAGCATCCCACAACAACCTTGATCATTCAGCATCAAGTAACTCCCATTCGAGAGCAGCTCGAATACCGGTGTAATCACGGTTGCTGGAGTCCCTTTCAGGTGGCAGGACAAGTTTGCTACTGAACCATTACAAGCTCTGTGTAGTAAAATATCCTGGCACATGAGAGAACCACTCAAAGCGTTCTTGCAGTTTGTACCGCTTAGAAACACTTCTCGATCCCCACTCTGGCATCGAAATCTGTACGGTAATTCCCAAGATTCCTTAATGTATTCCTTACCCATTTTTTCATATTTGCCTGCCTGCTTTTGCTCAAGGCAATATTGAAACTGAAAAGTAGTGACCGGTAGAGTGATGTGGCCATGGATTAGCCATTCCGTGGATGGTGATTCAACTTCCGTAAATGGTAATCTATCCAGTTTTTCAATACGCAGCATTGTATATTTCGCTCCCCTTTGTGCCATTTCTATCTGTTTATCTGTTAGATTGTATTCAGAAAACAGAGACGTACTGTTGATAAAACGCCAAGGCACATAGCCTGCACGCAAAGATTGCAGTGTCCAGCTTAACAACATAATAGAACGTAACTGAGATTGCCCGTGTTGTAATATGGCCAAATCTTGTTCCAGTATGTCTATTGCAGAAGATACAATGTTGCCTAAGGAATATATCCTGGAGGTCAAAGTTGTTAACCCATTATCCACTACCGCTAATGCCTTCTCTAAGTTAATGCGGTCTATTGCCCGTATTCTCTCTGCGGCCTCTTGTTGGGATATTTTCCAATTTTCATTGTAGTCAGCATAAATGCCAGCATATATGAAACGTTTCTGATGTGATTTCCTGGGACCTAGTAAAAAATCCCTAAAATCCATGTCATGTGTGAGTAAGGATAAGTGCTGTTTCACTTATGTGAGTGTTGATGTTTTTAGCCAATCATGGCACAACTTCCCAACACTGTAGGATGTTACTACCCCTGGATGTTCTCTTTGTACACAGCGTGGGTCTGACCTATGGATACTGAACCCTTCGGTGGTACCCCAGAATCTTTGCTGACATCTGTTCGTGTCTATGGGCCAAACCAACCATCCTTACCAATTAGGATCTGATCTATTGTACCGAAAAATGTCATCTACTTTTACCCCTTCTTGTAAAGTTGAATTTTGCCACCCCTCCATCTGTGATGGTGTTGGAAACCGAGGAGTGTTCAGGTCCTTGTTCTTGGCTAGTCCAAGACAGGATGTCTGTTGCACAGTGTCATTTTGGAATATCATCTGCTGTGGAATGAGGCATGCTCTAAATAGCGCTTCTGTTCCCTGGACTTGCCAGCCTCTAGAACCCCAGACTGATTTTAAGTCTCTTTGTCCTTCCATAGGTCAAAACCCTGTTCAGACAATTGGGCGATAAAGGAAGCAGAGTAAATCTGTTTGGTGTTAGTCAACATAATTTTCTGTGCCGATGTGGATGTGACTTTATAATAAAATGACGTCGGGTCGGAAGTGTTAAACCCTGAAAAATATGAGAATTTCTGTACAAATGTTTGCGAACTACTTCTTGGTGGTGTAGGGCAATGTTCCCACTGGTGGTACTCAAAAGCATTTCTAGGTGTTATAGATTTGTGTAAGAAATGATGACCATAATGTTGGTAACAGTACAAAGTGTCATAGTCTGAAGTACTTTCTAGCATTTCAGTGTTTGGAAATGCGGCAGTTTTCTCTAAATCAGACAACATGTTATTAACAGTTTCAGAGTCCCAATCATCAGAAAGTTTACTGGAGGTAATGATATCACTTAATGAAATTTTAAATACATGAGAAATTTTTAAAAGTTCAGTAGGACCGAATATATAGAAATCAACCTTGTCCCAAACTATACCGTCCGGTATAGGAACTGCTGTAATGTTCACTGATGACAAGTCTCTCTGTTCACGATGAGAAGATTGATGTGGCTTCAGAATCAAATTTACTTTTTCGGCTGCAGGTCTTTGTTGAAGGTAACGTCCATTAATAAGCATGCTAAAAGTTATAACTAAGCCTAGCCAGAAAAAAAGAACAGTATCCCAGTAATTACCCATAGTTCTACCCACGGTGACACCAGGTACGTTTTTTTGAGAAAGTTCAGAAAGTCCGTAATCTGCTGCATGCTTGTTTGTTGGGCTGGCGTTGTTTCCGGTTCACTTGGATCCAAGGAAAATGTATCAAAGTTCATGAAGTAGCCAGAAGCAGTTCGATCAATTGTTGGAATTGCATCAGGATTTGTTGAAATCGCAGTTTGCTCTTGTCGAGGCATGTTGACGTAAACATCAGTATTCGGTCTTATAGCAACTTGTGTGTTTTTTTAGTTTGATTTCGAAGTTGAACTTCTGGTTCAAGGGGAACAAGTTCCATAGCATTGTTGCATAGTCCTTCATTCCTTTGAGAGGACTCTTCAAACGTGATGAGTCTTTCTGTTTGAACTTCTTGGATTGTAGCAAGAGGAGGGCGTCTGCTACAGTGGAGTCCACGAGGCCTACTGTTCAGTATCGGCCACATAGTGTGGTTTGATTAAGTTTAGCAAAGAACAAAGAGATCAAGAAAGACAGATTGATAATGAAATTGCGAATACCAAAAATATACAGGCAGGAATAGAGGAAAGTTCGGGAAGCATCAGCTGCTCTGAAAATAATCAGAGGGAGAACACTTCTAAGTTGACATTTGTACCAGAATATTGCATAAGAGGACGGCAAGACACACTAAACAGAGGGAATATCTTAAGGTTGTTCAAAGAAATTCCTGAACTAAATGGAATACCTTCGCAAGACCTTTTAGCCGTGGAATTTAAGAATTCCCCGGAAAATCCAGACACTGAAGAGAACTTGACTACCTGGTCCTCAAAGGATCTAGTGTACAGGATATATGCTACCAGAACAACCTTCGAACTCTGGGGAATTAAACTGAGGCTGCATAGACATCCAAGGTATCCTTACCCCCTCTTAATAAACCAGAAGATTCAAATATTGGAACACGCATCTGCGAAAAAGCAAAAACATGCTTACACGGAGCACGATCCACCACGCCACTGGGGCCAACAAATTCAAAAGAGGGCAACGAAATAGGGAGGCAGTTAAATTACCTTACAGTTGACGGCACGGACTGGTCGTGGGTGCCAAAAGCACTAAGCAATACGTGTACCTAATGAACAGTTAAACTTCCCCACGATTGACGAAAGGTGTGGGCAGATTGTTCAGACTAAAGAGCAGGGCCGTGAGTTGAAGGATGGAAGTCAGAACACGATAAAGATCTGTTCATGGAACGTCCACGGATTTAAAAACATGGGTCATGACCACGAAACTCTGTCCTTTCTCGAACAACAAGATATAATACTCCTTCAAGAAACGTGGATAATGAAACCCACTGCAATATCTGGTTACATTGAACATCATATCCTAGCAGTAAAATTCGCAAGATTTGGTCACCCGAGGGGAGGCCTATCAACATACATATCACAAATATATGGTTGGCAAACAGAAGAGTTAGATGCCGGGGCAAACTGGATTCAAGTTATAAAAGTTACTGGAAAGCGAAATTCAAATAAAACGGACTGGCAACTAATTTTAGTCAACGTATATGTTCACCCTGAAAAAAGAAATCAGAAGGAAAAATTTACAATACTAATAAAGCTGATTATCGCATTGCAAAAGTCGCACGAATTCTGCCCTTTGATAATTTCAGGAGATTTCAATTGTAACCTACTAATACAAAATAAAATAAAGAGGCAGGAGGACTGGGGACATCAAATCATAACGCGAGAGTTAGAAAGGTACGGCCTGTCAATCCTGAATGGTAACACCGCAGGGGATATACCTTCAGCCATAACGCACTCCAACGGAAAAAGTCGATCTACAATAGATTTCACCATCATCAGCACCAACCTAGTCCCAAGAATAGATTCATTTCAAATCCTTACACGTATAGAAAGTGACCATCACCCGCAAATAACAAAGCTTAATATAAAGCTGGCTGGGGCGCAAAAAGAAACACGCTGGGACAACATGTAGAAAAGTTTAACTTGAGGAAACTAAAATGGCAAGGTACAAATACGGTGAATATAATGGATATCCTCAAAGAACATATGATTCAAACAGGGCCGCAGATAGAAGAAAATCAAATAACAACTTGGGAAGATCTATGCCTCTTCATTACCCAAAGCTTTCCGGTCACTAATAGAAACACAAAAAGAATAGACATCAGAAAGGATCCATGGTTTAACATCTCCCTACGAGATGAAAAGAGAAGGATGGCAAAAGAGGTACGAATTCAAGCCATGGCGGTCAAAACGGGTAAGAAAAGAGACAAGAATAAATTAAAGGAGCTACAGAAGAATTACAAAAAAATGTTGAGGGAAGCCATGATAGAACATAAAGAAAAAATCTGGATACAGCTACTGTGGGCAAGCACCTTGCCAAACAGCAGGGAATTCTGGGGCATTATAAATACCATGACCAAGGGTAGTAAATTACAACAAGAAGCGGGAATTAGTGAAAAAACCTGGATGGAGCACGTACATAATAAGTACAGTAGTATGAGGAATGATAAGCTCGCAATGGCAAAACCCCCAAAGGATCTAAAACCGGAAGTAGTAGAATATACCGGTCAATCAGAAAGTAACAACGACCAACATTTCCTGATCGATAAAAAACAATTGAGAGGAATAATAAAAAGGTTGAAAACGGAGGGGGCGGCAGGCCCGAACGGATTGCCCAACGCACTATTCAAATATGCGCCGGAATTTTGGGCTGATTACCTCGCGCCATTATTTAATCTGATCTACAGTGAGAACAATGTCCCCAAATCCTGGAAAGGGAATATCATCCACCCAATATTCAAACAGGGAGACCATAATAAACCAGAAAACTACAGATTGATATCACTGATTGATGTTGAGGCCAAACTATACGGATCATGCCTATTACTTCACCTACAAGATTGGATGGACGAGACAAACTTAATTCCAAAGTTTCAAACTGGTTTTAGACAAGGGATGGGTACCTTGACAAACCTGGCCACGCTGGCACTCCTAACTGAAAGGGCAAGAAAAGGAAAACTCGGTTATTTGCATGTTTTGTTGATTTGAAAGCCGCATTCGACAAAGTAAGCAGAAATCGCCTATGGGAAAAACTAAGGGTATGGGGGCTGCCGAGCAAATTAGTGGATGCAATAATAGCCCTGTATAGCGAAACCTGGGCTAGAGTGAAACTAGGCAATGGACTTAACACCACCAGCAGCATCTGCACAGAGCAAGGGCTAAAACAAGGCTGCGTCCTTGCCCCAAGCCTATTTAATTTATTTATGGCAGAAATCAGTAAACACATGCAATCAGCTGATTGCCATCCACCGAATCTAGTCAAGGAGCCAATACCCTTCCTACAGTACGCAGATGATATTGTGGTACTGAGCCAAAGCCCTATCGGGCTGCAAAGAGCGATTAACAACTTAAAGGCCCATTACGATACCCGGCGTAAAAAAATCCGCCAGGCATGAAAGCGGCAAAAATCCGCCCGCACACACCGTCTGAACACCGACCACGCCATTACGAATACACAAACCGAAAACCGCCATCGGCGAAAAACCACACAAGATACCGCCCGCCCTCGTCCGAGTCGGAGTCAAACCGCCCGCCACGGACGGAAACACGCACGACAACACAAAACCGCCCGCCCTCACGGCCGACACACCGCACGTGAAATTACGATCGCACCGCCATGAGCGCGGGTAAACCACAAATATACCGCCCGCCAGCGCAAACAACGCCGATGAGAATTGACACGGCAGAAGCCATGGCGCCCACGTCCCTGCACAGAAACCATCCGCTGACAAAAACAATCGCACACAACATGGCCAACAAGTCCACACAGCAAGGCACGCACAAATACACAAGCACAGTACACATCCCGAAAACACCCCCTGGACAAACAAAAAATACAAAGGCCAGAACACCAGACACAACACACCTGAAAACAACAGACCATGAGGACACACCCACATAGGTAAGTACAAAAGCAGCACTCCCACAGACCACAACCCCTTGCAACATTGCAAACTAGAGAGGAGAGGAGAGGACACAGTGACACAGCAAGGACAGCAGCACACCACAGAAACGCACACATCACCACCACCACCACCACCACCACCACCAAACACCGGCACCACAAACCCCCTGCACATTACACAACACACACCGCACCAGCACCACAAACACCATGGCACCACAAAGAATGCCCAAGTTCACGCCCATTGAGCTGACGGTCATGGTCGACGAGATTATCAAGGTGCACCCACAAATCTAT
This sequence comes from Calotriton arnoldi, assembly GCA_963921515.1. Lineage (NCBI taxonomy): Eukaryota > Metazoa > Chordata > Amphibia > Caudata > Salamandridae > Calotriton > Calotriton arnoldi. The sequence continues at coordinate 574,720 of CAWUFW010007030.1, forward strand.
GGGAACCTGGTCCAGCACACACCACTAGCCACCAGAAAGAGAATGTGGAACCGGATCGTAGACCAGGTCAATGCAGTCGGGACCCTGCCCAGGAACAGAGTTGAAATCAACAAACGGTGGAATGACGTCAAGAGCCTGGTCAAGAAGAAGGAGAGCAAGAACAGAGAGCTGGCTGCCGTCACTGGCGGAGGGAATCCGCGCTCTTCAAGACCTTCAAAGCGTGGGAGGAGAAGGTGCGAGTCATTATACATCCTGAGATCCTCGCCGGATTAGCAGGGGGAGTGGAGGCTGGTAAGTACAAACTAATGTATACCAGCACACCGCTATGTACTCACATGCACTACCATCATGCCACAGCTCCCAGGGACAAACACCCCCATGTCCAGCACACAATACACAACACATCACACACACATGCAACAGACACCACCACACACAGCCCAAACCTAACAACTGTAAGATACATGGGGGCATGTGTACACTCAGCCAGCCACGTAACCACCAACAGGTCCCCAAGTATGCCAGAAGCGCCACAACGAGCACCCACCACACCCATGTGTCCGCCATAGCTGCACTAACCGACAAGTAACAGGTAAGTGGCAGGAACACAAAGTGCAGTGGGTGGGTGGGTGGACAGCCCAAGTACAACACACACCAGGCCCCTAGTCCCACAGCACAGCAAGGAGGAGCATCCCCCACACCCCACACCCACCACCCACGTGTCAGCCACCGCAGTGCACACCGACAGCCGAAAGGTAGACATCACGGTCCACAACAATCGGTGTCAGTGGGTGTCCAGCCATCACCACGACCCACAACACCGCCCCCACCCCCACAGACCTGCAACATGGAGCACCCCCGCTTAGAACCATGTGGCATCCAGTACAGTGCACGCACGAACAACCTGCAGGTGGGAAACTGGACAGGGCTGGATTACTGGAGGCATGAGGACCGTAACACGACCAACACATGGGACATGTCACGTAGCAGACGAACACGCAGCACCGCCCACCGTCACGAACAAGTGAACAATGTGCACACGGACATGAACCACAGACTCACACCCCACATGACCCATCACAGACGCAGCAACACCCAAGGAGCCACGTCTGCATGCACAAGCCACACTGAATATAGTACCACACGGCAGCCACTGTGCAACCCATCACACACAACCGAAACACCATTGAAGTCCTGTCCATGTAGCCCCTACTGCCTGTCAACCACACACCCCACAACTACGCCTATGTAAGACAAACAACACTGGACGCAACAGAGCGGAACAACATAAATGCACACGAACACCACTGAACCCATCAAACACACAGACACACCATGCACATACAACATACCATCCATCCCATCCGTCAGCCCCAGTCTCATGAAAGGCATGTCATCCGAACAGCTGCCACACATACAGCAGTCACGCTAAGATACATGCCCATGACCAACCATGTGCCAGAAGTCAATGAAGCGCATGCCACACTGTGAGCAACAACACACAACATGGGCCACACCCCCCCGAGCACTGCAGTGATGCACATGGCACAGGGCAGCACGCACACCAAGGAGATGGGACAACTGCAATACGTCGGGTGGCACACAACCATCACACACTCATAACGATGCGTCCAATGCCATGTCCAGTAATCACAACAGACAGCAAATATGCAGGGTATGTCAGGCATGCACACACCTCAGACCATGCACTGTCATGCTGCCACAACACATGTCACGTTCGGCACCCATGGCTCACAGCATGTAGCCCAAAAGCATATTCCATCCCAAATGCGTTCCTGGGGCATGACCCCCATGTTGCCAAATGCGTTCCTAAGCGTTCCATATGCACCCCAAAAGCAAAGTACAAACCAGACCCAGGATGGGCCTGGAGCCCGCATACACCAGAGTCACAATAAGTAGGAGCACAGCAACACACCCATCGGCATAGCCAATCCGTCCCATGCCACATGTGCACAGCACACAGTCCCATTGCCAAGCACACACAACAACAGATTGTACAGCCACACACCCGCCTCCGGGACACACGTGCACGAGAGTGCACGAACGGAGAATGTCAGACAACCAATACAGACTTCGCCAGGTGCAACACAATAACAAATCTCATTCTCTCCACAGGTGACGAACTGCTGGATGCTGGGGATGGAGACAGCGCGATACAAAAGGGGATGATGGACGGAACGTTTGAGCCAATCAAACACTCACCCCCAGTCAACTGATCTGGGTTTAATCCATCATCATTCTTTAGCTCACTCCACCACCCCAGTTCAGACATGGCCACATGCAAATCAGCACAGCACAGCCAGCCTACAAGCCCCCAACGAGGACACACGGATGTGGAGGATCTGTCCTCCTCTTTGGACACGGACCACCAAGCAGGCCCATCTAGTGTGGCAGGGCCCAGCCGCTCCCCAGGACCCCTCCTACCCACCAACCCATCATCCAGGGCTGCTGAACATTCCCAGCCCCCTGCTGCCACTGTCGTTGCGGCCACACCCACGGTCATTGCGGCCACACCCACGGGCATTGCGGCCACACCCACGGTCATTGCGGCCACACCCACGGTCATTGCGGCCACTACCACTGCCGCAACCGCCACCACGTCTTCGCTGGCCCCAGCCCCAGCGCAGGTGGTGGCCCGGACGACTGGATCCACCCTGGGAGCCAGGGTGAGGACCGTGGTGAGCAATGTGGCTAGTGGGCAGGCCGGTGGCAGCAGGACTGGTAGGAGGAGCAGGGTCAGGGAAACGCCAGCCTCCCCTGGGAGCCATGCCCTGCCTCAAATGGCCAGAGTCCTTGGGGCCTATGAAGAGGCCCAAGGACAATGGGCCAGGTCAGCTACAGACACGCGTGAGGTGCTGGGGGTGCTGAGGTCCATGGACGCCCGTATGGGCCAAATCGTGGACCTCATGGGCCAGCTGGTGGTGGCGGTGAGGTCACAGCCAGGGACAGCAGCTCCCCTCCGCCACCACCTGCCGGGGCGCAGGGTCGAGCAGCAGTGTCCAGTTCCCCTGCGTCCACAGCCAGTGAGCACACCTCAACCACCAGCAGGTCGCAAGCAGGCACACCCCTCGCAAACGTGGAAGGGGCCGTCCGAAGTGGAAACAGATCTCCCGGGAGGACTTCGCACGCTCCAGACGCAAGTGAGGCAGCCAGCCAGCCTTCCTTGACCACCCACTGCATTGACTTGGACTACGATCCCACTCCACACAGCCATCTGGATGGCATGTGTGTGTTGGACTATGGACATAGAACCAGTGGGTACACCCTGAGCATCACGCAGCCATGACCGACAGCTCATTGTCACTGCACGCACCACTTTTGTCATCACCTTACACACAATCACATGTCACAGTTTGAAATAAATGCACCTCTTCCACTAACTGCTGTCTGTGCCCTGTGTTTTAATTGTACGGAATACAACGGCCACCTTGAGCGGAACGGCACCTGATGCGTGGCATGGCAATGGAACCGGAGGGCCTGTAGGGACCTAGGGGTGGGAGACAGAACAGGAGCACATTCAATGAGTGTGTCACACACCCATCACACAGTACATGTCAACAACTACAAGCAATGTACACACATCGCACAGAGCAATAGGGCACAATGCCACAGCCACCATCAGTGGCATACTAACCTGGGCATGGAGCGTTGACACACAGCACGCAGTGAACAAAAGGCCACCCTGACACAGCACACACACACCTGCACAAATACAGACACATCAGCCGTCGTACATGGACACTCACCGTTAAGTGAAGTAGCGGGCGATGAGCTGCTGGCGCACATTCCCAGCTTCCTCCTCTCCGCTGTCCTCCTCACTCGAGCTGTCCTGGTCTGCGGGCAGGGGCCCTGGTTGATCTCCGTCATCCACAATGAGGGGGATCTGCTTCCGAATGGCCAGATTGTGCAGCATGCAGCACGCCACCACTATCTGGCACACCTTCTGTGGGGAGTACGCCAGCGCACCCCGGTGCGGTCCAGGCACCTGAACCTGGACTTGAGGAGGCCAAAGGTACGCTCGACCACACGTCTGGTCCTCCCATGTGCCTCATTGTAGCGATCGTCTGCTGGGGTGCGAGGATTCCTCAATGGACTGAGCAGCCATGCCCCATTCGGGTACGCAGAGTCACCTGGGTGTGAGGGACACAGAGAACCATTGCTATTCCAACTGGACAGGGGACAGCATCGCACAACCAGCACGCTACACCACTCCACATACTCACCGACAATACAGCCAAAATCCTGTTGCAGATTGGACATCAGTCGTGGCAAGATGCTGTTGCGCATTACGTGTGCGTCATGGGCCGAGCCTGGGAACTTTGCACACACGTGGGTTATCACCATGTCCGCAAGGCACACCACTTGCACATTCAGGGAGTGCGTGTGCTTCCTGTTGCGGTACAGGTGCTCAGTGGCCTGTGGTGAACAAGGCCAACATGTGTGCAATCAATGGCACCAACGACGTGTGGGATCCTGCCAAGGGCATAGAATGCACCCTTCACTGCCGCCAATTCACGAGCCCTGGGGAATCTGATGTACCTGTTTCGGTACAGCATCATGGCTGCCAGTACATCCCTCAGCACCTTGCTGAACATGGGCTGGGACATCCCTCCTCCATTGCCCACTGTGTGCTGGAATGACCCAGTGGTGAAGAAATGCATGGCGGCCATCACCTTAGCCGTGGGGTTGAATGCTGTCGGATACACCCTGCGGGGACGGAGATGGGGTTCCAACATGGCACACAGTCGATGCAGGGTTGGCCTGTCCAGCCGAAACTTCCTTATGACCTCAGTATCGTCCATGTCCGCCAGCAATTGGTATGGGCGGTCAATGTTCGGTCTCCGCCTAGGGAAGATGGCAGTGGACACATGTCAGAGCAACACAACACATAGCAATTTCGCATTCACATCACTGACATGACTGAGCAAGCACATGAGTCACAGCCCAGCTGTCAAGCAGGGACGGCACGGCCACAATACACTTACACAGGTCTCCCACCAATGGCAATGGCTAGTGATGCAAACCACTGCCATGGTCATGCACATGGGGATCTAGGCCCCAATGACTTGCGGGGCGTGCTGATGGGGACTGACTGCATATTCGTCAAGCGGCAACGCCACGGCAACATGAATGTCTGCTGAGCATGGCACTGCTTCCGAGGCTGGATGAGTATGGCATACGACAACTACGATGTGGGCACAGGCTGAGCGGCCAAAACAAGTGGGACCTGTGGCACGAGGGGATATGAGACAGTAGTAGGTGTCAGCACTGCACCCTATGTACAGCACTGTACGGATCACACCTCCCGAAACATTGACAGGTGTCCACATTGACAGCCCCATGCCAAGACGGCTGTGTGCTTGCAGTCACACGTCACAGGTGAGAGGTTACATTGCACGTGCCAGGTGGCAGACGTACATAGTGGGAGCTATCATGTGTGTGCATGTGTCTCCTGTTCAGGATCCACCAGATGGGCGCTGACTCTGTACTGACCATTGGACACAGCATGTTCCGTGGAAGGCTTGTGTGTGTGGGATGGAGGCACTGGATGTGCCTCCGTTGGGTGGGGGCCATGCACAGGGCGGGTACGTCGATGATTGCGCATTGTTGGTCACGGTGGGTGCACCCACTAAGATGTGTTGCCCTGTGTACAATTCCTATGTCCGCATGATGATGGACTGTAGATGTGGGCAGACTACACATTGGTCGATGTGCTGTCCATGTGCATGTGCCTTCACACCAGGCACAGCTGCCCCTGCACATGTGACCCCTGCTGGACTCGCTGCTGGGTCTGTGGAGCTGATGCACCTTCTGTGCGTGGGGCGGACAGCTCACCTCACTTCCCTCATTGCGCATGTCATGACTTTGCCGCAGGTGACATGGATCATGGAGGGCCCACATGTACGCGTGGGTAGGCTACACATGTTTGTTCACTGGTCGCCACCCCCAGTCAGTGTTTCGAATGGGAAGGTTGTTGTGCTGGTGGTATATTCGATGTGGCGGATGGGCGGGCCTAGGTGCGGGCTTACATTCCGGACATGGGGGGTAGTTGGATTGGCGACTAGTTGCAGTACACACGGGACACGTCTCTTCCTTTCCACATCTGGGTCATCCCTTGTACTCACTGACAGTGATACAGTCATCTTCGCCCCAGCCCTCATGTCCTCCCTCGCTCCCCCAATATGCATGTGCACCTGCGAGGCTAGCGCTTGCACAGGCAGCCCCAAGCTCGCACCAGAGAGGGCAAGGAGTGTATGTGTGGGTCCAGTTGCACGAGTGGGCTGTCTCAGGGTATGATGTGTGGCGCGACGCCGTCCACCTGCGTGGTGCCCCAAATGGAGACCCGGCCTGCATGGACTATGCATCACAGTCTTCGCCTTCCGGATCCGCCACCTGCGACACCCAGTGGCAGTGGCTGCCCTTGCGGCCAGGCCGCGTCCGTCTGTGACTGATGGCCCACACATTCACTCTTTGGCCTCTCTGGGGAGGGCTCGGGGTGGTGGCGCACGCGCTTGCACTTAGTCGCAATGGCATGTGGCGTGGTTGGTATAATGGGCAATGGATGGGATGGTGCGAGCCACCTCCCGTGGCGTCAGTGCTGCTCGTGCTGAGGTGCGTCCCCCTACACTTCCATTTGACTTGTGCCATGCTACACGTTGAGGTTCTATTGCCTGCGTGATATGACCAGGAGGAGCGCGAGGAGACCTCTCACACACCATGCTCCACTGCCATCCCGTGCCCTGTATCGCCTGTGCGGATTGACTATGTTGGGGTTACACCTGGTCGACTGGGGCTGTGTGTGCCTTGTCAAGGGGCATGGCGGGCGCACAACAGGATCCAGCTAGTCCACGGAGGGTGGGCTGACGTGTGCGCCTGGTTCCGCATTGTTCGTGTGCCCGGCTGCTGTGCACACACGTGTTCACTTCCCCCCGACAGGTGTCCTCTCACAATGCCCAGGGAAGCGGTGGTGTACTGTTCATGACCCCTCCCAACACGGCGTGCTCCAACTTGGCATGTGCGCATCTACCCGTCGCACCCACCCACCTGAGCACTGCGTCCATACGACTTCACACAACACATGTGTGTCTTCCACAGTAGTGCTACTCATTTGCGTTGACATCCAATACCAGTGGACTACATGGTCATGTCACGACTGCCGTGTACTTCACATACTCTCATCCTCTCTCATTCGTACTTGTGAAATGAGTCAGCGGAGACAGTTTTGGTTTCAAACATTATATTGAGTCTTCTGTCCTCTGTGATGCAGTATAGTGGACACTACTGGCAGCGGAATACATGTTGAGGATATACTGAGCATGATTACAAATGGGATAGGGTGTGGGGTTACATGTGATTGGCTGTTGCATGTGGGATGTGGGCTTCAGAGTTACATCTGCTTGGCCAAGGCTGTGCTAATGTACATTTACGTATAGCTGCGGAGCTGCGGACTTTGACACAGACGGTATACAAGTAGCCTACCAGACCGCTTGGCATCATGGGCACAGTCCATCTCAGTTCCATGTGACAGGTTTGCTGCGGTTGTTCCTCATGCACGCGTGCATGTGAGATGACATCAGGGCATGTGCTTGCGTGCATGCAGCGGCGTGCCACTTGTTGTTACAATGTGGTGGTTACTGGACATGTCACAGTCACTGGGGTCGTGTTGTTGTTGTTTGCACTTGTCGTCCGTGCAAAGGTCCTGGTATGGGATTTCCGGGGCGGGGGTGGGAGGGGTGCAGCACCCACAGACTCCAGGCGACCTATTCATGTCCACTGAGCGGTGTGTGTGTCCATGGGTGCTGGATCCATGTCGTGTCCTGGTTGTTCGTGCAGTTCCGTCCATGTGGGTGCGATACACAGACCCCATGCCACTGCCTCCCACGATGCATGCGGTGTTCCTGGATGTGATGGGGAACAGTGTGCATGTCCCGGTCATATCCGATGTCATGGCGATGTCGTTGATGGTGTGGTAATTGTTGCCGGTCGTTTGGTATGGCTGTTGTGGTGGTGACTGGCCAGTCCGTGCGGAAGCTAAGCATGGGTGCGGGGTTGGACATCATAGGTCAATCGGGGAACCTGCGTTGGGGTCCGACGAATTTACAGGTTGTCAGGTATGCGATGCCGTCCAGCAGGGCTTCCATGTCATTGGTGGTGTTTATGTTTGCCAGCCAATGTAGCGGATGGTGGCTGTCAAGGTGTTGTTCATAAGTTGTCCCTTGGAGGACCATGATGGGGCATGCTGGGTGACATTCGATGTAGCTGTGCTCGATGATCCGTCGTGTGGAGGCACAGTGGTCCCATTTCAGTGCGGGTGCGATGTTGGCCACATACGCCATGCCCCCATAGGCAGAGCAGGCCCTGTCGTGTGCGTCCAGAGGGAGGAATAGTGCTAGCAGGTCCGCCTTTAGACATGCCGGGTTGGAGAGACACATCTCCACGGGATGCTGGTAGGGACACCTCCGACAGTAGAAGACGGGTATGACGCAGCTGAACAATGTGATGCGGTAAGTCAGTCGGTAACTGACGTTCAGCAGGGACAGGAGTTCGCATCCCAATATATGTATCAGGTTGGTTTTGTACAGCTTGACCTGTCCGGCGTAGTTGGGTAGGTGTGTTGCGGTTGCCATTTTGCAGCGGTGCGTTGTGGTGGCGTGCTCCGGCTGTGTGTGCAGTCTGCAATGTGCACGCTCCGAGGTTGCTGTGAGCTCTGTGTAGTCGTAGGGAGACAGGACTTGTGTTCTGTTGGCTTGTGCGGAGGACACGGGCCCTCATCCCACATGCTTCTCAGACAGTTCAAGGTCAGTGATGTGTGACTCCTTCCAATTAACTTGCATGGGGCCGACATGGGGAGTGTTTTCTTTATTCTTTCCCGTCCGTTGTGTTCTTCTGTGATATGCGCTATCTGCCCTGTGGTCGGTCTCCTCTGCATGCCTGTGTTGGTCTTTTATTGGACAATGGCTGTATTCACCGGCTTCTTTCGTAGGGCTGTGGTTTCGGAGTTGGAATGGAAGGTCATTCAGTGCTGTCTGCCATCCCTTGTGTGGGCGGCAGGCTGCCTTTCCGCTCTGCGTTGGGCCTTGTGTGTGAGTGTTATTCTTGGGCCACCTGTTGTCGGTCCCCGGGCTCTTTGGTGTTCCGTTTTGTATGTCTTGTTCATATGTGCAGGGTGGTATGGGTGTTTCAGTGTGGTACTGGCGTTCCTCTTCCCGAAGGGGCCCTGCTTCTCCTAGTTGGTGTTGCCGCCGCAGTGTGCTTCGCCATGTTTGTTGCACTGGGGTGTGTCCTGCTGTTGCGTGACTTCACTGACATGTGTGCGTCGGTTGTGTGACGTTGGGTGTTGTCCGTGAATTGGGCGTTGGGGACATGTCTGTGGCAGGCCTGTCACGTGTCATGTGCGTTTGGGGTGGGGCTGGTGTGTGTGCTGCTTGGTTGTGTCCCTGTGTCTGTGTGCGACGCATGCATGGTGCTGCGGTTGGCCTCTGCGTTGTGCGCATGTGTGGCAGCGTCATCGCCGCTTTGGGGCCGTGACGGGGTGGTTGGTTCCTAGTCCCAGGTGGTGTGTACACATGTGTTACGAGATGTTACAATTTGGCCTGTGTGTCATATGTGGGTGCTATGGTAGATGTGTCGTGTACACGCGGGGTGGGGGTTGTCCGCTTTTTCCGCCCTTGCACTGTGTGCGCTGTTTGCGTGCACTTGTTGTATGTGTGCCTACCTGCGTCTTCGCGGTACGTTGCGTCCTTGGTGGTGCATCAGATAGAGCATAGGGAGGGCCTGCAGTGCTGGATTCATGCTCGGGGTGCCGCTTCTTCGGTGTCCGTGCTCGGCGTTCGTGTTACCGCTTCGGTTTGACGTACGGTGTCTCTTAGCCGTGGGTTCAGTTTGTGTGCGGCATCATAATTTGTACGCCGGGCGGTACGTGTTTCGTCGGATGGTGTGTGTCAATTGTGCTGCGCCGCTACGTGTACGGGCGCACTTTGATGGCGGACGGTGTCGCTGGCTTGCCGGCGGTGTTTGGCTGACTTTTCGCATCGTAATCGGGCGGGCGTGTGGACTGCTGCGTGCAGGCGGTGACTGGTGGTTTTTGCATCCGCCAGCACGGCGGTAGTGCTTCCGCCCGACATCCTAATGGGCCCCTTAGTTATCTATCTGGATAGAGATAGCTTGGAAATAAATAAAGATAAAACCAAGGTTGTACGGCTTGCGGACCCAAAAAAAACGAAGTTTAAATGGTACATAAAAGGGACCCCAATAGAAGAACAAGCGGCCTAAAAATATCTCGGCTTAAAACTAGGGCGAGGCTCAACACACAAAGAACATAAAATGGACCTAAAGGCAAAAGCACAATCATTAATCTTTGCGTACAGACTCCTGAACAGGAAACTGGGCTGCCCGAGTTATGCACATCTTCTAAAAGTGATGGCAGCACAAATAGTACCGACATTGTCATACGCCCTAGTAGTTTGGTGTGGCAAAGGGGCGGATCTGCTAAACGATCTTCAGACAAAGGTCTACAAAGCTGTCTTCAATTTACCAAAGTCTGCCGCTCCAGCCCAGGTCCGGCTGGAGTTTGGCCTTCAGAATCAGAAATTCCGGAGCATGAGCGGCTTCGTGAAACTATGCTACAAATTCCGTGCATCTGAGCCGGGGTCAATGAACAACACTTGCTGGAAAGAAATTAAAATCCAGATGGACCAAGACATTCCACATTCATGGGGAGCATACCTGAGAAAATCATTAGTGGAACTTGATATACAAACAACATGGGATAGCCAGTTAGAGCGGGTAGCTTTTGGTAAATTGGTAAATAAAACATCGAAGAAGAAGTCTTTCCTGGAAGACAAAATAACAATATCGAAACGCAGACATGGGTGGACCGTGATTAACTCTTATATATCCACAAAGCCTCAGGCATATTTATTAACACATTTCAGTACCGAGCTAAAAAAGAGTTTCACAAAATATCGCTTGGGCATGCATGATTCGAAAGATCTACAACCATCCTGGCAAAGTAACCATCAAGCTGCACACTGTCGACTATGCGGCTTCTGTAATGAAACGCTAACACACTTGCTGTGTACCTGCTCAGCTGTTAAGGATATAAGGAGGGGGCTTTTAAAACCAATTTTTAATGAATTGAATATTCGGACTTGCAGGAAAGCAGTGATACGTTGGCTGGAAGGATCCTCAATCATTCTGGCTTGCCGGGGCGTCAAATACCTAGCAAAAGTAAGGAAACTTTTAAGGCAAGCCGATTTAGAGGCCATGAATAAAGCATGATCAAGGGCGGCAGGGGCTTTGCATACACGGCCCACTAGCCCAAATAGCAAGCAAAAAAAAAAAAAAAACGCGACAGGATGATAGAAATAACATAGAAAAATGGCTATGTTTGGAAATTTAAAATGGTCACTTTATCTCGAACAGGATTTAGCTGAAAGTAATCTGGGACTTTTTCAGACATTTGCGTAATTCTGAAAGTTTTTAATAGAACTCGCACAGATCGTTTTAAAATGTTAGATAATATTTTATGTGTATTATAATGTTATTCAGATTTTAAAATCTTGGTACCCACGACACTGAAAAGTAGAATTCAATGGAAGATTAAGTTTAATATTTTTATTTTTATTTTTTATTTTTGTACATTGTAACGATTTTAAGTAATCATATACAATAAACTATTTGACTTGACTTGATTAAGTCAATTGAGATAAATCGTTTCTCCTTTTTTCCGGCAAGAGGCAGTAGAAGTACAGATCTTGTTCCATGTATTGCTAGGACAGGTACAGGCTTTCTGTATGATGGTCCAAATTCTTTTTTATCTGCTATTTTCTCTCTGACCAGATCCTTGACTTTTGGGATCCAGACAGGTCTTGCCGTGACTGCCTTGACTTCCCCAGTGGCGGTCTGTTTCAGGTGGACGTTACTTTGTTGTGTCCTGGATTCGTTTAGATCCCGTAAAACAGCCAAACGATCATGGAGATCAAATGGTTTCTCATCCGCCACTGCGCCTTCACAATCAAGATCAGGTACCCACATTCTTGTCACAAATAGGACCTTGTAAGGAGTGACACCCCCTAGAGAACTTATTGGCTGGTTATTGAGAGCTCTTTGTACCCCATATATATGATTGACCCAACTACCAACCTTGCCTAATACCCTAGCTGTTAAAGATTGCTTTAGGTCCCGGTTCTTCCTCTCCACAACCGAATTTCCCTCAGGATGGTACGGAGAGGAGTACCGCAATGCTACGCCCATACTTTCCATGGCCTCTTTGTAAGCCCAAGAGCTAAACGCCGGACCACGGTCAGAATGTAACGTGCCAACTGCGTATGTCCCTATAAAGACTCACAAATCTTTGATAACAGTTCGAGCGTCAGCCGAGCGCTGAGGCCAAGAATCTTGAGCATGAATACACTGCAACCATGATATACTTCTAGGCCCCATATGATTGTAAGGGGCCGCAGTGGTCCAGATACACACAAGCGAGAGGTTTGTCTGATTTTAATAACGGTGTTTGTGCCGGGCGCGTTATGGTGGAGCCTTTCATCTGCTGGCAGATGTCACATTTCAAGACATAGTCTTTAGTTTGCTTTGTTAGACCTGGCCACCAGTAGCGCTATTTCAACAATGAAATAGTCGCTGTAACGCCTGTATGTGCAGAGCCCAAACCCTCGTGCAGCAATAATCAAACCTTGCCTACGATCCATATTTGGTATTACTCTGTCCCCCACTCCAGGAATCTGAGCATATGGAATGTTGTTTGCATTTAACTTGTAGGAGTACTTGAGTGGAAATTTCTTAGGCACTGCTGAGCTGCCTTTGCGTGAAGCAATGACAACAACCATAATCTCACCGTCTATCCTCGTTTTTGAACGAGTGATTACAGCTACGGAATCTGTGCGTACAGCCCCCTTCGTGGCTTCATCAGCCAATGAATTCCCTTCAACGTGAACACCATCACGTTGATGACTCAGTGTATGAATCACGTGAGCCCGTAGAAGTTCGTTTCTCAACTCAACTACCTGTTCCCATAGCATTTTATGCTTAATTGTGCCACCTTTTGCGTCTTTGAACCCGTTTTGTTCCCAATGGTGTAAATATTCATTGTATGATTGCACACAGTAAAAAGAATCACACACTATCAGTGTGGGGAATTCGTGATCCGTGTTTACCAGTGCCAGTATTAACGCTTTTAACTCTGCCAACTGTGCTGTGCAGTCTCCTAAGGATTACGTTTGGGTGCAACTTGGATGGAACTTTCCATCTTGCATGCGACCTTTAACGATAGCACATGCTGCGCTGTATTGTTGCTTACTCCCTATGGATGGTTGAGCAGATCCGTCAGTGTAAATAATATATTTATACTGATCTAGAGGCAAGATTTCATTCGGTAGAGGGTATTCTTGTTCGTATTGCAGAAATGCTTGTGTTTTTAGACTTGGATCAAATCTGTACTCAACATCCGTTGCAGTAAGAGAATTAGCCCATTGTATCCATCTTGGATGTAAGGCTTTTGCATTTGGAATGCTAGCCTTTGTAACAGCTTCTAAAGCTGGTACCAGTGTTATGACAATTATGCGTTTTCCCTGAGCCAGTGCTCTTTCTCTTGCTACAGCGGTCTGAACTGCTGTCAGGATTTTTTCTGTTGAAGTGAAATGCATTTCTGTGTTTGTGTACAAGTGTGATTTGTAAACGATTGGTACTGTTTGGCCTTCATTGAAGGTTAAGTAAGTGTACCCGCATTGACCCGCTATTACACGGATCACTAAGTTGCGTACGTTTACCCGCGTCTGTAAGTGTTTAGAAGCTATCATGTCTTCTTGTAGTGAATGTAGGGTGTTTGTGTGTTCCTGTGTCCATTGTCTAACTGAAAAGTCAGGTTTTATTAAGTCGTAGAAAGGTTTTACTCTTTCTGCATAATCCAAAATGTATGTTCTGCCGAAATTTAGGAATCCCAGTATTGATTGTGAATTTTTTAATGATTTTGGAGGTTGAAGCAGCGCACACTTTTCTAAAAAGTTAGCTGCCAGACTTTTTCCTTCACTTGAAAGCTCATATCCTAAAAACAGGACATTGAGGTGGGTGATTTTTGATTTTTTTAAATTAAATTTGTAGCCCTCAGAGGCGAATCCCATAATTATGGTGCTCACTCTGGTCAAGTGCCTTTTTAAGTCATCGTCCGTCAGATAAATATCATCCACATAGGACAATGCTTCCTCATCAAGTAATTCGGTTACTCTTGCTGAAAATAACCCCGGGCTATTCTTATACCCTTGGGGGAGACGACAAAATTGTCGCTGGGACCCCAACGCTGAGAATGCGGTCAAATACCTGCTTTCAGGTGCTATATTTTGGCAGAAAAATCCATTTGAGATATCAAGTGTAGTTTTGTATTTTTTCCGCACAATGTTATTCATTAATGTGGCACTGTGTGCATTTTGAACTGCAAATGTATTAGTGCAAGTGTTTAAATGTCTGTAATCTAAAACTAGACGATATGAGTTGTCCGGTTTCATTACGGGAAACAAAGGATTGTTAATTTGAGAGGTGCAAGTTTCAATCACCCCTTGGTACTCAAGTTGATCTAAGATCTCCCTGACCTGTTTTTTAGCTTCTTGCTTTATTGGATATTGTCTCTGTGCATTTAGTGAAACTTTTAAAGGGATCACGTGGTGGGTTGAATTCTCATCCCATCCGGCATGATTTTTGTATAATTCTGGAGCTAGGGCAACTGCCCACTCCCGTGCATATGTGTGTTTAAAATGCATGGGAACGAGGTCGGAGAAGGCTGGAAAAATTACTATTTCTCCCCTAGGGCACTCCATAATGAATACTGGCGGCCAATCTTGTTCAGCTAATAGGATGTCATAACCAGATGACAGATTCTCCCAAAAGAAACCTTTAACTTTCCTGGGCTTGTCCCCCTCCATTTGGAGTGTTATTTCATATAACTTATGTGGAACGCTTGCCCTCGTATCTTTCTTCCACCGTGATGTAATCATTCAAGTCCGCTGTCACCAGAAATTCCATCAGGTTCTGGCAAGCTATTGTTACTTCTGCCGCACTGTCTAGCATCGCCTGAGCCCATTCCCCGTTCAGAAGTTGCGTCCTCAGAATTGTGGGCATGTCTGATCTTTAGGCCTGCAACTTTCTTCTTCTTAAACTGAGGTTTTGATTTTGGCTTTTCTTCTTTTTTGGAAGTATAGTCTTGAGCGTGATGTTTGTCTCTGGACTTTGTATGCTCTTGTTTGTGTTCTGACTGTCCTTCTCTCTCTGAGTTTTCCGATGAACCCTGAAATGAACGGGAGGAACGTGTATCAGTATCCTGATACCTGTTAGGTTTCCTAATATTATCCCTATTCCTCAGGTTGTACCTCCTTTCAGAGGGCTCCTGTGGAGGAGATCTGCCTCGGGATTGAGATCTGTTTCCTTTAAAGTTTTGTTGTTTTTTATTATCCCACTTCTTTTTAGAAGAAGCAAGTGTCTGCTTGGAAGTGTCCTTTTCAGGACTGCCCATCAGTTGTGGTTTTAAAGCTTTCCCATCTAAACTGTCTCTGCCTAATTCTGCATATGCAGTTTTAATTATTTTGGGTAGTTCGTGTTGTTGATCTATAGGACTGAACTCCCTTAGGCGTTGGCGGATTGCCACCGAAGCTGCTTCCCCTTTAATATTAGCTAGTATTATGGCTGATACCTGATCATAGTTACCTAGTAACTTCATCCCTAAGTTTAGGGCAGGCTCTGCTCCGTACTCGTTCTGTATTTGTCTTAATACATCAGGTTCTACAGCTAAGGATGGTATACCATGAGTTCTGATATATATGGCAGCAAAGTATGTACCCCAAGTGGTACAATCTTCTACTTGTGGTGTTATCCCCATGGGCAAGCAGATTGTTAGCATTCTGTGTTTTTCATACGTGGTAGTATTCGGGAATACTGTAACCCTGGGCATAGTTCGCGGAGTTTTGCTACGCGGAACTCCGCGAAGTTACAAAAAAACTCAGCGAAGTTCCGCGAGTAGCGGAGTGCAGTGCGAACTGCAGTTTGTGCTGGTATTCCTGCCGCTCGGGTAGAAATTCTAACCGAGCGGCAGCTCGCGCTCGTAAACTTACTGTTCGCGATCGCGAACTTACCGTTCGCGATCGTGAGCGGGAAAAAAAAAAAACTCCGCTGCACACCGCGAAGCGGAGTTTTCTGCACTCCGCGAGCTCCGCGGAGTGCAGAAAACTCCGCAAACTCCGCGAACAGAGCGAAGTTCACCTCCCAGGCCTAGAATACTGCCTCGAGCTGAGTTATTTTCTGAGCTACCCAGAATGGCATTTGTTCAAGTTTCGTGGGCATTTTACCCATTACCGCGTGTAATGTTTGTGGTGTGATTTTAGTTGCTGTACCCTGAGATTGAGGTCCATTTGTTGCAACTGTTGCTGGTTGGACTGTGAAAGTCCTCATGACGAATTGCGTCAAGTTTCTATAGATTTTAATTAAATCCTTGGGTTGTATGAGTAAGTCTGCATTGTGTCAATGTCAGGATGTGGTGTGTAGGCCGCTAATATTGGCCATGTTGCCCCTTCTCCTCCGAGCGGGCCTAATCTTACTCTTCTTCTTATGTGGGATAGGGCACCTTTAAACCAGTATAAGTGTTCCTGGTACATGAGTGGAATCTCTATGTCCTCGAACGGACCATATTCCACTGGTGGATCTCCCTCTGTGTAAGAGTGAAATGTCTGTGTTCTCGCATCTGCTGCTTTGAATGTATCCCACGAATAAAATACCTCTGTTTTGTTTGATTCGTGTGCCTCAATCACAAAAGCTACTAAGTCACCCCTAGACGATAAACCATTTTCTAACAGTTTCAGGGTGATTGTATGCCAGAATTTTGGTGCAATTTGTATTGCGTCCACATCTTCTTCTCCTGTTGAGAGGTGCAGATCCACTACTGGGTTATCTCCTGTCTCAGTCATTTTTGTAAAGAAGAAGTTTGTTCAAGGGAACTAAGAGAAGGTTTTATTGCACAATTTTAGGAACACTGTGTCCTTCAATCTTGATTAACCAATAGCTAATAAATAGGATTTTTTACCTACTCAGCTGTGGCGGAGTTTGTGCCCACCCACTCCAGACATCTCTGGTGTTTTGTGAGTAGGGGTCTCTGAGAATTAGTATGACTGAACTACTCAGGTTCTACTGTTAAATAAGTACCCAACCAACGTTGGCGGCGCCATGTCGTGTAGTTCCTATATTACCCATACAGGATCTGTGCGTTCGGATAACATAAACTGTAGGATTGGTGGCAGACTGGCTCTGAGCAACCCCACCGAGAATGTTAGCCTTTCTGTTTTAGCTAGCTCACAGTGCCACTAGAATCTCCTCTTATCGGGGAGAGAATAGTTTCTGGCAACCTCAGAAGATGACAACCCTGATCTCCCAGGATCGTGGAAACAATATACTACTTTTCGCTCAGTCACTCGTGCTCACTTATTCGGTCTCAGAGAGTTACACAGAAGAAACAGTCGGGCGTGTTACAATAAGAATTTATTGCACAGTTGTTCTTCTAGTGTAAAATAGATGTGCTGCAACAACCGTTAGACAGTAGCAGATATATATGATTAGCAGTACAGTGAAAATAAAAGGATAGTACAGCTCTACCATCTTGCAATAATCATGAATACATACATGAATATAAAAAGCATGATAAAAAGTGCGCGTACTCCTACGATGCCTATCTAGATGTACCTAAGTGTACCTAGCATGTGAGTAGGTGTGAAGCCAAGAATCCCTCTAGGATTTAGTCTAACCCTATTGCCTGAAGTGAGAGAGTGTGGGACCCCGTCCTGGTCTTGAGTTGGACACACCGCAAGGGATGTGTTAGACCACTGTCAGCTGGAGCGTCTGCATGCAGGAGCCTCAGTGTCTCTGGTCAGTGTGTCGGCCTGGAAGTCTCGGTCTCCTCTCCCAACCCTAGCAAGATGTGCTGTATTTATACAAAAAGTATCTAGGGTTTCTTTGTCCCTTGTTACTTGTATTAGCCATTGTTGGATTTGAGGATGACGTATGGGATGAACCTTGTACGTAGATATTATGCAGGTGGTGTAGCCTCTGCCTGGTTTCCAAGAACCCTCATGAATATTCATTCATACTGTATGAGTCCATTGATGGAGTTATAAGACACTATTGTTCAGGGAAAACCCCTCCTTCTATGCCCAGGACTAGAGCTAGGTAAAGGTTCAATCCTAAAGGCTCGTTACTGTGAGGTATAAGGGAGATAATGTAGGTGATGGTGTATGATATTACCGGGGCCTATATTAGGGTACCTATATGAAACATAACACAGGAGAAGATGAAAAGTGACTGGCTAATTGCATGAGTGCAGATATAGACGTTGAGAGCACGGATAAGTGTATAAATAGCAACTGAAGGCATAGATGAGTCATTACGTATTGCCTATGTGAATAGATGAATGCAACAGTTGAGCCTGCGTGATTCTATGACTGCAAGAGTAGTGTGTGGGTTATTACATGAGTGCATAGATACACCCTGCATGATTACATGACTGCAGGGGTAGTACATAACTAGTGCCTGGGTGATTGCATGACTACAGGGGTAATATCTGGTGGATTACTGCAGTACATAGCAAGTGAGTGGGTGATTTTTATAAGTTCATGAGTACTGCTTGGGTGATTACAGAAGTACTAAGATACTGCCTGAGTCATTACAGGAGTGCAAAGTTAGTGACTGAGTGATTTTAAAAGTGCATGAGTACTGGCTGAATGATTACATGAGTACAAGGGTAGTGCCTCCATCTTTAAAGGACTCCAACGGTTGTACCTGAGTGATTATATTAGTGCATGAGTAGTGCCTAGAGGATTGAAAGAGTGCATGAGTAATACCTGGGTGATTGCATGACTACATAGGGAGTGCCTGTATGATTGCATAAGTGCAGGAGTAATGCCTGAGTGATTACAGCAGTGCATATGTAGTGAGTGCATCATTGAAAGACTGCATGGGTAGTACTTGGATATTTTTATAACTAACTGCAAAGCAACACTTCATTTATCTTTCATAAAAGTCTCCCCATATTTCTAAAGCAATCTATGCATATGTCTGTACCTTTTCCTCCCAGATTCATATATAAAAGTAAAAAACAAATAAATGTATACATGTGTTTTATACATCTATCATCTTCAGACACATAACACATACCATAATATATGAACAAGTAGATATATATCTCACTCACAAAACCATTCACAGCTCAAAACTTCACAGAGTACACTTCAATTTTCAAACAGACACTGAAAATTATGCGGTATATATGAAATATAGCTTTCTTCAGATCATACAAATTACTCTAATAAATAACATCTCTAAAACATCTCAAACCACACTTTCACGCTGATGCTTAACCATTCTACAACTACTTTTATTATTACACCTACCCAAATACAAATAAGGAACCCTTCACATATCTTTAGTAAAAGTCTCACCATATTACTAAAAGCATACATAAATATGTCTGTACCATAACACTATCCAAACCTTAAAAATTCTCAGAACAAACTTACAATTTCAACCAAACATCTAAAATTATGCAGCATCTTTCAACTGTACCTCTCTAGAAATTAGAAAAAGAAGCCTAATTAATAACACCTTATGTGAGCATCTTTCAATCCACACTTTTGTGCTGCATCTTCACCATTCTACTAGTACTCACAGTCTTGAGCCTACCACATAAAAAGCAACAACAGCTCTTTGTTATACATCATGCACCTTCACATGTATAAGACATATGAAAATACATATACAAGTAGAAACATACTTGAGACAGAAGTCCATGCACACCTTAAAACTTGACAGACTCCACCTCCAAATTTAAACCAACAGCTAAAATTATGCGGTATACTACAAATGTACATATCCACACACTAAAACAAACTACCATAATAACTACTCCATATTCCAATATACACATATTACTATACAGAATCTTTTTCAAACAACATTTAAGTACAATATAACAAACTACAAGACACATCTCTACATTTAATAATATATTTCAAAGATCACAGTTTTTGAATAATTTTAAAAGTTTAAAAATAAACCTAATACATAATACACCGCACAAATTTATAACTCACCTTCCAAATAGATTTGTAGAATTTAAAATATCACAAACTCTTAAAAGATTTTCTTATGCACACAATCAATGTAATGCACTAATCTCAGCAAGGTAAAACCAGTAATGGCAAAGTTTCCCTCTCTTTCTCCATACAAATACATGTAAGTAACAAATCACATTGCTTCCTACATTATTTCAAACTATAAAACACATTTCTATTGGTTAAACATATGAACCCTTACCAACTGACTTCTACAAGTGCCCTTACTGGTTCTGGAATTTTTTGGAATCGCGATTCCACCGTGCACCAACGCGATGGAGCCGCGAATCCATACGGGAGTTCAAAAATATATTACAAATAAAAATACCACTATTTTTTAAGAACACACCACTTCTAAAGATACTACTGACTTGGGAAATCTTACTTTAATAAGATTTCACTTACATATAAAAATTTCACATTTCAAGTCCACAGTTAAATTTCAACCCTTCCCCCATTCTGCTTAATGCCAGTTCCCATAGTAACAGATCATGGAACATTCAACTGAACTGACAGGTCACAAGTTCACCATAGTGTCAAGTTCACAACACAATGTTACAAATGCAAATAGCAGGTGTGGTTGACTTTCCAAAATATGAGCTTATCCTATCTACTGTACCTTTCAAACATTTTTTACTAACCAATAAGAAACATGCTTTTTAAAGAAAGTAACATTTACCCTATTTTTAAATGTACAATGTTCTTAAACAGCCAATCAATTATCTACTTTTTAAAAACAGCATCTTCTCCACCATTTTAGATACCTCTCATTCTACTGACTACCTCAGCTACAGACATCTTTTCATTACTTCCAGACATCCCTTCAAGATGCTTACAGTGTGGATTGTTGGACACAGCTATGTTTTCTGGTGCAAAAGGTATGCTGAACGCAGAGGTATTGACAAAGACCTAGCTTTGCAAAATGTGGACATTAAATGGATTGCACAGAGAGGATTAAAGTGGCACCAATTGATGCCTTTGGTTAAAACCTTTTGCATCTCCAACCCCCTGACCTCATGATTGTGCACTGTGGTGGCAATGACCTAGGCACATTGACTGGAGTAGGTCTGGAAATGCTAATGAAGGACACCTTTGCAGAATTGATGTTGCTTTTACCTCAAACTGTCTTTGTATACTCTAATATATGCCAAAAACAGAAATGGAAGTGGTCAAATCAATTCTGTCCACAGATTGAGAGAGCTAGAAAGAATGTCAATAAAGCTGTTTCTGCTTACCTCAGAGACCATAGGATGGGCTCCATATATAAAAACAATCTATGTTTTGATATGGATGACATCTACAGAAGTGATGGAGTACACTTCACAGTTCAAGGAAACAGAGTCTTTCTCAACAACCTAAAGCTCTGCATTGGCACTTACATGTAGCAACAACAAAGTCACAATGAAAACAAGGGCTCTTTTTAGAGCCACCCTATAACATAATACTAATTATATATTTTTTTTACACATTTTTTTTTGTGTGGATTCGCGCATCCGACGGGATTCCACAAAGCAAAAGCATGAATTCAATGCACTACAACACTACACACTTTTCAAGTTTAACTATTAATTTGATATTTTATATATTTTTAACAACTCTATCAATTATAATCTTGTCATTAACTTCAATCACAGTACCTCTTTAAAACAACTTCACAAATACAACACTACCTTCTACAATATATACTACTTAATTATTTATTTAAGGTGAATTCGCGAAGCCAACGCGACGTTACACGGGGGCCGTGCTGAAAGCCGCATTGGAGTTGCGACTCCAAACGCATAACAAAAAAAACCCGATTTTCTTACATTATTTGGTATTCGCCCTGGGGACCCCATCCCCCTGAGCCTGCCACCATTTTTTTAATAAAAAAAAACTAAGGAGAGAGACTGCGTGGCCCCCTTCCTAAGGCCAATTATGGCCCCGGGGACCCCATTCCCCGAGGCCAGCCTTCCTTTTTTTTATATTCAATAACTTTTCCAAGAGGGAGGCCGCGTAGCTCCCCCACCCCTGGGCCACTTCTGACCCCGGGGACCCCATCCCCCGGGGCCGGCCCTTAGCGTTGGGGACTGTGGGGGGAGCCCCATGCCCCCACGGTCCCAACCGGCTCCCCACCTCCTGCGGGAGCCGGCCTTGCTTTTGGGCGAGGGGAGCTGCTAACATGCAGCTCCCCTTGCCCAAAAGCAATATTGATTTGCTTCTTGAAAGCAAGAGCAGGTTTCCTGCTCTCACTTCCAAGAACCAAACCAGTGTTTGCAATGACAGGGTGGGAACCGCATGGCTCCTGGCCTGTCATTGCAAACAGCAATGTCCCGGGGGTGGGCACCCTGGTACATTGCAGGAGCCGGCCCTGGGGGGTGGTGGTCCCCAGGGCCATCAAGGGCTCCAGGAGGGGGGGCCGCACGGCCCCCTCCCAACATTTAACAGAAGCCCCGGGGAGGTGGTGGTCCCCGGGGCTTGGGGGCCCATGAGGCCCCCCATGGATAATGAAAGAAGCCCTGGGGAGGTGGTGGTCCCCGGGGCAGTGTGGGGGGGATAGGACCCCCCACACATTTATTTAACAAACTGCGGGGAGGTGGTGGTCCCTGGGGCTGCGGGGGGGCCTCATGCCCCCCACATACAATTAACTAAACCCCAGGGAAGTGGCGGTCCCCGGGACTGCGAGAGCCCCTGCAAATTAATTAATGATTACCCCTGGGACCTGGCCCACCCGGGGGCTATTACAAAACGAAGACCGCGCTTCGTTTAAAAAAAAAAAATCGCTGGATTCGAGCACCCAGCGCAAAGTCGGACGATTTCTTTTTTTTTTTTAAATGCTGTTTTTGGCCATAGGGGTCAATGTGAGACCCCCTGACCAGGCCTAGGGGGTCAGGTTGTTTCTAACCTGCCCCCCTTTCTTGTTTTTTACCTTTTTTTCAAATGATTTGTGACTCGGTTACCGAGTCACAAGATGGCTGCCAACACTTCCTGGTTTGGAGTGTTGGCAGCCAATCAGAAGTCAGCTCGTGCTCGGGAGGAGTCGTGACTCCTTCTCGGTGCTCAGATATATATATTTGTTATTTCTTGAATTTCTCTGTAACTACTGAACGGATTTACACCATTTAAAATAAGGACAATTTCTGAACCAAGAGCTACCCTTTTGCCAAATTTGGTGTAATTCCGTTCAGCAGTTCGGGCTGTAGCCTGTTCCAAAATTTCCTATGGAAATTAACATGGAGAAAACGTGTTTTGGAACCCCCCTTTTTTCTTGGTCCCCGCTTGACAAATCACCCCGAAACTTTCAAGACAGGAGCTGACCGAAGCGGGCCACTAGTTTTGAAAATTTCGCGAAGATTCATTTAACGACGCCAAAGTTATTGGGAAAACAAAAAACGCTTTTTGAATAGAAACGAGGTCCTAACTATAACTACCTACTGGCGACCGCCAGTAGGTAATATATATATATATATGGAGCCGGAGTATTTTTCACAAGGCCAACATGGAATACAAGCACCATGTAAGGATTTGAAATTCATGCCTGTGTGAGTGAATATTATCCACTTTGATATGGATGCACGCAATGAAAATGAACTTTAACATTGTTGAAAGAAAATGGATTCACTATGACTCTGTGCATTATATTTTAATACCAACGAAATGCACCATGGGAACTGTATTTTTAACAACAGACATGTGACCCTAGAGTTATAAAGCGCGCATGCATGCACTTTGCAAGTAATGATCCCCACCTGTGATCAAGGCAAAATGACGCTGAAACGCGTAAGGACATGGGGAATCCTTTGCGCTGCTGTGCCGGTGAATAAATGCTTTTAACTCCAGCATTGGGCCTCTTTGTGGTGTTTATCGGATGATGAATTGACAGGCTGCACCGTGCCTGTTGTCAGAGGCTGCCCTGTAGGGTCGGGGGCTCCTTGGCTCAGAGGCTGTGTTTTGGATTTAACTACGGGAGCATGACCCACTCGCCTTTACAAGCCCACCATGGAAAGCTATTTTAGCAAAAGTGTGAGGGCTGAGGAAGGGATTCGGAGTGGGATGATTTCTCACTTTGATCGTGCTGGAGCCGGAGTATTTTTCACAAGGCCAACATGGAATACAAGCACCATGTAAGGATTTGAAATTCATGCCTGTGTGAGTGAATATTATCCACTTTGATATGGATGCACGCAATGAAAATGAACTTTAACATTGTTGAAAGAAAATGGATTCACTATGACTCTGTGCATTATATTTTAATACCAACGAAATGCACCATGGGAACTGTATTTTTAACAACAGACATGTGACCCTAGAGTTATAAAGCGCGCATGCATGCACTTTGCAAGTAATGATCCCCACCTGTGATCAAGGCAAAATGACGCCGAAACGCGTAAGGACATGGGGAATCCTTTGCGCTGCTGTGCCGGTGAATAAATGCTTTTAACTCCAGCATTGGGCCTCTTTGTGGTGTTTATCGGATGATGAATTGACAGGCTGCTCCGTGCCTGTTGTCAGAGGCTGCCCTGTAGGGTCGGGGGCTCATTGGCTCGGAGGCTGTGTTTTGGATTTAACTACGGGAGCATGACCCACTCGCCTTTACAAGCCCACTGTGGAAAGCTATTTTAGCGAAAGTGTGAGGGCTGAGGAAGGGATTCGGAGTGGGATGATTTCTCACTTTGATCGTGCTGGAGCCGGAGTATTTTTCACAAGGCCAACATGGAATACAAGCACCATGTAAGGATTTGAAATTCATGCCTGTGTGAGTGAATATTATCCACTTTGATATGGATGCACGCAATGAAAATGAACTTTAACATTGTTGAAAGAAAATGGATTCACTATGACTCTGTGCATTATATTTTAATACCAACGAAATGCACCATGGGAACTGTATTTTTAACAACAGACATGTGACCCTAGAGTTATAAAGCGCGCATGCATGCACTTTGCAAGTAATGATCCCCACCTGTGATCAAGGCAAAATGACGCCGAAACGCGTAAGGACCTGGGGAATCCTTTGCGCTGCTGTGCCGGTGAATAAATGCTTTTAACTCCAGCATTGGGCCTCTTTGTGGTGTTTATCGGATGATGAATTGACAGGCTGCTCCGTGCCTGTTGTCAGAGGCTGCCC